>CM060442.1:124030476-125230476 GCA_030545235.1 Helianthus tuberosus | reverse complement strand
ATCAACTTCCATGTTTTCCTCTTCATTCACCTCTGCATCTACCATTTCAACATCATTACCTTCAGCTTTTGGTTCAACTTGTTGGCTTGATGATCCAAGTATCTCTTCACTATCAACCACCAACCCTTTCTTCTTCTGAGTTGCTGCTTCAGCCAACTCTTTCTCCCTCTGAATTCTTCTTTGTTCAACCCTTTGAATCTCCAGATGATTATACACAGCTTGGATGTTGATTCCAAGCTTGTGTTCCATCACTGTATACAGCATATTCAACTGCTCATCTTTAACAACCTTATCTGCCCTCAAAGCTTTTATCTTTTGCCTTAGAACTTTGCATTCATTAGAAGACGATTCATGTAGTTCCCCTATCATTTGATGCAACGTCTTGTTGACTTCGTTCATGTTCTCATACTTTGCATTCACTTCAGCAAGCTCTGTAGTGAGTTGATCAATTATCTTAGCATTATCACCCAGATCATCCATTAATTCATCTATTCTTTCAGCATGATCATTCACTTCTAACTTCAACTCGTCATTCTCATCCAATGCTTTCTTAAGCTTCTTTTTCAATTCATCGCGTTCAGCTTCTGCTTTATTCTTTGCCTTTTCAAGAATACTTACTCTTTTTGTCAGAAGATTTATTTTACCCTCGTTGAATAGATCACTAACATCATCCAAACTTACTGGCCCTGGCACTAGATTGTCAGGAAATGAAGGAAAGCCTTGGCTTGAACTTGAATTATCTTTCTTTGCAGATGATGGCTCTGGATCATCCTGAATGTGTATTGTTTGATTCACTAGTGGTGGCGGTGGAGTAGACTCTCTCTCTCTCTCCCATAAACTGAACTTCATCATCACTTTTCTCAGCTTCAACATGCTTTTAAACTTTCTCAAAGATAGGACTTTCAGGCGCTTTCTTTTTCTCAACTTCAGGCTTTTCAATGTTTTGAACTTCAATCTCTGGAATATTAACATTTTGAGCTTCAAATTCAGGAATACTTTCAGCTTGTTGGACTTCTGGAGTTTGAATACTTTTAACTTCTGGAGCTTTACCACTTTGAACTTCAGGCATTGTAGCTACGGCCTTTCTTGCTCTAACATTCCTCAAAATAACACCAGTAGGATGTGCTTTGCGTTTCTTGATAACTTTCTTTTTCTTCTCTTGCGTGTAGGAATGTATGTAGAATCCTCTTCATCATAATCTTTCTTTTTCTTTTGAGGCTTTACTTTCAATTTTATCTTTCCTACTCCGATCTTTGGAGTATCAATCTTTGGCTCTGTGTCACTTTTTGTTGCACTAGAGTCTGTGTGAGCAACTCCTTCAACTTCCTTTTCTTTCATTCTTTCAGCTTCAACGTTCTTTGAAGAAGTTTCAGCTACCTTTTCAACATTTGAACCTTGAACCTTTGCAGCTTTAGCAGCTTCAGCTTCTTCATTCTTCTTTAAGAAATCTTCAAGGGTCTTGAAGAAACACTGGTTAAATGACCGGAATCAGATAAACCAGGGGGTTAGGTTCTGCATAAAAGGGTTGGTTTCTCCTCGTTCGATTTGGGGGTGACAAATATTCTTCTCTTCGATAACTGCAAAACAACCACCGTTAGACTCGCCACGGGGAGAATGGGGGTTCTCTCCGTGACCACCCTCTGGTGTGAGAATAAGTATCGGTATATGAAGAAGAAGAAGTATAAGTGAAGTGAATGTAACTTAAAGATTATACCTGAATTATCCTTCAATTTATAGCCGAAGTTTGGGCGGGAAAACCTATTATTGAAATATTAACGGAAAATGCTAATTCCGTAAGCGGTTATTTTTCCCTCCATTGATGATTTGACGGACGTGAGAGCCCACGGATGGCGATCTTTTGATCAATGATTGGGGAATTGCCACGTGGAAAGTGGGAAAGTGAAGATCTCCCTTCAATTTCATGCCATCATCGTGACTTCAAGGGAGCCTGGGATGATGACACGTGGCCAGACGGTTATAACCGTCTAGTGATGCATGATAGGGCCTTCCAGAAGGTTACAACTGTAAACCTGTGTGGCTCCTTATCGTGTGGTATCAGTGAAGCAAATAATATCCAAGTCTGGATATTATTTATGCGGGAGTGTTAATCAGGATTATTTATCCTTATCTGTTATGGAGAAAGGCGCAAAGATTCGTTAGCCTCCTTTTGGCGCGCAGGTGTTGCTTATTGTTTTCTTTCTAAGTTCTCATTGTTGGACCAGTGCGCAGCCGCACAGGGTCTAAAGAAGGTTAGAAAGATGAGGTTGTGGTATGGTCCAAGTACTCAAAGCGAGGTTTTTGGTACCTTACCCCTTCAAGTCCCCCTAGTCTAGTGTTTCTCTTATGCAAATAAGTGGAGCACTAGACTATGAGAGAGTTGCTTTTTGCTGTAGAGTTTTTTGGCGCGAAAGTGGAGAATCTTCTAGGAGAAGATACTCTTGCTCATTATTCTGATTTTGAAAATCTTGTCCTTGGGTCTGTGAAAAGGTGCAGTAATGACTGTTGACGTGTGACGGGCTGTCATTGTCAGTTGTACGTTACTGACCGTGTTTTACACGCGCGCGTGAACTCGCGTTTGTGCTCTTTCCCACTCGCCCCTGACGCTTGGGTAACCGTGCTATCCCGAAAAAGGTGCTATCGTAGTTATCTATGCTATTTATGGCGGTGAGTATATAGGTGTTTCCAGTTGCCTATTTTCGTTAATCATTACTTTCTTGAAAACCCCTTTCTTCTTCATCTTCTTTGTCAGTTATTAGAAAGAATTTTCAATTTCCCTTTCTTATGTCAACCGGAGATCATCACGAAGACTCTACTGAAGAAATGGCTGCCAAACTTCCACCGTTGAAGTGGTCCAGGGCGACGTTTGATGGTTTGATTAGGAATTTCAGGTTTCCAGAAAATTGGGGTGCTCGATACCCTGACGAGGGTCAGACGGTGGCTGATGCTCTGGCCGGGTATATAACTTTGTTTTGGGATTTCTTCTCTGCAGGCAATTTCCGATTGCCTGCAACGAAATTCTTTCTTGATATTCTCAATTATTACAAATTTCGTATCTCCCAGATGCACCCTATCGGTATGGTTAGGGTTCGACATTTTGAATTTGTGTGCCGTACGATGGATATTGAATCGACGGTTCCTCGATTTCGAGTTTTTCATCAAATGCACTGTTCTCAGGGTTTTATTCTTTTTTGCAAAGAGCGTCTGCAAAGAAGATCTTGCTACAACCCCCAAAATCGTTCCATTATTGGAAGCAGAAATTCTTTTTTATTAAAGTAGGAGTTATTACGATGAAGATGACGTTCAGGGGAAAATAGGATGTCCTCACTGAGACTATTCAGACTCCCGCTGATGAAAATTGGTACCAGGATTTGAAGGACGTTCCGTCTATTGCTTTGCCGGAGAAGGCCCTCGTTGGTGCTAGCATGAGCCTAAACTGGCGGATGAATCGGGAAGAGAAGCCGGTGTACATGGAGGGCGATAAAGGTAAGATTTGGGGTTTGCCCTGTTTCCTCTCTCGCTTCTCTCTTCTTTTTTTTTACTTTTGCTTCTCTTTTTCGCAGTTGTTTCTTTGTATGTCGTTGCGTTTGAGAGAGAAGGTGGAAAAATGGCTACTATTGCCAAAAAGCCTGATGAGGAGCTTTGGTATCACAGTATCTTAAGGAACTTTGTTCTTCAGCGGTATGATGATTTGGCTATGCAGCCTGTTGCTGGCGCGGGTAAATTTTTATCATAATGTTGTTTGCTTGTTGTTTCTTACGCGCTTGAATTAAGTCATTTCTTGCGCTTTATAGTAGGTGAGCTGACGAATTTGGGAATAGGCCCTGAGAAGAAAAGACGTGCGCCTACTACTGCTTCTGCGCCAAAGAAGAGTGATGTGGAAAAAGCTCAGCCTTCTAAGGCTAAAAATGCGGGAGGAGAGAAGAAAGGTATGCGCCGTTCCTCTGATTCCTGGTGTGATTATGTGGTGGTATCTGATTCATTGGAGGGTCTTGTGCCTGTAGTTATGAGAAGACCAAAATCGGAACCCAGAGACGCTGCTGGTATTCCTCCATCGAACCTTGATGATCCTATCGACTTAGAGTCGAGTCCTGAACATTTTTTGAGGAAGAAATCGGGAAAAAGGAAACAAGCTGATGTTGAGGCTGAATGTTAGCCTGAGAAGAAAGCTCGTAGGAATAAGATTACCAAAAGGGGCAATCTTGATGCCTTCATTGCAAAACCTGTTCTTGGTAAGAACTTTTCTTCGTTTCCTTCTTATATGTCTTAAGTGATTTGTGATTCTTATGTTCTTGCAGAAGTACCAAATTCTCCTGTTCACACAGAACCAGACTCTATGGTTAATGAAGAACTTCTGCCTTCTCCTCCTCGCGCCTCTGTTGCTGAGCAGTTAGAGAATGCTGATGTTCCTGAAAATGAGGTGGAGAAGACTGCTGGGGTAGAGGATTCTCTTAATATTGTTGTGGATGCGGGAAAGATTACTAGCCCGGAGGTTGCGGATGTTGGTGCTGGTAATCCACAAACTCCTGAATTTGTTACTCAGGATTCAGAGAAAGGGAAATCTGCTGAAGAGATCCCTGTAACAACTTCTCCTTCCATGGCTTCTGGTTCCATGCCTGAAAATATTGAGAAAGTCTCTTCTGGGGACCAAGGTTCGTTCTCTGATACTGATAAAAATTCTCCAATCCGCCCAGATGAAACTCTGGGGGATTACTATTACAGAACTTATTCGGAGAAGAATGCCGCTGAAATTCACATCCCTGTCTGGAATCTGAAGAAAGGTGATACTTTTTCA
The DNA here is from genome assembly GCA_030545235.1 of Helianthus tuberosus. Taxonomy (NCBI): domain Eukaryota; kingdom Viridiplantae; phylum Streptophyta; class Magnoliopsida; order Asterales; family Asteraceae; genus Helianthus; species Helianthus tuberosus. Next base: position 125,225,684 of record CM060442.1, on the reverse strand, counting down.
GACTGGCGTGTGTGTCGAGATTGGTTACAGGGAACCTTTCCGCCTGGAGAGATTAAATTCCAGGAAGGACGCCTTCATGATCAAACTTATCATGCTTACCTTGAAGAGGTTGCTTCTTATACATCCACTACATATCGCATAGTGCGCGAGTGGCATAGTATGCATAAGGAGTGGGCTGCTTTCAAGGCGTCCAAGAAGAAAGGTGCTGATGATGAGAACCGTGTTGCTCAGTTGAGGGCTAAGCTGGAAGCTGATCAGGCCAAATTTGAGACTGATCGAATAACTGAAGAATGGTCTGTTGCGGGCTGGAAGAGAAAGGCGGAAGCTGAAGCTGCCCTTCTTTCCGAGGAATGCCAAAACTGGAAAAAGATCTGCGAGAAAGATAATACTGAGAAGATGGGTCTCCGCAATGTTATCAATGTCACACCCCGACCACGTAAAACAACAAATCGTGGTGGAAACGTCGGGGAGGGTCGTAACAGAATCATTCTTTCACAGCCATGGATTAAACAGTTTCGTTTTATTGAATTATTGAACTCATTGTTTTATTACAAATTAGATAAATACAAATATTATCTTTCAAGTTTTAAAGTCACTAAGGCACGAGTCCATCCTATGTATAGCATGCATGAACAATCATCACATAGCAGCACCTGAAACATATGTGAAAATAAGTACGTCAGCATAAAAATGCCTGTGAGTAACATAGGTTTTGTGAATTAGATTCATGGCATTAGTTAACACAAGAAAAAGGTTTTATGTTTACAAAATAATAGCCATGAATCATTGTAAAAAGTTTTGTTTCTAAAAATGCATTGTTTTGATAAAAAGGTATATAGTATATATGAAAATATACTTTGGTTTGAAATAGTTTAATAGATAGTATATCAAATATACTTTGGTTAATGTAATAGTAGGTTTGGTAGTATATCTAAAGTATACTTTGGTTTTGTAAATAGCATCTCAAACTATGCTTTGGTTTAGAAATAACATATCAACTATGCTTTGGTTTTCAAAATAGCATATCAACTATGCTTTGGTTTGAAAATAACATATCAACTATGCTTTGGTAAATAACAAGGTCAGTAGTATATTGAAACATATGTTGGATTTTGTACATAGTATATCAAATTATACTTTGGTAAATAATATCACATTTGAGAGTACATCAAACTGTACTTTGGTAGTATATCAAAATATACAAAAGAAACTGTGATTTAGTATTCATTCAAACCTTAGTGCATCAAACTACACTTTGGAGACTATAGAAATACCACAAAGGCAATTTCTATTTGGTTAAAACTTGGTTTCTGACATTCCATACAACAGGAATGGGGTGTCTAGTCCTATAGCACTATATCGTACTACCAATCGGCTTAGTGAATGTATAAAGAAAGTACAATCCAACAATTAGTTTTAAAATCCTAGAAAATTTGTGTTTAAACCATAGATAATTGTATAATTCGTCAAAAGATAAGTACTAACATGTATAGTCATATAGTTGAAATCATGAAAATAACAAATAGGCACATATGTTTCACCCCAAAACATTTGAAAGCAGTAAAAGAGGGGACTATGTACTCACTTGAGATTGCAAGTATCCTTGATTAAGTGTCCTAACGAAGCTCGGGAAATCAAGGAATCAAGTGGCACCTAGTATGAATCACTATGTTAAATAAGCGGATCCTAAATCGGGAGATAGGATAGAATGAAGTTCTATAAATCAAATGAGTATTGGAACTCATATGGCATGATTTAGTAGACTTAACATTCTAATTTGGAAGTCTACCTAAGTGCTTTTGACCCGTTTCGACCCATTATGGTAGTATAAGCTACTATAACGCGTCGTTTGCGTAAAACTATGGTCGGATGGTTAACTATGTGTTATGTCAAGTCTTAGATGCCCAATTATTCCTAAACATGTTAATAAATCAGATTATATGTTAAAAAGTTGATCACATATGCAAAATAAGGATTTATGCTTCAAAAGGGCATTTTGGTCATTTCCTATGGGCATATAAACTACTTAACAAATAACTAACCAATCCTAAGTGATCATAAGGTATAACCTCAGTAGGTTATTCCCTATGCAACTATGATCGCTAAACAAGCTTGGTCGGATCCTAACGATCGACCAAACGGGTCGGGTTCGAAAGTCTAAGTGGTTGTCTAGACCGCTTAACTTACGACCCTAAATAAGCACTAAACTAGTAGTGATGAGTTAAACATGTCAAAACATGTTTAACTAACTTTAAAAACTGATTTGGTATCAAAACAAAGTGTTTTGATACCTAAAAGTAGTTCCGTTGCAAAATGCATGCTAAAACGCATTTTGACCGAAACTTTGACTCGTCACTACACCTAGTTAACGTGGTAATCAGTAGGTATAATCACTAAGGATTATAACCATCGTGATTACAATCACGTTACTAAGTTCAAACGAACTTTGTGTTGGCCATTGACTGGTCAAAGCTGAAAGTCAAACAGTGTTTGACTTTCACGCTTGAAAAGCGATAAAAGCACGAAAGAAGCTTACAAAGGGTCCAAGCTAGGGAGATCTTGATCTATAACACTCAGGTATGAAGCAAAGGCTTCAATTTAGAGCATTAATCAGATGAAGGGTGAGTGAAATGGAATGAGAGCTTGGCTATTTATACTTGTGGATGATGAACAAGATCATGCCATGTGTGTTATGTATTGCCCAAGCAATAATCTGGTCCTCACAAGTGTTTGGTGCAGGTTTAAAGCCTTGATGATCACACAAGAGCCCACAAGTTTGCAAAAACTAGCATTGAAAACAAGGGCTGAAGCTAATTCAATGAATTTGCCCAGATAGGGTTGTGGCTACCCACGATGGATACAGCCTTAGGTTCTCGCGCCCCGCCACACCGTCAGATCAGAATTTTCATTTTTGGCAGAAACAGTCCCTGCACGCTCCAAACTTGTTTTTCCACACGTTTAACCCCTTTTAACCCAATTTCAAGGCTCTACAAGGATGTTAAAGCATATAGGACTTAAAATATGCTTGAAAATATCACGGATGTCGGTTCGTTTGGTCGTACGGTCACGTTGTTCGGTTAATTACGACGAAACTCGAACGGACGCGAAAACGATCCAAAATAAATGACGAATGGTATTTTTGCATGACGATCACTAAAATAAAAATATTTTAGTGTCTACAAAAATTTTGGATGTCCAGATGAGGTCAGAACATAAGATATGCGCATAAATGCAAACATACACCATTTTTGACACTTTTAGTCCCTGTAAGATCAAATAAGCATATTTTTGCACACCGAACCACTCAAAGCTTATTTCTAAGCTATGTTGAGGTTATTTATGGTATGTTTAACTTATGATCATGTTCCAGACTGCATGTTGCCATACGAAATGGCAGACTTTTGCAGTTTGACGCAAATAGTCCCTGTAAGCGAACAAACTTGCTTTCAACACACCAAACCATCCAAAACTTATTTCTAAGTTATGTAAAGGTTATTTAAGGTATGTTAAGATTGTGTCACTATTCTGGAGTTTTTGTTGCATTAAACTGATTACGTTTACGCATCAGTTCGCGTATAACCTTCCAGAAAGCGATTTAAAGCTCGAAATCGAACAAGTATTGATATGTGAAAATGATACACATATTTATACAAATCCCAAGTATGAAACACAATATATTATTGGTTTTGTATTTGTTTGATGGTCGTAGTGACACAGGTGTCACAGTCTCCCCTACTTTAGGAAATTACGTCACGAAATTTGATTTTAGAGGAAACTTGGGAAGACAACTGTGATTGTTTCGCTTTTGAATAAATCCTCTGTTTCCCAAGTAAAACTCTAGGTCACGTTTGGATTCTTAGCGAATCTGTTAATTGTTAAAGTGATGTCCTTGTTGTAACAAAAACATGGAGTTTCGAACAACGGCTAGGAGAGTGTTTCCTATGAAGACTATTATAGGAAACTTATGTGTGCTCGAAATCAGAGTCGGAGAATGCAAGATAAAATAACAATGGTCAAGGTCCAAGACTTCTAGTTACTTAAATAACGCTACACTCGCAATGTAATAAGGAACACTTATATATAGGAAGTACCTACGGCGTATCCACCATGCCCTTTTTACATTGTTATCGTCTCGTTATTCTTATAACTATAGGTCTTAACACATGAAAAAATTTGCTGTGGTTTCTGTGCACTGAATTCCATAATTATGTATGCATCCATAATTACGTAATTCCTTGCACAGTCCGCACAGTTCATTTTATAATGTGTAGGGGAAAAATCAATTGAACAAACAGGTAAAGACTTGACTAGACCACCAAAGGATCTTTCTAACTAGATCAACGAACGATCTTTTTAACTAGATCAACACATGATCTCCTTAACTAGATCGTCGTACGATCTCTTTAAATAGACCACTTAAGGGATCTTTGCAACTTTGAATCAAATAATCGTTTTGAAACAGCACTTGGAATCCAAGGGTCTGACTATTTGTATAGAAAACTCCTTAAGGATTTAAGATAGTACTTTGAGTATCCTTTTGAGAATCTAACATATGAAAATACGAAAGATTCTACCAGGATTTAGATAGCGAGCTTTGGAATTACACATAAACACAAAATCGCAAAATTATGCATTCGTTAATTTAGTTATTAGCTCGTTCGTTAATTTAAATTAATGCATTTGAAGTACACTAGAAATCCAATCACGGACTTCAATTAGTATTTAAAACATCCTCACGAATCTAACTATGAAGATAGGAAGATCTTATAAGGATCTGGAATTTGTGTGGTGAAAATGTTTTGAAACCCATGTACTAGGCATGTTAAGGCAACACACGAAGCAAAATGTACTTGATAATCGTGTACATAGTCACATAACATGGGTCCAGTTAAGGACTTATGAAAGTACCTTTAGATATCAAATCAAGGATTTGAAATGGTACTTCAAATATTTGTTTAAGAATTTGTAATTTGTACCTTGTACTTTGTTTCTTTAAAAGAAACGAGTACTTAGGATTTTAGGGGAGATCACAAGTGATCATAGAATGAAAGAACCACACGAGGAGTTTGTTCTGCAAGGAACACAGTTCCTTGGTGTCGGTATCGTAGGGGTATGTCTTGCAGACACACAATCATAATAGCTTCGTAAGATAAAATTGGAACAACGATTTTATTTATATAACAGCTGAATTGTTTCAAAAGATAACAACAAAGGAAAATACAAGGTCTAATTTTTCACTGCTGCATTGTCGTTTGCGTTTGCCTCGTTTATGTTAAACACTCGTCCACGCGCTGGATTTGTGTTAACAAGTCTTGGGCAATTGTTTCGGTAGTGAGTAAGATCACCACAGTTGTAGCACAATCCAGGTGGATATGGTGCTTGAACAGCAGCAGGATTTGCAGCATTCTGGTTTTGGATAACATGACGGCATGTATTGACCAAATGTCCCAATCGTACACAGTGGGTACATTTTTGACACGGTGTCTGATTCACATGATGACGGTTGCATTTGTTGCACAAGGGTGCAGTACCAATATAGTTTTTCCTAGCACGAGGCTGTTCTGGCTGGTTTGGTGCAACCTGATCATTCTGAGCAACTACTGCGAAGTTTTGTGAAGCCTTACGCTTCTTCGACTTCATAGAGGACTCGGTCTGTTTATCCTTTGGTTTTTCTTGTGCCGACTTGTCAGAAGGTTTCTGGTCACCTTTTCTGAAAAGTTTACCCTTCCTGATTTGAGATTCATTCAGGGTAGCAGATAGTTCAATGGCTTGTCTGACGGTAGTAGGGTTGCTACCAGTAACAATGTCCTGAACTGGGTCAGGAAGGCCATCGATGTATTTTTCAATTTCCTTCTCCAAAGGCGTAACCATGGTAGGACATAACAGACTTAACTTCTCATAACGATCCGTGTAGGCTCGATGTTCACCGCTGTCTTGTTTAAGATCGTCAAATTCCCATTCCAAAGCCCTAAGCTCATGATGAGGACAGAATTCCTTCATCATTAGAGCCCGAATCTCTTCCCAGGTTTGTGCCATTGCCACATCGGCACCCCTATCACTCATCACACCGTTCAACCATGTAAGAGCACGCTTCTCGAACGCACTGGATGCAAACTCAACCTTGCGCTCATTCGAACATTGCACATGTTTGAATGTGCTCTCCAAACTTTCAAACCATTGCAGGAGCGCGGTTGCTCCTTGAGACCCAGAAAACTTCAAAGGTTTAGCAGAATTGAAGGTTTTGAAACTACACTGAGCATTGTTGTTGTTATTGTTGTTGTATAACTGATGGATCTGGGTTACTATGTTTGGAAGCACTGCAGCCATTTGCTGAGAGACAAGGGCTGCGACTTCTTCGTTGGTTAGAGGTTGTGCATCTCGTCGAGGAGGCATTGTCTAAAAGGAACAAGGGATCATGTGAAATGAGTGAGGACGACAATTGGAAAAACAAAAGAGGTATTGAAATCATCGACAAAACACAAGGAAGGCGATCATTCATTCGTTACCTCGAACGAACAAACAAACGACACGTAGTGACCAATCAAAGTAAATGGGGAAATATAATGTATCGCGAAAACATGCTTTAGCCTATAAGTGGACACTCACCCCAAGAGTTCCCAGGTAAGAGTGACTGGTCTGATACTACGGATTTGTATGAACACTCTAGCCTTAGACAGAAAACCCGAGGTACAGGCATCCACCCTTCCAGATTGCACGTGTTCACATTATTTAAACCCAAACTTTGATGAGATTTTGAAAACACCAAAGGCTTAAAAGCCTAAAAACAAATCATCTAAGGATAGATGACTTCTTGTGATGTTTTGAAAATTTTTGACTCGAGACAATGAATTGTGTTTTGTTTTTGTTAATCACCTAAGGATAGGTGAAGTGTATTGTTTTAAGACTAAACACAAGATAACTTGTGTTAGGGTCCTAGGAAGGTTGTAGTCTAGGTCAAAGCATTACTAATAACCTAATTCCCTATAACCATTGGCTCTGATACCAACTTTTCTGTCACACCCCGACCACGTAAAACAACAAATCATGGCGGAAACGTCGGGGAGTGTCGTAACAGAATCATTGTTTCACAACCATGGATTAAACAGTTTCGTTTTATTGAATTATTGAACTCATTGGTTTATTACAAATTAGATAAATACAAATATTATCTTTCAAGTTTTAAAGTCACTAAGGCAAGAGTCCATCCTATGTATAGCATGCATCAACAATCATCACATAGCAGCACCTGAAACATATGTGAAAATAAGTACGTCAGCATAAAAATGCCTGTGAGTAACATAGGTTTTGTGAATTAGATTCATGGCATTAGTTAACACAAGAAAAAGGTTTTATGTTTACAAAATGATAGCCATGAATCCTTGTAAAAAGTTTTGTTTCTAAAAATGCATTGTTTTGATAAAAAGGTATATAGTATATACGAAAATATACTTTGGTTTGAAATAGTTTAATAGATAGTATATCAAATATACTTTGGTTAATGTAATAGTAGGTTTGGTAGTATATCTCAAGTATACTTTGGTTTTGTAAATAGCATCTCAAACTATGCTTTGGTTTGGAAATAACATATCAACTATGCTTTGGTTTTGAAAATAGCATATCAACTATGCTTTGGTTTGAAAATAACATATTAACTATGCTTTGGTAAATAACAAGGTCAGTAGTATATTAAAACATATGTTGGATTTTGTACATAGTATATCAAATTATACTTTGGTAAATAATATCACATTTGAGAGTACATCAAACTGTACTTTGGTAGTATATCAAAATATACAAAAGAATCTGTGATTTAGTATTCATTCAAACCTTAGTGCATCAAACTACACTTTGGAGACTATAGAAATACCACAAAGGCAATTTCTATTTGGTTAAAACTTGGTTTCTGACATTCCATACAACAGGAATGGGGTGTCTAGTCCTATAGCGCTATATCGTACTACCAATCGGCTTGGTGAATGTATAAAGAAAGTACAATCCAACAATTAGTTTTAAAATCTTTGAAAATTTGTGTTTAAACCATACATAATTGTTTAATTCGTCAAAAGATAAGTACTAACACGTATAGTCATATAGTTGCAATCATGAAAATAACAAATAGGCACATATGTTTCACCCCAAAACATTTGAAAGCAGTAAAAGAGGGGACTATGTACACACTTGAGATTGCAAGTATCCTTGATTAAGTGTCCTAACGAAGCTCGGGAAATCAAGGAATCAAGTGGCACCTAGTATGAATCACTATGTTAAATAATCGGATCCTAAATCGGGAGATAGGATAGAATGAAGTTCTATAAATCAAATGAGTATTGGAACTCATATGGCATGATTAGTAGACTTAACATTCTAATTTGGAAGTCTACCTAAGTTCTTTTGACCCGTTTCGACCCATTACGGTAGTATAAGCTACTATAACGCGTCGTTTGCGTAAAACTATGGTCGGATGGTTAACTATGTGTTATGTCAAGTCTTACATGCCCAATTATGCCTAAACATGTTACTAAATTAGATTATATGTCAAAAAGTTGATCACATATGCAAAATATGGATTTATGCTTCAAAAGGGCATTTTGGTCATTTCCTATGGGCATATAAACTACTTAACAAATAACTAACCAATCCTAAGTGATCATAAGGTATAACCTCAGTAGGTTATTCCATATGAAACTATGATCACTAAACAAGCTTGGTCGGATCCTAATGATCGACCAAACGGGTCGGGTTCGAAAGTCTAAGCGGTTGTCTAGACCGCTTAACTTACGACCCTAAATAAGCACTAAACTAGTAGTGACGAGTTAAATATGTCAAAACATGTTTAACTAACTTTAAAAACTGATTTGGTATCAAAACAAAGTGTTTTGATACCTAAAAGTAGTTCCGTTGCAAAATGCGTGCTAAAACGCATTTTGACCGAAACTTTGACTCGTCACTACACCTAGTTAACGTGGTAATCAGTAGGTATAATCACTAAGGATTATAACCATCGTGATTACAATCACATTACTAAGTTCAAACGAACTTTGTGTTGGCCATTGACTGGTCAAAGCTGAAAGTCAAACACTGTTTGACTTTCACGCTTGAAAAGCGATAAAAGCACGAAAGAAGCTTACAAAGGGTCCAATCTAGGGAGAACTTGATCTATAACACTCAGGTATGAAGCAAAGGCTTCAACTTAGAGCATTAATCAGATCAAGGGTGAGTGAAATGGAATGAGAGCTTGGCTATTTATACTTGTGAATGATGAACAAGATCATGCCATGTGTGTTTTGTATTGCCCAAGCAATAATCTGGTCCACACAAGTGTTTGGTTCAGGTTTAAAGCCATGACGATCACACAAGAGCCCACAAGTTTGCAAAAACTAGCATTGAAAACAAGGGCTGAAGCTAATTCAATGAATCTGCCCATATAGGGCTGTGGCTACCCACGATGGATATAGCCTTGGGCTGTCGCGCCCCGCCACGCCGTCAGATCAGAATTTTCATTTTTGGCAGAAACAGTCCCTGCACGCTCCAAACTTGTTTTTCGACGCGTTTAACCCCCGTTAACCCAATTTCAAGGCTCTACAAGGATGTTAAAGCATATAGGACTTAAAATATGCTTGAAAATATCACGGATGTCGGTTCGTTTGGTCGTACGGTCACCTTGTTCGGTTAATTACGACGAAACTCGAACGGACGCGAAAACAATCCAAAATAAACGATGAATGGTATTTTTGCATGCCGATCACTAAAATAAAAATATTTTAGTGTCTAAAAAAATTTTGGATGTCCAGATGAGGTCAGAACGTAAGATATGCGCGTAAATGCAAACATACGCCGTTTTTGACACTTTTAGTCCCTGTAAGATCAAATAAGCATATTTTTGCACACCGAACCATTCAAAGCTTATTTCTAAGCTATGTTTAGGTTATTTATGGTATGTTTAACTTATGATCATGTTTCGGACTGTATGTTGCCATTCGACACGGCAGACTTTTGCAGTTTGACGCATATAGTCCCTGTAAGCGAACAAACTTGATTTCAACACACCAATCCATCCAAAACTTATTTCTAGGTTATGTAAAGGTTATTTAAGGTATGTTAATCTTGTGTAACTATTCTGTAGTTTTTTTTTGCGTTGAACTGATTACGTTTACGCATCAGTTCGCGTATAACCTTCTAGAAAGCGATTTAAAGCTCGAAATCGAACAAGTATTGATATGTGCAAATGATACACATATTTATACAAATCCCAAATATAAAACACAATATTTCATTGGTTTGGTATTTGTTTGATGGTCGTAGTGACACAGGTGTCACAATCAACAATCTCAAGGCTGAGGTTGAGAAGTTGAAGAAACAGGATGCGGAGATCGAAAAATTGAAGCAAGAAAAAGCTGATGCTGAAGCTGCGCGAGATGAAGCGCGTTCTCATAGGGAACGAAGTGAACAATGAGAGATACATACCTGCGCTACCCTTACCTTTAGAGATAAAGAGATAGAAGAACTTACTGCTTTGCTATCTGAGCAGGAACAACTTAAGGCGGAAATCAGGTCTGCCAAGAAAACCCTGGAGCTTTCGCAGGTTGAGAAGGCTGAAACCTCCTGCCGCCTCGCTGAAACTGAAGAGAAGTTAGAAACTTCCGAAACTGCACGGGCGACAGCGGAGAGTGAGCTTGAACCGTTGAAGAGTGACATGTTATAGCTGACAGAACGCGGGATCGCAAGTGTAAGTTTCTCCCTGTTTGTAATTCTTTTGGAGGTGTTTTGCGCTTTTCCTTATTTGCTTTTCTTCTTGTTTTTATAGGTTGCTGAATCAGTGTTGAATTCTGAAGAGCTAGATAAAACGGTTGCGCGCTTGGTGGTTGCTACGCGAAATGATGGATATGCTCAAGGATATGAGAAATGCTCGCATCATGTAGTTAATGCTTTGAAGGTTGATTGGGATACTAGCAGAGCTGCTACGCATGGTGTTAATACTGATGCCGCCCTTGCGGCTATGAAAACAGAATTTAACAACTTACAGTTTCCTGTCATGGATCTTATTAATGTTGTGTTGCAGTCTGAAGACCCTGTAGTGCAACTGAAAGAAATCTTCCTAGATGGAGAAAATGAAGATGAAGACTTAGCGTAGGTTTTCTTTTGTGGTTGTGTGAACAATTAACTTGTAGTTTTTGGGATGTGTATCCCTGGTTTGTTAATGCGCTTCTACGCAAGTAACTTTGGTTAATACACTGTCGTGTATAATTTTAAGATAAGGCGTGTGGCGCACCTGTAACTTGATATGATATGTGTTTAATTTTACAATATTTTGCATGAGTACAATTGCTCTGATTAGGTAAGGCGAATAAAGGTGGTATAAAGCTCATGTGTGAACGTAAGGTCTTGCGCGATGTGTGTGATCGATGACCGTTCATGAGGCTTAAATTATATTTACCATAATGTTTTTGCGCTTACCAAAAGAAATTGCATGCATTTTTGTAAAAAACACAGAAATAAATAGAAACTTTGTTTTATTCATGGATAAGGCGCAGAGGTCGTACAAAGTCTATTTTTGGAATAATTACATGAGACTTAACTTATACTATAGTCCTTGCTGAGAATTGATAAACTATAGAACTTGACCAACCTGCAAGGAGACTATAGAATTGTTGCTTAATTCTTTGCCTTCTTACTCGGGCCCTCCTCGCCACGAGTAATTTGTTTTATCTCCTTGCGCACATTTTGTAACAGGTGAGTGAGCTCACTGCTTTTGAGCGCCTTTTCGATTTCAGTGTGCAGGGAGATACAGTTGTTGGTAGTATGACCATTGTCTTTGTGGTAATCACAGTATTGACTTGGGTCTTGGCCGCGCTTGTTCTTCATAGGTGGAGGTGCCTTGAACTGGTAGTCCTCTGTACTCAGCACCTCCGCTGGGGTTTTGGTCAGAGGAGTCCACTGCCTCTCTCTGTTTTCTTGTTTAGCTTCTCTTTGTGCAGCGAGCTTGTTGATGGTAGCTCGTGCATCTTCAGATGAATAATTTCCTGAATTCGAGTCGCACCAACCCTTTTTAAACTTTTTCCCGCTGCTTGGCCCTAAGTCTGTTGGGTGACTGTGTGGTGGTGGCGGTCTGTTGGTGCTGAGATTTTTCTCAGTCTGGGCATAAACCTTAGCTGCTGCCATTAATTTCTCCCAGCTTTTTGGGAGTCCCTCCATTCCGGACAAGACTTTTATCATGTCGTCACATCGGACGACATACTTTAATTGGGCTCGGATCAAGTGCTCATGAACGTCTCCTATTTCGAGCACTTCTTTGTTATAACGAGTAATGAAATCCTCCAAACTTTCGTCATCACGTCGCCAGATATTCATGACGTCCGCCGTATCGCGGATGGACCGCCTCTGCTGGCTGAAGTGTACCAAAAATTTCTCTCGCAAGTCTACCCATGATGTGATCTTCCCTACAGGCAGGTTGTCAAACCAGAGCCTTGCGGCGCCTGTGAGGGTTTGAATAAAGAGGTGACACCACATCGGTAGAGTCCAGCCTCCCACCAATCCTGTGCTTGTGAAGACTCGAAGATGGTCATCTGGGTCCGTCATACCATTAAACTTGCCTACATTGGATGGGTGCTTCGATTTTTCTAGTGGAGCCAGAGCAATTTCACTGATGAATTTGGAATTTTTTGCGGCTTCTGTCGGGTGATATATCAGATTATAATCATGTTTAGCTTCAGGATTGTAAATCACGCGGGGTTTACATTTGTTGTAATTTGGTTATAACCGACTAAACACACTTGCACTGTCTCCTTCACGGTATGTTCTATCATACTCCCTGGTGTGGGTGTCCCGTGAAGCGCCCAACCTGGAGTGAACTGGTGGCCTTCTATGAGAGTGGGACTCATTATGATATTCTCTTCTTCGATTTTCAGATTGAGTATACTCGTACCTTGCTGTAGATCTAGAGTACACCTCTGTGTCTTCTACCTGTACCTGTGATGGTCCATCATGTTGAGAAACATGAGGTACTGATGGTGCTCGAGTATGGGATATAGGCCTTCATGATTGAGTGGGAGGAGCAGTTTGTGCACAGAGTTGTGCATACACAGCGTTCAATGCTCCCTGAGATCTGACATACCAGGAGATAGGGGTCTCTCCTGGGGGTAGAATTGAGCTTACAGGGATTCCAGGCTGTATCCCTGGAGTGACAGGGCCATTCATATGATTATCAGTGTACTGCACTTCATTGTCATCCGAAACCTCTTCTACAATCCCCTCAACCTGGGTATTGTTAACGAAATTTGGCCGAGGGCCGGTTTGACGGTGGATCGAAGTTTCTTCCATTTAAAAAATGGAAATGACAAAGTGAATCGAAACGAGAAAAAGCGGATGAAACTGAGAAATCGGGTGGGTGCCAATGAAGAAACACTGGTTAAATGACCGGAATCAGATAAACCAGGGGTTAGGTTCTGCATAAAAGGGTTGGTTTCTCCTCGTTCGATTTGGGGGTGACAAATCTTCTTCTCTTCGATAACTGCAAAAGAACCACTGTTAGACTCGCCATGGGGAGAATGGGGGTTCTCTCCGTGACCACCCTCCGGTGTGAGAATAAGTATCGGTATATGAAGAAGAACAAGTATAAGTGAAGTGAATGTAACTTAAAGATTATACCTGAATTATCCTTCTATTTATAGCCGAAGTTTGGGCGGGAAAACCTGTTATTGAAATATTAACGGAAAATGCTAATTCCGTAAGCGGTTATTTTTCCCTCCATTAATGATTTGACGGACGTGAGAGCACACGGATCGCGATCTTTTGATCAATGATTGGGGAAATGCCACGTGGAAAATGGGCAAGTGAAGATCTCCCTTCAATTCCATGCCATCATCATGACTTCAAGGGAGCCTCGGATGATGACACGTGGCCAGACGGTTATAACCGTCTAGTGATGCATGATAGGGCCTTCCAGAAGGTTACAGCTGTAATCCTGTGTGGCTCCTTATCGTGTGGTATCAGTGAAGCAAATAATATCCAAGTCTGGATATTATTTATGCGGGAGTGTTAATCAGGATTATTTATCCTTATCTGTTATGGAGAAAGGTGCAAAGATTCGTTAGCCTCCTTTTGGTGCGCAGGTGTTGCTTATTGTTTTCTTTCTAAGTTCTCTTTGTTGGACCAGTGCGCGGTCGCGCAGGGTCTAAAGAAGGTTAGAAAGATGAGGTTGTGGTATGGTCCAAGTACTCGAAGCGAGGTTTTTGGTACCTTACCCCTTCAGGTCTCTTTCATCAGATCAACACCTTCTTGAATTACATCTGCTGGAGGAATCACTGTCTCATCAACAAGTCTTGGTGGAGACTTCTTCTTTGCTGGCTCTGCAAAACAAACATTAACATTTATTAGAATGATATAACAAAGTATGATCTATCAACCTTTCATGTGACTCCCCCTTTCAACTTTACCCTTTATAACAACTTTTGGCGCAACGACTTTAGGTGAAACTTTAGGAGTCCTTTTCCTCTTTCCATCTTTCACAAACCAATACCTCAGCTTCTTTTCATGCATCTCACTCAATCTATATGTTTCATCCTCTGAATTGCTATTCTCATGCCTCCAAGCATCATTCTCAGGTGCCACATAGTTTCCATCTTTAATCTTACAAATCATTCCTTTCACTCTCGGCTCCTGATCCTCTTTCAGACCTTTATAAAGATTCAATCTACTCAAAGTTTCACTTGTCATGTGATGTAACTTCAATTCATCAGCAGGATCCTTCGGAAGATCTGGCACTTGGTCATCTAATAGCATTTGCACAAACCTCGGATACATTATGTACTTCTCACCCTTGATATTATCTACCATGTGGTCAAACAACACTTGTGAAATGTTGTAAGGCCTGTTAAGCACCAAACAAGTGATAATATTCATGATGTAGTCTGACGTCTCGTCGTAAGCACCCTTTCTGTGTGATAAAGCTTGTACTACACAATGAACCATAAATTTATAAGGCCTACAGAATCTAGACTTCGGATATTTATCATTTACATGGCCCGTGTATCCCATTCTAAACCACAAACCCTTGCTCAACCTCTCTGGGATAGTCGTAGGATCGTCATCACTATCTTTCAGATCTAATACCCTTCTAACGTCCGCCACTGTAAACTTAACCTCTACATCAATATCTTGTCCATTTTCATCTTTCTTCTGTACTGCTGAATATATTGTCTTTTCACTCTCTTCGTACCTCACTGATTTCCAGAACATCCTAACGTGTGACTGATAACACTTATGTTTTTCGGTCAATGCCTTTGCAATCCTACTTTCCTTCAAGAATGATACAATCTCTTTGAATGGTTCCATATTCCGAAAGTTTTCATCTAAATTGCAGTATATGTTGTGATTTGGATGCCAATATGTTGCTCTTGCCTACAAAAATATGAACGTTAGAATCTGCACGAACTTCGAGACATAAAATGGAAAGTGACAAGTTTTTCAAAATTTTCAAAAATTTTCTAACACTGGAAACCTTCACTCTATATAGTACTGATGGATCGGATGGCCATCTGATCGGATGGTCATCCGATCAATTGAGACATTACCTTTAAAGATTATAATAGACAAAAAGAATGTGCATTTGGATCGGATGGCCTTCCGATCGGATGGTCATCCGATCGGATTGACATTCGTTCCAAATGAATAACAGTAGAGCATAATTCAGATCAACATGAGATGATGTGATTTTGGATCGGATGGCCCTCCGATCGGATTGCCATTCGATCAAAAATGACAAATAGATAAGCACATAGATCAGACAATCATATGAGTATGTGTTTTGGATCGGATGGCCCTCCGATTGGATGGTCATTCGATTGGATTGTCATTCGATTCAAAACAATAGTTAACAAATGAAGCATGTATAACAAGTCAACACTTAGAAAAATTTTCAAACACAAAGGTGTCATGGATCGGATGGCCCTCCGATCGGATGGTCATCCGATCGGATTGCCATTCGTTCCATGGCTCATGAAGAATAGTTTGAATACAATTATGAAGATCACAAATTTCTAATAATTTTCCAAAATTGAACACAATTTCACGTAGAGAATTTGCCGATTAACAAAACCCTATGTTCAGATTTTTCTAAAACGTCCTAGTTTGGGTTCAATTTGAGTTTTAGACCCTCGGCTACCGAACACCCTCGATCATTCAAACATCAAATCTATGGTGTTTTTATACAAATTGAAATGGTAAACCTGTAGATCTAAGGCCGATTAACAACACCTTATGTTCAGATTCTAACAAAAGTCCCTAAATAAGCCTAGATCTAAGTAACTTCAAGAACAGCCACCGACATTGTGTTCAAACATCAAATTCTCATAATTTTGCGGTTAAAATTAGGAGACTTACATTTCCCATAGTGAAGGTTGAGTGTGCCAACAATCCTATGTAACTTGGAAAGCAAGAAAGTGAAATCAGATCAATGAATGGTTGAGAGAGTTTGTGTGTGAGACGAAAGGCGGTTCGATCGAATGTGTTTGACTGAACCCTTTGACCCCCTTTTTATACCTCTTGACCACCACTCGGATGGCCATCCAATCGGATTGCCATCCGATCGGATTGTCATCCAATCCAAACTCACTTTTTAACTTTTTGACTTTTTCATGTTTTTTCAAATTTTATCTGGTTTGGTCAGTTTTTAGAAATCCACCTAAGTATCTAGGTTCAAATTAATGACCCTAGGTACTCGATTTGTCTACCAAATCCAAGTTAATGACCTTGGTTGACCCGAAACAAAACAACTAACATTTTGTTCAACATTTTTCAATCATTTTTCTGAAAAAATTATGCAAGTATCAAGTTAAAGAACTTGTTTAAACAATGAAATTTTCAGACTTTTAAAGATTAGCTCCCAACCCTGTTGTCCAGTCCAGAAACTTCCTGCTTTGCTTCACTTCTGAGATTCTGAAGATCAGCTTTCTACCTTGATTTGTCGAAAAACTAAAGCAGAATATAAAATCTTTTTGAGATTTTCAAGAAAGTTTAGACTAAAACACAATGAAATCATTTTGGGTTTTTGGCTAAACTGAAATGAAATGCTGTAAAGAAAACAGTAAACTATTTACAAACATATTTTTGGTGAGCGTGTTAGAGGATCATATCAGCTGCCGACAAGTTACAAGTACCGTTGAGCTTAATTTTCACACTAAGTATTAAACAGTTCACTTAGATTGCCGATATACTGATCCTTTTAAATTCTTACACAGACTTCAACTTATTCAGGATACGATTTAATGTCTTAAGTACTTAACTTACTCGCGTGTCCCACCTCATAATATACTCTCGTATCCAGATCTCTATATTCAGTCTTACAGGTAAACATACAATAATGATATCTGTAAAGGGTAGTGCGAGGCCATGAGAGCTCAGGTTAGAACTTCTGTTCAGACAGAGAGATGATGGCTCAACTTTCGGTGTGTCCCTCTTGAGGATCTTTTCTTCAACAGCACATGATTCGCATTTTGCAATGTTTATCATTTTTTATGCTGAGGGGAGGCTTTAAAGATTAAAGCGGTGCAGAGTATTATACGAGGACTAGGCTATTGCTTCCGCAAAATCAGAAGTCCTGGTATAATACACCAGATATCATCAAGTACATAGACCTAGTATGTCAGAAATAGAAAATCTTTCAAACAAGATTTCAGGGGTTACCTATATATCCGAGAGATGTTCCCCACGAAATAAGCAAGAAATGATTTTATGTTTATATCCTGAAAAAGTCTACTAAACATGTAAAAACCTATCGGCATATCATTAGTGAGACTGTTTAATGCCTTTTAAACATTACATTTCTTTAGCATATCTTAACTGTCTAGCTGATGTACTATCATTTCCTCTTTTTACACAAACTCTTTTTGGGTTTTCTATTGTTTTTGGATTTTGAAATCTTTCTCATGTTTTTGTTTTTTTTTGTTTTTTTGCATTTTTTATTGTTTTTGTATTTTCTGAAAACTATCTATCTCCCCCTAAATACGAAAACAACTAAAAAGACGACAAAACCAAAGCAGTCTGCTTTTCAACATCGTCTGTAGTGGTTTTCTCATTAACGCCAAGTAATTCCTCTGCCACCGATAACAACTTCATACCATTCAATTTTAATAGATACTGAAAATGTGATTTATCAAAATCTTTGGTATGCAAGTCTGCCTTTTGTTCGTCGGTGTGGATTTTGTCTATTCGAATCAACTTCTTCTTGAAACAATCTCGAATGAAGTGATGTCGAATTTCTATGTGTTTAGTTTTAGCGTGATGTACCGGCTTTTTCGTTATGTTGATTGCAGCCTCATTATCAACAAATATAGGAGAGGTAAGAAATTGCAAACCGTAATCGCGCATCTGTTGCTGGATCCACAGAATCTGCGAGCAGCAGCTACTGGCTGACACGTACTCTGCTTCACACGTCGAAAGAGTAATAGATGTTTGCTTCTTACACTGCCAAGTGACCAAGCGAGGTCCGAAGAATTGGCATCCTGCAGTTGTTGATTTTGCAGCAACCAAAGTCAGAGTCTGAGTATCCTTCGAGCTTGAAGTCACCATCTTTGGGATACCACAACCCCAGGCTTGGGGTTCCTTTCAGGTAACGTAGGATCCTTTTGACAATGGACATGTGCGAGGCTCTAGGACTTGACTGATATCCGGCCGCGAGGCATGTCGGGTACATTATATCAGGTCTGGATGTTGTCAAGTACATCAGCGAACCAATCATTGAGTGGTATAGCGTCTCGTCGACCTTCTCTCCGGTGAGATCAGGATTGATACCATGATTTGTTGCTAATGGGGTGGACATTGGTGCCGTTTCGGACATCTCAAATTTCTCTAGAACGTCATAAACTTACTTTATTTGATGTATGAAAGTTCCCTCAGGCATCTGATCGACCTGGAGCCCTAGGAAGAACTTCATCTCACCCATTGACGACATCTCGAACTTCTGCTTCATCACTTGTTCGAATTGTTTGCAGAGTTCTTCATTAGTTGACCCGAAAATAATGTCATCAACATATATCTGAACGATCAACAGATGACCATTGATTTCCTTAGTGAAGAGAGTAGCATCCACCTTTCCTCGGATAAAGCCGTTGGCAAGCAAGTGTTGAGAAAGTGTCTCGTACCAGGCTCTCGGGGCCTGATGCAAACCATACAGCGCTTTGTCAAGAAAGTAGATCTTGTCTTTGTGTATTGGATCGGTAAATCCCGGTGGCTGATCGACATATACCTCCTCTTTCACCTTTCCGTAAAGGAACGCCGACTTGACATCTAACTGGTAAACTTTGAAACCTTTCCATGAAGCAAAAGCAAGGAATATTCTGATGGCTTCAAGTCGAGCAACCAGAGCGTAAACCTCAGTGAAGTCTATCCCTTCTTGCTGACTAAAACCCTGGACAACGAGTCGAGCTTTGTTTCTGACTATCACTCCTCGATCGTCTCTCTTGCAATTGAACACCCATTTGGTGTTTATCTTTCCACGTCCGTCAGGTAGATCCACAAGTTTCCAAACTCCCAGTTTCTCAAATTGACTCAGCTCCTCTTGCATCGCATTCACCCATGACTCCTCCGTCAGTGCTTCCTTATATGTTCGAGGTTCAATCTGCGAAATAAAGCAACTGAGTAAGAATTCAGTTTGTAATGGAGCAATTTTAGTATAGAAACATGTAAGGCCATGGTCAATTTGGCTTCTTGTGCGAACTCCTGATTGCAATTCTCTTATTATCAACTCCTCGGGGTGGTATGAAAGAGTCCTCGGCATAACTTCCCCGGGAACGTTTACCTCGCCTTCCAAATTTGTGACATTCTGGTTCACAACTAGTTCATCAACATGAACTGTCTGGTCTGAAGATTGGATCTACTCCCCCTTAGATTCTGAATCACCATGATTAAAAGTCGGCCTGTCTGAATCAGACTCTGAATCATCATCATTAACTATCGTTGTCTGATTTTCAAGAGCAGGCTCGCGTTCCGAAGTAGTCAGAGTTTGTTGAACATCATCATTTTCATCAGCATGACTAGGACCAGCTTCATTGTCATTGGAAGTATGTTGATGTTTAGAAGACCTTGCTGGAAATCTTCCCTGAGATGCTTCATAATCCCGTAAAATATCTAATTCAACAAAGTACTCTGGCTCTTCTTCTAACTCAAATGAATCCCATAAAGCATCATAATTGAATCGCCATGAGTCTGCGGGTTTCTGTGGAGGCATAGTATAGCCTTGACATTCAACGTGCTGTGCTTCGATGATCCTCCTGAGACTTGGAACAAAGACGCGTCTTAGTGGACTGGAATATCCCACGAAGATACCTTCCAAGCTCTTTGACCTAAACTTTCCATCAGGATCTAGAACTGTGCAGGGAGACCCGAACGGCTCTAGATATTCATGATTTGGCTTGCGATTGTTGATCAACTCAAAGCACATTTTATTATGCTTCTTCACAATGAGTACCTGGTTGAGTGTATAGCAAGCGGCAGATACAGCTTCTCCCCAAAAATTGATAGGTAACTTTGAATCAGCTAGCATCGTTCGTGTCGTTTCGATCAGCGTTCTGTTCTTTCTTTCTGTAACTCCATTCTGTTGTGGAGTATATGGTACGCTGAAATCTTGCAATATACCTCGTCGATCACAGAATTCTTCCATTCTGTTTTTTTAACTCCGTACCATTGTCACTTCTTAGTCTTCGAATGCGGGTTTGGTACAGATTCTCTATCTTTCTGAATAACTTCAGCAAACTCTCAAATGTCTCTTCTTTAGACTTCAGGAACATCACCCATGAGAATCTCAAATAGTCATTGGTAACCACTAGGCAGTAAAGATCTCCAGTAATGCTCTTAACATTCACAGGACCGAAGAGATCCATGTGAAGTCTTTCAAGTGGCTTCGAGACTGAGTTTATCTTTTTACTTGGATGGGATTTCTTGTGTTGCTTTCCTTTCAGACAGCTTATACATTCTCCCTCCAGGTGAAAACTCTTCAAATGAACACCTTTAACGCACCAGGTGGTTCATTTTACGTAGGTGAATGTGGCCCATCTTTCGATGCCACAACACTGACTCATTTTCAGTAGCTCTCGAAACGAAACACTAAGGGTGACCTGTGGTAGTCGTAGCAACGCTCATGTCCAACACGTACAGATCATTTACCCTTGGTGCTTGCATGATGATCCACTCCTCGGGAATAACAAATCTCGGCTTCAGAATCAGACACTCCTTGTCAGTAAAATGAGTTGAATACATCCTGTCACAAATTTGAGAAATGCTGAGCAAATTGTTTTCCAGTTCTACTATGTAGTTGACTCTTTCAAATGTAATGACACCGTTTGATAACATGCCCTCCCCAATATTTTATCCTCCTTGATTTCCTGTGAAACCGACATATCCACCGTTGAAACCTCTAACATCGTATAACAGGGTCTTTCTCCCTGTCATGTGCCTGGACGCTCCACTATCCATAATCCACTTTAAGATAGATCTTGGGAGCTCCTGCACATTTCACAAACACTTACTTAGAAGTTGAAGCAACCCAAGCCTCCTTTGGCTCGGGTAGCTTGACGTTAATCTGAGTTATTGCAGTGTACAATGGTGGGAAGTTTTTGTCGTTCATTTTCAAGCTTTCTTCGGTTCCAACCACAGCCTCTTTGTATAGAAAGAACTCATCCTTTTTAGGTTGACCAGATGGTTGAACCTTCTTTGGAACAAACTTCTTGCCCGGTGGGGTCGAAGAAGTTTGCTTCTCAAGTTTTTCATAAGAATCCAAAGGTACATTCATCTTAACCGGTTTGGTTGAAGATGATTGTTTTCCAATATCAGAAATCTTTGGTTTTGGAACACTTGATGTCTTAGCTTCAGATTTTGGCTTCCGTGTTTGTTGTGAAGAAGCAACCCGTTTGTAAAAATGGCCATTTTTCTTTACCGGCTGTTTAACAGGTTCATTTTTTACTTTAATGTTCTCAGATTTCAAAATCTTCTTCTCAACAAACATAGGCGCTTTGCCTTTGACATCATTTTTCTTTCTCGGATTCTCAACAACCACAGACTTAGGTTTTGAGTTGGTGCACTTTCGTGCAATGTGACCAACTCCGTTGCATTTGAAGCAAGTACGGGTGTCAACTTCCCGACTTTTACCTTCAGTCTGAGGCTGTGAGGCCTTCTAGCAAAGAATTCTTCATTCGTTTTTGAAAAGATTTCCGATTCTTGCTCGAAAATTGAGCTTGAACTCTTAACAAACACTTTCTTTTCAACAAACTTTTGTTTCTGAAAGTTCCTTTTTGGGTAATTTCCACCCGACCATCTGTTTTGATTGTTTTTGTTAAAACGTGGTGGCACAACAGGTTTCTTATAGTAAGATTTATCACGTTCAAAGTTCAAAAACCTTTTGGAACTCTTTTACCCTTCAATCTCAGAAACATCAATTTCAACAAGTTTGAAAACTTTCTTCAGCTTATCGACATTCACATTCTCAATCGAAAACTCAATATCCGAGTACAACTTATCAGAACCACACATCTTGTACATGACAAGAGTAGGTTCATCACTTGAGATGTTCTGGGATTTTGGTTTCGGAATGTAGTTGTTCAGAAAACATTCATCCTCTTCAGTTGAATCACTGTCTGATTTTAACACATTCTCAACAACATTCTTTACCACTTCAGATTGAATACTATCTTCATCAGATTGTGAAGTGAATATGACATCAATTATTTTTGGTAATTTTTCAGCATCTGTTTTCTCACTTGTTTCAGATTCATTAGCCAACCGGGATTGTTTATTTCAAAAATTGTTAAGTACAGGTGGTGGAACTTGATGATAACCCACCCATGTTCCATCCGAGTAAATTCCTTCATCAGCTTTGTTCTTCCCGGTTGGTTTGGGAATGATGTGTTGAAGAACAAAGCTAGCGGAGTTATAGCTAGGGCTGTAAACGAGTCGAGCCGAGTCGAGCCAGGGTGGGGTCGAGCTCAAGCTTGAAATTAATTCAGGAGGCTAAATTTGGCTTGAGCTTTACGTCGGAGTTAAACGAGCCTAAGAACGAGCCAACGAGTCGAGCCATGGGCCGAGCCGAGCTTAGCTCGAGCTGGGCTTGGTTACAAAATGAGCCAGCTTGGTTCACGTCATCTCAAATAGAGTTTTTTTAGCTAGTTTTTCTCGAGCTTCTTTCGAGCGAGCTACGAGCCGAGCTACGAGTCGCGAGCTTTATGAACAGCCCTAGTTATAGCTAGTCAGCTTTAGATTGATTCTTTCATTTTCAATCTTAGCTTCTTGGAATTGAAGCTTGAGACTTGCGATCTCATCCAATTACTGGTTGATTTGTTTTTCTTTTGCCTGAAGAACTCCAGATAAATGAATGTTTTCTTTGCAAGTTTTATCATTTCCTTCATATGAGTCTTTTACCGTTCTTTTCAACTTGTCAAAATTTCCAGAAATTTTTCTGTTTTCAAGAGTTAATTTTTCATTTTCTTTCAGAAAACGTTCAACATCACTTTTATCTTTTTCAATCTTTTCAGTTAATTCTTTGATTCTCTCACTTGAAGCCTTAACCAGTTTATCTCGATTTAGAACTTCTTTATCAATCATCCCAACTTTTTTAACCAGATCTTGGATTCGTTTGTTTGTGAGATACGCGTGTGTGCTGCAGACTTTGCACTCTCTCGTACAATTTCTGCAAACACTTTCTGTTTTAGCACAATCAGTCTTACCTGATTCGTTTTTCGAACCACTACTACTGACCTTTCCTTCAGAACTAGAAGCAGACTTGGAATCTATCTCTAGTGCTTTTGCCATAAGAACTTGGTCTGCCATTTTCGTTAGATTTTCTGCTGTCACCTTCTTTGTAGTGTCGATGATCCCTTCGTCCACCTTTTTGGCTCTAGGGACTTCAGGTATTCTTGACGTCTCTCCTCAATGAGCCTTTCTCTTTCGGCTCTCTTTGCATCGTCAATCTTGATCTGTTCTTCAGCTGTCGGAATTGATTTCATGAGAGTTTCAACATCAACTGTTGATGGATCAACGCAAATTTTTCCTTTTGGATCTAAGTAATATTCACGATCAGGATCCCATCTTTTTGCCTTTTTGGCTTCTTTCCAAGCTTCGTGAATCTTTTTCTTCATATGTTGTGTCGTGGCCCTTTCACGATTATATGTTGACCCTGTTGCTGCTGGTTGAGTTGTTGCCACAAATGCGAATCCAACTGCATCTTCGTCTGGAAAGAATTCACTCCAATCAAAACCTTCATCATCCTGGATCACTACCAATGCTCTCGATTTTTCTTTTGGAGTCTCCTCAATCTGTTTCATTCTGGGTGGCTCTTCACGGTTTCGATAATAAACAGCTTTCTTGTAGTAATCATCATGAAAAGGATTTGCTGTTTCATCTGCTGCAGAGTTTTTACATTCACGCTTGAAGTGCCCCTTCTGCTTACACTTGAAGTAAGTCACCTTGGATTTGTCGAAACCTAGTTTTGTCGAAGGACCTCCAATAGAATTTCTCCCTGTGATTTCCATGAACCGTTGTGCTCTACGGATCACACTCTCCATGCACCAACGAATATCAATCAACTCCATCTCCTTAGGATCTATCTGGTCATAGTCCTCTTTTGTAAGATTGGCGTTTTCGATCTTTCCAGCTACCAAACTTTCGTACGACTCCAGAATAGAAGCAAGGAATACCATCTGCTATTTTGATGTTTCCTCGTTGAAATTCTGAGCGTTGTTCAGGTTAACAGCAATGTTGCACTGAAAAACATTCTTAGGAGCATTTTGTAGTTGTTGATTGTATGAAGCAGATGAAGAAGAACCAGTTCCATGGTAACTGCTGCTTGGCGAAGAACTGTTGCTGTTCTTTTCTTGAGTCGCAGCGTTTGAACTTTCAGCAGTAAAGGCAGTTCTTGGTGAAATAGCTTTCGGAATCATACTCCCTCAATAGTATAGATCAACATTCTGTTGATATGACATGCGGCTCACTTTGTTCATCTTCTTTATCTCCAATTCGTGACTTTCGAGTCTCTCGATCAACCAATCAATGGTCATACCTGCCATTGGTTTGGTATTTTTCAGCACCAGACCGAAATATTTCCAGTCTTGCTCATCTGGCAGAGCTTCAAACATTTTGTCAACTATCTCATCTTTGTCTATCGTGATCCCATATCTGATTAGTTCTGCCTTCAGATGATAAAACCTTTCAATCATCTGTCGTACACTCTCGTTTTTCATCCATGCGAATAAATCAAATTCCTTTTTCAACAATCTTTTCTTGTTTTTCACAATTTCCTCACCCCTGATACATTTCTTTTCCAGTTTACCCCATAAATCTTTTGAATTAACATAGTCAACCAGAGATATAATGTCATCTCGGACCGATTGATGAAGTAAGGCAATACACTTTTGTTCAGCTATAAACATTTCCTGTTCAGTATCAACCAGGTTTTCATGATCATGTCTTGTAGCCGTGAAACCATTTTTCATGCACCTCCAGCTATCGTACGCGAAAGCCTTTAACCATCCATTGAACCTATTAGCCCATCTATTGTAATCCTCGATTACCATCAACTTCGGTGGTTTGTTGTATGTTCCGTAGGCATTATCAACGCTGAGCGAGTCTGCGATCACCTTTGAAGCATTCTTCGGGTTCGTGTTGGTATTTGTGTTTGTGGATGTATCTCTTGTGTTATACGCGAAAATATCACCGAATGGGTTCAAAAAGTCGTCTCCCGTCTTTGATATCCTGAAAAATTAAACACTTAGTAAAATTTCAAAACTTGAACACTTGGATTGGATGGTCGAATGGCAGTTCGATCGGATGACACAAATGAACAATGAAACAATATCAAGTAACGGATGGCACAAGTGATGAATGGCGATCCGATCGGATGGCGATCCGATCGGATGGTCGTTCGTAAAATGTGACACTTAAACCTTTAAACACTATGTCACAATAGTTATCCGGTCGGATGTTGATCCGATCGGATGAGTATGACGTCAGCAAGTGAATTAAGAACAAATCTAGTGCAATCTGATCGGATGACGATCCGATCGGATGAGTGACATCATCATGCACGAAGAACAGTTCATGGTTTATGATCAATTTGAAGGTGTTTTAGTCTGAATTTTGGATTGAAAATTTGTAGGATTATACTGTTACAGATTCCGATCAGTTTGATACCGATTTTAGTCAATTTTGTCCGTAAAATCTAGGTCAATTTGATTTTTTCTTATTTTTAGGTGTGAAAGTATGTAAAACAGCAAGAAATGTAGAAGAAGATGATGAAATTATCAGAATCTCCAGTGAGATTTGACTGAAAACTGCTGAAAACGGCTGAAATCTCTGTGAAATCGTTGTAGCTATCTTCGATCCGACCTCCTGTAGCTCTGATACCACTTGTTAGGTGCCAACGCAGGAACGGTTCTAGTAGAAGAACATGGCAGAATTGATCAATGACGAGGTGCGGAATCCCTCAAAATCGTTAGAGAATCACCAACAACAATATCACTGATAAACATGTCCAATTCCATTGAGAAATGTGAAAGTACAAAAGATCCGAATTCAAACTGGACAGAGCTTCGCTATGAGATCTGACAAAAGGTTCTAGATAAATGACCCTACTCTACTATTTATAGGCAAACCAGGGAGAGGTTGGTGTCATCCGATAGGATGGCCATCCGTCCGGATGACACATGCCATCCGATCGGATCACATTTGACAGTTAACGTTTCGTTCCCTGTTTTGTCTAGATACAAAATACATACATACACAAATGTACAATGACAGATACTGGACAAAATACATAGACTCGATACAGACGGAAGCTACAGACATAATGCACTAACAACGTCCTTCACAGTTTTATTTTCCTCCTTCGCTACTACAATGTGAGCTAAGAAAGCCAAGTATTCCTTGCGGAGATACTTGCTCGCTTGGATGCACGATATAAGCTTCAGTTCTTTCAAGGATACTTCACCATAAACACAGAGTTGGTCACAATTAGAAAGAGAGAAACAAATCATCTTTTCGAAACAAATAACTTCGGCATGATTTTCACGAAGAAAGTCCATGCCCACTCTGACATCGAAACTACCAAGTTGCATAGGAATGAGATCGATCGGGAAAACGTGATTGTTGAGTGCGAGAGTACAATCATGGAGAATAGTACTGACGGTGACGGTTCTTCCGGTGGCAACTTCTACATCGAAGGTTGTTGGGAGGTTAGTGCATTTACGTTTTAGGAGCTTTTCGAATTCAAACTACACAAAACAGCTATCAGCTCCAGTATGAAATAAACACGAAGCATAAATATCGTTAACAAGTAACGTACCATTGACAGCATTGTTGTCAGTTTGAGGCTGGCGGACGTTGATGTTGAAAGTCCTTCCGTGGGCTGCTTGCTGCTGCAGTGGTTGCTGCGGTTCTTGTTTCACAACACGCAGTGGGCAGACATTAGCAAAATGATTCGGGTCACCACAAGAGTAGCAAGCTCGTGCCTGAACAGCGGGTGCAGGAGCTTCTGGGTTGACCTGAGGAGCGAGGAGTGGAGATGGCGGTGCAGGAAGAGCTTGAGCTTGTTGACGTGGGCCTGAACGGCAGTGAGCAGTAAAGTGCCCATAAATGTTGCAATTTGCACAGAAACGACAATTTACCCATGTAGGATGATGGTAGGTGCAGGTAGGGCATAGAGGGTGTAAACCAGTGTACGCACGCTTAGCAGGCGGTGCGTTGGTAACAGTAGCTTGGCGGTTCTGACTGTTGGGTTGTACGGGGACAGCGTTGGGTGGAGCGGCGGTAATAGCATAGTTCTTGTTGCTGTTACCCTTTCGCTTGCGATTCTGGCATGAAGACTTCAAAACTTGTGATGCTGCAGTGTCGGTAGCAGGAGTTGAGGTTTCTTGATTGAGGCTCTTGGTTGAGGTTTTGAAATACCCAGCTAAGACTCGCTTATCATTGATCTCAGCTGCGAGTTGGTAAGTTTCCTCAATAGTAGCGGGCTTAGCTGCCTGGACAAAGTTAGCTACACAGTCGGGTAGAGCTCGAATATACTTCTTGATTGTCATATCAGGCGTAGCCACCTGACTATGATAGATAATACTGAGCTGCTTGAAGCGAGCGGTGACACCGGCATTGTCACCTCCATCCTGCTTGATATGCCAGAATTTATTCTCTAGTTTCTGGACTTCATGAGGAGGACATAACTCCTTTATCATAAGCTCCCTGAGTTTCTGCCAAGAAAGGCCATAAGCTGAGTCATTGTCGCGCCTGTTGCGCTCAGCAGTCCACCAATCTAGAGCCCTGGACTGGAAAACTCCGGTAGCATTCACAATACACAGATTTTCTGGGCATCCACTTTGCCTGAAGGTGACCTCGATTGAGTCAAACCACTGGAACATAGTACTGGGTCCATCTTCACCAAGGAAGTTTGCAGGACCACTGGCCTTGAATTGTTTAAAGCTGAAGGGAGTTTGCGGTGCGTCGCTCTTTGACTCGACAGAAGATTTCCTGCTGACCTCGTTGATCTCACTATCGATCTGAGGTATGACTTTAGCCATTTCCTTGGCTACCAGTGAAGCAATGCGCTTGTCAGCATGGTTTCGTCGAGCACCACGTTGAGTGTGAGAACCAAATGATGACATTGTCGAGTGCAGATTCTGCAGCAGACATCGTCATATGGTTTAGACGAGATTCGATTATATCGGGTTTTGAAAAGTTTAGCGTTTAACCAACATACTTATTATTATATTATTAAGTAAAACGCAGGAACACGCTGGCACAAAAACACATAGGCACATAAACACGTAATCCACATAAGCACGTATACACGCAAGCACATAAGCACATAGGAGCACATAATCCACATATTTTGCACATATTCACCTATCTTTCAAGGTCGTGTATCGCGTTCGAGAGTTGCGAGCGTTAGCGAGTAGCGTAAGCAAGATAGCATAGCGCGCGAAAGTTGCGTAAGATAGCGATTAGTGTACGAGAGTTCTTAGTTTGTTCGTGATTAGTTAGCGTTTTAGATTTCGAGAGTTGTGCGAGTTGTGCACGTTTAGTAAAGCGAGGAGTGGAAAAGCGTAAAATCTCCAAAATTGAAACATATAAACATGTAAACAAAAAAAATCGATAACGCGTAAAATAGGCGATTGCGGGCTTAGAATCGAAATAGAGCGTCTTGGGTGTTAGACATCGACTACCCAAAGTGATTCAATCATTCACAACGACCTCGAGTACATGGTTTGGCCTAATAGACTGTGCTCTCACTGAAATACGCCGAATGGCACGCATCCTTCTAGTTACTACGTGACTCGAGTCATTGGAACAATCGAGACTTTGGTGAGAGTTTTGTAAAATCAAAGTAGGGAGTGGAACAAGCCATTAAGATGTGCGTTTCACCCCTAATCTTAACAACCTCGTTCCTGAAAGTGTGGTAAAACCACGAGATAGAGATGGAGAATTTCGTTGAGATATGGATGTCACTCCTAGCTCAACGAAGGTTCTCATGCTGAGAGTAAAAACACGTGTAGAGTGAGTGGTCTTATCGAGAGTTCTTGGTTTTCACACCTAATCTTGACTCAATCACTCGTTTGTGTTATACGAGCGTTTTCAAAAACGTGTGTATTGTGTTAGCCTTAGGAAAGGCAAAAGTGCGTTTTCAGCCTTAGGAAAGGCCGCCTTCGTGCGAAGCTGTAGTATGTGTGTTCACACGAAGATGTAATTTTCGCGAGTTTGAGCGAGAGTATCAAGAGTAGGCTCGTACAAACCCCTACTGGGTTCGCACGAAGTAGGTCTGTTGGTACTTAGACTATAGACTAGGTCAATCCTATGACTCTACCTAATTCCCTATAGTTATGGCTCTGATACCAATCTGTCACACCCCAACCGATGGCGGAATCATCAGGGCGTGGCACTGAGCGAAACAGATTGTTCAAGAGAATCCACAACAACTATTAAATGATAATATCTTTAATGTTAATATCCCATACTACTAACAGATAAAGCAGAAATGGTCATTACAGATATCAGTCTCAAAAACAAATACTATTCCGACAACTCAGATTTATTTAGTGGGTTTCTAGACTTCCTAGCTTGTTTCATCATAGTATCCAATTCAACCTGTCACATACGTTAAAATAAAGTCAATACATAAAATGTAAAGGTGAGTACACAAGTTTGCATAACATATAGTATAAAAAGCGTTTTACGCATAACCAGCATGTATCACGTAACGGGCGAAGCATGTAACTACCAAACAATGTATACAACTTAACCACGAGACTGCGTTGTAGAGTATGCGCGACACATGTTGTTGGTGCATGCGTCTGTCGACTTCGTCTTGTATCGAGTCTTGTGTATAGAATGATTAGATCAGTGCACGTATTTCGAGATATGGAGATTTCGCTTGAAAGAGAAGATTTCGCTTGAAAGAGGTTTGGGCAGTCTCAAGCGAAATCAGGTTGACTATATATACATGTCTAAGCGAAATCAGATTCATTCATTCCGGTCAGAGCAACTAAGTGCTGCCGAAGTGTCGTCTCGTTGTAAAACGTTTTTATATCAATCAAATCGACAGTTTAAGTGATAATCTTGCTGAATTGATCTCAGAATGTTTGTTTCCGCTTTTCATTCTGAGTAAAACTCTTCTGATCGACTCGTTTGGGTCTGAAAACGATCCTACAAGTGGTATCAGAGCTCAGGAGGAAGAGTTTTTAACAATTCAGTCGAAATTTCTGATTTCTACACCTTCTTTTTCGAAATTCAATATTTTTCACGGTTAAAATCGGCTAAAATTCTCACAGATTGTGCGCAACTTTGTTTTAACAAAGCCTTGAAAGATTCAGGCCTAAAATCGATCTAAATCAGACTAAAATTGAGTTTTCGCTTGAAATACATGCATGAGATGATGACATCAGCAG
Organism: Helianthus tuberosus; assembly: GCA_030545235.1. Taxonomy (NCBI): domain Eukaryota; kingdom Viridiplantae; phylum Streptophyta; class Magnoliopsida; order Asterales; family Asteraceae; genus Helianthus; species Helianthus tuberosus. The sequence continues at coordinate 125,194,776 of CM060442.1, read as the reverse complement.
CTCTTCAAGCGAAATCAGTCTTGTATTCCGCTTGAAAACTGGGATTTCGCTTGAGATTTTGATTTGTTTTCGCTTCAAATCTGCCATTTCGCTTCAGTTGGTTATTTCGCTTGAGTGATTCAGCTTGAATCACTGATTTCGCTTCAAAGACTTCATTCCGCTTGAAAAGAGTGTAGTTCAAGCGAAATAAGATATTTTGCTTGAAAGGTTTTCGCTTGAACTGGGTTTCGCTTGAACAGGGACTTTAGCTTGATCTTGGTATTTCGCTTGAATCAACTGTTTGACAAATTTTTTTTAAAATCCGAAACATGGACGAGGAATTTTATAACGCATTCGCTACTCCGGTTACCCCGATCACTTTGGCACAGAACACTATGTTGGAAAATGAGACAGGGACGATGCAAAAACCACCTAAACTCATGAACATCGAGGAGTATAAGGGTTGGGAAGGTCGGTTTGAAAACTGGGTACAAGCTAACTATTTAGATGCTTGGGAATGTGTTGAGACAAAATATGTTCGACCAATGAATAATGATAAGGAAAAGATTGCTATTAAAGATCTAATTGCCGATGCTAGAAAGAAATACAAAGATGAGAAAATGATGCTAAGTCTTTTACAACAAGTTGTGAAGGAAGATATTTTGGTTATATTGCAACATAATGGAACTTCTTATTCAATCTGGAAAGCATTAAGATCAAAGTTTCATGGAAGCGAAGAAATGGTTAAAAACAAGAAATCACTTTTGAAAAAGGAATTCGATCTGTTTCGTGGATTGAAGAATGAAAGTACAAAGCAAATCGTTGAACGATACTGCAATTGTTAGCCAACATGAAGAGATTGAGCATCGAGAAAACTAATGAAGAGTTGATCGAAAAACTAGCTGATGCGTTGCCATATGAGACTTGGGGCACATATCTCATGATGTTGAGGAAAAAGAAAGGTTTTAACAATTTAACAATAAGCAAGTTCATTGAAAAAATTGAGGCTCAGGAAATGGAACAGAGAAAGGCTTTGAGAATGAAAGATTTTGACGGTGAACAAGACATCGGGCTGTATTATACAGGTGGTGTCAGTGATAAAACCACAAATCTTTCACCAAAAATTCAAACTGCATTCAATACAAAGAGTTCATCTGAAAGTTCTTCTAAAGGATCAAACAGCAACACAAGCTTTTCATCATATCCGACATTTGATCCGAACATTTCAGCAACAAAGAATGGCAAAAAGTTGCAGTGCAACATTGTTTTGAATCTGGAAAATGATGAAGATTATTCAGCAGAAATTGCTAAAAGTCACATATCTTTGTTGGGAACAGTGTTGGAATCTTATGGTAGTTTTGTTGCAGGTCGGATCGGAAATCCTATGTTGACAAAAGAGGATTACGATCAAATCTACGCTGAGGAAATGGAATTGATGGATATTAAATGGTGTTTGGCTAGTGTGTTGAGACAAGCTGAGAAATTTAAGCAGATCACAGGAAGAGATGATTTACGAGAAGCTAATATTTCTACTTTAGGTTTTGATAAATCTAAAGTCACTTGTTTTCGTTGCAGGGAAAAAGGACACTTCAAGAGGGAGCGCAAAAACCGTGAAGCAAGTGGAGCTCAAAATCCATTCAACAACAACAATGATTACTATCGGAAGGCTATCTATCATCAAGTTGCTCAACAACAACAAGAACCACAAGTGGCACATGGTAGAAAAGCGATTGAAGAATCTTCAAAGAGAGCTTGTATGGTGAATCAGGATGACACAGAGCTAACAAAAGGTTTCAGTTGGGACAAATATATTTCAGCTGATAACAAAGCATGCCTGATGAACCAAGATGATGAAAAGTTGCCTGAAGGTTTTAGCTGGACAAATTTCAACTGGGATGATTATGATCCAAACAAAGATTCAAATCACAAAGCGTATGTTGCTCGAGTTGAAGAAGATAGTGATGATGATAGAGAGTATCATGCAAGAAGTTTGGCATCTTATTTCAAAATGATGGAAGAAAGTAATAGTGAAGATGAAAAAGTCAAAAAGAAAAAGATCAAAACACCGGTCAGCAGTGATGACGATGAAGTTCCAGTGATAAGGCAAAAGGTAAAAGATGTTCCAAAGTTCAAAGTTGATGCAGAAGTTGATGCTAAAAATATTCCTGTGAAGTGTGATACTTGTGAAGCTATAAAGAAGCAGAACAGCACATTGATTTATAACTTGAACAGTTTGAAGGAATCTTATGATGTCCTGAACAAAGCTATGAATCAATACAATCAAACAAGTGAAGAACAGGCAATAGCAATGAAGACACTTCAAGGAGCGTTTATGATAAAGCAGAAAAGTGTGAACAGCTACATTGAGAAGTGTGCTGTACTTGAGCAAAAATTGGAAACTCAAAGAATTGAAACTGAAAGAGTAAACCGTTTGTTAAAAAGTTACTCGTGCACTTCTTATGTCACTGACAGGATTTATCCAACTGTTGAAGGCATGAAGGCATTCGAAGATGATGAAGTAACTGAAGAAAAGAAAGTATCTGAAGAACAGAAGATTCCTGAAAAGAAGAAAGAAAAGAAAAAGGATAACAAAGAAAAGATATCTGGTAAGAAACAAGGTTTTAGTTACAACAAGTGTCACGTTTACATCATCTGACACTGATCATGAGTCCGAGTTAATAAAGAAAGTGGTCGATCAGGTGTTGGAAAAAGATGAAACTGAGGAGTCAAAGTCAGAGTCAGAGTCAAAGTCTGGTTCTGAAAGTTCGAGTTCGACAGTCAACAGTTCTAAGTCTTCAGTTAAAAGAGTTTACAATAAAGAATTCATGTTATCAAAGTCTAATTTGAATTATGAAACATTTAAAGTTGCATATACTTTGAATGATTCTAACAAATTATATTTTGATGAGGAATTTCCAATAAGAGGTGTCAAAACTGACATGATCAAAAAGGTTTTCAAACTAACAGAAATTAATATTTCTGAAATAAAAGATGTAAATCTTTCTGAAAAACCTAGACCTTACACCTCAAGAGTTAAACAAAGAGAAAACAAGAAAAAGGGTTCTGGTTCTGGTTTTCAAAAGAAACCAAACCATAATGGTAATTTCAAAAAGAAAGGATTGGGATTTATTCCATCAGAAAAACAGAAAAATGAAAAATATGTTTGAAATTTTAAATCAAAAATGATTTTTGTTGCAGGTATGTCTGCTGAAGAGGAACAAAAGAGTCCATTCTGGAAGCAATCTAACAAAGAGTTCCTTGCGAAGAAACAAGAAGAGATAAAGTTTGATGATCAAATGAAAGAAACGAGAATTTGTTATCAATGCAACATTGTTGGACATATTGCCAAAAATTGTTCTAAGGCAATACAATCAAAACAGGGAGTTTCTCGTAAACTAAAAGATAAAGAAGTCATGTTTGAACCACCAATTGATAGAACAAAACTTTTTAAAAATTCAACTTTTGAAATTGGTGAATGTTCAAACAGATTTTACAAGAAAAGGGCAAATCTTGACAACCAAAAATGGGTTGTTAAGAAATCAGAGAATGGGTCTAGCAATGATTCTGATTCATCAAAATCAGAGGAGCTATCTTCTGGCGATGAATCTGATTCCACAAAGTCAGAGGAGCCACATGTTGAGATTAAAAGTGATAAATCAGTGCCGATTGTGGATGATGTTAGTTTTCCACCACTTCGGGCTGAAAATTTTAAAAAGAAAGTTGGAAAAGTTGAGATTTCAAATCAATTCTTCTCTGAAAAGAAAGAATTTGATATTGAAAAGGCATTTAACTCCAAAGTTCATAACATTTTTGGAAAAATGATTGACAGGAAGGTCAAAGGAGTGAAGGAGTTTTACGAGAAGAAGACGAAGAAAGATAAAGTTGAACCATCCCTGGTTTGTGACTGGGATGGTACATATTACGAACAGTAAGTCTCTGGACTTGCCGGAGCTCCCAAGTTGATAATCGTGGAGCATGAATCGGCATCATTCTGGTAAAATTGTTTGTGAAAAAGTGTGACTTGCCGGAACTCCCAGGTTGGTAAGTGAGGAGTAGGTATCGGCATCTTGAGTATTCAACATACATGAAGTTTGGTTGGTAAGCTATGAGGTTGAAAAAGAGGTTGTGATTTTATTAATAGGTTAATCAAGGTCATTAGGTTGAACTTGATTGAACTATTCTTACAAGTGGTATAATTGAAATAACAAGATGATGAACCCCTAATCTACAAGTTTTAATACCTACAAGTGGTAAAATCAACAAAACTTATTTTCCGGAAAAACCATTTGATTACAACAAACTTAAGTGTTTTGAAATCAATGGGAAAATAGTTTGTTGTGAGGGGGAGTTCTGATTGTTTATGCCAAGTGGATGGCGAATTGGAGTGATTTGATATCGGTTGTCACGTTGTTTGTACAGTTTGTTTTCAAATTTTCTAAAATGTGTTTGCATTTTAGGGGGAGTAAGAAATTTTAGAAAATTCAAAAACATTTGAAAATTTGAAAAAGCCAAAAACATGATAAAATGAAAATTTGAGTTTTTGTGTCTAAGAAGAGGAAATGATAGTACATCAGTGGACGATCATAACATGCTAAAGAAATGGAAAGTTAAATGTGATAAACGGTCTCACTGATGATATGCCAGTAGATTTTTGTACATTTAGTAGATTGTGACGAGATATAAACCTAAATTCAAACTTGCTTATATCGTGGGGAAACATCTCTCGGATATATGGGTAACCCCCAAAATCTTGTTTGAAAGGTCCCTCTTTCTGAGATACTAGGTCTTTATGCTCAGTGATATCTGGGGTATTATCCCGGGACTTCTGATAATGCGGAAGCAATGGCCTAGTCCCCGGAGAATACTTTCTGCTTGCTTGAAATATAGCGCCACCCTCAGCAAAATGATGAAACAATAAAATTGATAATCATTGCTGTTGTAACAAAAGATCCTCTAAAGGGGACCCACCCAAGTCGAACCGTCATCTCTCTGCTGAACGGAAGTTCTGACCTGAGCTCTCACGGTTTCGCAATTAATCCCTTACAGATATCATCTGTGGTATACTCACCTGTAAGATTGAATATTGGGATCTGGATACGGGAGTATATTCTGAGGTGGGACACGCGATTGAGTTTAAGTATTTAAGACATTAATATCGTATCTCGAAGCAGTTGAACTTTGTGTGAAAATTTAAAGGTGTTGGTGATATGTCTCAGAAACTGATATGATCCTCTTACACAAACTCACAAAAAATATTGTTTGTAAATATTTCATTATTGCATTTCATTTCATTACAAATTCCAAAAAGATTTTAGTGTGTTTTAGCATAATATTTTGAAAAAAAAAAAATACAAAAAGATTTTCGACAACTGGTGTTGAAGAGCTGATTTTCAAAATTCCAAGTGCTAAACATGATGAACAAATGGTTTGGGTAAAAATTGTTTGAAATATTTTGAAATGAAATGAGAAAAGTTTTTTTTTAAAGAAAAACATTATTCCTGCAAATGGTTCATCAGAGACTAACATTGTAAAATTATTGTTTAAATTTCTTATCCACAAGTGTTCATTAGATGGTGAGATTGTTTTTACAATTGGTCATCAGAAAATTTACTGTTGGGAAGAGAATGTGCAGGATATCTGAGTGTTAGAGAGCCAGGTTCCGATATCTGAGGACTCTGTGATTTTAACAATTCAGGCTGCGATCCCAGCTTATTGAAAGGGGGAGTCTGAAGATTGTAGAGCCAAGTTTTGATCCTGGATTTCGCGCAAACTGATGATGTTGATGAACTTAAGGAATCAAGAGATCTGATAAAGAGAAGAGAGAAGATTTGAGGATGCTTTACAGTGTCAAGATACTTCAGAGAGTTCGAGAGGACTGATAAAGACTGAAGATGCGAAGACTCGACACTTTAAGACTCGTCAACATTCGAGGGGGAGTCTGTTGGTGCATGCGTCTGTCGACTTCGTCTTGTATCGAGTCTTGTGTATAGAATGATTAGATCAGTGCACGTATTCCGAGATATGGAGATTTCGCTTGAAAGAGATGATTTCGCTTGAAAGAGGTTTGGGCAGTCTCAAGTGAAATCATATGTTTAGATTTCGCTTGAATTGACATCCTGCTACTCGCAAGCGAAATCAGGTTGACTATAAATACCTGTCTAAGCGAAATCAGATTCATTCATTCCGGTCAGAGCAACTAAGTGCTGCCGAAGTGTCGTCTCGTTGTAAAACGTTTTTGTATCAATCAAATCGACAGTTTAAGTGATAATCTTGCTGAATTGATCTCAGAATGTTTGTTTCCGCTTTTCATTCTGAGTAAAACTCTTCTGATCGACTCGTTTGGGTCTGAAAACGATCCTACGCATGTTCAGTGAAAATGTGAAGTAAAGTGATGTGATCCCTAGCAACCCCTATCCACGACAGGTGCTGAGTCCAAACTATAGTATTATCGTTTCTAGAGGCGGTCTAGTGTAACACTGTATAAGCATAGTAACAAGCATTCTTAGATCACGTATAGCATGCGGGAGTGGTTAGCGTTCATAAAGTGTTTGCGTTATGTGTTGTGTTTTGATATAGAACGTATGTAACACCCAAAAGTGTGTTAAATGAAAATGGGTTCGAGTATACTCATAGTGTGTGTTTAAACAAGTAAACACAAACTTGATTGGATTGAAGGGAGTGCGTTGAGTTAGCCTGTGTACAAAATCATAAGTCGTTGAGCAGAGTGTTGAACAGTGCGTAAACAGAATGTCAGATGGTAGAGTGTTCGAATGGTGGTCCGGTCGAATGGGTATAATCCATTCGAGCGGATGGTCATCCGGACGGATGGTCATCCGAGCGGATGACCATTCGAACGGATGGCCATTCGAATGAGTGTGCTTTTTTGTAAAATTGTTAAAGTTGGGAGTTTAGTCAAATCGTTTAAACATTGGAAATTATAAAGGGACAGGTCACCACAACGGATGGTCATCTGGTCGGATGGCCTTCCGAGCGGATGGCCATTCGAGTGGGTGATCTGTAGTTGAAGTTTTCATAAAATTTCCCAAGTAAAAGTTTGAAGTTTAACGGAGACGGTGTGACGACGTGTCAAACAACGGAAACACGCCAAGTCCAGCTCATTCGGTCAAATGGTCTCAGCCCATTCAATCCAACTCACTATTCTTGATGAAGTTTTATATCCGACTCATTAATCGGTCCATCTCTCCGGTGGAAATCTGTTTTCAACCCGGCTCTCGGCTAAGGAACGAGTCGAGAGTCTGATTGAGTCCAGATCCCATCGGTTTTGAGTAGAAAAATGAAGAAAAACCAAAAACAGTTGAAAAGTGTTGAATCTTGTTGTGACTAAGTTTAAAGAGTGTGAAATCCTTTAGATCTAGAACCAATCTCGATCAAATGGTGTTCCACAACCGTTTACCTAAGCAAAAAGAGTGAAAACCACCTTCAAGAGGTCTAAATCAGTGATTTCAGAGGAAAAGTTAGTGTTTGTGTGTGATTTTAATGGAGAAGATGATGTAGAAGTGATTAGAGATGAAGGTTATACAAGATTTGAGAAGAAATGCTTACAAAATAGCCTTGAATCGTGATTTGACAATAACTGAGAGCGTGTGAGCGGATGGAAGTGTCAAATCAGAGAATGAGGGGTGTACGTCGGTATTTATAGAGTGAGAGCGAGGGTTTAAGTCGGTGCACGATGTGGTGTTCGTTCGGATGGCCATCCGAACGGATGGTCATCCGGTCGGATGCCCATTCGATCGGATGTCCATTCGGACGACCGAGTTATGTTTGTTAGTTTTCTAACTTTCGTTTTGTTTGTTAAGCGTTGCGTTGTGTTTAGTCGACTTGCGAGTGAGCATTTGAGCGTGTAAGCGTTGCGTTGATAACCACATAACATTCAACAAATAATCACACAAATAACACACATAAACTAAATGCATAAAATAAATCCACGTTTCGAGTTTGCGTTGAGATAGCATTTAGTCGAAATAAGCGATGTAAAATGCGATAAAGTGCGTTTAAATAGTTAGCGTTATAAGTAGCGTATAAATGAGATAACTGCGTTTTGAATAAGCGTTGTAAATAGCGTTTAAAATATGTTGAAAATATTAGTTTAAAATGTAGGTTAACCCTTTCCGTTAAATCGAATCCCAAGAGTACAAGCGATTACGAAGAAATACAGCGACATGTAACGATCCGAAAAGTCGGGTTGTTACAACTAAAGCCCTAATCAAGCAAAAGGTCTGATGAAGAAGACTAAACATTTGTATGGCCAAATAGATGTTTGGACAACTGGAACAGAGGATAGCTTAGACAGTGGTTTCTCAATGTAACAATATTTATCTTATCAGTGTTTAGATTAGCTTATATCAGATGTTAGGATTTGCACAGATCTTTGTAACATATGTGAAATCTTTTTTGTTAGAAATGTTAGAAGTCACTATCAGGGTGATGTCGGCATATCATGAGCAGAGCTTATAGATCTCACATATTAGAGATCTATTTATCACTTCACACTTTCTCTTTTGTACGAATAGTTCCAATGAGTGATCGACTAAGGGGGAGATTGTAGAATCAATTCTATAAAACATTTGAATCAATTGAAATACAGTTCATGATAATATCTCTCTATTTGTGAATTATATTATGTTTATCAGTATTTGTTTGCAACTATCAAACTTAGATCCTAACAGATTCCTTCAATGTCCATATGTCACACCCTAACTTTTTGCGGAAGCGTGATTATGGTGTGACTTTCTTAATACCATTGCATTCAATCATAACAATAACTATATGATATAAATCATAGATGGTCATCCATTAATTAAGTTTAGAAAAACATAATAACATTGTCTTAAGACATAAAAATTCAAATACGAGTACAAACCATGCAACTTGTTTTAAAAGTTCACAAAGACTCGACAATTTAACTTAAACCAGGATTTGGGAGACGTGTCTCGTCCAGGAGTAAGACACACTGACCAAAACCTAAGACCATGGATGACATCTTTTATTCTTAACGCAGCTTGAAACATCCAACGCCCGCCAGATCCACTACTAATTCCTTGAAATACATGTAGTTTGAAAACATCAACAAAAGTTGAGCGAGTTCATGAGTTGTTTGTGTGTATGAATAAAACCTTTGATAACATTATATGTATGTAAGTTTTTGTAAATCCCGGTATGAAAGCAAAATAAGGAAACAGATCGATTAATGGTTTGCAAGGCCATTAACATGCGTGCATGGCGTAGGAAGGCTCAAACCTAGCAAATGTGTACCAGGCCTCTTGCTGTAAGACATAGTCACCTCATGGGCCACCCTGGTCCACAAGGGTGTGGGCTCGCTACACCCAAATAGATCTATCACTCATGCCCCTCGGTCCTAACATGAGAATTAATGGTCTTAAGAGTGCGCCTACCCATTCACATGATCTATTGTACTTTCCAAAGCTAACCATACCATTTGTAATTGTTTGTAAACATTTAGTAACATGTACTTCACCCCCGAAGTTATAAAACAAAAGGGGGAACATGAACTCACAATCTTGAGTCTTCAACTATCGTAACTCGAGCTCCTTCTGCGAACACGACTACCTACAACGTACTAACCTTTTAGACGAAAGGGTCGTGCCTTGACTTAGTATTATTGTCTTTGAGTTACGTTTCTTTTGTGTCTTCAATATTATTACAAGTTATATAATTTTTTGTTAGAATAATTAATATTTCAACTTAATTTATATTTATAAATTTTGGAATAATATATTTCTGACTTGATACTCTTCGGGTGTTTATACATGTATTTCCTTCCCAAGGATGGGTGTATTCGTATTTGTACTCTTATACTTGTATATTTTTGTCATGTATCAGGGTCGTATTCTGGTGTGTATTTATACGTATAGGAATACATATTTTATTGTATTCATTAAGTATTCTTTATACTTAATTTCACATTAATTACTCCGGAATATTATCTTTAGTAAAGATTCAATATATACTTCCAAAAAAAATATTTAATGAATGTTACTTAGAAAAATTATTTATAATTTTTTTTTTTTGCAAAAATATTTGTATTCTATTATAAGTTCCAAAAATTAATATATTTTCAAGTCCAACTTGGAAAATATATATAAACTCATTTTTCTCAAAAAAAATGATATGTTTCATATTTATTGAGAAAAATATTGTATTTCATGTTTGTGTAAGAAAATATATACTTCTAAAAAAAATAAGATATCTTCTAAAATTTCAAGAAAAAAATATATTTCATACTTGTCAAAAATAATATATCTTTCCTTGTCAAAATATGATGTTTTTTTTGTAGTAATTGGTGTCCAAAATATTATTTACCAAAATATACTTTGTGAATAAATTCCGGAATATTTTGTAAGTCTTATTCCATAGTTCGGTTTCTCCAATATTTTTGTGTAACTGTGTATATTTATCCTTTGGAATTTTGGTAATATTTTGGATTGTGATTCTTGGTATTTTAATGAGTTATATTATTTCATATCCTAAAATAATATAACTAATACACAAAGTATACAAATAATCACTCACATTGTGTCTTCTAAATATATATTTCCTAAATACATATTTAGTCACTTTTATTTATGAAAATCAACCTCCAATATTTGTATCTTTGTAACAAAATTTATGGCAAAGTTTATGTAGGAAGGTCATGGTTAAAATGCACTAGTAACTATTTGTTTAAAAATATTTTTCTAAGTGTTTATATTTTTAGAAATTTTGCCATAGTTTCCCCTAAAAATGGAGGTTTCCATGCTTTCAAGCATATCATTTTCTTTTGTAAAAATTATCACAATCAATTCATAATTATCAACAAATCACCTTTACTTACCAATTTTGCCAAAATCATGCATTTTCTACTACTTCATGAACTTGAATATTTGTAAAAATTTGTAGTAACTTACTAGTGTTCTTAGTAAGTCTTGTTACCCTTTAAAATGTGATTAGTTCTTTAGAAACTTCATTTTTAAAGAAGTTAGTTGTTTACAACTTCTTGTCACATTTTCTAAAAATATTTCTTTATGAAATTTCCTTGTTTCACAAGTGTTTCTACACTTGTTTAACCACTAATAATAGAGTTTGTTTTTGTAAGAACCAAGTTTTAATAAAACTTATATTTTTAACTTGGTTTCTTTGAAAAACCATTCATAAATCTTTAGATCTATATGATTAGTGACTTACTTAGGTCATTATTTCTCAAGAAACCAAAGTATTCTGTCAAGTTCATGATTCATGTGTGGATGATCTATCATCCTACAACATTTCTACTTTCTCATCTTGCTAGATTATGTTTTTAATCATGATCTAGCAAGATCTTATGATGATCAACATCATTTCAACAAACAATCAATGATCAACAAGCATAGCAACTCATATTCATCAAGATTACTTCATTAAACAAGCTTATGTTCATGATTACTTCTTATGTTCTTTAGTGTTCTTTAAGATCTTGATTAGGATTCTTCTTTAACCACTAAAAATGGAAGTAATATGGAGTGTACAAGGTTCTTACCACTAGCTCAAGGCTAGGGATGATTCAAGTGAAGAAATGAGTGGATAAAAGCAAACAAGAGAGGTCCTTCAAGCTCCGAAGCCACCAAGATCCGTAATCTTGCTTCTAGCACCTTTGTATGTATGTGAAATGGTTGAAGAAGGTTGAATGATGATAATGATGATGATGGTGGTGGTGTGATCGGCCGAGAACAAGGGAGGGGAAGAGGTGTGTGTTTTTAGTGTGTGTGAAATGAGTTTAGATCTTCAAGTTCTTACTTATAACCAAATTTTTCATGTTAACCCTTGTATAATATGCCACTTAAAGCAAGACAAGATCTATTTTTTTATTGAAATGCAATCTTGTATGTGGGGGCCATGTTGGGCCGTAAATAGGTTGGGGGGTAGTAGATTAGGTTTTAACTTAATTAGTTACAATCTAGTTAAAAATCAAGTGTCTGTTACATGTTCTAGTTATTAGATATTTTGTATGGGGTGTTATGATGTTCGGGGATCATAACTAGCTTGGAAATGTTAAAACAGTGCTTCTAGTGTAAATTTGGTGTTTCGTGTAGTGTCCGGTTGTTTGGTTGGTTACTGGTTCGTTAAAATGCTAAACTATGCAGTTTAGTGTGCTTTATGTATCTTTTTGTGACACTTTTGATTCCCGACACTTAGGAAAGCATTCAGGACCATTTAATCATATTTCTGCATAATATTAGTGTGTTAATTGCTGATTTTCCTGAATTTTGCTGAATTCAACACTTTGGGTGAGTTTTTGGCACTTTCCGGCACTTAAACTATCACTAGCAAGGCAGTTTTGTGATCCTTACTTTCCTATACACTATACTAGTGTAATACTTAGTTTCAGGCTCATTCTGTGTCTCTCAATCCACTGTCTGTCTATGTGCTGAGTCCTGTTAGCATTTTCCTGATTTATCAAATAACTATGCTAAATGTTCTTAATGCATCTTTTAAGGCAATACAGCTTTCATGAAATATTGGTATGACATTAAACAATGTATAATGCACATGTATGTATGAGACAGTAATCAGAAAGCAGTTAATTGCAAATTTAACACAGTCATTAAGCACTAATTATGGTTAATTAATTGTATGTATACCTGGATTTTTGACAGTTGTCACATTCTCCCCCTGTTAAGAAAATTTCGTCCCGAAATTTTAAACTTAACTACTAGCTGCAGGGGAGTTAGGGAATAAATGCGGATATTTTACATGCTCAACCTTTTGAGCACTTTTACATGCATAAATTTGTTATGTTTCAACTAATACTATATACGCAATCATTAGTATTCGTACTCACACTCATATTCATAACAATACGTTTTATGCTTATACTTATAATCGTATTCATACTTATACTCATACGTTTCATGCCTTTACTTATATTCATACGTTTCATGCTTATACGTACACCCATACTACTCATACGTTTATGTCTATACATACATTCACATGCGTATTCATACTTACACTTATACTCATGCTTATACTTTCATTCATATTCATGATACATACATTCGTACCCATACACGAGCGGAATCCGAGGAATTCGCTTACGTGGGTCCTATACATACTTAAGCATGGACTTGCTTACATACTACATTCTTACACGTACGCATTCTTAATTTTTAAATTATGTATACCCTAATTCATACACAACTAGTACAAGCTATGCGGATCAGGCGACGATCAATATAATCGCGGGTGCACACGGGATTATAGTGATAAGCGCATGAGAACCCTAGAGTGTACTACTGTGTATGGTAAGACACGGAATGTAACATGACACCGAATACGAAACGGACGTAATGTGGTCAAAACATGGGGGATACGCCGCTGGTACTTCGTATATATAAGTGTTTTCACCATGTTACCAAAATATCGTAAAACGTGCCATGAGAAATTCAGTGTTTTGCAGACCTTTGGACCTAGTGCAAACTTTAAACAACTCACAAACACATTATATCTGATTATCCATGACGAGACTTCATTCTTAGCACGCTACTTTCATCTATCCAATACATATGCCATTCTTATACTTACATTCGTTTATTAAGAGTCAATCGTCAATTCCATATACGCAACTATACGTTTCCAATTATGTTTAGTACCTCAAGTCATTTTAGACAAACGAACTCATTTGCAAACCTATCTTGTCATTCTTCAAAATTTCATCCTTTTTACGTTTCAAAATTTTCGAATCTCAATTCTTGATAATCACCTTTTGCCAAAACTCTTTCAAGTCTTCCTCTTGAATAAATTTCGGGACGAAATTTCCTAAAGGAGGGGAGACTGTAACGCCCTGCATTTTCATACTTCCCATATTTAGAAACCGTTGCTTAAAACTCTATTTTTGGAAATCTTGTGTTCTTGTAATCGTTCTTCCTTTGTAACCGTTGTAAATCGGAGACTTCATGATATGAACCAATCGGATTTGGGATAAATAATACGTTGAGTGGATTAAACTCAAAAGAAAATAGCAAGGAGCAAGACTTTGAGATAACTCTCTTTTAATATTTTTTCATTCATAAATAAAATAAACAACTAGTGGATTTGGGATAAATAATCCGTTGAGTGGATTAAACTCAAAAGAAAATAGCTAGGAGCAAGACTTTGAGATAACTCTCTTTTAATATTTTTTCATTCATAAATAAAATAAACAACTAGTTGGCTTTATATAGCCTTCAAGAAAGGAAACTACATAAGAAAATAATACTCCACTAACCCACTAAAACTCTTAATTAACTAACCACTAAACATGAAATAAGGAAAATAATAGAATTGCATGGGAACATGTCATGGAGATCATGGGCACGTATCATTCCTCCCTGCTCAAACTCTCCTTGTCCGCAAGGAGAAACCGGTAGGAACTTGGCTACACGCCATTGTGGCCGCCACTCGGTCCACAAATTGGCAGTTGGAGAATCTGTTACGAGGTGCCAGGGAGGCCGCCATTCCGTCAGCCCAATTGCTTCACTATGAAACTGACATATTTCTCTCAAACCCGACTCCGCATTATCACATTCCATCACTTTTTCAAGTTGAAGAGCATTAGGATATCTAACCACATTTAGCTTTGTAAAAGCATTTATCTCCTTTCTGACGGCTGTCCTTGCAAACCCATGTACATGTCTCTTATCCATCATCACATCACCCTTCACGCCTATTAACAGAAATGGCCTAAACACATCTTCCTCCTTTTGGGAATCAAAGGTGTGAGTGTTGTTGATGCATAAGAATGTCTGTTGACTGCATCTTCATTAAGTCTTATATCAAGGAAGTCAAGATTGGAACTTAAAAGTCAAATTAGGGTTTTAGTGTTGATTTAGGAAGTGATTTAAAGGGTTCCGTTTGAAACGAAAGTTTGAAATGAGGGTTCCGTTTGAACCATGAGGGTTCCGTTTGAATTGATAGTTTGAGATAGGGTTCCGTTTGAATCTATCGTTTGAAACATTATGTTTAAGTTCAAACGGAAGGGTCAAAGTCTATAAATAGGTGTGTGGTTGTCACATTTCAAACGGAACAGTAGAAGGTCATTGAGTGAATCACGAAGTGCTGCCGGATTTGTGTTAGAAAACATTGTACAAGCACACGGTTGATAATACAAAGAAAGATTAAAGGATACAAGCTGTTTTGGACGTCGTTTACTTTGATTCCGCCTTAGTAATCGATGTTGAACTACCTTAACTGACTTTCAGGGTCACGTACACGATCCAACAAGTGTTATTTTTTGGGGAAGAATCTGAGTTGATCTTGCCAGCCATGAACGTTGGGTTAGAGGTCTTAGGAACCAGTGTGGGTGCGATCTCCAGTGATGGTGCAGGTGATGGTGCTAGTTGTGGTGGTACGATGATGATAGCGGTTGCGGGAGTTGTGACGGAAGCGAGTGGTGTGGTGGCGGAAACTGGTGGTGTTGCGGCAGAAGCGGGTGACAGGATAAGTGGTGCAGTGGCGGAAGCTTGTTTCGGTGGTAGTGAGGCAAGTGGTTGTGTCACGGCGGAAGCGGTATGGCTGTAGGTTGCCCATCTTTGGGACTCCATTTTTAGAAGATTGATCATCTCTAAAAGAGTCGACTCAATCCGACTAAATGTAGCCTTCACTTCAAGAGCGTCCATTGATGGGGATCAAGACCGCTCTGATACCACTTGATATGAACCAATCGGATTTGGGATAAATATTCCGTTGAGTGGATTAAACTCAAAAGAAAATAGCAAGGAGCAAGACTTTGAGATAACTCTCTTTTAATATTTTTTTCATTCATAAATAAATAAACAACTAGTTGGCTTTATATAGCCTTCAAGAAAGGAAACTACATAAGAAAATAATACTCCACTAACCCACTAACCCACTAACACTCTTAATTAACTAACCACTAAACATGAAATAAGGAAAATAATAGAATTGCATGGGAACATGTCATGGAGATCATGGGCACGTATCACTTCGATCGTAATGAAATTCTACTTTTTTATACATGCTTATACGTGTCGCAATACTTGGGTTATACGTTACCAATCTCGAATGCATACGCGCAACCGATACCCGACATACTAGTACTCATAACTTATACATGCTTGTTAACTATTAAATACGTGGTTAATAATAATAATAATAGTGATAATAATAAGATAATAATAATAATAATAATAATAATAATAATAATAATAATAATAATAATAATAATAATAATAATAATAAATCTAATAAGGTAACAATAGTAATTTACATACTAACGTAAGTTGAAAAAAAATAATAATGAAATGTTATGGCTGCCTAAAGCAGCGACCGCCACTGCCAAACTTATTTACCTGTTTGATTTTATTTTCAATGTCTAAACCACCGCATCATATAATAGTTTTCATAAGTTAGTTATGCACTAACTAATATAATATGCATCATTATCAAACATGTATGTTATAATTAACAAAAAAAAATAATATAAAAAGTGGGGACAACAACTTTCGATCACCAGTTATGGAGGGGTATGGTTTTGTTTGCTTTAGTCATAAATCTCCAACCTAACCATAGTAAATTTACACTTATTTAAATTGTTATATAATATAACAACTATACAACATTTAATATGGCAAAGAAGAAAAATAAAAGGGTAAAGAATCTGTCCACAGCTTGCAAGCATGGACATGTTTTAATTGATTTTATTTTATGTAATAACCTCCCACCACATAATGTATCATTTAATTGATTATGTGGATAATTAAAATAACATAACTTATTAACACAATGCCTACCTAAGTCAACAAAAAAAAAGGGTAAAAGATAGATGGCAGCTGCGGCCGCAACTATTGTTGCAGTTTTGTTTTGTTTTTTTTTTAGGGTAAATTACACTTTTCGTCCTTTATGTTTGTACCTAGTTGCAATGGATGTCCTTTACCTTTAATATTTACAGCCACAGTCCTTTTTTTTGAAAACATGTTACAGCTTTCGTCCTTTGCCTCAAACCCAGTTAAAAAACTTGGTTAAGTTACATCACGTGAACAGCACGTGAGGGCATTTATGTCCATTTATGTCTTCCAGCTACCCACCATTTAAAAGCCCCAATATCTCCCCCAAATCCCTAATTAGGGTTTCTTCCCCATTGTTACAGCTCCCAGCTCCCATACCTGCAACTCTCTCTACGGCGCGACAGACCCAAAATTAGGGTTTGGATCTTAAATCATCTACTCATAAACGAAGATGGTGTTATGCGATTGTGGAAGAGAAGCTGTTATCCTCACCTCTTGGACAGATAGGAACCCAGGTCGCCGTTTTTATGGGTGTCCTGATCAAGGATCGACATGTCGATTCATAGGATGGGTAGATCAGTCCAATTGCCATTCATGTGTGAACATCATCCCAGGTCTGCTACGAAACAGAAACATGTTAGAGGAGAAGGTGAAAGAACTTAAATCTGAGACAATGAAGCTGAAAAAGATGTTGATTTTGAGTTGGGTTTGCTTGATCGTGTATTTGTCCATGTAATGCAAAGCAGTCTAGATGTAATGTAGGTTAAAGCAAGTAGTTTTTGTATGAAATGTGATATGTAAGTAGTTTTGATGTAATGCAGTACCTTTTGTATGAATATAATGAATGTAATGCAGTACCTTTGGCTTCGGCAAATGATATTGTCTTTCTTTTGACCCATAACCTGTTTTGACAGTCTCTATATTGACCCAAAACCTGTCTGGACATAACCAGTTTGGTAAGCAGCACATAATTGACCTGTTTGGACAGTCTCTATTTTGACCCATAACCTGTTTGGCCATAACATGTTTGGCAAACAGCACATAACCTATTTAGACACATTCAATGGCTGCAAACTGCAAACAAACAAGACAAATGACCCATTCAACTGCTGTAGACAGCAAACACAATGCAACTGCTGTTTTGACCCATTCAACTGTTGTAGACATCAAACACAATGCAAATTGCAAACAAAAACTGCCACATTGGCATAGATAACCAAGTTATAAAAGACATGTCTTAAACAGGTTCCAAACATCTAGAGTTAATACATATCCCATAAAGTACTAAGTTAGACCATAACAAACCAAAAGTCAAAAGTTAAACCCCTGCCAACAGATCTAGTCCTTCCTTTTTTCACCTTGCCCCTTGCAAGTCCTTTGATTGTGTCCGGTGTTCCCACATTTTCCACATACACCCTTCATATTCTTCTTTGATAACCTGCCCTTCTTCTTGCTTGAGCCTTCATCCTCCATCTCCACGGCTGACCTTTTCCTAACCTTCTTTGGCCTACCCACTGGTGTGTGATGTTTTGGTGGTGTTATCTTGATAGGAACATCACTCTTCGGCCATAGAGCTTTGCCATTTATAGGGTTTATCTTGAAAGCATACACCTCTTTCCACCTGCCTATTGTGTAGACTGGATCAAACCAGCTTTCCAAAGCACCAACTCTTTGACCATTAGAAGCCATGAACCATATTGCAGCCACTGCATGTCTGCAGGGCATGCCTGTCACAATCATGAACAATCAGTCACACAACTGTTAATAATGATAAAAGTCAGTCACAAACAATTAATAATATACCTGTGATTTCCCAGCCTCTACAAGCACAAGTCTTTTTGGCCAAGTCCACTACCCTTGTGTGTCCAGGTTTACCACTCACCCCATACAGATCCCCTCCATTCCACTGCACATGATAAAAGGCTGCATCTTTCTTAATTGTCTGAAGTTGTTCTTGTGCCCAAGGTGTAATAAGACCTTCAGTCCTTTCTATAGCCCTCAACACTGTCACAATCCTCCTCATTAGGTACTCCCTGAAATACTCCAAAGCAGCAATGATAGGCTTGTCCCTCCCTTCCAGTATTTTGGCATTGAAGGTTTCACACATGTTATTGAGTAGCATGTCACTTAATGCCCTACCTGTTCATTGGTTTTTATCATTAGTCAAGTGTATACCAGTTAAGACCAAGTGAGAAATGGGAACACAATGGACATACCAGAGAAATGGGACCTTGTCCAGTGAAGAGGGGGGATTTTAGACAGCCACAAGTGAGCTTTTTTGTTAAAAGCTTTCAATTCCTCCATGGAGGTTTGAAACTCAGGAATTGTTGTTTCCTTTGCACATTTCCACAATAAATCTTTGTATTGTCTACCTTTAAAGCTTCCTTTCATATTCTCATGAATATGTCTGAGACAATATCTGTGCTCAGCTAATGGAAACAACTTGGAAACTGCAGGTAGCAGACCCTGTGGAAAACAGATTGTAATTAAATGTCTCAGAACTGAATTTAAAACAGAATGCAAGTAAATCACTAACCTTTTGCCTATCACTCATAAATGTAAAGGCTGAGTTTCTTGGTATCTCAAGGTCATCAGCTAACAGATCTAGGAACCATGTCCAAGCACTTAGATTTTCAGCCTCAACAATTGCATAACACACTGGATAGATCCCATTATTAGGGTCAACACCCACTGCACTTAAGAGTTGTCCAGGATAAGGCCCCTTCATGAATGCACCATCCAAACCAAGTAAATTCCTGCCTAATGCTTTAAACCCCTGCTTTAAAGCCCCTAAACAAACATAGATCCTTCTAAACTGTCTAGTCAGATCCCTTGGATGACCAGGTTCTACATCTATCTTAACAGTGGTACCAGGATTTTTACTTTGCAACTCAAGGACATAGTCCCTCAACAGACCATACTGTGATGAGTAATCACCTTCCACCATCTTCCTTGCTTTTGATTTAGCCCTGTAAGCCTTCATCCTGGATACACCAACAGCATACTTTCTTTGAAATTGTTCTTGAACAGCTCTTACCGGAATATCTGGATTTTCTTCAATTTGTTCAACCATTTGTTGAGAGAGAAAGGTTGAAGTACAAGCATGTATTTGTCTGGTACAAACACACTTATGTTCTTCAAGAAGAGTCTTGACCATCCAACTTTCTTCACCTTTAACTTTTGAGATGAGTAGGGCCCATGGACATGGGTATTCTGCAGAATCTTTTTTGATGCCTCTACCCCCAACATGTACATTGGATCCCTCACCAGCAGCCCCTTTACCTTTGCCTTTATTCACAGGAGGCCCAGTTCTTTTAAACTTTGGCATTTTTTCCCCTTGACTTTTACCCTTCTTTACAGCAGGCCCTTTACCTTTGCCTTTGTCCACAGCAGGCCCTTTACCTTTGCCTTTGTCCACAACAGGCCCTTTACCTTTGCCTTTGTCCACAACAGCCCCTTTGCCCTTTGCTCCCTTTGCTTGACTTTCAATATGAACTCCACTATCATCTACATCAAATTGAGGTAACTTACCATGACACACTGCCCTCACCCTAGTGCTATCATCCTTAGCAAGAACAATGTGCCTTCTTGTCTCAACTGAATGAACCTTTATGAGCTTCTTTGCCTCTTCCTTAGTTCCAAACACTTGTCCCAAATAAAAGTTGGCTGTGTTCTCATTTCTCCTCCTTTGTTGATGTATTTGTCTCTTCCTAGTGCTTGTTTGATTGTCATCAGACTCTGACCCACTTGGGAATGCTTCATTGTCTAAGATTTCATCTTCTATATCTTCATCTTGATGAATAACAGTGTCATTTACTTCCATGTCAACATTCATAGTGTAGTCCCTCATATCTACATCATGATCTGGCATGCAATTGTTTTCATCAACCACAAAGTCACTGTCACTATCCTCCTCTTCAGTGCTTGTTTCATTTTCAGGACCCTCTTCATCTAAATCAATCCCCTCAATGTCAACTGGTGCATTATCATACAAGAACATGTCCACATGTTCTTCCTGCACACTCACACCTTCCTGATCATTCACACTCAAACCTTCCTGATCATTCACACTCAAACCTTCCTGATCATTCACATTCACACCTCCCTGCTCATTCACACTCAAACCTCCCTGCTCATTCACACTCAAACCTGCCTGATCATTCACACTTAAACCTGCCTGATCATTCACACTCAAACCTGCCTGATCATTCACACTCAAACCTCCCTGCTCATCTAACTGCAACCTTCTTGTTACAGTTAGTTTTGAAGGGACTATTGCATAAGGGCCAGGCTCATCAATTTCTTCAATTGTAATGCCCTTTTGTGGCTTCATAGGTGACTGAAAGAAGTCCTTAATAATGTCTAAACCATGTAATGTAAACACATTGATAATCTTATGAACTTCTACATACCTAGATAAGTTCAAAATATCTTGGTCACTACTTAAATATTCAATACCATTATCTAAATCCTTTTCAGGGTTTTGGAAAACATAGTATATATGATCAGTAACAGAATAACCCAGCTCATCCATCATATCTGAAATCTCGTGAACAGAAAACATATCAACGTCGATCATGTCAACAAAATTGACCTTACCACCTTCGTAAACCCGACCAGGACTCTTGGTTAACCTACCACCATGATGTAACCTAATACTGAATAGATGAGGCATTCCAACTGCAAATTTCAAATTTTTACTAGTTAGAAACATACACATTACAATAGGTTGTCTTGAATCATTCAAAAAGATCAGAATTTAGGTTAGAGATAAACTTACCATACAACTGAACAACTTCATCTCCATCCATGGTCTCTCGTATAAACCACGTTGGTGGTACTGGTTCTTGATTCATCGTCATGACCGTACAAGTAAAATTTCTTGCTGAAGAAGATGAACGAGCAGAGCAGCAGATGAATTTGAGGATTTTATGCCATTTCGAAGAACTAGGGGAGAGAATCAGGAGTGAACTGATAAATGAGGGATTTGGGGGAGATATTGGGGCTTTTAAATGGTGGGTAGCTGGAAGACATAAATGGACATAAATGCCCTCACGTGCTGTGCACGTGATGTAACTTAACCAAGTTTTTTAACTGGGTTTGAGGAAAAGGACGAAAGCTGTAACATGTTTTCAAAAAAAAGGACTGTGGCTGTAAATATTAAAGGTAAAGGACATCCATTGCAACTAGGTACAAACATAAAGGACGAAAAGTGTAATTTTTCCTTTTTTTTATTTGCAAATCACCCAACAACTTACATTTATTACACAACTTAAACCCTAATTACTCCCTATAAATATCACTCTAATCCCAGCCACTTTTTCACTTTTACAACCCTAAAACACTCTCAAAACTCTCTCAAAATCACTCCAAATTCGCAGCAACATCAGAAATTCGGACAGATTCAGCAAGCTCCACTAAAGTGAGCATAACTTCTTCATTTCTCACCCGTTTTAGCTCATTCTTTTTCCAGAACGCTTGGCTTGACCTTAGCTTCGATTCCATGGGTATTTCACATAGAATAAGGCCCTGGAACTCCGGCAAATAGGCTCCAAAGTTCACTGTTTTCATTCATCTTTACTAAACATTGTTTATACTTGTGCAAACTTGAGTTTAACTCACTCAAACCCACGTCCTTATGCTTATAACCTCTTCCATGGTTAGTTAAGCTTAAAAACAGGGCTGAGACATACAAAATCAGAGGTTAATCCTCAAATACTTTCTGTTTTGTTTAGGGTTTTTGACCCACAAGTGGTGTTCAAGCTTCAAGCTTGATAAAGGTGTGATTGTGGACTAACTTGGGTTGTCCAACATAAAATCCCCACATCCCTTGATAATTTCTCATAGTGTAGATGTTTCTTATTCTTGTAATGATATTAGTTCATGACCCTCCTTGTATGTTGTTACATCAAGTGTAGTGGTGAACCATAAGAGGTACCTAAATGGAAGCTCGTTCTTCCTACATCCTACATGAATTCTATGACACAATAGAGGTACCTAAATGAAGATTAATCTTCTACCTCATGCTTGATTATTGGACTAAATAATACATATAATACTTATACATATATTTACTATTCGAACTCTTGATGGTGGACTTATGTTCATTCGTCAAAGTATTAGAATACATCATCCAAGACATAAGACTTGTTACGATTCTAATGAGTATACTACTCATGAAAACATTAACCCTTGAGGTTTCATAGTGTCAAGAACAAGTACTTAGTGTTAAAGGATGATTACTTTCGAATACATATATTCTTGTGTTTTAACTTCCTAAATCCCTAAGCGAACATATTCAACCTTCTAACCTCATCAACTTCGTCACATTGGATAATCGGAAAGCATATGCAAATTTGTGAGTATACTTGAACCCCTTTTTCGTTTACCACTTTTTGGGGTGTAACATGTTATTTATAAACTTACACATAAACTTTATCATAATACATAAACATTCCTATTACACGCATGCTTATTTGATTACTTGATACTTTAAAATTGGGTTGAGGACATCTTGTGTTAGACTTATCATTAACTTCGTACGAGCCTATTCGTGACATATATAGCGCTATAGGATTAACGCACCGCCCGTAGACTTGTGGTTATGTCATGAGCATATGATTTTATGGTTTATCTTGTATCAATAGCTTGCCACATGGAATTGTTTGAAACTTATCTTTTTA
Source organism: Helianthus tuberosus (assembly GCA_030545235.1). Taxonomy (NCBI): domain Eukaryota; kingdom Viridiplantae; phylum Streptophyta; class Magnoliopsida; order Asterales; family Asteraceae; genus Helianthus; species Helianthus tuberosus. The sequence goes on along the minus strand of CM060442.1, from coordinate 125,171,336 downwards.
TGCTACGTATGAAAAACTCGTATACTCGCCTTTGCTTTTGCATTGAACTTTATTTTAAAACATGTTACAGGTTGAGGATGAAGACGCTTTGAACTTGAAGTAGGGATGATGCTTAAATACACACTTAGACGTCTTAAGTTAATGTACTTGTTTGTTGTATTCTTGTATTGAACATATTGAATATCAAGTTATTGTATTTGATTTTAACCTTTGTAATCGACTTTTAGAAATGAAATGAAATCTATTATTTAATTATTGTCACAAATAGTGTTATGAAGTCTCTTGCAATCTCGTTTTCGTCTCACTCCGATGTTTCCGCCATCGGTTGGGGTGTGACAGATTGGTATCAGAGCCATAACTATAGGGAATTAGGTAAAATTTCCATGCTTTTTACCTAGTCTATAGTTCTAGAGCCTTATTCTTATGTTTTGCTTGAACCACTTGCATGATACATTATTTACTCCTTATTTATTTGTTTTTGGCCTTTTAAACATATATGTCACTTTTGTGTTAATACTTGCTTTGTTTGTTAATACTTGTTGTATCATTCCATCCTTTATGTGCTATCCTTGAAATGTCTTTTACGTATTATTTCTTGAATTACTTATTATGCTTATACTTGTTATTATTATTTTGAACATACGTCTTTTACTCGTTTATACTAAAATCGAAACCACTCGTAATACACAAACGAGACAACTTCACCAAGCTAGGCGTGAAACCCACAATTTGGTGAACGACTCTCAACCTACCTATTCTTTTTACACGAGATTCATCATCAAGTTAGGAGTGAAGTCCTCATCTTGATGAAGAATTTCAATTTCAAAATTCTAGTGGACCCTCGTCAACATGTCGAAATTAAATTTAGACCCGACGAGTACCAACCACACTTAAGGTACGAAATCGTCAAGCTAGGGGTGAAACCCGCACCTTGTCGACTAGTTCCACTCCTTGATTTTCATAAATCCCGCCAAGTCTCGAGATTTTGATCGATTTGTGACATGTAGTAACCGGAAGGGTAAATACCGTTAACCGACTTGTCGGCGAGAGTATTTCACCTATTAGGCCAAAGCATGCTCCTCAAATTCGAAAGACTTTTCGACCACTTTGGTTAGTCAAAGTTCCGTTTTGGAACCATCCCAAATTTTAATCAAACATGTGTTTTACTATTTATTTTATACGATGCAATCTTTCAAATTCGAATTTACCTTCGATATTTACTCCTCACACACACACACAACATGTTAAATCTTTTTCATACATTTATACATATGCATGATTTCAAAACGTCACTCAATTTTGTTTACATTCTTTGTAACACCAAAATGGAGGCATATCATCGAGATAGGAGTGATTTCATTACCTTGACGATTAGCTCCACTCCTCCTTCTCTTAAAACGACCTCGCCAACGAGTTAGGGGTGATACCCTTACCAAGGTGATCGTTACCGAAACTTTACCTCAAAATATCCTATTATGTAAATCAGATCATGTTTTATACCTAACTCACTTATCATTTATCGAAATACCTACCTATATTAAATTCAAAATTACATTGTTTTATCAAACATACTTCTTATCCTACAACCTACTTTCGCTTAACTCATATACACGAGATTCTTAATCAAGTCTTAAACGTTTTACCGCACAAATTTCCAAACCTTACGAAATGCTACCTATCAATTTAATCGGTCCAATGAATCTCTTGCCCATGAACTTCATATTCGACTTAATAACTAAAACACGTTCACATTATACCATCATACTAGGGACTTCTACTCTTAATCAAAATCAAATCAACCATTCTCATACACTTATAAGATCTTATGGATGTTATATGATCGTTTTACCAAAGACTCTTTTCAACATCAACAAATCATTTGTTAAATTTTAATCACTAAGCCTTTTTTACTAAATTTCTTTTCTAGGGATCGACGCTTTCACCTCCAAAAATTAAAATTTCTTGTTTTGGTGCAAATGAAGCGAACTTATTTTCGAAAACTTTTTCTACACCGCTTAATTCACCATTCAAATTTCAAAACACGTGGGCTAGAAGACTTCATGGGGACCGACAATTTTCAATATATGTAAACTTTTTGAAGCCAAAGTAGCATTCCCATTCATTACAAAATACATTATGCTTAACCGATAAGTACTTTATATCCTCTTACATATGCAAACTATATTCTACCCTTCAAACCAAGCTCAATCTAATTTTGATTCGATAAACTCAACGTTTCGTTTAAACAACTATACATGCATATCATCATACACATTTTAGTCGTTTCATCGCGACAATTTCATTTATATCATTCGTATTTACATGCTCAACCTTTTGAGCACCTTTACATGCATAAATTTGTTATGTTTCAACTAATACTATATACGCAATCATTAGTATTCGTACTCACACTCATATTCATAACAATACGTTTTATGCTTATACTTATAATCGTATTCATACTTATACTCATACGTTTCATGCCTTTACTTATATTCATACGTTTCATGCTTATACGTACACCCATACTACTCATACGTTTATGTCTATACATACATTCACATGCGTATTCATACTTACACTTATACTCATGCTTATACTTTCATTCATATTCATGATACATACATTCGTACCCATACACGAGCGGAATCCGAGGAATTCGCTTACGTGGGTCCTATACATACTTAAGCATGGACTTGCTTACATACTACATTCTTACACGTACGCATTCTTAATTTTTAAATTATGTATACCCTAATTCATACACAACTAGTACAAGCTATGCGGATCAGGCGACGATCAATATAATCGCGGGTGCACACGGGATTATAGTGATAAGCGCATGAGAACCCTAGAGTGTACTACTGTGTATGGTAAGACACGGAATGTAACATGACACCGAATACGAAACAGACGTAATGTGGTCAAAACATGGTGGATACGCCGCTAGTACTTCATATATATAAGTGTTTTCACCATGTTACAAAAATATCGTAAAACGTGCCATGAGAAATTTAGTGTTTTGCAGACCTTTGGACCTAGTGCAAACTTTAAACAACTCACAAACGCATTATATCCGATTATCCATGACGAGACTTCATTCTTAGCACGCTACTTTCGTCTATCCAATACATATGCCATTCTTATACTTGCATTCGTTTATTAAGAGTCAATCGTCAATTCCATATACGAAACTATACGTTTCCAATTATGTTTAGTACCTCAAGTCATTTTAGACAAACGAACTCATTTGCAAACCTATCTTGTCATTCTTCAAAATTTCATACTTTTTACGTTTCAAAATTTTCGAATCTCAATTCTTGATAATCACATTTTGACAAAACTCTTTCAAGTCTTCCTCTTGAATAAATTTCGGGACGAAATTTCCTAAAAGGGGGGAGACTGTAACGCCCTGCATTTTCATACTTCCCATATTTAGAAACCGTTGCTTAAAACTCTATTTTTGGAAATCTTGTGTCCTTGTAATCGTTCTTCCTTTGTAACCGTTGTAAATCCGAGACTTCGATCGTAATGAAATTCTATTTTTTTATACATGCTTATACGTGTCGCAATACTTGGGTTATACGTTACCAATATCGAATGCATACGCGCAACCGATACCCGACATACTAGTACTCATAACTTATACATGCTTGTTAACTATTAAATACGTGGTTAATAATAATAATAATAATAATAATAGTGATAATAATAATAATAATAATAAATCTAATAAGGTAACAATAGTAATTTACATACTAACGTAAGTTAAAAAAAAAATAATAATGAAATGTTATGGCTGCCTAAAGCAGCGACCGCCACTGCCAAACTTATTTACCTGTTTAATTTTATTTTCAATGTCTAAACCACCGCATCATATAATAGTTTTCATAAGTTAGTTATGCACTAACTAATATAATATGCATCATTATCAAACATGTATGTTATAATTAACAAAAAAAATAATATAAAAAGTGGGGACAACAACTTTCGATCACCAGTTATGGAGGGGTATGGTTTTGTTTGCTTTAGTCATAAATCTCCAACCTAACCATAGTAAATTTAAACTTATTTAAATTGTTATATAATATAACAATTATACACCATTTAATATGGCAAAGACGAAAAATAAAAGGGTAAAGAATCTGTCCACAGCTTGCAGGCATGGACATGTTTTAATTGATTTTATTTTATGTAATAACCTCCCACCACATAATGTATCATTTGATTTATTATGTGGATGATTAAAATAACATAACTTATTAACACAATGCCTACCTAAGTCAACAAAAAAAAAGGTAAAAGATGCAGTTTTTTTTTTTTTTTTTATTTGCAAATCACCCAACAACTTACATTTATTACACAACAACTTAAACCCTAATTACTCCCTATAAATATCACTCTAATACCAGCCACTTTTCCACTTTTACAACCCTAAAACACTCTAAAAACTCTCTCAAAATCACTCCAAATTCGCAGCAACATCAGAAATTCGGACAGATTCAGCAAGCTCTACTAAAGTGAGCATAACTTCTTCATTTCTCACCCGTTTTAGCTCATTCTTTTTCCAGAACGCTTGGCTTGACCTTAGCTTCGATTCCATGGGTATTTCACAGAGAATAAGGCCCTGGAACTCCAGCAAATAGGCTCCAAAGTTCACTATTTCATTCATCTTTACTAAACATTGTTTATACTTGTGCAAACTTGAGTTTAACTCACTCAAACCCACGTCCTTATGCTTATAACCTCTTCCATGGTTAGTTAAGCTTAAAAACGGGGCTGAGACATACAAAATCAGAGGTTAATCCTCAAATACTTTTTGTTTTGTTTAGGGTTTTTGACCCATAAGTGGTGTTCAAGCTTCAAGCTTGATAAATGTGTGATTGTGGACTAACTTGGGTTGTCCAACATAAAATCCCCACATCCCTTGATGATTTCTCATAGTGTAGATGTTTCTTATTCTTGTAATGATATTAGTTCATGACCCTCCTTGTATGTTGTTACATCAAGTGTAGTGGTGAACCATAAGAGGTACCTAAATGGAAGCTTGTTCTTCCTACCTCATACATGAATTCTATGACATAATAGAGGTTACAAGAAATTGGGGTGTTTACCCACACATAATTTACCTACACATGTAAATGTGTGGGTATTTACCTACACATGTTTGTATATGTGTGGGTAATGGTTGATGATATATTTTCATAAAGATTAACACTTAATATGTGTTGGTAATACATTTTAGCCACACTTGGTCTTGGTGGGAAAATTTCCCCCCAAAATTATCAAATGATTAAATATTAAATTACCTACACATGTAGCAAATTTCCGTCATGTGTAGGTAAATTATCTACACATATGTAAAAAAACTAATATATGTGTAGGTAAATGATTATGTTTACCAACACATAAGAATTTTTAAAAAATATGTAGATAAACTAAGTTAATATATACTTTATTTTATTTTTGAAAATGACGTGGCAAATTAAATACCTACACATGATTAAAAATGTATAGTATGTGAAGATGTTGCATACATTTTTTTTTTTTTTTGCATTATATCGTATGGCTCATTCATGATCCAATTTGATTTAGTATAACCCGATCTAACACTTTAAGACTTAAAATGACATAAAAAGTCTATCATGGGCCATTAAAAGAGTTTCATGATCATTGGTCCATAAGACATGATCTTTGTCTGGCCATTTTGATGAAATACTATGAATGATATAACTAAGTTCAACACGATATAATGCTCTAAGACCTAACACTACTAGAATTTATTTATAACCTTTTAAATAAAATAATGTTTTAAAGTTTAATCTAATTGAAAATAATTTTGTTTTGGGGAATTTAAGAAAGAAAAAATTGGACAACTATGTATTAGGGTGACGACCGTCGCCACCCCTTGTCACCACCGCCCATCGTCACTGCCACCACAACCGATCGCCGCCACCACCGCCACCTATCACAACCCACAATCACTGCCACCGACCACCACCACTCACCACCGATTTTATTCATTTGTTTTTTTGCCCACCAAACAATACACGATAATAATTCATTCCATTCCCACATGGTAACCAAACGAGACATGGAATGGTAATGATCCAAGACATTCTCTCGTCCATTCCATTACCTCGTCTATCTCTTTTCATAGGTAATTATCTATTTATTCATTTTGTTTACTCATCACGCTTTATTGCAGATTAGGAAATCAAAGACTGAAACCTTATTTTACAATTCCAGTTGATTTTGATAATAGAGCTTGCGACCCTTTGAGGAACTTACGTGATTGGCTTCTTCTTCTATCGCCATCCAGGAACTTACGTTCTTATTGCTTTTTTTTTTTGTTTCCTGAAGTTATACCGATTTGAAGGTAAGTCTACATAAAATAATTTAATCTTATATGTAATCTAGGTGATTAATTATGGTTCGAATCTTGTTTATTATTTGAGATTTTGGGGCTGGAATGATAGGAATTAGTTCATTTATTTGCTTGATTCAATAATGCACACCACCTGTTTGTTGAAATGTCTAAGTAAAGATCTTTTTTCATGATTAAAGACGGATCAATTATTAAGGTTCTGTACTTATGTGTGGTGATAAAGTTCATAGTAGAAATTGGGAATAAGTGCTGAAGTAGTGAGAATGATGCTTGTTGAAATGAAAAACCTTATCTTACTATTGGTGTCTGTGATTGGTTGATCGTTAAGTAAGTTCTAGATTGGTTTCTTCCTGAATTTGGCTCTTATTCGTTGCAAGAAAAAATGAAATATGAAGCTAGTGTATCATGTCTTAGATGATGTATATAACTAGTTTTCATTTAAGTATGTATCATGGTGTTGGCTTTTTAATCAACTTCTTTTTCTTGTTATAGGAATATATTTTCATTCATTCATGGCTGGTCACTACTTGAAAAGGTGGTGTCGGCTTTCATGTAGGTTGATAATGCCTTTTATTTTTGTGTGTATATCAGTATTAAGACTTACTATTGTTATTTATACTTTTAATATTTTTATCAAATATTTATGTGTAAGTGTATCCATATATAAATATATAATAAGCTAGTGCTTTAGATTTACAGACTTGATATATTTTTGTTTGAAATTTTCTACTTGGTTTTATTCTAAGCTAAATTTACTAATCTAACTTTTTTATGAAATGATGTAGGATCTATGTTAGTTTTAGTGTAACTTGGTACGATTTGATATGAGAGATGTTATTTAGCTCATAGATCTTATAAAACCATTGATAAGTATAAAAGAAATACAAATAGCTTGTGAGATGATTTTTAATGTTAAGCTCAACTGAGTAAATAAAAGAATATAATTAAGCGATTCTGTTAAAAGTAAGATATTGTTTTTTGGTTAGTGCTCATATTCTAAAGATCTTAAACTCACAGCAACTTATGTTTTTTCAATTTTTAATTCTTAGTATTTGATAATGTGGTAACTGGTTTTGTTTTTTGTTTGGAAATTATAAGTTGAAACAAATGCCGGGGATTTTATATTTGGAAATTAGAAGAACTTTCAAGTTTGATGTTTTGGGAACAAAAGGGTATAGATTACCAGTTATAGCTCGGTGATTACCATGTTATAAAACCTTGGTTTTAAAAAGCGCGCCTGAGGCATGCCTATGCGCGAGGCGACCTCAGGCGCAGGGCTAGTCGCTTTTACTTGCATAAGGCGAATGATGTACAGAAAGCGCTCGCTTTTCCTCGCTTCGGTCGATTTTTCTCAAGGCTAGGTGTGCGCTTTCTAGACAGAGGCGAATAGGCTACTGATTTTTAGATGGGAAGAAGTTAAACTCATAAAATTGATGCATACAGGAAGATGAACCTGCAAAATAGAGATGACAAGCCTAAGAGACTCGTACCAATACTCATATTCCACTGTTAAGCAGGTACCTTAGAGCAACTACTTTTTTTTTGGTTACTGATGTAAACTTGTTCTAACTACATTTGGGCTGCACCAATGAATTATTTGTTTAAGCTGTTAATTTTTTTGTTTGAGTTTGCTGTGAAATTGGGTTCATTTTTAGTAAGGATGTATATATTTTTTTTTCTTTCTCTATTGTAAGTTACCATCACATGCTACTTTATTAAATTCAATTGATAACTCACGAAAATAAGGTCATCATGGGAAGCTCAACTGTGGATTTTTTTATAAGAACACAAAACAAGAATTGTACATAAATGTTTAGTAGATTTTTTTTTGTGGTTGCAGGTTATCTTTATAAGCTGAGGGATGTTGAGGGTTGTGCCTTCTTTCAATCTTGTTAAGGTAAGTTATTGTTCATATTAATAAGTTTCTTTCATATTAATAAGTTTCTTTCTGTTACCTCGTTGGTTGCATTAGCTTCATTGTCTTGTAGTGAACTCATCGGCAAAGGTGTTTGCCGAGCGGCAACACCGTCGCCGGCCACCTTTGTCGCGCAACAAACCCCATCCATCGGTGAACCCTTGCTGAGTGACCAAAGAAGAGAGAGAGGACCATTGGTGTCTTGTTTTCTATGTAACGGCTATATAGCCGGTGGAACAGTTGCGGTGGCGTTGGTGTCGGTGCGGCATACGATCGAGAAAGCTGGGGACCTTGGTTTAAAAAATCGGGTGGCACTGTAACATATGAGGTTTGCCCTTTTACCTTTAAATTGTTCTATAGCATCATGAGTAAAAATATTTTCGGTCGTAAACTTCTTTGATTAAAATTTATGTTCAAACAATATATTATGCCAATAGATCATTCCTAATAAAACTCCAAAGTTACCTACTTCATACATCGTTGCCTACAATTTCTTTAAACGACTCGTGCTGACAATATGTTCTCCAGCCGAAGCTTCATTTTCTTTTAATTTATGCAAGCTCTTTAGTTTATTACACACATACACACACACAATGCAAAAGCAATTTGAAGTAGCTAACTGCAAGAACTGCATAAGCACTTGTATCTATCACTCGCTTTAATTATGATACATAAGGCTGCTATGTAACCTTACATATTTTTAAAATCTGAGTGTGTTTCATGATGCAATTTTCAGGGCCGATTTGAGATAATATCGTCATCCCGCTCCTTTGTTTACTCGGAAAGTGATGATAACGGTAACCAGAGCAAACCTAGTGGATTAAGCGTTTCTCTTGCTGGTTCCGATGGCCGTGTTTTGGGGGGTGGTGTTGCCAGAGTGTTGGTGGCAGCATCGCCCGTACAGATTCCGATGGCCGTGTTTTGGTACTGGTATATTATGTCATGAACCATCTAAAAATAAAAAATTTGATATTCTCATTTTTATTATTAATGTGTTTAACAGCTATGCTTCGTGATTTCTTCAAATCAAACATCAATCTTGATTCTCCCACTACAAATGGTAAAACTCAATCTGTTTATATCATTTCGTCTATTAAATTGGTTTGATCCTTCACATTTGTTGCATATTTGCAGCAAGCTTAGTTTAGGAGATTCGTAATAATTTGAATCGAAACTTGTGGTAAAGGAACTCGAAAGGCAATGAAGGCTACTAAGAAGAAATTGATGAAGCTGAGAAATGAAGGCGATTTAGTAGATTCTATAACTCGTTAGTAACTTATAAACACTTATAGTTTTGTTTGTTTTAGTATTTAGATTTCTATAACTAGTACTTTTATTTGGTTGTTTGTATGATTGATGTTTATTAGTTTAATTAAGAATCTTAATTAGTTCACGTATGTTTCCATATTGCTTTTGTATTTGTTTGTACATATTGAATATTTTTATCTACGTATAGTGTGATTAATTTCTACACTTTAAAATATATTTACCAACACATCAACGTTTTTTTTCCAACACAAATTAAGATCAATACCTACACATTTTCAAATTTTACCTACACATAATATAACTTTTACCTACACATAAGATTACTTTTACCTACACATATATTCATGCCACGTCGGATGCCATGTCAGCCGCCACGTCAGATGTCTTCTAAACAAATTGTTGTACTTTTAACTACACATATAAATGGCTTTTAGCCACACATATATGTGTAGGTATAGCTTGTTATATGCCTACACATAACTTATGTGTGGGTAATGACTTATATCTACAGTAATGAGCCTACACATCATTACACTTATTTTATGTGTAGGTAAAGACAACTATCAACACATTATATGCTTTTTCCCACATATACTTTGTGTTGGTAAAGAGGCAAATTTCTTGTAGTAAATGAAGATTAATCTTCTACCTCATGCTTGATTATTGGACTAAATAATACATATAATACTTATACATATATTTACTATTCGAACTCTTGATGGTGGACTTATGTTCATTCGTCAAAGTATTAGAATACATCATCCAAGACATAAGACTTGTTACGATTCTAATGAGTATACTACTCATGAAAACATTAACCCTTGAGGTTTCATAGTGTCAAGAACAAGTACTTAGTGTTAAAGGATGATTACTTTCGAATACATATATTCTTGTGTTTTAACTTGTCACACCCCGACCACGTGAAACATCAAAACGTGGCGGAAACGTCGGGGAGTGTTGTAACAGAATTATTGTTTCACAACCATGGCATACAAAGTTATATTTTATTTATCAACCAAGAGTGTTACATTGTCTCAAAACAGGAAATAAAGAGTTCAGAACATAATTAAACTAGTTCTATCTTTATTTTTATGTCTCTAAGGCACAGGTCCGCCCTAGTGTCACGATCATCATCCTAAGCGACAGCTCCTGAGAACACATGTGAAAATAGGTACGTCAGCATAAAAATGCCTGTGAGATACATAGGTTTTGTGAAAATAGGATTCATGACTTATAAGTTTAGAAAAAGTTGTTTAGCAAAAGTCAGTCATGAACCTTGTAAATTGTTTAAGTTTTGTAAATCATTTAAAAAGCGATAAGATCAAATGATATGTATAAATAAAAGAATAATGTAGGGTTAAATGTATAACCAAGTAAAATGAGTTGTATAAAGTGAATTGTTTGTAAACCAAAGTCTTGTGAAAATCGTGTTACTTGTGTAAAATGTATAAGTCCAAATTGAATGATTTAAATAACGTTATGATAGGCAATATAATACAAACACTTATATATAGGAGGTACCAGTGGCGTATCCACCATGCTTGTATCATATTACTCACATCTCGTTACTTAAGTCACTTAAACAAACCACCAATGTATAAAGTCTATGTTTAAACCAATCGTCAAAAGTCCTTGTATAAATCGTATCAAATGTTTATAGTCCAAAGGTAGTCAAGTAATGTGTAGCAAATGTATGTCTGGTAAGTAATGTGTTGTTACATAAACCAAATGTAAAAATGTACAAAACAAAGTATTTTGAATATATCAAAAAGTTATGTTTTGCAAAGTAATGCATGTTACATTGATACAAACACTTATGTGGTAAGTTAACGCATACATTCAAGCCTTGAGACAGTCGGATAACCCTAAGTCAAGGTTATCAAAAGAAATGTTTTCGGATTCAGTCATTCCTTACATCCAAACAAACCCGGGATGTCAGGAATGGGATTTGTCAAGTCCTATGGTACCAGTACTTACTACCGAGCGGCGTAGCTAATGTTAATGAACGTATATAAGTCCCGTTTGTGCAAACCAAATGTCATAGCAAATGTGAACATGTTATATGAAAACAATGTACTAAGTATGCTAAGTTAACATACGAAGCAGAAAAGTCATGTAAATCAATGTGCTAGCATGCTATCAGTCAACATACATAGCAGAAATGTAAAGTAAAACAATGTACTAAGTATGCTCACAATGGACATACATAGCATGAAATGTAATGTAAAACGATGTACTAAGTATGCACACAATGGACATACATAGCATAAAATGTAATGAAATCATGTACTATAATGTACTAATGAACATAACAAGCATATGATATGAAAGCATGAAAAGCAAGAAAGTAACAAGTAGGCACATGTGTTTCACCCCAAAATGTTTGGAAAACAGTAAAAGAGGGGTCTATGTACTCACTTGAGATTGCTTAGTAGTCCTTGAGTAACAACCAAACAATGCTAGAGATCACGGATATCAAACGGCACCTAATATAGGTAACTATGTTAATATACCAGACCTAAATCGGAGGATTGGATAGAATGAGGGTTTGTAAACCAAACGAGTATGGAGACTCGTGTAATATGGTTTAACAAAGCCCACATACTAAAATGAAACCTAACCTAAGTGCTTACGACCCATTACGACCCGTTTAGGTAGCTTATGCTACTTTAACGCGTCGTTCGCGTAAAACGCGTTCGGAACGCCTAACTAGTCCTATGACAAGTAAAATATGCCTTAACATGTCTAATATTGTTACCAAATCAGTTTAGATACCAAAAGTTATGTTACATATGCTTAAAATGAATTTTGGCGTAAAAAGGGCATTTTGGTAATTTACCTAAGGCATATATACTAGCTATCATACAACTACTCAAACGACGTGACCATAAGGTATAACCTCGGAAGGTTATTCCCTATATAACTATGGTCACCTAGTGTGTTTGGTCGGATCCTAATGATCGACCAAACGGGTCGGGTTCGAAAGTATAAGCGATTGTTTAGATCGCTTACCTTACAACCCTATATAAGCACTAAACTAAAAATGACGAGCTAAGCATGTTAAAACATGCTTAACTAAGTTTAGAAAACAGGTTTGGTATCAAAACAAACGGTTTTGATACCTAAGAGTAGTTTGGTTACAAAATACGCAAGAATGCGCGTTTTGGCCGAAACTACGACTCGTCACTGAGCCTAGATAACGTGGTAATCAGTAGGTATAGTTACTAGGGACTATAACCATCGTGATTACGCTCACGTTATGAAGTTCAAACGAACTTCGCATTGACCATAAACTGGTCAACGCAGAAAGTCAAACAAAGTTTGACTTTTAACGCTAAACGAATAAAAAGAACGAAGGAACACTTACAAAGGGTCCCCGAAAGCTAATCTTGATCAAATAACCCAGATATGAAGCAATGGCTTCAACTTAGAGTCTTTTAGATCAGATTTGTGGGTTTTGGGGTTGAGATGGGTTGGGTATTTATAGTAAATGGACAACCGTTAGGATCGTTTATCGAATAACGTGATCAAATCTCATCCGTACATGTGTTGGAATGTTATGGTAACTCATTTTGCCCCCACCACCAGAGATTGACATGTGGCATTGGCCTTTGGGGGGTTGAAAGGCTGTTAACAGCAGTTAAAACGAGTTGCTGCATCTGGCCCCTGCTTACGAACAGTAAGGGTGATGGCTTACGGTCCGTAAGCCATCAACTTTGGCAGAATTACACTTTTGGTCCCTGCACCTTGTTACGTCGCGTAACGGCACTTCTAACACCCGTCAAACCCAATTTCAAGCTCCACAATGATGTTAAGACATAGGGAACATGAAATATGCTTGAAAACATCACGGATGTCGGTTCGTTTGGCCGTATGATCGCGTTGTTCGGTTAATTACGACGGAATGCGCATAAGCGCGAAAAACGACCCAAATTGAGCGACGAATGGATTTTTGACAAGCCAAACACTAAAGCATAATATTTTAGTGCTCACATAAATTTTTGGATGTCCGGATGTATTCAGAACGTAAGTTATGCGCGAAAATGCAAACTTGTGCACTTTTTGACGCTTTTAGTCCCTGAATGACCCAAAAGTTTATTTTAGCACACCGAACCCCTCAAAGCCCATTTCTAAGCTATGTAAAGGGTATTTATGGTATGTTTAACTTATGCTCATGTTTCGCAATGTCTGTTACAGTTCGGATTGGCATACTTTCGCAGTTTGTCAAATTTAGTCCCTGTAGGTGAATTAACTTGTTTTTGCCATACCAAAGCCTTCAAAACTTATTTCTAAGTTATGTGAAGGTTATTTAAGGTATGTTAAGTATATGTTGATGTTCCGGAGTATTTGTCGCATTAAACTGATTACGTTTACGTACCAGTTTGCGTATAACTCTCCAGAAAGCGATACAGAGTTTGAAATTGGACAAAAGTCAAAACATGAAAAATGTAAAACATAACCAAACAAACATTGGGATCAAATAACATTGTTTTATTGATAATTGAACTGTTCATAATGATTACAAGCACAGATGTTACATAACTTCCTAAATCCCTAAGCGAACATATTCAACCTTCTAACCTCATTAACTTCGTCACATTGGATAATCGGAAAGCATATGCAAATTTGTGAGTATACTTGAACCCCTTTTTCGTTTACCACTTTTTGGGGTGTAACATGTTATTTATAAACTTACACACAAACTTTATCATAATACATAAACATTCCTATTACACGCATGCTTATTTGATTACTTAATACTTTAAACTTGGGTTGAGGACATCTTGTGTTAGACTTATCATTAATTTCGTACGAGCCTATCCGTGACATATATAGCGCTATAGGATTAATGCACCGCCCGTAGACTTGTGGTTATGTCATGAGCATATGATTTTATGGTTTATCTTGTATCAAGAGCTTGCCACATGGAATTGTTTGAAACTTATCTTTTTATGCTACGTATGAAAAACTTGTATACTCGCCTTTGCTTTTGCATTGAACTTTATTTTAAAACGTGTTACAGGTTGAGGATGAAGACGCTTTGAACTTGAAGTAGGGATGATGCTTAGATACACACTTAGACGTCTTAAGTTAATGTACTTGTTTGTTGTATTCTTGTATTGAACATATTGAATATCAAGTTATTGTATTTGATTTTAACCTTTGTAATCGACTTTTAGAAATGAAATGAAATCTATTATTTAATTATTGTCACAAATAGTGTTATGAAGTCTCTTGCAATCTCGTTTTCGTCTCACTCCGATGTTTCCGCCATCGGTTGGGGTGTGACAGTATGTATGTGAAATGATTGAAGAAGGCTGAATGATGATGATGATGGTGGTGGTGGTGTGATCGACCGAGAACAAGGGAGGGGAAGAGAGGAAGAGGTGTGTGTTTTTAGTGTGTGTGAAATGAGTTTAGATCTTCAAGTTCTTACTTATAACCAAATTTTTCATGTTAACCCTTGTATAATATGCCACTTAAATCAAGACAAGATCTATTTTTTTATTGAAATGCAATCTTGTATGTGGGGGCCATGTTGGGTCGTAAATAGGTTGGGGGTAGTAGATTAGGTTTTAACTTAATTAGTTACAATCTAGTTAAAAATCAAGTGTCTGTTACATGTTCTAGTTATTAGATATTTTGTGTGGGGTGTTATGATGTTCGGGGATCATAACTAGCTTGGAAATGTTAAAACAGTGCTTCTAGTGTAAATTTGGTGTTTCGTGTAGTGTTCGGTTGTTTGGTTGGTTACTGGTTCGTTAAAGTGCTAAACTATGTAGTTTAGTGTGCTTTATGTATCTTTTTGTGACA
Organism: Helianthus tuberosus; assembly: GCA_030545235.1. Taxonomy (NCBI): domain Eukaryota; kingdom Viridiplantae; phylum Streptophyta; class Magnoliopsida; order Asterales; family Asteraceae; genus Helianthus; species Helianthus tuberosus. The sequence goes on along the minus strand of CM060442.1, from coordinate 125,155,950 downwards.
CTTTTGATTCCCGACACTTAGGAAAGCATTCAGGACCATTTAATCATATTTCTGCATAATATTAGTGTGTTAATTGCTGATTTTTGCTGAATTTTGCTGAATTCAGCACTTTGGATGAGTTTTAGACACTTTCCGGCACTTAAACTATCACTAGCAAGGCAGTTTTGTGATCCTTACTTTCCTTTCCTATACACTATACTAGTGTAATACTTAGTTTCAGGCTCATTCTGTGTCTAAATACATTGTCTGTCTATGTGCTGAGTCCTGTTAGCATTTTCCTGATTTATCAAATAACTATGCTAAATGTTCTTAATGCATCTTTTAAGGCAATACAACTTTCATGAAATATTGGTATGACATTAAACAATGTATGATGCACATGTATGTATGAGACAGTAATCAGAAAGCAGTTAATTGCAAATTTAACACAGTCATTAAGCACTAATTATGGTTAATTAATTGTACGTATACCTGGATTTTTGACAGTTGTCACATTCTCCCCCTGTTAAGAAAATTTCGTCCCGAAATTTTAAACTTAACTACTAGCTGCAGGGGAGTTAGGGAATAAATGCGGATATTTTGCTTTCATGCGGTCCTCATGCTCCCAAGTAAACTCTGGGCCGTGACGCGCATTCCATCTAACCTTAACAAGCTTAACACTACTCCTCCGAGTTTTGTTAACCTTCCAATCGGTAACCTCAACAGGTTCTTCGGTAAAGTGGAGTGTGTCGTCAATGTGAACTTCGTAAGCAGGAATAACCACCGTTTCCTGGGTTGGACTCTTCTTCAGGTTAGATACATGGAATGTATCATGAACACCATTCAGTTCTGCTGGTAGTTCCAACTTGTAGGCTACAGTGCCAATCCTTTCCAGGATTTTGAACGGCCCAATGAATCGTAGGTTTAACTTACCGCGCTTTCCAAAGCATGCCACACCTTTCCAAGGTGAGACTTTCAATAAAAGCATATCTCCCACTTTGAATTTCAAAGGTTTCCTTCTTTGGTCCGCATAGCTCTTCTGTCGATCGCGAGCCGCCTTGATGCGTTCTCAGATCTTCATGATCTTATCTCTCGTTTCTTGGACCAATTCGGGACCAACAAGCTGTCTATCACCTGCATCTGCCCAGCATAACGGCGATCGACACTTGCGTCCGTAGAGAGCTTCGAACGGTGCAGCTTGAATGCTCGTATGGTAGCTGTTGTTGAAGGAAAACTCGACCAAAGGTAGGTGAGTGTCCCAACTGCCACCCAAGTCCATTGCGCAAGCTCGTAACATATCTTCAAGCGTCTGAATCGTTCTCTCACTTTGGCCGTCTGTTTGCGGGTGAAATGTGGTGCTCAAATTCAACCGTGAGCCAAACGCTTCTTGGAAAGATTGCCAAATCCTTGACACAAATCTCCCATCTCTATCAGAAATGATTGAGATAGGCACTCCATGACGTGCAACTATCTCCCTCAGGTACAGCTCAGCTAGCTTACCTGTGTTATCCTTTTCTCTGATTGGCAGAAAGTGTGCAGACTTTGTCAGACGGTCTACGATTACCCAAATCGTATCATGACCTCTGGGTGTCTTGGGCAACTTTGTTATGAAGTCCATCAAGATATGCTCCCACTTCCATATAGGTATCTCGGGTTGCTACAGAAGTCCTGAAGGCTTCTAATACTCGGCCTTCACTTTGGCACAAGTCAAGCATTTTCCAACATAAGTAGCAACATCACCCTTCAGTCTTGGCCACCAGTAGAAATCCTTCAAATCTTGGTACATCTTATCCGATCCTGGGTGGATCGAGTACCTTGATTTATGAGCTTCATCGAAAATAACGTCTCTAAGACCTCCAAAAAGAGGAACCCAAATTCGTTCCATAAAACACAAGGTTCCTTCCTTGTTGGGTACCAAATTCTTCTCCATCCCACGGAGGTATTCATCCTTAAGGTTTTCTTTCTTGAAAGCTTCTCTCTGCATGGCACGAATGCACAATGAGAGGTCCGTTTGAATAATCATCTCCAAAGCCCTAACCCTTATGGGCTTAATCCTCTCTTTCCGGCTCAAGGCGTCTGCTACCACATTCGCCTTTCCTGGGTGATATTTGATTTCACAATCATAATCGTTTAACAGCTCCACCCATCGGCGTTGTCTCATATTGAGCTTTTTTTTATCGAATATGTGCTGGAGGCTCTTGTGATCTGTAAAGATCGTACAGCGCCTACCATACAAATAATGTCGCCAGATCTTCAAAGCAAACACCACTGCGCCTAACTCCAAGTCATGCGTGGTGTAGTTCTTTTCATGAACTTTCAACTGGCGCGAAGCGTAAGCGATAACCTTCTGTCGCTGCATAAGCACACAGCCCAATCCCTGACGCGAGGCGTCACAGTATACCACGAAGTCGTCGGTGCCTTCGGGTAGGGATAATATAGGTGCATCGCAAAGCTTATTTTTGAGCAACTGAAAAGCTTCTTCTTGCTTATCTCCCCATTCGTACTTCTTGTCCTTCTGAGTAAGGGAGGTCAACGGTTGAGCGATTTTTGAGAAATCCTCAATGAATCGGCGATAATACCCAGCCAAACCTAGAAACTAACGGATCTCGGTTGGCGTCTTTGGAGTTTCCCAACTCTTAATTGCCTCGATTTTGGTGGGTCCACGTGGATTCCGTCTCCATTCACTACGTGACCAAGGAATTGTACCTCACGCAACCAGAACTCACACTTTGAGAACTTTACGTACAATTTCTCCTTCTTGTGCAGCTCTAAAATGGCTCTAAGGTGTTGCTCATGCTCTTCCTTCGTCCTTGAATAGATCAAAATATCATCGATAAATACAATCACGAATTTATCGAGATATGGCTTGCAGACTCGGTTCATCAGATCCATAAACACTGCTGGCGCGTTTGTCAGACCAAACGGCATAACTAGAAACTCATAATGTCGGAATACTCTCTTCCTGGATCCTTAACTGATGATAACCTGATCGAAGATCGATCTTGGAATAATAACTTCAACCTTGAAGTTGATCGAAGAGATCATCAATCCTCGGCAAGGGGTACCGATTCTTGATAGTCAACTTGTTCAACTCTCGGTAGTCAATGCACATGCGAAAACTACCGTCCTTCTTCTTGACAAACAATACTGGAGCTCCCCAAGGCGAGAAGCTTGATCAATAAATCCTTTGTCCAAAAGCTCTTGAAGCTGCGTCGACAACTCTTGCATCTCGGAAGGCGCAAGTCGCTAAGGTGCCTTGGCTACAGGCGCGGCGCCTGGAACCAAGTCAATATGAAATTCGACTTGTCGCTGGGGTGGCAATCCTGGCAAGTCTTCGGGGAAGACTTCAGGATATTCCCTTACCAGAGGGATATTTTCCAGCTTCGGCTCTTCAGCTTCCTTGTCAACAATGTGAGCCAAGAAGGCAACACATCCTTTCTGCAAAAACTTTCGGGCCTTCAAACAGCTGATAATCCTTAGAGGAGTGTCGTGTTTCTCTCCATGCACTACAATCGTCTCTCCATTTGCCACTGGAATGCGTATGATCTTCTCGTGGCATACGATCTCAGCTCAGTTGCTTGATAACCAATCCATTCCGACTACCACGTCAAAGCTTCCCAACTCGACTGACAGAAGATCAAGCGTAAACTCATGCTCTCCGAGCTCTATTACACAACCTCTAATTACTTCATTTGCCTCTACTAGCTTTCCATTAGCTAGTTCTATCGAGTATGGAATGTCTAACTTACTGGCAACTAACCCAAAGTATATTCTTAAATTCTAAGGATACAAAGCTATAATCGGCACCAGTATCAAATAACACAGATGCAAAGTGTTGGTTGATAGGGAATGTACCCGTGACTACGTTCGGATCCTGGCGAGCTTCCCTAGCTCCAATGTTGAAAACTCTTCCTTGGGCTTGGTTGTTCTTTGGGCAATCTCGCTTGAAATGCCCGACATCTCCGCAACTAAATCATCCTTGCTTGTTTCCAGTACCACCCTGGTTGTTGTTTTGGTTGCGGTTTCCATTACCAGCCTGGTTTCCAGAACCACCGCGATTCGCATTACCGCCATTTCCTCCTTGATTGCGGTTTCCATAACCGTTTCCACTACGGTTTCCACTACCATTACCACTACCTCTCTGGCCACCATTATTCCCATGACCGGCTCCATGCCAGCATGTCTCTTTGGTATGGCCAACTTTTCCGCACGTTTCACATTTTCCAACTCTGCATCGACCAGTGTGATGGAACTGACACGCATCACATTTGGGCAGAGTGCCCATATATCCTTTTCCTCGGTTCTCAGCACCAGAAGTAGCAGTACCAGTCTTAACCTCGGCTGGCGGATTCGTATCCCTCTTCTTGTTACCACTGTTGCTTCCTTGGGTACCTTTTCTTGAAATTGGAGAACTTTCTCTTGTTCTCTCCTGATGACTCGACGTGAGTTTCCTTCTTCTTTCCATCAGAGATCAAAAACTTGTTCAGCCTAATCGCTTCTTCAGTCAACGCTACGCTCAAATCAATGGCTTCAGTGATCGTTGGGGGCTTGGATGTCATCACCATGCTCATGATTTAGGGTGCCAATCCCCAAATGAATCGTTCGATTCGCTTGAACTCCGGTTCTACCATGTAGGGGACAACGCGAGACAGATCGTGAAATCTCTGCACATACTCAGCAATCTTCGGACCATCCATCTTCAGATTCCAGAACTCGGTTTCCAGCTTCTGAATCTCAGCTCTCGAGCAGTACTTCTTGCGCATCAGCTCTTTCATCTTATCCCAAGTCATAGCGTATGCAGCCTCTTCTCCCAGAGACTGAACCTGAAGGTTCCACCAGGATAGAGCTCCGTCTAGGAAAAGTCCAGAAATGTAGGTGACCTGGTGTTCTGGCGCACACTTGCTCATCTGCAGCACAGAATCGGTTTTCTCTACCCATCTAACGAAGGCTACAGCACCTCCAGTGCCGTCAAAATTTAGAGGCTTACAGTCAAGGAACTGCTTGTAAGTACAACCTGTACAAGCAACATCATTCACAGATAGCATTAGCAAGTGCACATGGGATGTCCAAACGTGTCGTAATGGGTCTTAGGTGACTTAAACATTACCGTGAGGTGGGTTATTTCCTGAGGTACCTCCGCTGTGTTCAGAGCGTAAGGCCTCATGTTGTGCGATTGCTTGTGAAATCCATTCATGCAATTCTGCCTCTGTTGTGGGCAATTGATTGTTCCTTCGAGGAGGCATCTTCTAAAAGAAGATTGTATAGGTCAGGTCTTATGTATATAATAAGTAATACGTATATAATAGCATTTTCTATAACAAGTAAGCAGGCAATCATAGCATAAACAAGTAAGTTAACAATGTATTTAATGAGAACATTATGATTGAGCTTTCATTAATCATCGACCACAATTATAGTTACATGTTTTACATAAATATCGCATCAGAAGGGAACACAGGGTCACACTACCCTTGTCCAAAATGTCTACAAATCTACCATAAGTCATACAGTCAAAAGGTGGTCTCCAAAAGGCTTCACTAGCTAGGCTCAATAGCGATGCTCTCACCAAAAGTAAGCTACCTACATAAAACCAAAAACTGTCTATGCTGATGGTGGAGGAGGAGGAGGAGGTGGAGGAACAAAAAGCAAGTTGCGCACATGCGCAATATCCTCCTCAAGATCATAAACATGACGCAACAGATAACTGATCTGCTGCTCAACAGTAAGAAAGCGAGTGTCAAACTCGGGAAATGGAGTAAGAGGTGCAGGAGGATGCGAAAATGGGGATGGTGATGAACAAGGGGGAACAAAAAATGGCTGATACGGACATGGCAAGGGTCGCGGTGTCATCTCAAGCTCTAGAATCCTGCGACTCATGATCTCAAACTGAAGCTGCAAGGATAGGAGCAACTCATCTCGGGTATAACCAGTAAAGTGCGGGGGATGGTAGGGATCAGAAATCGGCATGGTGTAAGGCGGGAACCATCTAAGTGGCTCATCTAGTGGTGAAGAAGTAAAATGAGCAGTAGGTGTAAACTGTGGCACGTGGGGGAAAGCTACTGAAACATGAGGATCACGGTCAGGCTGCTGGCTAGAAAGGCCTTCCCCTGGACGGGGTGCAGGTATGTCCTGCAAGAAGGTGATAGGTAGGTCGGTGCGGTGAACATCGGACTCAACAGGGTGAAAAGGAGCAACGTCAATAGGTGCAGATGCGTGTGGGGGAGTAACTGACTCAACAACATGAGGGTCAGCGAGTGCAGGAACTGGATCTGGTATAAGTGGTGTAATATTTAGGTATGCCAAATGGAATAGGATTAAAGTCAGGCAAAGGCTCAGGATCAGCGGGTGCATCAACAGGCTGATCATCAGGAATGAAATCAGGCTCAACATCATGGGGAGGTAACGGTGCAGCTGACATAGTTGTATCGTCATCGGAATCAGTGGCGTATAATCACAAACTGGCTGCCTGTAAGGCGGATGATGAAACAGACTCAAAAGAATCGGGGACAGAATGTAGACTAGAGTTAGAAGAAATCTCGATAACAGGAATCCCCAGAAGTGGAATAGCAACAACGTCCTCATCGAGCTCTCCGTCACCATGAGCACCATCGGGAGGACCATCGACAAACAGGTCAATATCATCATCAAAAAGATCGTCAAAAGGCCAATCCTCAGGGGGAATGACCATGAGAGGAACAGGAGCGAGGATCGGTGCCACGACATGCTCACCATCGGGGTGACCGATGATAAGATGATCGTGAACTGGAATAGGAATAACGAAAGGATCCTCGTCCGGGATACCATCAGCGAGCGGTAAATCAACTCCGAAATCGGGCAGCGCAAAGGGATGAAAGTCGTCGTCATCGTCGGACATCATCTCCGGGTCACTCTCGGTGTCAGAAGTAAATATCTCTGGCTCATGGGCAATCTCATCATCTGAGACTACAGCCATGGGGTCATCGGTATCTGACAAACCACTCTCGGAGGATGACATAGTGTCTGTAACAAAACAATGCACATATATCAACATCTAACATAAAACATGCAATCAATAACAATGTAATCACGCATCCTTCTTAGCCTCCCAGACTAAACCACCTAGTCTCTCAGACCAAACTACCTAGTCTCCCAGACTAAACCACCCAGTCTCCCAGACTGAACTACCTAGCCTCCTAGACTAGACCACACAGTCTCTCGGACTGAACCACCCAGTCTCCCAGACTGAACCATAAGCATAAACTTTGAAATGTGTTTTGTGTCTTTTTATTTTGTAAAAAAATGTTTGTTTTTCCTGGATCTGGGCATTTCGTGTATGTAATGAAATCATTTTCATGAGAGCCCTAATGATTGTAGTCTAGACTCAAGAAGGAATCCTAGTTCGCTACAATCGAAGCTCTGATACCAAGCTGTCACACGCTGACTTTTTGCGGAAGCGTGATTATGGTGTGACTTTCTTAATACCATTGCATTCAATCATAACAATAACTATATGATATAAATCATAGATGGTCATCCATTAATTAAGTTTAGAAAAACATAATAACATTGTCTTAAGACAAAAAAATTCAAATACGAGTACAAACCATGCAACTTGTTTTAAAAGTTCACAAAGACTCGACAATTTAAATTAAACCAGGATTTGGGAGACGTGTCTCGTCCAGGAGTAAGACACACTGACCAAACCCTAAGACCATAGATGACATCTTTTATTCTTAACGCAGCTTGAAACATCCAACGCCCGCCAGATCCACTACTAATTCCCTGAAATACATGTAGTTTGAAAACATCAACAAAAGTTGAGCGAGTTCATGAGTTGTTTGTGTGTATGAATAAAACCTTTGATAACATTGTATGTATGTAAGTTTTTGTAAATCCCGGTATGAAAGCAAAACAAGGAAACAGATCGATTAATGGTTTGCAAGGCCATTAACATGCCTGCATGGCGTAGGAAGGCTCAAACCTAGCAAATTTGTACCGGGCCTCCGGCTGTAAGACATAGTCACCTCATGGGCCACCCTGGTCCACAAGGGTGTGGGCTCGCTACACCCAAATAGATCTATCACTCATGGCCCTCGGTCCTAACATGAGAATTAATGGTCTTAAGAGTGCGCCTACCCATTAACATGATCTACTGTACTTTCCAAAGCTAACCATACCATTTGTAATTGTTTGTAAACATTTAGTAACATGTACTTCACCCCCGAAGTTATAAAACAAAATAGTTTAAAGAAAAGGGGGAACATGAACTCACAATCTTGAGTCTTCAACTATCGTAACTCGAGCTCCTTCTGCGAGCACGACTACCTACAACGTACTAACCTATTAGACGAAAGGGTTGTGCCTTGACTTAGTATTATTGTCTATGAGTTACGTTTCTTTTGTGTCTTCGATATTATTCCAAGTTATATATTTTTTTGTTAGAATAATTAATATTTCAACTTAATTTATATTTATAAATTTTGGAATAATATATTTCTGACTTGATACTCTTCGGGTGTTTATACATGTATTTCCTTCCCAATGATGGGTGTATTCGTATTTGTACTCTTATACTTGTATATTTTTGTCATGTATCAGGGTCGTATTCTGGTGTGTATTTATACGTATAGGAATACGTATTTTATTGTATTCATTAAGTATTCTTTATACTTAATTTCACATTAATTACTCCGGAATATTATCTTTAGTAAATATTCAATATATATTTCCAAAAAAATATATTGAATGAATATTACTTAGAAAAATTATTTATAATTTTTCTTTTGCAAAAATATTTGTATTCTATTATAAGTTCCAAAAATTAATATATTTTCAAGTCCAACTTGGAAAATATATATAAACTCATTTTTCTCCAAAAATGATATGTTTCATATTTATTGAGAAAAATATTGTATTTCATGTTTGTGTAAGAAAATATATACTTCTAAAAAAAATAAGATATCTTCTAAAATTTCAAGAAAAATATATATTTCATACTTGTCAAAAATAATATATCTTTCCTTGTCAAAATATGATGTATTTTTGTAGTAATTGGTGTCCAAAATATTATTTACCAAAATATACTTTGTGAATAAATTCCGGAATATTTTGTAAGTCTTATTCCATAGTTCGGTTTCTCCAATATTTTTGTGTAATTGTGTATATTTATCCTTTGGAATTTTGGTAATATTTTGGATTGTGATTCTTGGTATTTTAATGAGTTATATTATTTCATATCCTAAAATAATATAACTAGTACACAAAGTATACAAATAATCACACACATTGTGTCTTCTAAATATATATATTTCCTAAATACATATTTAGTCACTTTTATTTATGAAAATCAACCTCCAATATTTGTATCTTTGTAACAAAATTTATGGCAAAGTTTATGTAGGAAGGTCATGGTTAAAATGCACTTGTAACTATTTGTTTAAAAATATTTTTCTAAGTGTTTATATTTTTAGAAATTTTTGCCATAGTTTCCCCTAAAAATGGAGGTTTCCATGCTTTCAAGCATATCATTTTCTTTTGTAAAAATCATCACAATCAATTCATAATTATCAACAAACCACCTTTACTTACCAATTTTGCCAAAATCATGCATTTTCTACTACTTCATGAGCTTGAATATTTGTAAAAATTTGTAGTAACTTACTAGTGTTCTTAATAAGTCTTGTTACCCTTTAAAATGTGATTAGTTCTTTAGAAACTTCATTTTAAAGAAGTTAGTTGTTTACAACTTCTTGTCACATTTTCCAAAAATATTTCTTTATGAAATTTCCTTGTTTTACAAGTGTTTCTACAATTGTTTAACCACTAAAAATAGAGTTTGTTTTTGTAAGAACCAAGTTTTAATAAAACTTATATTTTTAAATTGGTTTCTTTGAAAAACCATTCATAAATCTTTAGATCTATATGATTAGTGACTTACTTAGGTCATTATTTTTCAAGAAACCAAAGTATTCTTTCAAGTTCATGATTCATGTGTGGATGATCTATCATCCTACAACATTTCTACTTTCTCATCTTGCTAGATTATGTTTTTAATCATGATCTAGCAAGATCTTATGATGATCAACATCATTTCAACAAACAATCAATGATCAACAAGCATAACAACTCATATTCATCAAGATTACTTCATTAAACAAGCTTATGTTCATGATTACTTCTTATGTTCTTTAGTGTTCTTTAAGATCTTGATTATGATTCTTCTTTAACCACTAAAAATGGAAGTAATATGGAGTGTACAAGGTTCTTACCACTAGCTCAAGGCTAGGGATGATTCAAGTGAAGAAATGAGTGGATAAAAGCAAACAAGAGAGGTCCTTCAAGCTCCAAAGCCACCAAGCTCCTTAATCTTGCTTCTAGCACCTTTGTATGTATGTGAAATGGTTGAAGAAGGTTGAATGATGATGATGATGATGGTGGTGGTGGTGTGATCGACCGAGAATAAGGGAGGGGAAGAGAGGAAGAGGTGTGTGTTTTTAGTGTGTGTGAAATGAGTTTAGATCTTCAAGTTCTTACTTATAACCAAATTTTTCATGTTAACCCTTGTATAATATGCCACTTAAAGCAAGACAAGATCTATTTTTTTATTGAAATGCAATCTTGTATGTGGGGGCCATGTTGGGTCGTAAATAGGTGGGGGGGGGGTAGTAGATTAGGTTTTAACTTAATTAGTTACAATCTAGTTAAAAATCAAGTGTCTGTTACATGTTCTAGTTATTAGATATTTTGTATGGGGTGTTATGATGTTCGGGGATCATAACTAGCTTGGAAATGTTAAAACAGTGCTTCTAGTATAAATTTGGTGTTTCGGGTAGTGTCCGGTTGTTCGGTTGGTTACTGGTTTGTTAAAGTGCTAAACTATGCAGTTTAGTGTGCTTTATGTATCTTTTTGTGACACTTTTGATTCCCGACACTTAGGAAAGCATTCAGGACCATTTAATCATATTTCTACATAATATTAGTGTGTTAATTGCTTATTTTTGCTGAATTCAGCACTTTGGGTGAGTTTTAAGCACTTTCCGGCACTTAAACTATCACTAGCAAGGCAGTTTTGTGATCCTTACTTTCCTATACACTATACTAGTGTATTACTTAGTTTCAGGCTCATTATGTGTCTCAATACACTGTCTGTCTATGTGCTGAGTACTGTTAGCATTTTCCTGATTTATCAGATAACTATGCTAAATGTTCTTAATGCATTTTTTAAGGCAATACAGCTTTCATGAAATATTGGTATGACATTAAACAATGTATGATGCACATGTATGTATGAGACAGTAATCAGAAAGCAGTTAATTGCAAATTTAACACAGTCATTAAGCACTAATTATGGTTAATTAATTGTACGGATACCTGGATTTTTTACAGTTGTCACACCATAATCTTCTAAGCAATAGCTTGCTTGTGACTTTTTAGAACAACGAGGAGTTTATTCTTATTCGCTTCTAACTTAGAGGAAATACTGAGTCGGAGTTTTCCAGCATCATCTATTAGGGGTGTGCAAAAAACCGAACTAACCGAACCATAACCGAATTAACCGACACGACCGAACCGATAAAACCGAACCAAATCAAAACCGGTTGGTCGGTTAATGGTTTTTTTAAATGAAAGTAGCGAGTCAGTTATGGTTATCATTTTTTCCATACCCACCATAACCGAACCGAACCGACATGTAATAATTTTTGTAGGATTTAGGACATTTCACCATATTTTTAATATTTAATGTTGTTTATTGAAGATTTTTAGTATTTATAGGGTTTTCATATCGTTTTGTGGTTTTGGTTGGATGTTTATTTGAATTTATGGAATGTATCATATCACTTTATTTCAATATTCGATAATCATTGGTATTAGTATTATAGATTATATGTATTTTTTACACTATCTAATATACTAATATATACAAATATGCAATAACAATTTATTCCATGTAAAAAAATTAAGCTATTTTTAGCTAAGCTAAATACACGGTTAACCACCCATAACCGACCCGCTAAAACCATCAAAACCGAATAACCATAACTACCATAACCGGTCGGTTATGGTTATGGTTATCTATTAACCGACGTTGCGGTTATGGTTATGGTTTTAGGTTAAAACTGACCCAAACCGACCCATGCACACCCCTATCATCTAAAAATGCATATTCTAAATGAGAATGCAGCTCCTTCAGCTCTAATGTAGGTGGTTCCTCTAACGAAGTTTTTGACTCTGACTCTTTGACATCCAAAAGCTCAAAGACTTCCTCGTCAATGTCTTCAGTAATCTCCTCTTCAAATTCTGAAGCTTCAGATAACTCTGTATTATCATCCATATCAATAAATGATGGATCTTTAATATCAGCATCCAACAATTGCGTATCAGATGGATCTCAGCCATATCTCTCATATAAGAACCCCCCGACATGAGCCATGATGGAATCTATAAAGTAAATCGAATCATCTTTCTCCGTAGCATGCTTCATTGAATCTTTAACATCGAATGTAAATTTCTCCTCATCAACTCTCAAAGTAAGTTTTCCTTCAAAAACATTAACCATTGTTTGGCAAGGGCAAAAAATGGTTGTCCCAATAATAAGGGGTACCTTTTCATCTTCGTACATATCTAAGATAACGAAGTCGACTGGAAAAACAAATTTATCAACCTTGACTAACATATTTTCCAGTATTCCTCTTTGATACTTGATCTAACGGCCAACTGGCTGAATACTCATACAAGTGGGAGTAAGTTCCCCCAAGTCAAGCTTAAAGTTAACTCTTGCACCTAGATCAGCTAATGCAGTGCTTACAGAAATATTTCCTATTAAGCATGGAATAGTGAAACTACAAGGATCTACGACTTTCTGTGGTAAATTGTTTTGCAAGACTGGAGAACATTCTTCGTTATGGGTAACAATAGATAGATCTTATAACATCCTCTTATTAATGAGTAAGTTCTTAAAAAAATTTGCACACTTAGGCATTTGGGCAAAGGCTTCCATAAATGGAAGATTAATATGCAACTTCGTGAACATCTCAAGGAACTTGCGATGGTGTTTCTCGAATTATACGGTCCTGTATACGGTATTCGAATTAATTAACAAAAACTTTTATCAAATTCATAAACAAAAAAATTACAAAATTCAAAGTATAAGATTCTATACGAGTTGTAAAACCTTATGCGACCCCTATATAGGGTGTGAAATTAAGATTTAGAGGTGTGTGTAACGCCCTGCGTCCCTAAACTTTTATCTTTTGGCAAGTCCAGTCCCTATACTATTTGAGACTTAACTTTGTTAGACTATGTGTAACATTTGTGAAACTTTGTGATACTTTGAAACTTGACTCTTGATGCTTGATACTTATTAAACACTATGAATTTTGATTCTTGGTGAAACTTAATACGCGATACTTGAAACTTGATGCTTAATACTTGATACTAGAGACTTGACTCTTGATACTTGTTGAACGAGATGCTTAATACTTATGGAACGAGAAACTTGATTTGATACTTAGAAACTGAAACATGGGAATTTTTGTGTTAGTTATACAATCTTATTATGTGATGACATTACACAATAATACGCAACGCTTAATCTAGCTCGCAAATCGAATCGAAACCTGAAAACTAGCAAACGAGTATTGGTTGTCCGAATGGACATCTGATCGGATAGTCATTCGACCAGTAGTCATCCGATTCATGCCCCACCGCCTTACTCTCCCTCTTACACTATAAATACTCGTTGTCACATCGCTGTTCACTGATGTGACAGCCTCGTCCGACCCAGAGCTCCCAACTCGTTCTAAGGCACTTTCCCTTCGATTTTCAAGCGATTCTTGTAAGTTTCTCTATGAATCTTGTACAACTTTCATCATTACACACTTCCTCACTAGATTCTTCATCAAAAATGTACTTTTCCACCAAACAATCGTCTGATTTGGACCATTAAAGATGACGTCATCACTGTGTGCTTATGTCTCCGGTTGAATGATGTCATCTTATCGGAAATGGTGCAGATCTTAAGGATTTTTACACGTTTTAACATGAATTTTGGCGAATCTAAGCATTTTATCAAACAAAACTCGTCCTTTTCACTTTTCTTAACTTTTCTACTTAAACCCGGGGGAAACCTGAACCTAAACTAACCCTTGACTCGTTCCTTAGTCTGGAGTCGGCTTGGAAACAGAGGTTCACCGGAAAGATGACCAAGTTAGGGTCAGGCATGAAGCTCCATCAAGAACAGTTACCCTGATCGAATGGGGTGATTCCCATCCGATCAGACAAGCTGAACCTTGGTGGGTTTCCGTTGTCTTGATACGTTACCACATCGTCTCCGTTAAGCTCGAACGTAAACATTTTTACAACAAATTCAGTTGACAAGGTCGCATAGTCGAGTGATCATCCGATCGGATGACCATCCAATTGAATGATCATCCGACCAAGTGACTGATCTTTACAACTCTCAACACTTAAACTATTTGAATCAGAACTTTGAATTGTCAAGCTTGCACTCAAACAGTCATCCGATCGAACGTCCATCTGACCAGATAACCATCCGATCTCATGACTTGATCTTATACTACAACGAAAACTTCAAAAGTTTGAGACATTTTTGCAACACACTACTGATCATCTGTCCGGACAACCATCCGATCAAATGGTCATCTGACCGGATGACCGTCCGGATGACCATCCGAACAGGAAACATGTCAGACACTTTTATTCGATGTCCGCACGATTCGAAATTCTGTTCAACGCTTACACTGTTATACTATAATCAGGCTAACTCTAGCGCTCCCTTCGATCCAAATAGTTGGTGTTGATACTTAGCACCCACTGTGAGTATACTCGATCCCTTTTTGTTTAAACACTTTTGGGATGCAACATGTATTCTATAAACCTAACACTTGACACTTGGAACTATTTGAAACATACTCTATCCGCTGTGAACATGAAAATTGAAACTTGTGATTCTTGAGACTTTTATGCTATGTGAACGTTTAATCCTTATGTGTAGTTCTGCCTTAACAATGGTAGCGCTATAGGGGTAATGCACCTCCCCCGTTAGTCTTTGGGGTATTGTTAGGAGGAGACATTTTAACCTCACGTGAGTCTTCGGGAAAGGCATTTTAACGCATTGTAAACTTGGGCTATCACTTGGACTGCGTAAACTTAGCTTGGTGAAACTTTTTATGTGGTATATTGTGACGCCTTGAACCGTGGCTTGGGCTGTGTGCTCATGCAGCGGGACAAGGTTATTGCTTATGCCTCTCGCCAACTCAAAATACATGAGAAAAACTATACTACCCATGACCTTGAGCTTGGCGCAGTTGTTTTTGCGTTAAAGATCTGGCGACACTACCTGTATGGTACTAAGTGTGTGGTTTTCACTAGGGATGAGATCGGTACAATACAGGTACCGTACCGGTACTGATATCGTAAATATTGCTACCATAATTGAGGAAATGTGGATACCGATTACCGTACCGTATTTATAGATTCAGTACCGGTACGGTACCGGTATCGGTGCCGGTATTTCGGTACTTTACCACATTGGTACTACTTTGGTGTCATCCATTGTTTTACCTAAAAAAAATTCATGTGCAACCCATCCATCCATTATTAACTGAACTAGAGTAATATATAGAGGAATGTAAACAAAAGGTAAACATATTAAGTAGTCAAAAAAATCAAAAGGTAAAAATTCATGGGTTCGACTTTTAACATCCAAATTCCAACATGTCTAAAAAATCATCATAATTGATTAAAAATAACCAAACGAAAGAAAGTTGATATTGGTTTTTGTAAAACAATGTTCAAGAAAATATAACTTCATAGTGGGCTCTAAGATAATAGTAAAATACATAAAGTCATTATTAAATTCGGTATTAATATCGGTATGTATCGAAAAATACCGGTACCGATACCGTTTTTACCGCTACCGAATTTGAAAAATCTATTACCGATACTGGTACCATTTATGATCGGTACGGAATCGGTACAGTACCGGTATGGTACCGGTACGGTACCGGTATTTCGGTAAAAAATCTCATCCCTAGTTTTCACTGACCATAAGAGCCAGAAGCACATCTCTAACCAAAAAGAACTGAATATGCGTCAGCACCGATGGGTGGAATTGCTTAACGACTACGACTGCGAGATTCGCTATCATCCTGGCAAGGCGAATGTCGTGGCCGATGCTCTTAGTCGCAAGACTCATGTTAATATTATTCGCTGTTTTCACATCTCTAGCGATCTTCATGCTTGTATCCGTGAAGCCCAGTATTCGTCAGCTAATGAAGGTAGTCTAATCGTTGAAGTACGAGGTTCTTCTGTTGACCAACTTGAAACTAAGTCTGATGGACTTCAATACTATCTTAATCGCATCTGGGTGCCAGATCGTGACAATCTACGTGAACTCATTATGAATGAGGCTCACAAATCTCGGTACTCTATTCATCCTGGCGCTGATAAGATGTACCACGATTTGCGTATGACTTATTGGTGGCCTGGGATGAAGAAGGACATTGCAGCGTACGTCTCCATATGCCTTACTTGCACAAAGGTAAAGGTTGAACATCAACGTCCTTCAGGACTTCTTGATCAACCCGAAATCCCTGTTTAGAAATGGGATAGTATCGCTATGGACTTTATAACTAAACTACCCCGTACACCTGCTGGTTATGATAGTATATGGGTAATCATTGACTGTTTGACTAAATCTGCCCACTTTCTTCCTATTCACGAAGATTATAAAGTGGAGAAACTTGCTTGAATCTATACTGATGAAATCATATGCCGTCATGGCATACCTCTCGACATAATCTCAGACCGTGATGGTCGTTTCACTTCCCGTCTTTGTCAAACATTTCAATCCGTATGGGTTCTCATTTGAATCTTAGTGCGGTTTTTCATCCTCAAACGGATGGACAGACCGAACGTACTATCCAGACCCTAGAGGATATGCTCCATTCTTGTGTCATCGACTTTGGTGGTAATTGGGATGTACATTTACCATTGATCGAGTTCTCGAACAACAACAGCTACCATTCCAGTATTCAGATGGCTCCTTTCGAAGCTTTATACGGTCGCAAGTGCCGATCTCCTCTCAGTTGGCATGAGATTGGTGACAAGCAACTTACTGGCCCTGAAATCATTCAAGAGATGACGGATAAGATTCTTCAGATCCGTGATAACTTGATCAAGGCTAGGAGCAGACAAAAGAGTTATGCTGATAAAACGCGTAAGCCTCTGGAATTTGATGTTAGAGACCGAGTGTTGCTCAAGGTATCTCCCTGGAAGGGAGTGGTTCGTTTTGGTAAAAAGGGAAAGCTCACTCCTTGCTATGTAGGTCTTTTCAAGATTCTCGAAAGGATTGGCAAGGTGGCTTACCGACTCGATTTGCCTCAAGAACTTAACAATGTACATCCGGTGTTCCACATATCTAATCTCAGGAAATACTTAGCCGACGAGGAACTTCAGGTTCCCCTCGAAGACTTACAAGTAAACGAAACTTTACATTTTATGGAAAAACCGGTCGAAATCATGGACCGAGGAACCAAGTGGCTAAGGCGCAGCAAAATTTCCGTAGTCAAGGTGCGATGGGAAGGAAAGCGTGGCGCTGAATACACTTGGGAACTCGAGAGTGAGATGAAGACCAAGTATTCGCAGCTCTTTGACCAGTCTTCCTCTTAGATTTCGGGGACGAAATCTCCTAAAGAGGGGAGACTGTAACGCCCTGCGTCCCTAAACTTTTATCTTTTGGCAAGTCCAGTCCCTATACTATTTGAGACTTAACTTTGTTAGACTACGTGTAACATTTGTGAAACTTTGTGATACTTTGAAACTTGACTCTTGATGCTTGATACTTATTAAACACTATGAATTTTGGTTCTTGGTGAAACTTGATACGCGATACTTGAAACTTGATGCTTAATACTTGATACTTGATACTAGATACTTGAATCTTGATACTTGTTGAACGAGATGCTTGATACTTATGGAACGAGAAACTTGATTTGATACTTAGAAACTGAAACATGGGAAATTTTGTGTTAGTTATACAATCTTATTATGAGATGACATTACACAATAATACGCAACGCTTAATCTAGCTCGCAAATCAAATCGAAACCTGAAAACTAGCAAACGAGTATTGGCTGTCCGAATGGACATCCGATCGGATGACCATCCGATCGGATAGTCATTCAACCAGCAGTCATCCAATCCATGCCCCACCGCCTTACTCTCTCTCTTACACTATAAATACCGATGTCACATCACTGTTCACTGATGTGCCAACATCGTCCGACCCATAGCTCCCAACTCGTTCTAAGGCACTTTCCCTTCGATTTTCAAGCGATTCTTATGAGTTTCTCTATGAATCTTGTACAACTTTCATCATTACACACTTCCTCACTAGATTCTTCATCAAAAACGTACTTTTCCACCATAAAATCGTCTGATTTGGACCATTAAAGATGACGTCATCACTGTGTGCTTATGTCACCGGTTGAATGATGTCATCTTATCGGAAATGGTGCAGATTTTAAGGATTTTTACACGTTTTAACATGAATTTTGGCGAATCTAAGCATTTTATCAAACAAAACTCGTCCTTTTCACTGTTCTTAACTTTTCTACTTAAACCCGGGGGAAACCTTAACCTAAACTGACCCTAGACTCGTTCCTTAGTCTGGAGTCGGCTTGGAAACAGAGGTTCACTGGAAAGATGACCAAGTTACGGGTCAGACATGAAGCTCCGTCAAGAACAGTTACCTTGATCGAATGGGGTGATTCCCATCCGATTAGACAAGCTGAACCTTGGTGGGTTTCTGTTGTCTTGATACGTTACCACGTCGTCTCCGTTAAGCTCGAACGTAAACATTTTTACAACAATTTTCAAGTTGACAAGGTCGCATAGTCAAGTGATCATCCGATCGGATGACCATCCGATCGAATGATCATCCGGCCAAGTGACTGATCTTTACAACTCTCAACACTTAAACAATTTGTATCAGGACTTTAAACTGTCAAGCTTGCACTCAAACAGTCATCCGATCGAACGGCCATCCGACTAGATGACCATCCGATCGAATGACTTGATCTTATACTACAACGAAAACTTCAAAAGTTTGAAACGTTTTTGCAACACACTACTGATCATCTGTCCGGACGACCTTCCGATCGAATGGTCATCTGACCGGATGACCATCTGTCCGGATGACCATCCGAACAGGAATCCTGTCAGAAACTTCTATTCGATGTCCGCACTATTCGACATTCTATTCAACGTTTACACTGTTATACTATAATCAGGCTAACTCCAGCGCTCCCTTCGATCCAAATAGTCGGTGTTGATACTTAGCACCCACGGTGAGTATACTCGATCCCTTTTTGTTCGAACACTTTTGGGATGCAACGTGTATTCTATAAACTTGACACTTGACACTTGGAACTATTTGAAACATCCTCTATCCGCTGTGAACATGAAACTTGAAACTTGTGATTCTTGAGACTTTTATGCTATGTGAACGTTTAATCCTTGTGTGTAGTTACGCCGTAACAATGGTAGCGCTATAGGGGTAATGCACCTCCCCGTTAGTCTTTGGGGTATTGTTAGGAGGAGACATTTTAACCTCCCGTGAGTCTTCAGGAAAGGCATTTTAACGCATTGGAAACTTAGGCTATCACTTGGACTGTGTAAACTTAGCATGGTGAAACTTTTTATGTGTTGACATACTGGATATGAGTTTTTGGAATGTTTTAAACTATTATACTATTACGTACTCAAACTTGTATTCTCGCCAATATTTTTGTTGATATTATTTTAATGCATGTTGCAAGTTGATAGTAGCTGAGGAAACCAAGAAACATGCTAGGATGCTGCTTAGAAACACACCTAGTTAATTCAGGGATTTTGAACAAAATTTGAGTTTCGATGTAATTTGATACTTTATGCGGTTGTTGATCGTGTTTGACTTTTAGACTATGTTTTGAATCTAATTAATCTTTATTGAAACTATTAGTGTTATGGAAACTCTTGAGCAATTTGAACGCTTAGTGCCGCGCCCCGATGTTTCCGCCATCGGTTGGGGTGTGACAGTGTGACTTTATTAACCAATAATAATCAACTTAATTCATTTGGCTAATCACATGGATTAACTTTCCAAGAGTAAAGACTCTTTATTTACCTAATTTGCATTGGCCGACAAATCAAAACATCTAAGTTCTTAATAGTAGTGGTTTAGATAAGTGAAAACTAATCACCTATAGAGCTTGATTATATTGTTAAATTGTCAAATTCTCTATTGGCATCTCATTACCCCTTGTACAATGCAACTTAAATTGTTCATCATAAACTTGTTGAGTTGTTAATCAAGCCGAATAATTGTTTTTCAATGTTACTTATTCAATCCTATAGTTTATATATGTACTTTATATGTTTGAGTGATTATTAAATATGTTTTTAAAAGTGTAAATTTACATTTGGGTTGGCCAGATCATTTTAACGATACTAGTGTGAACCCGTGTTGCAGCAGAGTCGACAATATGGGCCGAGAACATAATTCAAACCTAAAAACGTTAAAAAATCGTATATACGTTGTGTGTGTACATATATGAAAGCACTCACGCTTCGCGGCTGCAACACACGAGAGACCCTTATGATAAACATTATATGTATACTGCAACATTTTTTTTATCTAGTGGTAAACCCGCGTGTTGCGGCAAAGTCGACAATTTACATCTAAATTATAAACAAACTTCTCTACAATTACAAAACACATTTTATGTTAAATATGATTAATTTTGATTCACTGATTAGTCCTTTAGTCCAAATACACAAATACAATAGAATGTATTTTTTGAATATATGTTCTTGATAAATGTGATGAGTTTGTTATTCATAAGCTTATTTTTTATTATTTATAAATAATCTAATACATGGTATAGATTTATCAAACATAAATGTCATTGATCAAATATAGTATAGATTTATTAAACATGAATGCCAGTGATCAATGGAAGAGGGGTATGAATGGAAGAAAATGTCAAAAGGTTAGGCATTTTAACTTGACCCTTCATATGTCATCTTAAAATTTGATGAGAATTTACCATTTAGTATAAAGAAAATGTTTTATATAATAATATATAAATGCATTCACATATAATTTATGTCGTAATTGGTTATAAAAATGTAATGTAACACTATAACACGCTATCAACACATATGATATTATATAATGGGAAAAGATCAAATAGGAAGTTTATTTTGGCTAGGAAGTCTAGGAAGCAATAAGATTAGGACATGTGGCAACATTTAAAATAAAGAATAAGGGTATTTTAGTCAATCCAACCCTTTTCTTCTTCTTTTTCAAAACCCAGTAACTTCAAAACCCACTATTTTCAAACCCCACCATCTTCAATCATTTCTTCACTTTCTATCTCAATAATCACTACATTATATTGCGATTTTCATCACCAATCAATGATTCAAACACCCGATCAACGTGTTCTTCAGCTTTTTTGAAGAAAACCCAGTTTAATTTCATACAAAATCTTGTGTTTTTCCGGTGATTTTGAAGATAATCACTCGATCCGTTCAATTCGAGCGCTAATAAGTGTTTCAATCATTCAAAAATCGTCAATTGTTGAAGAAATCACTTTGATCCATGTAAGAAATTCTTTAATTTCATTTTTACGATATGGGTTTTTGATTTAGTCATTGCGTTTTACGATCTTGGCAGGGGTCCGGGGGCAGCGCCCCTGGTAGCGGGGTCCCAGGGGCGGCAGCCCCTGGCTGGAAACTGCATTGGTCCAGACAGTTCACAGCACATACAATTCACTTTCTTTGGTGTTTTCTGGCCATTGCGTTTTAGAAAAACACATTCTTGAAGTGTTTTTGGTGCATTGCGTTTTAAGTAAAACACTTTTTTAGGTGTTTTCAGTCCATTGCGTTTTACAGAGAACACTTTCTTTTGTTTTTTAGGTAATTGCGTTTTAGAATGAGTCATTTTTAAGTGTTTTCTGGCCATTGCGTTTTACAAATAAGACATTTCTTTGTGTTTTTTGTGCATTGCGTTTTAGGTAAAACACTTTTTTATGTGTTTTCAGTCCATTGCGTTTTAGAAAACAGACATTTTAAGTGTTTTCTGGCCATTGCGTTTTACAAATAAGACATTTCTTTGTGTTTTTTGTGCATTGCGTTTTAGGTAAAACACATTTTTATGTAATGTGTTTTTTAGTCCATTGCGTTTTAGAAAGTACATTTTCTTTTGAGTTTTTAGGCTATTGCGATTTAGAAATAAGACATTTCTTTGTGTTTTCTAGCCATTGCGTTTTACAAATAAGTCAATTATTTGTGTTTTTGGTGCATTGCGTTTTAGAAAAATGTCATTTTTAGGTTTTTTTTTTTCATTGTGTTTTACGTAACTGGGGGTTTTTATATTGCGTTTTACGCAACTGGGTTTTAGAATATTTTTTTTTAAAATATAGCAATAGTATACTCGTTTTAAAGATAAAAAAACACTCGTTTTTTTGGTGCAATTTTTATAAAAAAATAATGTCGTATGAAAGAGTTATTAACGTTTAAAAAATGGGGGGGGGGGGGAAATTGGAGGAGAGAGAAACTATTGGCTTGGATTGACTAGAATGCCCCTAAACAAACTCACGCGCCTCTTTTCTTCTTTTCAATTTCCCTGATTTAATCTTAGCCCTTGATTAACTAAATGGATGGTCAAGATCACTTTCTAGCATTCCTAGCCAAATTAACTTCCTATTGTATCTCCACCCATTATATAATATGGAGAAAGATAATCCCCCTACTAAAACATTCACATATAATTTATGTCGTAATCAGTTATAACAATCTAATGTAACACCACAACACGCTATTAACACAAGATATAATAATATAATACGGAGAAAGATAATACCCCTACTAATAGATTAGATGAACCAACAACCATGGGATAATAATAATAAGAGTAAATTGCCACAATCGTTCTTGAGGTTTAGGTATGTTTGTCAGTTTCATCAAAAATGATTTTTTTTTGTGCCAAATAGCCATTCACCTTTGGCAATTTTTGTCATTTTCATCCAAACCACTAACTTAGTTTACTTTTTTCTCTTAAGTTGAAGGATATTTGGATGAAACTGTCAAATATAAAACCTCGGAGATGATTTTGACAATTTACTTAAACTCTTTTTAATTTCTTTTATTTAATTAATTTTGTCACATATATATAAAACAAAATATACATGCATTTCTTATAAAAAACATTACTAGTTTTGTCATGTAATTTTTATAAATATTCATCCAATCACTAACTCAGTTATTTTTTTCTATTAATGTAAAGGATCTTAAAATTTTTATAAAGTAAGACAAAAAATAATTTCCAATTTTTTATATACATCAGTTGTATAAAAATAAAATATACTTAAACCTCTAAATTTTATAAAACTAAAATGCTAGTGACCTTATAGAAAAATGTCAAATAAACAAATCTTATCATATGTACCAAGTTTGTAATTCATCTTCTACTCTTTTAAATTCGCTCCTAACAAAAAAGAGAAGCCATTGCCCCCTCCTTTTATCAAACAACGTATCGTTACCAAACCTTAAAATTACCCACCAAATAGTAAGTATAATGGCACGAACCAAAAGTTTCTTTACTCAAACCACTCTGAATAAATATTAGTTAGTTACCCTCATAATCTTAATTAGATAAATATTTTATTTCTGCCAACATATTTCTTATGTGCTTAACACATTTAAAAAAATGTAACGTTTTACAATTTTTTTCTATCTTTACACTTGATTAAATACTAAAAGTTGTAATCGATTGTTATGTGCTGCACACCATTGATATTTATTTATATATCGTTTTCTCTTTATAAAAATGATCTATATAAAAAACTGGATATAATTTCTGTCTTAATTTATAAAATTTAAAACATCCTTCACCTTAACAGAAAAAATAAACTGAGTTAGTGGTTTGGATGAAAATTTATAAAAATCATTTGACAAAACTGCATGTATATTATGTTTTATATATATGTGACAAAATTAATTAAATAAAAGAAATTAAAAAAGTTTGAGTAAATTGCCAAAACAGTCCCTGAGGTTTTATATTTGCCAGTTTCATCCAAATATCCTTCAACTTAACATAAAAAGTAAACTAAGTTAGTGCTTTGGATGAAAATGACAAAAAATACCAAAGGTGAAGGGCTGTTTGGTACAAAAAAATCATTTTGGATGAAACTGACAAACAGATCTAAACCTCAGGGACGATTTTGGCAATTTACTCCAATAATAATAATAATAATAATAAGGGTAAATTACTTTTTGAGTCCCTGTGTTTTATAGGTTTTAACCACTTGAGTCCAAAAGCAAAAAGTTTAACAACCTGAGTCCCCATAAGCATTTTCTTTAACCATTTGAGTCCAAATTTCTAACACTGTTAGATTTTTTTGGTTAACTATTGTTAAATGACCAAAATACCCTTATAATAAAAAAATATTACTCTTTCTCTCTTTTTAACCTAAGTAAATCCCCATTTCAATCCCCATTTCACACTTCCTTTATCTTTAATCCCCATTTCAATCTCTCTTTTTAACCTAATTAAATCCCCTTTTCATCACCCACAACTTCAATCTCTGTTGAAGATCGAAAATCAACCGACATGGGTCAAGAAATCATCGCCGTAGCTACTCCGAAAACCGTCGCAGCCCCACCATCGATTTTTTTGGAAAGCAATAAACAGTAGACTAGCAATGGTCCTTGAAAAGTTGTAAAGAAGATGCCCATTGCTGTGCTGATCAAGCATTCTACAACTCATGATAATGACCGACATCAGTGAGCCTGTGAGATTCACAAGTTCCGTTAGAGAAGATAATGAAAATTTAGATTATCATAACAAGATAAAAAAATACGGAGAAAGTAATTGAAGATAAAAGAGTACCGTGACTGGGTTTACATGCTTGTAAAAGAGGTACAACCACTTTCCAAAAGATAAGGCTACTCTGAAATTTTTACAGTGAAGGTATTGGATTGGGGAGAGAACGGTCTTGCCACTGCTGCCGAGACCGCAAATCTGCGTACGTCTTTTCGACAAGAGGTTGTTATGTGGCATAAGCTTGATCATCCAACAAAAACCCACAATAAAGGTGATAGTGGTGTAGGTGCGGTAGGGATGGTGGTGGTGTAGTGGTGGTGCGGTGGTGTTAATGGTGGTGGTAAGGGTAGAGAGAAAGAGAGGAGGGTTGCATTAAAGACTTGTTCCTTATACTCTTGTGCATATGAGACTTGTACTTTGTGTGTAAATGACCAAATTACCCTTGTAGTTAACAAACTTGGTGGATGGAGTTAAAAATTTGGACTCAAATGGTTAAAGAAAATGCTTATGGGGACTCAGGTCGTTAAATTTTTTGCTTTTGGACTCAACTAGTTAAAACACATAAAATAAATGGACTCAAAAAGTAGTTTACCATAATAATAATAGTAATAATAAAAGAAAAACACACTAAAATAACTAACAGAAGTGGGTACCACAATCTGTGACAACTTAATCTTTTATAACAATCTAATGTAACACTATAACCAATGAAATGGTGGTTTATTAGCAAAAATTAAAATCTTTAAACATCTAGGTTTGAAAGAATGAGGTCCTAAATTTAAGTCCCATAGACGACATAAATCAAAAGAAATTTGCCTTAAAAAAATATCCTTTTCTTGGTACAAATCACAAAGAAGCATGCTTGCAAAAATATTTGTTTACTTTATAATTCTCATACATAATATTTCATTTTAGAATCGAACAGGAAATTTACATGTTTGGAAGCCGGTTTGAATCCATAAACACATTTAGCTAAGTGCGTAGTATTTTTAAAATAACATGTTTTTCATTAACTCTCCAAATGAAAACTATATCAAAATATAAGATAATTAGTCAACAAGTTGCGCCGCTACTTTTTTTAATAACAAAATAAAATTTATGTCATAATTTAAACTAGCCATTTCACATCAAAGTTTAAAATATTGGTATGAATATTAATATATTATGTTTTATGCTTTAAACATATTATCTTGTATATATTTGTATTTTTACTGTATACATTAAAAAAACTCGGGCTAAACAAGTCGTGCACGTGTCATATTCAAGTTCACATGCATGACACAATTTTCAAATTTATGTCGTGTTTTGGTTCGTGTCATGTTTGACCCTTCAACTTGCGAATGAGAGTGTTCAATGTACATGTTCAAACCAAATGAACCAGAAAACTAAACATTAACCGTTTTAAAACCAAACCAACTTACATATTTCATTTTAGGTTCGGTTTTAAACCGAAATCGAACCAGTTTTCAGATTTAAAAAATCTGAATCCAGTTCAAACAGAAGAAACCGAGTAACAAATGAAATTAATGTTGTTTAAGTCTTGTCATTTTGTCCGAACAAATTAAAACTTTATCCTAACCATTTAACATATATGTTTACTCGATCAAAACCATGGTTGTAGAAATTGCTAGTCAGCCGATGGGGTGCGGACTAGCGATTAATCGACGTCTAATC
Organism: Helianthus tuberosus; assembly: GCA_030545235.1. NCBI lineage: Eukaryota > Viridiplantae > Streptophyta > Magnoliopsida > Asterales > Asteraceae > Helianthus > Helianthus tuberosus. Next base: position 125,129,426 of record CM060442.1, on the reverse strand, counting down.
AGGATTTTTTTACAACTATGATCAAAATAAAAAACCAAACTGTAAACACCTCTACCCGCAAACAAGACTCATTCTAACTCCTGAAGAAAGTGTAGATAGTTTTTGTATTATGTTTTAAAGTTATTTAAAAAAATAAAAACAAATAAATATTTGATCATAAATGCAATTATTTTCCGTTACGATTTAGGTTAAAAGAATCATAAATGATAAAACAAGGGGTTCACGCCTGTTTCAAAGCTTTGACTAGACGAAGACATACACGCATCAACACAAAGAAGAAATTTGCTAAAACCTCTGAAGATAACCACCATCGCCGGCGAACAACTCTCCGGCGACTGTCGATTCGCAGTCTCTTACGCCGCCTACGGTGGTAATTTCCCAATTCCTGATTCACAGTCTCCATTAATTACATTATTACCCAAAATTCACATGTTTTATGCCCTAATTTCTTTAATTCCAGACCGAAACAGAAATCAACGTCGATCGATCGATCAATCGACTAATCGGTTAATCGATCTACTTTATTTATCTCATTTGCTGATCTTATAGTTCGGTTTTTTAGTGTTACAATTAGTTACGGTTGGTTATTTACACTTAGGGTTTGTTAATTGAACTTGATTTAGGTAAATTAAAATGTTACTTTCTTGTTGTTTGATTTTGTGTTTGGTTTGATGTTTTTTTTTTTGGATCTGAATGTGTTTATAATAATTTTGCTTGCTAGAGGGTTAGAGTGTGTGTTAAATGGTAATTTTATGTTCGTGTTAATGTTCGGATATCGGTATGACGGTATTGGATTTATCGGGCTGATAAGAGATGTTGATGTGTACAGTAAGTAACTGTTAATTTATGAAAATTTAGGTTGGATGTTCAACCTTTACAGATACGTGGAACCAAAACTGTATATTTCTTGGCTGTTTTCTTTCTAAATTTTAAGTGAACTCTTATTCCTATTGATGTGAGAGGAATCTTAAAGTTCTCCAAATTGTCAGATTTGAGAACTTTGGTTAAGTTTGTTGGCAGTTTTCCTTTTGCTTAACTGTTATATTGGGAATTCTGTGATTAGGCAAATTTACATGTCTGATACATATGTTAAGCTTCAGAAGACAGTGGAATGAATTTTGATGGACCAAAGTTGCTTTTGAATGCATTGCATATCCTACTGCCTGCCTTGAACTTGTCAACTATACCGTGCATCAAGTTATGCTGTAAATAGTTTATGGTAGATAAATTCTTAGAGGAGTAAATTTTTCCGAGTGTAACTTTTAATAGTATTTCTTAATTTTGGTAGGAGGATGATTGTTTACAATCTTAAAAGTGAGTTTTTTGTTTACATACAATATTGTTTATCTTTTTTACCTTGTGTAAAATGCATGTTGCAGATTCTGCGTTCAGCTAGCTTGCAAAAAAAAAGAAATAAATAAATAACTGTCAGTTTGTCTTGTTCTCTACCAAAATCACTTAGTTTTGACAATGAAGAGTGGAGAGCGAGCTGCAAATATCGCACTAGCAGGTTTTGTTTCTTTTCCCAATTAAATTACACCTACGATGTAATTATTTTTCTGATTTTTTTGTTTTTAGTTATATTCTGATCTACCTTAGTATATTGGGATTGCAGGTCTAACGCTAGCACCATTAGTTATGAAGGTTGACCCAAATATAAATGTCATTTTGACTGCATGCCTCACAGTTTTTGTGGGGTGTTACCGTTCTGTCAAGCCAACACCTCCTACTGTAATTATAAAAGCACCCTGTTCAGATTTTTTTTCAAGTTTTGCCATTTTTTTTGCTTAAAAATATTTATTTTTGTATCTTTTTTCACAGGAAACAATGTCTAATGCACATGCCATGCGTTTTCCTCTAGTTGGCAGTGTAATGTTGTTGTCTTTGTTCTTACTCTTTAAGTTCCTGTCAAAGGACCTGGTCAATGCCGTCTTGACTTGCTACTTCTTTGTGCTTGGCATCCTCGCACTCTCGTATGTTTTTTTTTATTTTTGTTAGGGATTGTAATTCCTTTTTACTACATTAAGCTAGGCAGTCAATCAATATCTGTTAAACTTTTATTGTAGGGCGACACTCTTACCTGCAATCAGGCGGTTTTTACCTACCAAGTGGAACGAAGATGTTATTCATTGGAGTTTCCCGTATTTTAAATGTATGCGTTCTGTGTCCATTAACTTCCTATGTCATCCACATATTTTTATATCTAAATAATACATGATGTATTTCTCTTAAACATGCATTATACAGCTCTAGATGTTGAGTTCACAAGGTCTCAAGTCGTTGCAGCAATTCCTGGGACCTTTTTCTGTGTGTGGTATGTTGCACAGAAGCATTGGCTTGCTAACAATGTTTTGGGACTTGCATTCTGCATTCAGGTTTGATCACAGTTCAATTTCTCGAAGAAAAAATCGTTGAATAGTTGTTTTCTGTATTTTCCAATTTCCTATAAGAAAGACCATTTATCTTTATTTTTAATAAAGTTGTCATCTTTGTTAATCTTTTGTTCTTTTTTTTCCTGCTTTTCGTCTTGATGTTAGACATTCCTTTTAAAACATCTTCTTTTTACATTAAATCTCAGATTAATATTATAACCTTTGCAGGGAATTGAAATGCTCTCTCTTGGTTCATTTACAACTGGTGCCATTCTTTTGGTAAGGAAGTTTTTTTTTTTTTTTTTTATTATTTTGCTTTCGTGTTCCTTGTAAAGAATTCTAATATTAGCATGAAACGTGATCAAATCTGCAGGCTGGACTCTTTTTCTATGATATATTCTGGGTCTTTTTTACCCCAGTTATGGTTAGCGTAGCCAAATCATTTGATGCACCTATAAAGGTAATGTATGATTTTTTTTGTTGGAACTGCGTTGTTCATATCATACTTTTTAAATTCTAATAGAATAGTTTATTTCGTTTCCAGCTTCTATTCCCAACAGGAGTCACTGCGCGTCCATTTTCTATGCTCGGTTTAGGTGACATTGTAATTCCAGGTATGCCATTAGAGTTGACTGTTTTCAAACAATAAGTTCCATTCAGTTGTCAGTTTTTACATTTTAACTTGTTACAAATATTTCTACTCGATAAACTTTTAGAAATAATGCAATTATTTAATGCATAATTAAATTATAAGTGGTACATAAATAATTGTTTAAGCATTGCCTAAGAAAGAAGTCCAGTCTATAATATAACATAAATGTTAGATAATAAAATATTTATTATTCGGCTCGGACCTATTATTGTCTATTTGTATTGACAGGCCTTGGCAGTTGACCCTTTAGGATTCTCGTGTTACCTTTTTACTATTATAGTTGATAAAAATACAGTTATCCATACGGGGTTTTCATTGTTAAACTTCCATGTTTGCAATACGGATCGTGTCAATTATGTATGCTTTATCTGTTTATATATAAGATAGCTACAATGAGTAAAATGCAGAAATGTTTAACTGCTTTAGTTTATCAATTATTTGGGCTATTGACCATAGTTACTAGCAATTGCTATTTATAAAAGCTGTATGCTTTATCTGTATACATATTCATATGTTTGTTATCAGGCATTTTTGTAGCATTGGCACTGAGATTTGACGTGTCAAGAGGGAGAACTAACCAATACTTCAAGAGTGCCTTCTTGGGATATGCAGTTGGTGTGGTGCTTACTATTGTTGTCATGAACTGGTTTCAAGCTGCACAGGTTGGTAATTTTTAGCTGTTTTGGATAAACAAATTACACCTCAAAGATAGACTAAAATTTATTTTGTTTCTCTGGGTAACTGTTGGAAAACCTGTATGGACTGGTCAAATATCCACATAAGTCCCTCGACTTTATTTTTACATGATTATGTTCGTACTCAGTGAAAGTCCTTGGGGTTTTTTCAACATTTACATTTTTTTTCGAATGAATGCTTGTAATCCAATGTTGTTTTTTTCTTGTTTCAGCCTGCTCTGTTATATATTGTACCAGCTGTTATTGGGTTCTTGGCTGCTCATTGCATTTGGAATGGGGAGGTCAAACCGGTAAGCCGCTAATGTGTACATAAAAACTTATTTTTTGCATGTGCTTCTAGAAGATCCGTATCTGAGGGAGGTGGCAAAATGGGCGGGTTGGGCTATATGGTCAAAGCAGGTTCAAGTCATAATAGACAAAAAATGAGTTACTAGACTTAAATATAAACGGACCGTAGAAGTTTCCGGATCATAGCAACTAACAGTAAATTGCTGATGTCGTAGTGGTCGATGCCATCCAGCCACTTCACATTAGACGTCTTGTGTAAAAATTAAAAAAACTGTTTTTGAAAACAAAATAAATAATAACTGATAGATTTATTTACACGTTTGAAAAAGGTGATATTTTTTAGTAATCTATATTTAGAAGTAATAATTAGATGTGATGTCAACAAATTTGAAAAAAGTTGGTTACCAAAATTGTAACAATTGTAAGTTGATGTCTGGTAGTTCACCCTTCTAAGGACCATACTATTACAATTTGAAATTATATATTATTAATTCAATTGATTTAGAATGTTGTATGTATCAAAACATTTGTTGACTTTGATCCGTCATTGATAAAACATTATGAAATCGACCCGTTCATGAGTAAACGGGTCGAAACAGCAGGTTGCAAATTTGCAGTATTCTAATATGGCGGTTTTGATCTTTGGCAGTTGTTGGAGTTCGACGAGTCTAAAACGGCTATTAGTAGTGATGGCGATGCAGATGAGAATACAAGCAAGAAAGTAGAATGAGATATGAAAATTAGGTTTACAAAATACAGTTGGAGAAACTATGTTTTTCCTTTTTCTTTTTTAAATACTTTTTTTAATAGCATTGTAACCCTAATCTTTTTGGTTAACTTATGCTAGACTTTTCAAGTTCATGTTTTTCTGGCATTGTAATCTGGCTGTCCACCCTAAGCCCATCATGAACTTGGGGTGACTCATGACTGATTCCGATTTAGGTTAATCGGGTAGATTACAAATGACCCAATATGTGTCTTAATCAAAATGCCCTGGACCCAAAAGTCTGTTTTCAAAGATGGTTGAAATAGAGTACGTCAGTACCTCGATAACCCTAATAAATACTAAAATACCTGTAAGTAATGATGCGGTGGAAGGGAGAATGATAAGTTGTAATGTGGTTACATAGCCGTCTTATGTATTATAAAATTAATGTTAGGATTGAACATGAAAGCAATAAACGATTAATGTTAGGATTGAACATGAAAGCAATAAACGACACGAGGATTTAATGTGGTTTGGTTTATGTTGACCTACGTCCGTTAATGAGGTGACAATCGACAATCAAGTTACAAATACAAGATTATGTTTCTAGAGACGGTTAGAGTTTAGTGAACTTGCTCACTTGCTTCTAAAGTTAAGCCCGTTCAAGGCCATAATCGATTATGCCCAGGGCCAACTGCCCCAAACCTGTGCACCCCTTGCAGTCTCGATCAAAACCAGCTCACAAGGCTTACAAACCCAACATTTAAAACAATATGTAATATAACAAAATCTTACAATGATCATCCTTAAAAGACAACCCCTAACCCTAACTCCCAAGTCTTTTATGATTTATGACACAATTCCATTACACAATTCCTTTTCGAACACATGTCAGAAAGTTTAATTGTTAAAAAGAAAACTATAATACAAATAGTATTTTATGAAATTCTATGTATGAGTTACGAAATTTGTTGTTGAATTATGAGTTAGATCTATAATATATAACACAAGTGTGTAATATATTACATTTCTTTTGATGTAAATATTGGGTAAAAAAATCATATATTTATCATAAGCTACACATTTGTACTTAGATGAGATTTGAAACCACAACTAGTTGATTCGTGAGAAACTTGAGGTTTTAAACAAGTTATGTTTGAAGGTTAACATGACGAACCTTAAGGAAACACGAACCTATTTCTCACACGTAAACGACACAAATATTTGCACGTTGACATTATCGCAACCCGTGTAGCCCAAAGTTATCATTTTTGTTTTTCATATTAATGCTTTATGATTACAAATTTAGAAAAGAAAACACAAACTTGTAAACTTTTTTTAGGATTTGTCCAAAATATATTGGTTTGACAGATCACTCACAAACTCGACAAATCAATCCAAACATGACATGTGTGGCTAAACATGTGTATGGGCTCTTTCTAAAACCAGCCCGAACCTGTTTAAACTAAACCAACCAATAAATTTCATGTCTAGTTAGGGTTTTATTTCTATGCAATGGCAGATAATACACAATTATATATATATATATATATATATATATATATATATATATATATATATATATATATATATATATATTGTTGACGAATGACGATAAATAGTAAATTTATTTTTATAATAATGTATACTTTTTATTATTTTTTATTTAATATATTATAATAGTTTATTATTATATTTACTTTTAATAACATATTTTTTATTATTTTCCTTTTTTAAAACCATATATTTCCTCTACCATTTTTTTAATAATTCTTTTTTTCCTTTTTAGAACATATATTAATTTATCAATTAATTTGATACTTCTTTAATAATTTATGTTTATAACTTTTTTCTAAAAGCTTAAATACGTAGTTGTGCTTGATTTTTTCTCTCGACATTCCGTTATAAGTTTTGTTAAAAACGAAGTTGTACTCAAAATAAAGTATTTGTTTGGTATCATAAAACGGTTCGATAATAAACTAAACCGTTCTAATGCTCTGACTTTCTAAACAACATGTTTTATTTTCAAATCACGATTGTTTTAGATTATCATTTGATCGGTTTTGTCGCAACATGTCGTTTTAAAATCCTTCAGGAGCATATTGATTATGGTCCTACTTTTTCACAAGTGGCATATTCCCAAATATCTTGGTATAAAAGAGCGGGGGCCAAAATATGAAAACCACATTTAGAAAGGATTAAAATGCAAAACCTCGAAAATATTGGGTGGTTGGTGAAGTCGCTCATTGGAGTGCCCCTTTCAATAAGATTACATAAGAAAAATAAATTTTTGTATAAAAAAGCTACTATTAATATATAAACTTTGATGTCAATTCCTCTAATTTAACTTTTGCATAACATAGCAACACCATTTTAACTTATGACATAATTCTTTCCAAAATATGTTTGTTAAGTTCATCAACTCGTGAACACAACAAATCGATTTGAACACGATCTGTGTAGTTAAACATGTTCACAAGCTCGTTACGAAACGGATCTATTTAGCCCGAATTAAACCAACAAATTTCACATCAAGTTACTACCGTATTTTATGTCATGTCACAAATTCACACCTCTATTCACCAACACTTAGACCGCATAAAGTGAGCGTGAACAGACGTCGTGGAAGACCCTCCACGCCGAGCAAACCGGCCCACGCATGGCGTGGAGGGCGGCGTGGTGTGTGGGGTGGCAAAAACTTCACCGGCGTGGAGCTTAAATGTGTGATGAGGTGGTGTGCAATGGTTGGTTGGGGTTATAGACGTTGGACCCCATCGACATTTTTTTTTGAATTTTAAAAATTAAATAACTCACTCTATTTAAAACCCAACCCATTCCACCATTTTTTTTACCAAATCCTCTTCTACTCCACTCAAAAATTTATATAATCACTCAAGTTTCGTAAAAAAATGCATCCCCACAATCGTTTTTCTATCCGAACAACCCGTATGGTGTAAGTGAAATACCGAATACTACTTTGCCTCAACCGACTCAACCCCGTTCTTTCGATCCGAACATAATGACTTATGGGCATCTTCTTGCAAACCTCCCTATGTTTTTTCCGCCACATATGTAAAACCTCCCTCAACAACAACAACCCCTCACTCCTTATTCACAAATGCTTATACACTTGAATTCGTAACCGAAACTCAATCTACACCCGGACCCTCTACACGGAAAAAACGAAACCATATGAAGAAATCCGACACCGAGAAGGAAAAAAGCCAAAGAGAATCGTCACGTATATCCGTGAACAAATGATGAAGATGTGGTATTGACGAAAGCTTGCCTTTCTATTTCGAAGAACTCAGTTATATGTATAATTTATTTATATTATATTTATTGTTAAAAAATAGATATGTTTAAAAAATATGTATTTTTTATACTGATAGTACATATATTTTAAAACAGGTACCAATCAACACTTGGTATAGATTGATAAAAAATAGGGCACAAAAGTCACATACTTCAGGTCCCCCCCCCCCCCACCCCGTCTGGCCGACCTAAATGAACAAATAGTTTTGTTAAATAACATCCAACAAAAAAGAAAAACACCCACAAAGAAAATGTTATCAAGCTTCTCAAACGAAAAGTAAATTTGAAAAACGAGAAGGACTTGGCGAAAGAAAAGCAGGCGGACATGAAATTCCTCGATATGAAAACCGATCATATTGGACCTGAAGAAAGAGAAATATACGAGAAAACGAAGCAAAAAATCATGGCAAAAAATCGTACTTAGTTTCGATTTTTTTTTCGTTTTTTAAGTTATGTATATTTTTTTTAAATTATGTAATGTTTTTTATTAGTGTTATTTATTATATTAGTATTAATGTTTTTTTTAATTTAATAGATTTTATATAATTTTTAAATATAAAATAACAATAAAAAGTATATGCCACGTGTCGCACCACGCCACCCTTCCACACCCCATCCCACCCCGCCCTTTTTACACCTCGCCACTTTTCTAACGCATGCTGAAGTATTACGTTTCACGCCGAAAAGTCCTCCCACTATGTATAGTGTTAGCATCCTTGCTAAAATGTCTTTCTAGAATTACCTAGGAACATGGTTGTAAAACAAGGTCTCGAAGACCGAGTATTCTCCAGTACTCACTACAAGATAGGCTGTCGAGGCGTGAGTACTCCTTGTCTGGGTCAATTACTCCCCGAGTACTCTCCGGCTATGCCAAATACTCTCAAATCTGACTAAGGAGCGCCTGATGACTTTTGCGATCATTCGAGTATTGTGTTTGTGGTCCTATTTTTTCACAAGCAACATTATCACAAAACTCTTGAAAAAAAACGTATCAAATTAAAAAAAACTACATTTGAGAGGATCAAAATGCAAAACCCAAAAAATATCGGGTGGTTGGTGAAGTCGCCCTACTGTGTGCTTTTTCAATAAGAACCAACTTCACCACATCAGTAGCCCTACTCTTGTGTGCTTTTTAGGTGAAGAAACCGAAGTGACAATCTTCTGTGTTAAATATGGATTCAGATTACGGTGTTCCACGAGAGCTTTCTGATCTGCAGAAGAATCGATCTCTCTACACACCGGAGCTTCCTCCGTGCCTTCAGGTTTCCATTCGTAACTTAGATCGCAAGTTATCTACTCTTTTTTCAGATTTGGATGAGATTTGAATGTTTGTTTGTATGCGTTTGTTGACATTGTATTGATTTTGATGTGTTTTGAGTTAGTGAAGTGTTATGGATCGAATCTAGGGTTTGTGTTTTGAGGTTTTTTGAATATTCGATGATTTGTTGAGTTTGAAAAGCGAAGTAGAATAGTAGATTAGTAGATATGATGTGTTTTGGGTTGTTTAAGTGTTGTTGATCGAATCTAGGGTTTGTGTTTGAGGTTTTTTGAATATTCGATGATTCGAGGAAATTGAAAAGTGAAGTAGAATAGTAGATCTGACGTGTATAGATTCGTGATTTTTGCTTTTTAGCGTCTTTTGTTTAGGTCAACTTTTTGATTGCTTTGTGAAGATTCTGAGGTTCAGTTTGACTGCTTTAAATGTGGAAAATAGCATTTAGGTCATATGATCTGATGTTGATTTGTAGAATGAAGAAGATTGTTGACTTTTTTTTAGAGTGGTGTGTTTTGACTTTTTTGACTTCTCTTCTTTAGTCAAGTCATGTTAAATGTACATATGTTTGTGGGGCTGTTTGGATGTGGAATTGACCTGGAGTTGGAATAATCAGTTTTGAATGTTTTTGGTCAAGTGATTCGAATCTGAATCAAGTCGGCCGGGTTGAGATTTAAACGGGTATTCGATCCGGTTTAAAACTTGGAATTAACTGTTTAACCTTTATTTGTTCCTTTTTTTTTACAAATCAATGATTTTGAGAAAAAAAAAAACAAAAAATTGGTTCAAACCGCGAGAACCGAATGGTTGAACCACCAAACAGGTAAAACCGGCTGATCCGGCCGACCCACCCAACCAGCCAGTTTGGTTTGTGGCTTCTGGAAACCGTTGTAAGCAGTTTGGCATATAATTTTCATCAAAGTTGACCGAACCGGACCATGAAGACCATAGCGTCTAATAATAAGATCTGGAAAGACAAAAGAAAGAAGTTGATGCAAGAAAACTGAAAATCTATTGGGAAAAAATAAAAAAACTGTTGGCATATACACATTCCTTTATTTGTGTTTTAAAGTTAAAAAGCACTTTCTTGTAGCATTAGAGAGAGGTTTTTAAAAAATGTAGTTATTGTTATGCATTTTGTTTATACATCGGATTAATGAACCATGATTTATGAATTTGTGCACAGGGAACTACTGTGAGGGTAGAATTTGGTGATGCAACTGCTGCAGCAGATCCTGCTGGCGCTCACGCGATTGCCCGATCATTTCCTCACACTTATGGTCAACCTTTGGTTCATTTTTTCAGAGAAAAATCTAAACCAGTCAATGCTCAGACCATTAGTGAGCATCCTGCAGTAAGGTGCAAATCATTTTTTTCTTCTTATTGTAAATCACATATTGAAGTCTTGAGGAAAAGTTATTGCACTTTTGTTTTAGTTTATTCTATATCATATATTCAAAGTTGTTTGATAAGGCGTATATGTGTGCTAGCCAGAAATTCTTGTTTGGGTTTATAGCATAAATTTATAGAAAAAAATTGTTATTGTAATGTATTTCTAATAAAAATTAATCAGTTATATATTGGTTTGTTTTCTTTTTCAGGGTTGGATTGGTTTTCTGTGGTAGACAATCTCCTGGAGGACATAATGTTGTATGGGGACTTCATGAAGCTCTCAAAATTCACAACCCTAAAAGTGTTCTGCTTGGATTTCTCGGTAAATATATCATTTTCTATGCCGTTTTTCCATTTGTGGGATTAATTGTATGTTGCGCCTTTGATATTTACCGTAAAGATTTGTGTTATGCATGTAACTAGGTGGATCTGACGGTTTATTTGCTCAAAAAACCCTTGAGATCACAGATGATGTTCTTGCAACCTACAAAAATCAAGGTAGTTATGAGAAATATATAATTTTATGATTAGGGGTTTCCTTTTTTTATTTTATAATGTAATGTAATTTCTTTGGGCTATTTTAATCCTTTTGAAGGTGGTTATGATTTATTGGGACGAACCAAGGATCAAATCAGAACCACAGAACAAGTAAATTCTGCAATGGAAGCATGCAAGGCTTTGAAGTTGGATGCCTTAGTGATTGTTGGAGGTATATATATTTATAATTTATGTACATAAAAATATTTAACCGCTGTAAATTATAAACGTTTTATCATGTTTATTGACAAACCATGGTTTGCGTGAAGGGGTAACATCTAACACAGATGCTGCTCAGCTTGCTGAGACTTTTGCAGAAGCAAAATGCTCTACAAAGGTAGTTATTTGTGGTTTGATTTCTCACACATACCTCTGATACACTCAAGACTTTGCTTACCTTGTTATATAAATAATTATTGAGATCTTTTTTAATATTACAGGTGGTTGGAGTACCTGTGACCTTGAACGGTGATCTTAAAAACCAGTTTGTTGAAGCAAATGTTGGTTTTGATACTATTTGCAAGGTATAGATACAATGATTCTAACTTCTTCAGATATATCGATGCTGTTTAGCGTATGGAAATGTTACAGAGATCATATGCTTGTAGTCTCGTTGCAAACAGTATTCAGATTATTGTAAATTTGTAACTGTAAAAAGATCATCAATATTAAAAATGGAGTGCTGGTTTTAGACTACTGGCAATTGCTCAAGTTCTTTGTGGATTCAAGTCCTTTTATGATTAGTTTAAAGTTTTTATAATATATATTAGTTATAGTGACCGTTTTTAAATTTTATTTTAGGTGAACTCTCAACTCATCAGTAACGTCTGCACTGATGCTCTTTCTGCTGAAAAGGTATATATTTCCAATTAATATAATATCTATTTACTTGGATGCATTGTTGTTGGAGGTGGCAACTTTGTCCCATCTACTTATAATTTAGTCAGTTAAAAACGTTTAGCTAAAAGGGGATCGGAAATGGGTTCAGACTCGCATAGTTTATTTGTTCTATTAAAATAGTTAGATATTTTTAGTAATAATATTGTTTTTGTAAGCTACTCAATCATCATATTAGAAAAAGTGTTTGCTGGTCAACCCAACATGTTTTCTTGCTATTATGCTACTTAAGATCTAATTGGTGTTTTTTTCTTTCTGCAGTATTACTATTTTATCCGGCTCATGGGTAGGAAAGCATCCCATGTTGCTGTGGAATGCACACTTCAGTCACATCCTAACATGGTGCACTTCCAATCCCTTCCATAATAATTCTCATTTTTATTTATTATTCTTGGATTAAACTTCTATATGTTGTTATGTAGGTTATCCTTGCTGAAGAAGTTGCTGCTTCAAAGCTTACCATTTTTGACATAACCAAACAGATTTGTGATGCCGTGCAAGCCAGGGCAGAGCAAGGTGTGTTTTTTTCTTTCTCGAAACGGATCAAATAAAAATTGTAACTAAAAGGGAACGGGTCACATGGCATGAAAGTCGCCCAAAAGTTTATTCTTAATGCACAAAACATCCTATATCTGACTTTTATCTGGTTATATTAACAATTTTGTTATTAATAACATTGTGTTTGTAATCATAATAACTTGTGAAATGTTTATTAGAAAATAATAATAGTGGACAAAAAATTTCTTATTCAGCTCAACCTCATCTAGCCAGCATCTTGCCACCTCTAATTGTTGTTGAATGGTAGCGGTGATAAACCTTAGCATATCTTTTAATGTTCGTTTTTTCTTTCAGACAAGAATCATGGTGTCATTCTACTTCCAGAAGGGCTTATAGAAAGCATCCCTGAAGTTTATGCACTGTTACAGGTATTTCGTTCTTTCTTTCTTTCTTTCTTTCTTTCTTTCTTTCTTTCTTTCTTTCTGGCTAATGATACAGACTGGATATTTTGAAACTGAAATTACTTAATAAACATGTCCTAGACAATACATACGTCTTGAGTGATTAAACGTTTAACATTTGGATGTTGCCTCTTAATCTTAAAATCTTATTCAGATAAACTTTCGGCATTCAATCCTCATATTTCACTTGTGTCTTTTCAGGAAATTCATAGTCTTCTTTGACAAGGTGTTTCGGCTGACAATATATCCACACAACTGTCACCTTGGGCATCTGCCTTGTTTGAATTCATGCCTCCTTTTATTAGGAAACAGGTCTGTTTTAGACATAGTTTTGCACATTTAAAATAAACAAAAAAATACGCATGTATTGAATCCCAATGTCAAAACTCATATAATTATTCTTTATCGTTACAGCTTCTTCTTCATCCTGAGTCAGATGACTCTGCCCAGCTGTCTCAGGTACTTCATAGTCAAGCGTCATGACACCATAAAAGTTTTGTAAACTGTGTCTCTTACATTAATCATTTGCACACATCATTTCTCAGATCGAAACCGAGAAGCTTCTTGCTGAACTTGTGGAAGCAGAAATTAACAAGCGACTGGTATCGTTGTACTTCGAAGCTAGAAGATTTTATTCTAAAATCATAGTTTACACGCACATACATATATAGATATATCATGCTAATATCTTTTGTTGTGTTAACAGAAAGAAGGAACATACAAGGGGAAGAAATTTAATGCCATCTGCCACTTTTTTGGCTACCAAGCTCGTGGTTCTTTGCCATCAAAATTTGATTGTGACTATGCCTATGTAAGTTTATTTACTTAATCAATGGGTGGTTAAGTTCAAGTTTGTATGAAGCACCTCTTTTCTAAAGAAAGTTCATAATTTCTTTTAGTGCTTAGCATGCATAATATGATCACAAAGTTTAAAGTATTTTAAAGAAAATATACTTTCAATTATTTAAGATGCTTCATGCATTCAATTACTTTGGGTGACCTCGAGTCCTCGACTCATTCTAAGTAAATGGGTCGAAATTACCACCTCTACTAACTTTTAGCTATTGATCAACTAAATTCAAAGCATTTATTATTGTAGGTTCTTGGACATATTTGTTACCATATTTTGGCTGCTGGTTTAAATGGTTATATGGCCACTGTCACCAACCTCAAAAGCCCTTCAAACAAATGGCGCTGTGGTGCAGCTCCAATAACGGTAGGGTTTCCACCCTCGGAATAACCGCCATCTTTATTATTATTATTATTATTATTTTTATTCTGTTTCATTGTTTTTTATTTTTGTCGAATAATGTGGATTAGTGATATTCATACTTTTGACTGGACATTCTAGGCTATGATGACCGTTAAGCATTATGGTCGCGGGTCAGGGTCAGGGGCTACAACACTTGGGAAACCTTTTGTTCATCCTGCTACCGTAGATTTAAGAGGCAAAGTATACGAGTAAGTGAATTTTTTATTTCGTTTTGTATGGCTTTTATATTGAGGGAACAATCAAAAATATGGTTTATTAATGGTGGTGATTGGTGCAGGCTGCTTAGACAAAATGCAACAAGATTCTTGCTGGATGATGTCTACAGAAACCCCGGCCCCCTTCAGTTTGACGGGCCAGGTGCCGATTCCAAAGCTGTCAGCTTGTGTGTAGAGGACTTGGATTACATGGGCCGCATCAAGGAATTGAATGACTATCTTGACAAGGTATACACTGTTCTATCTAAAGCAGCTTGGGTGGGTTCAACGGGTCGAAATGGGTCAAATTTGGTTGACCCGGAACACCATTGTTCAAAAAAGTTTAATACCCAATACTCCAATAGTATCAATTATGATTACAAAATTAAATTATATTGAATAAGAACAAGTTTTTTTTTTCTAATGAACAGGTTTAGCTAAATTTATTTCAAGTATTTGACCCGTTTGGGACGGATCACAACTAGAATCAACATTTTGCTTTTTTAACACATTGGTTAATGTTATTCTTCACTTCTACAGGTAAGAACAATTGTGAAACCAGGTTGTTCACAGGATGTTCTAAAAGCTGCTTTGAGTGCCATGTCATCTGTGACGGACATTCTTTCTGTCATGACCTCACAACGCCTCGACTAATCAATACTCCATGTAGTTCGCTGATCTGGCGAAATCAAACTCTTTGGCGCTTCCTCAACTCAATACGACACTTTCTGATTTTCCTTCATTTTCTTGATTTTGTGATGAGTTTCTTTTTTATTATTTGAAGGCGAACAATTAGATTTCAGTTAATCTTCATTACGCTTGTTTTGGTTTTAGGGTCTTGTTTGTGGAAGCTTTATAATGAGAAATAATGCTTGACATTTTGTAGAATATTTACACATTTTTTACCTTGTTCGTTTGGTAACGTACTCACATGTCAAACGGGGTCTAAACTTGTTTTACTGCTCAAGACTGAAGAGTATATATTTATATTCTCTAAATAAAATGATTAAAGGCTTTAAGTATTAATACACGTGTTAAAAATAGGAAAACTTTGTGAGAATAGAGTCTGAAAAATGGGAAAATGATACTTTGTGGAGGAGTGTAGTCCTTTGGTGATGGTCTGTTACGTATACGTCACGAGTGGCTTTGGGAGGACGACCGTGACGGGCCCAAGGGGGCGGTGTAGCCGGCTCAGGACTACCTTTGATGGCCCGGGGATGAACCCCACACCGTATAGCCATTAATTGTAATGGTTATTATGAGTGAATTGTAAGTTTTGTCCTTTTATACCTTTCAGATGATATCTTTGTGTTTAAATTTGTTATAAAAATAAATTTTGTATCTAATGTTTTCGAATGCTACATTTTATATTCTTTAGCCTTACATACTTACTTTTTTCTTTTAAATCTGATCATGTTTGAATAGTTTTTCACTCAAAAGTCAAATCAACCTCAACTCCCAAAGCTGCAACATACATGATTCTCCAATTTCTTCATTAGTTATTGAAATTATTTATTGGTTTTTAATAAAACATCTGAATGAGAAATTAAAAGTCACGTGCCAAAATGAAGAATTGGAATATATGCAGAGCAAGACCACCGCCCAAGACTGCCGCCTTGAGCAGAACAACCGCCTGACCCTAACTGATCACCAATCAAACCCGACTTGCTCACCAACCAAGGTTGCGCCTTGACCAGGAACACGCCCTGACCCGAACGGTCCACGAAACAATCCACCCTAACACTATGATAACAAGAGTTTGTTTGTTGTAAAGTGTGGGAAATAGTAAAGTAATTACGTTGTAAGTAGCATAACAAATTATACTCTTATACAGTTAGTAACTTAGGGTGTCAGAGCATACACATGCCTTTTCAAACCATTTGCGCTTTAAAACCTCCCACCGTTTCGTAACTTAAGACATGTCGTTTCTCTTCTTTTCGAACCTTCAGGCGCGTCACTTTGTTTCCTCTAAACCAATTCCTTTTTAAAAGAACCATCTTCTCCAATAAACGATTACAACCACCACATTTAGTATATAACAATAATTTAATAAGAAAAACGGTTATCACCACGTTTGCGGTGGAGACACAAACTTTCATTTGCCATGAAAGTCGGTTCAACTCCCGCTATACCCTTTCCTTTTTTTTTTTGAACGTCGAAAATTCTATGATTATAGAACAAGGGCCAACAAGCTGTAAAACCCAAAAGTACATGAAACAAACAAACAAAAAGAAACTAAACTAAAAATGAAATACAATCTTTATTTTATGATATCTCTTATATTGAGAAATCTTTCCACCTCTCCCATACTAAGTTCTTCATTTTTGCTCTTTCTTTGATCCATAGGAACGATAATTCTTTTATTCCATCTATTGTATTTGTTACCGATCCTTCCTTTCTATTGAATTCCACATCATTCCTAGACTTCCAAATTTGCCACAAAGTTGTCATAACTATAGCTTTTATTATATTCTTCCATTCCTTCGATCCCTTGTATTCTTTTATTCTTTCGAATAAATCCTCACATGATGCCCTATTCTCTTGTATCGGTAGTTTTAACCAAACCATGACATTCCACCAAATTGCCCGGGACTTCAAACAATTTATTAGTAAATGGTCCATCGACTCCTCTTTATTACACCTTGAACATATCCGATCTTCCAATTGTATTCCCCTTCGAGCTAGTTCCACTTTAACCGCTATACGTCGTTTTATTGCTCTCCATATAAAAAGATTTACTTTTGGAGGTACCCATTTATTCCAATGTTTCCACGGAACATCTCTATCATCCAATGAGTTTTTTGTGATTTCATCTCTTAATAATGCCACTGAAATAGTCTCACTTTGCTTCGGTTTCCATCTCCATATATCTTCTTTAGCTACAGTCTTGTATTCCCTCAGAATTTTTCCCAGTTCCTCATGTTGCTGCTGCTCTTGTATGCTCCTTACCCCTCGGCTCCATTCCCAGTCCCACTTATGCATATTCCTTTCCGATCTTACACAATGATTAACCGTTATTTCATTGTCTTTCGCCAATGCAAACATAGCAGGGAAACGCATCTTCAGGGGCTGATCACCAGTCCATGAATCTAGCCAAAACCTCGTCTTGTTCCCATATTCTAGTTCCACAACCAAGTTTTTATTTAATGATAAGTTAATTGCCGTAAACTCCTTCTCAATACTACAAATATCTTTCCAACTACCACAAAGTTTATTTTTTGTAGGTATAACCGAGACTGAATTCCGTTTCAAATGAATACTATCCACAACCCACAACGCTCTAGGATTTTCTTTATATTTCCACCACCACTTTGCTAGAAGTGCTAAATTAGCACTTCGTGTATCTCCGATTCCCAACCCCCCTGTATCCTTTTTCCTTTACGAGTTTCTCCCATGCTACCCATCTCATTTTGCTTTTCCCGTTCTTTTTTCCCCATACAAAATCCCTTCTTATTGCTTCAAGTTCCGCGATCACTTTTTTTGGTGCTAAGAAGATTGAGAAGAAATAATTCGGTAGTGCACCTAGCACGGCCTTTGCTAATACAATTCTCCCTGCCATGGAGAGACATCTAGCCTTCCATGACGAAAGCTTTGAGTTGAACTTATCCACAATCGGCTTCCAATTTTTAACTCTTTTCATGTTGGCTCCGATTGGAATACCCAAAAAGTTAAAAGGCGTTTTCCCAGCTTTACAATTAAGATTTTTTGCCATAATTTCAATTTCTCCATCTTGTATGCCAACCCCAAATAAATTACACTTCCCTAAATTTACTTTTAGACCCGAACACAAATAGAAACATCTCAATATTCTATTCAGATTTTTAATATTTGTTTCCAACCACTCTCCTAAAAAAATGGCATCACCCGCATAACATAAATGTGAAATCATCGGCCCGTCCCTTGGTAAACTCACCCCTGTTGGACCGATCTACGACCTTAAACCGTCAGTTAAAGTAGTTCATCTTTGCGTACGAAGGCGGAATCAACGTAAACAAAGTCATAACAGCTCTAATCCTTTTAATCTTTCTTTTCTGATTGATTTGAGTGCTTGTACAACATTTTCTGATACAGATCCGGCAGCACTTCGTGTTTCACACAATGACCTCTCTCTCTAATGAACAACACCACACACATATATATAGGCTTGATGATTTCGCTTGAGCATGCTTGAAGCGAAATCATCATGTGTTGATTTCGCTTGAAGATGTTTCAAGCGAAATCTTCAAGATTAAACCATACAAACCCTAATTTAACCCTAATGTGTGTTTAATCAAACAATTCTAGACACAAGACTTGATTATGACGTAATCAACAGACATTTAGTGCACCAACAGACTCCCCCTTGGATGTTGATGAAGTCTTTGGCTTCAAGTCTTTGTCTTTAACAATCTTCAAACATTGTAAAAACTCTCATCAATCTTTATCTTCAAGCTATAAACTTTAAACTTCAATCTTCCCTTTGACTGTTGGTCCAGACTCCCCCTTTCACATACTCCCCCTCTCGATATGCTAGAATCTGAAAAATCTGGTTCAAGCTTTAACATTTAACTTCCGTGGGAATGATAAAGTCCAATCCTGTTACTCAACCAACAAACATAACCATTCTATCTTTTCAACAATAAAACACAAACTTAATCAGCTTTAACAATCCACTCAAGTATTCAGGTCCAAGTTAATGACCCTGATTACTCAATTAGTCTACCAAGTCCAAATTAATGACCTTGGTTGATCTTTTGACGAATCAAAACTGATTTTAAAACAACAATTTCAAACATTTTCTGAAAATAACAAGTATCAAGTTAATGAACTTGTTTTTGACTTTTCAAACAAATCAAACTTCTTCAAAGTAAGCTCTCCTCATTCTTCAGTCCAGAATCTCCTGCATCTGCTTCAAACATCTGAGAATCCAACAATCAACTTTCCACTTTGGTTTGTCGGAAAATAAAGCAGAAATAAAATCTTTTTGGATTTTATCAAAGTATTCTAAACTAAGAAATGAAATACAGAAAAACTTAAATTGCAGAAAGTAAACAAAATAAACTATTTACAAACATATTTTTGATGAGCGTGTCAGGGAATCATATCAGCTATTCAGACAAATCACAAGTACCGTTAAGCTACATATCATACTTAGACTTAAACAATTTACCTCGATTGTCGATATATTGATCCATCTTAAATTCTCACACAAATTTCAATTTACTCAGGATATGATTTAGATGAATTAAGAACTTAGCTCATTCATGTGTCCCACCTCTTGAATATACTCCCGTATCCAGAATCTCAATAATCAGTCTTACAGGTGAGAATACTACAATGATAACTGTATATAATTTAGGAATGCGAGGGCCGAGGGATCTCAGATCGATACTTCCGTATACGCAGAGAGATATCAACTTCGACTTTTCGGTGTGTCCCCTTTAGAGGATCTTTTTGCTTACAACAGCAGCATTTATCAATTTTATTGTTTCAGCATGCTGAGGGTTTAATGCTATGTTTCAAGCATTGCAGCAAGTATTAGCCAGGGACTAGGTCAGAACTATCGTTCAGCAGAAGTCCCGGAATAATACCCCAGACATCATAGAGTATAAAGACCTAGTATATCAGATTACGAGACCTTTCAAACGAGATTTCAGGGGTTACCTATATATCCAAGTAGTGTTCCCCACGAATTCACAAGTTTGAATTTAGGTTTTTATCCCGAATAAATTTACTAAATGTATGAAAACCTATCGACACATCATCAGTAAGATTGTTTAACTCTTTTATACTTTTCAAATCTTTAGCATACTGTAATCATCTAGCTGATGTACTATCATTTTCCCTATATACACAAGCTCTTTTTCAGATTTTATCATATTTTTGTATTTTTGCATTTTTTACTGTTTTTGTATTTTCTGAAAACAAACTATGTACAACTATCTACTCCCCCTAAATACCAAAACAAGTAAAAATTCGACAAACCATTGCAGATTGTATCTCGTCTTCATCCGCAACAGTACTCTCATCAACGCCAATTATGCCATCCGACACCGACAAAAGCTTCATACCATTCAGTTTTAACAAATATTTAAACCGATTTTTATCAAAAGCTTTGGTATGTAAATCAGCTTTCTGTTCGTCAGTGTGGATTTTCTCAATTCGTATCAACTTTTTCTCAAAGCAATCACGAATAAAGTGATGACGAATTTCTATGTGTTTAGTTTTAGCGTGATGTACTGGATTCTTTGTTATATTTATAGCGGCCTCATTATCAACAAAAAGAAGTGTGTTAAGAAACTGCAAACCGTAGTCGCGCATCTGTTGCTGTATCCACAAGATCTGAGAGCAGCAACTGCTAGCAGATACATACTCCGCTTCACAAGTAGATAACGCCACAGACGTTTGTTTCTTACACTGCCAGGTAACCAATCTAGGACCAAAAAACTGGCATCCTGCAGTTGTTGATTTTGAATTGACTTTGCAGCATCCGAAATCCGAATCGGAATACCCTTCGAGCGTAAAATCGCCTTTTCTAGGATACCACAACCCCAATGAAGGAGTTCCTTTCAGGTAGCGCAATATCCTCTTCACAATGATCATATGCGATGCTCTCGGGTTAGACTGAAATCTTGCTGCGAGGCACGTTGGGTACATGATATCAGGACGTGAAGCAGTTAGGTACATTAAAGAACCTATCATGGATCGGTAAAACGTTTCATCAGCCCTGTCTCCGGTGAGATCTGGGTGAATCCCATGATTTGTTGCAAGTGGGGTAGCAGCTGGAGTAGAACTTGACATCCCAAATTTCTCTAGAATATCATGAACATACTTTGACTGATGAATGAAAATTCCTTCAGGAAGTTGTTCAACCTGTAATCCCAGAAAGAATTTCATCTCCCCCATTGATGACATTTCAAACTTCTGCTTCATCACTGATTCAAAATCTTTGCATAGATTTTCATTTGTCGACCCAAAGATTATATCGTCCACATAAATCTGAACTATCAGAAGATGACCATCGACCTCTTTAGTGAAGAGAGTGGCATCCACTTTTCCATGAATGAACTTGTTGGCTAGTAGGTGTTGAGACAAAGTCTCGTACCAGGCTCTCGGGGCCTGGTGTAAACCATACAGCGCTTTGTCCAATAAGTAGACCTTGTTTTTGTGGATTGGATCGGTAAAGCCCGGCGGCTGACCGACATAAACCTCCTCTTTAACCTTCCCGTAAAGAAACGCCGATTTAACATCCAACTGATATACTTTAAAGTTCTTCCAAGATGCAAATGCTAGGAAAATTCTGATAGCCTCTAGTCGTGCTACAGGAGCATAGACTTCAGTAAAATCAATCCCCTCCTGTTGACTAAATCCCTGAACAACAAGTCGAGCTTTGTTCCTTACGACAACTCCTCTATCGTCTCTCTTACACTTAAACACCCACTTGGTGTTAATTTTCCTATGACCATCCGGCAAATCAACTAACTTCCACACTCCCAATTTCTCGAATTGACTAAGTTCCTCCTGCATTGCATTGACCCAAGAGTCTTCAGTAAGCGCCTCTTTGTAAGTTCTTGGCTCAACCTGCGAAATAAAACAACTCAATGAGAATTCAGTTTGCAAAGGAGCAACTTTTGTATAAAAACATGTAAGCCCTTTATCAATCTGATTTCGAGTGCGAACGCCTGCTTGCAATTCTCCTATGATCAACTCCTCTGGATGATATGAAAAAGTTCGCGGCATCACTTCACTTTGAACATCTACATTTCCCTCCAGATTAGTAACATTCTGCTCTGCATCTTGTTCACCAACTTGGTTTGTTTGACCTGAAATCTGAATTTGCTCCCCCTCAGAATCTGAATCTGAATCACCATGATCAAATACTGGCATGTTTTCAGCTTCTAGATTATCATTCTGAACCAACTGATTATCCTGAGCAACTTCATTCTGTTGGACATCATTATGTTCACCAGCATTACTCGGACCTGCTTCATCGTCATTTGAAGTTTCCCGTGGTCTTCTAGAATACTCAGCTGGGAATCTTAACTGTGACTCATATTCACGCAAAATATCCAACTCATCAAAGAAATCTTCATCATCCTCTGATTCTTCTCTCATGTCAAACGAATCCCACAGTTTGTCATAATGATAACGCCATGAATCACCAGGATTCTGCGGCGGCATAGTATAACCTTGACATTCAACATTTGCAGCTTCAATAATCTGCTTTTCACTTGGAACGAAGACACGTCGCAATGGATTTGAATAACCAACAAATATTCCCTCAATGCACTTCGGACCAAACTTTCCAAAAGGCTCTATAACCGTACAGGGTGACCCGAACGGTTCTAGATACTTCAAATTCGGTTTGCGATTATTGATTAACTCAAAGCATGTTTTGTTGAACTTCTTGACAGTAAGAACCCTGTTGAGCGTATAGCATGCAGCAGAAACAGCTTCAGCCCAAAAATTAATTGGTAACTTTGAATCTGCGAGCATAGTTCTAGCCGTCTCGATTAGCGTCCGGTTTTTGCGTTCTGCAACTCCATTCTGCCGCGGAGTGTACGGAGCACTAAACTCATGCAAAATACCTCTTTCATCACAAAATTCTTCCATCTTGCTGTTCTTGAATTCAGTACCATTATCACTTCTAATTCTCTTGATACGCCTTTGGTACAAATTCTCAATCTTCCTGAACAGACCCATCAAACTGTCAAATGTTTCATCTTTCGTCTTCAAGAAAGAAACCCAAGAAAATCTGGAATAATCATCAGTAACGACCAAACAATAGTAATCTCCTGTAATGCTTTTGACATTCACCGGACCAAACAAATCCATGTGAAGTCTTTCCAGAGGTCTCGAAACTGAATTGACTTGCTTTGTAGGGTGTGACTTTTTCTTCTGCTTGCCTTTAATACAGCTAATGCACTCCCCTTCCAGATGAAAACCTTTGATATTAACTCCCAATACCAAATCATTGTGCACCAAATGATTCATTTTTCTAAGATGTATATGCCCCATCTTTCGGTGCCACAATCTTGATTCTTTCTCAGTTGCTCTAGACACGAAACAATGTGCTTGACCAGTAGTTGTAGTTGCTACAGACATATCTAACACATATAAATCATTCACTCTAGGTGCCCTCATAATAATCCATTCTTCAGGAACAACAAAACCAGGTTTCAAAATCAAACACTCTTTATCAGTGAAGTGAGTAGTATACTGATTGTCACAAATCTGTGAGATACTAAGCAGATTGTTCTCCAGCTCAGTAATGTAGTTAACTCTCTCAAACGTCACAATCCCATTGGATAACGTTCCTTCACCAACAATTCGACCACCTTCATGACCAGCAAATCCCACATAACCACCATTAATATTCCTTACATCATACAGTAATGCAGTTTTTCCTGTCATATGTCGAGATGCGCCACTATCCATGATCCATCTTGAAATGGCTCTTGGAAGATCCTGTACATACCACAAGTTGATTTTAAAACATTTCAATAAAGATGCCGATTCATGCTTCGCAATCCAGGAAGCTCCGGCAATTCAAACTGCTTATTCGAACATAGTGTCCACCCATGCCTCATCAGCCTTAGGTGTAACCTTGACTCTAGCAATTTGAATTTTGAAATTTTCAGCCTTCAAAGGTGGAAAATTTGCATCATAATCAACCGTAATTGATTCTTCAGCCTTTTTCACTTCAGAAGTTGAAATTTTCATTTCAGTTTTTGGTTTCCAAATTTGTTCAGTTAATGCAACCCGTTTATAAAACTTGTCATTTTGAGTTACCAATTTCTTTACAGATTCATTTTTTGCTTTTACATTGTTGATTTTAACGTTTTGCTTCTCAACCACTTTCTTCTCAACATACATTGGTGCTTTACCCTTCACATCAACCTTCTTTTGCTGAACCTTCACAGCTTCAGTCCTAGGCTTCACATATGTACACTTTCGTGCAATATGACCAACTTGTTCACATCTAAAACAAATACGAGTATCAACTACTCGACTCATGCCTTCAGACTGATACTGTGAAGCTCTTTTCTCAAAGAACTCTTCATTTGATTTTGAAAAAATTTCATTTTTCTCATCAGAAAGTGAACTTGAACCATTCACAAACACCTTCTTTTCTGTAAACCTCTTGTTTTGAAAACTCTTTTTCTGATAACTATTACCACCTCGATAACCACCCAACCAATTGTTTCGATTGTTATTGTAAAAACGTGGTGAATAAACAGTTTTCTTGTTATAAACCCTGTCTTTCTTTCGACTCAGATTATTCACAGCTGACAACTCGACTTCAACAAGTTTGAAAACATTTGTCAATTTGTTCATGTTAACATTCTCTATTGGAAACTCTGAATCCGAAAACAACTTATCCGAACCCATCATCTTGTACATGACAAGGTTTGATTCTTCATCTAAGTTGTTCTTGGACTTTTGTTTCAGAATGTATCTGTCTAGAAAACACCTATCCTCCTCAGAAGTGTCATAATCCGGTTTAAGCACTTTGTCTACCACACTTTTCACCACATCACTTTGGACACCCTCGTCATTGGAAGATGTGAACGTGACATCAATGTTTTCAGGAAGTTTAACTTCACTTTCTTCCTCAATTTCCACCAAACTAGACTGCTTTTTCGTATAGTTGTCTAAAATTGGCGGTGGAACTTTGTGAAAACCTACACCAGTTCCATCAGAAAACACATCCTCGCCATCTTTGTTTTTCCCTATAGGTTTAGGAACAATATGCTGCAAAACAAAACTTGCCGATTTATAGCTATTAAGCTTCAACTGGATTCGTTCATTTTCAATTTCAGCTTCTTGAACTTTAAGTTTCAGTTTAGCAATTTGATCCAGTTGTTCATTAATTGATTCTTCTTTTAACCTCAAAACAGCTCTTAGATGTTCATTTTCTTTAAATGTTTTGCCATTACGATCATCACTATCTTTGACAATGTTTTTCAATTTCTCAAACTTTTCAGAAATCTGACGGTTTTCAAGAATTAACTTTTCATTTTCAGATTTTATTTTCTCACGTTCAGTTTTATCATTTTCAATTTGAACTGTTAATTCTTTGATCCGTTCAGTTGAAGCTCTTACACTTTTGTCACGATCGAGAATCTGATTTTCAACATTTCTAACCTTTTTTGTCAGATTCTGAAATTTCTCATTGTTAAGATACGTGACAGTGCTACAGAAATTGCATTGTTTGATGCAATTTTTGCAGTCAGCATTCCCGTCAATTTTGTTACCTGACGCATTTGTCGACACACTTTGACTGACCGATCCCTTTGACTCAGTAACAGAATTAGGATCTACCTCAAGTGCTTTTGCAGCTAGCACTTTGTCAGCCATCACTCCCAGATTCTCAGCTGTCAACTCTTGCGTAGTATCAATTATGCCTGTATCAACCTGCTTTTCTTTCTTCTCTTTCTCCTCTTTCTCCTTTCTCTCTTTCTCTTTCGCTTCTTCAATCATCTTTGACGTTGGTGTTCCCCACCACTTGTGTTGCCAATACTCATCATCTTCTTTGTACTCCTTGATGATGGCTTCGATATCTAGCGTTTTATCATCAATCGCAATGTTGCCATACCTATCAAGATAACACTCTCTATCTGGATCCCATCTGTTTGCTCTTCTAGCTTCCAGAAAGACACCAGAAAGTCTAATAATCTTGTTTTCAGCAATCATCTTCCGGTATTGATACTTCTGTTCCTCAGTACGATCATCTTTCCATTTAACAGGTTCATCATTGCTTGCCATGAATGCGTAACCCACCGCATCTTCTTCCGGTAGAACTTCCTTACTCCAATCATACCCTTCATCATCATAAATCACAGCAAGAGCCCTTGATTTGTCTCTGTTATCTTCAGACTGCTTCAATCTAGGTGGCTCGGATCTATTCTGATGGTAGATTGCCTTTTTGTAATAATCATCTCGAAACGGATTCTCCGATTCATCAACATAAGCGTTTCGGCATTCTCTCTTAAAATGACCCTTCTGCTTACACTTGAAGCAAGTCACCTTCGATTTATCGAACCCCAACTTAGTAGAAGCACCACCAATTGTTTTTCTGCCAGTAATTTCCATGAATCTTTGTGCACGACGAACAGCACTTGCCATGGCCCAACGAATATCAATCAGTTCCATTTCCTCTGGATCAATCTGATCGTAATCTTCTTTCGTCAGATTTGTATTGCCAATCTTCCCAGCTACCAATCCTTCATACGATTCCAACACTGATGCTAGAAAGATCATCTGCTGCTTGGCCGATTCCTCATCAAAATTCTGAGCATTCTTCAAGTCTATTGCGATGTTTCATTGAAAACGATTCTTTGCATCAGCATTTCCAGAAGATGAAGATCCACTGTGAAAACCACTGTGACTTCCACTGCTTTGACCACTTTGACTTTCTTTGCTGGCTGTCGACACATTTTCAGCAGAAAATGCAGTCTTTGGAGAAGTAGCTTTCGGCATCATGCTCTTTGGATAGTATAAATCCAGATTCTGCTGATAAGATGAATGATTAATTTTGTACGTCTTTTTCAACTCTAGCTCATGACTCTCGAGTTTTTCAATCAGCAAATCTAATGTTAGCTTTTCTGGTTCTTTGATGGTATTCTTCAGCATCAGCGCATAATATCTCCAATCCATTTCGTCAGGCAACGAATCGAACAATTTGTCGATAAGATCTTCTTCAGGAATGTCAATCTCATGTCTTACTAATTCCAGCTTCAGATGACCGAACCTTTCTATCATTTTACATACTGACTCGTTCTTTAAACATCCAAACAAATCAAATTCTTTTCTAAGAAGTTTCTTTTTGTTTTTCTTAATTTCTTGACTACCGACACATTTCTTTTCTAACTTTGCCCATAAGTCTTTAGAATTTGAGTAATCTATTAGTGAAATGATGTCTTCACGCACCGACTGAAACAATAATGCCACACATTTTTGCTCGGCCACAAAACTGTCAATCTCTTCAACTGATCTTAATGCTTCACCATTCTTCTTTCCTTGAGCATAACCACTCTTCATACTCTTCCAGCAAGGAAAAGCAAATGCCATCAACCAATCTTCGAACTTTGTTGCCCACCTGCTGTAATCTTCTATAGCCATCAGCTTAGGAGGTTTGTTAAACGTTCCAAATGCGCTTTCGGACTCCCAAGCTTCCTTCTTTCTTTCTTTCTTTCGGTGGACTTTTGTTTGCATCGTTTGAAGAAGTATCGTCTCCCGAGTTTCCTGCGAATGCGTACATATCGCTAAACGGGTTCAAGAAAATATCATCCATTGTAAACGTACCTGAAAAATCAGTCAAACACTTAGAAAATTTTTAGGTTTTGAAAATTCAGCAACTTCAAGCGAAATACTTGAAGTAATCAGCTTCAAGCGAAAACAGCTCAATAATACTGTTCAAGCGAAATCTGTCTTTAACTGTTCAAGCGAAATCTCACTTTAACTGTTCAAGCGAAATCTGATCTGAACTAGTTTCAAGCGAAAACAACTATTTTGCTTCAGTTGTTTTCAAGCGAAATCCAGCAAAGTCTATTTCGCTTCAGAAGTTTTCAAGCGAAATAGTCCAATAAGTCTAATTTGAAGCGAAATCAACCTATTATTTTCGAATACTTTCAAGCGAAAACCAGTTTTCGGTCAATTTTAACATGTTTTAGTCTGAATTTTAGTCCGAAACTTTGTAGGCTTTGTTAAAACTCAGTTTTACACGTTATACTCGAAAATCAGACCATTTCGACCGTTGGAACTTGTTCAGATCTGAAAAATGTAAAAAGAAATGAGTAGAAAGAAGAGAATCCGCTGCTATGGTATGAACTCCTCGTCCTGAGCTCTGATACCACTTGTTGGACCGATCTACGACCTTAAACCGTCAGTTAAAGTAGTTCATCTTTGCGTACGAAGGCGGAATCAACGTAAACAAAGTCATAACAGCTCTAATCCTTTTAATCTTTCTTTTCTGATTGATTTGAGTGCTTGTACAACATTTTCTGATACAGATCCGGCAGCACTTCGTGTTTCACACAATGACCTCTCTCTCTAATGAACAACACCACACACATATATATAGGCTTGATGATTTCGCTTGAGCATGCTTGAAGCGAAATCATCATGTGTTGATTCAAGCGAAATCTTCAAGATTAAACCATACAAACCCTAATTTAACCCTAATGTGTGTTTAATCAAACAATTCTAGACACAAGACTTGATTATGACGTAATCAACAGACATTTAGTGCACCAACAACCCCTTTAAACAAACCGCTCTTTATTGCCCTTTTCATTATTACATCTAAGGCCTCAAGAGCTAGAATAAATAAAAATGGTGATAATGGGTCTCCTTGTCTCAACCCTCGAGACAAGCAAAATTCAGTTGTTGACGACCCATTTACCAAAACAGAGGCTCTGCCGGACTTTAAACCCGCCCCGATGCATTTTCTCCATAGGAGCGGAAAATTCATGGCTTTTAGGTTTGATAATATAAACTTCCAGTTGATAGAATCATAAGCCTTTTCAAAATCAACTTTGAAAATAAAGATTTGTTTTTTTCAACTTTTGGCTCAAGCTAAGACTTCATTGACTATTAACGGCCCATCTAAAATGGACCTACCTTCTATAAACCCCGTTTGAATGTTACTCACCAAATCCGGAATGACCGGTTTTACCCTTCTAGCGAGTATCTTTGAAATAATTTTATAAACCATACCAATTAAAGAAATAGGTCTAAAGTGCTTAACCAACGACGGATCACGTACCTTTGGAATCAAAGCTATGAAAGACGCATTGTATCCCATTGGAATGTTTGGCCGGTCATGGAATTGCTTCACCATCTTCATTACATATGGTTCTAATTGCTCCCAACATTTTTTCATAAATTTGAAAGTTAACCCGTCGGGCCCCGGGGCCTTTTCCTCACCACATGCCCAAACTTCATCCTTGACTTCTTTATTTGTAAAGTCTCCTATCAATTGCTTTGCTTGTGACTCTGTTAATCTTTTAAAGCCTCTCTTATCCATAGATGGTCTTTTCTTCATCGGTTCTTCGAACATTTCCTTGAATACCTTCCTGATACCTTCTTTAACTTCTCTCGGTTCACTGATGATCCTACCATCTATCGTTATTTTATTTATCCGATTCCTTGACTTCCGACAGTTTATCATTCTATGAAAGAATCCTGAATTTTCATCCCCCAATTTCGCCCAATTAATCTTTGCTTTAGATCCGCTATCTTTTGTTTCTCATGGTTCCTTATAATAAGCCTCCCCTTAACTCTTTCTTCCTTTTCCTCTTCTTTTAGCATCCGTTTTTCAGCCGTATGCTCTATCTCTTCTACCCTTTTCTTTGCTTTTATAACCTCTTTTTCCTCATTTTCTTTCTCCATTTTTCTCCACTCCTTTATCTTGATTTTTATATTTTCAATAAGGCTCCCATGTTTTTTTATCCAGTCCTCCCCATTAACATGATTCTCTATGGTACTTTTAATTATATCATCAAATCCTGCTTTCATCAACCATGAATTGTATAACCTAAAGGGGGCCGATCCATAATCTTTTACCGTGCACGTCAACAACAGTGGATTATGGTCTGATAAATGTCTCGATAAGGCTTCCAGCTTTGCACAAGGCCATTTATTCATGAAGGCATCACACACTAATATCCGGTCTATCTTGCTCATACTAGATCCACTTTCAGTCATGAAAGTAAATCTTGATCCAGTCATATGATATTCCAATAACCCAACCTCAACCCTAACTTGGTTAAAATCTCCAGCCATTAACCATAATCCTTGTATATTATGTTTAAGACTTGTCAATTCCCTCCATACATTTCTCTTTTTCTGCACCTCATTTGGTGCATAAACATTGCACACGTTCAAATTCTCCTCAACCCCTTCTATATTACCCGAAACCATAACAAAATTCTCACTTTTTACTTTGTCTATCATCTTAATAACCCTTGGATCCCAAATCATTACTAACCCTCCTGATCTTCCCTGTGCGTCTACTATCTCCATTTCCATTTCATCATAAGGCCAAAATTTTCTTACTGTATCCTCATTTAAAGTTGTTACTTGTGTTTCTTGTATACACACACAACTAACTTCATACTCCCTTACTAGTTTCCTAATCCACCCTGCCTTATCATCACCCCCACCCCTCGAATATTTATTGATAGAATATTCATTGGATAAAATCCGACACCCTTTCTCCCTCCACTAGCATTCTTAATTGGGTTTGGAAATTACTTACCTTGATCTTCAGAATCTCTCCTACCGTTGTTTTCTGCATCTCTTTATCTATCTCCTCCTGTCGACTTGCTTCCTTTTCCCCTTGATTATTCTGTTCTCGGTGATTAACGTCTTTGGATGTCTGATTACCGGAGCCCAGATTCTCTATTACATCACTGTCTTGTTCATAACCTCCTAATTCATTTAGATCTAGTAACTTATCGTTCTCCTCTTTATGCCTTTTAAAACTCTTTTCTTCGTCGCCCCCTTTCTTCCTTTTAACTGCCTTTGTTAAGGGGTTTATTTTCCAGATCAGGTCTTCCACTTGAAAAGGATCCGATGGATCCGGTATACCCGTGTTTAAATCTGGGATTATTATATTCTTTTTACTAAAAGCTTGGCCCAAGATGTCTTTCGGTTCACTTTTGGGCCTCCTCCCTTTACGAGCCATTCCTTTACTTTCTTTTTTCATTTGGGCCTTAAACCCTTCTTTACTTATCGGCCCAATATTATCAGTATCTTTATTTTCCTTAAACTCTAGATTTAAATGACCTAGGCCACTATTCTCGTCTTTATCCGTGTGTTTGTTGACCTCGTTTCTATATTCAAAAAGGCTTTCCCAATTCTCACAAAAAAATAAATCTTTCTTGTGACTGTTCGTTTCCCGCCGATACTTCCTCTCCTTTGTCCTTTTGATTTCCAACCGTTTCATCTTCCTTGTTTCCGGTCACCAACTCAGCCGGAATTTCCACCACCTCTGCCGGAGTTTCCACCACCTCTGCCGGAATTTCCACCACTTCTACCGGATCCTTCTCTTTCATTGTTGTATCCAAAATTTCCGATTCCCTGTTATGTTTCACCTCATTTATAATCAAATATCTCCCCGGAATAAATTCCGGTGCCCATATGCCTGAAAGCTTCGATATCCAAACTGTGTATTCCTGACCCCTAAAAATTACTTTAACTTCTTCTTTAATTTCCTTCCCGGTATTCACTAATACCCCCAACCTCGCCTCGTTCAAGTTTCCACTGTTCAAGCTCATTTTATCTTGGTACACTACCTTCCCGAATACTCTCCCAATTTTTCACCTATCTCTCTGCTCCACAACATTATTGGAATACCGACCACTTTGATCCATGCTAGTCTTTCGAATTTTATTGGTTCTCCTTTCCATTCCCATACCTCTGAAAATAACTCTTCCCAACTTTCCTTGAAGCTGATTCTGAAATCTTCTGCTTCTACTTGTGAGCCAAACGTAATAAGGAATTTCATTCCCCCCAAGTATCTAATCTCCATTGTATTAGGGAAAATTCCCTGTAATGCTTCTCCCAGTTTTTTCAATCTTTTCATATCTCTTACCTCTGCAATCAACAACCTCTTCTTTAGTACTTTGCTGATTTCTGTCTCTTCTCCTGATAACTAGATCTTTTTTCCTAAACATTCGTATTTCTTATTCCCGGTCAGTATATCCCTATAGGAGGCTTGTTTCCTGTTAAAGCTGATGGACCCATAGCTATTATTTTCTTTCCCATAATTGACTTTCAACTGTCTGTTCTCTGTTTCCCTTCTCCCGTTTGTATTATACCCTGGACCTTCGTAGTATTGCCCCCTCTTTCCATTATCCTCTGTTTTTCATTCCTTCAAAAACTTGGACACATTAACTTTTATCTTTTTGTTCCCTATCCACACACTATTCAATGCTTGCAGTAGTTTATTTTGATCCTTTATTCTCTTGAACCTGACAAAGCCGAACACCCTCCCTGCATAGTCTCTTCTCTTCGGAATAACTGCATCGCATATGAATCCGCATGGCTGACATTCAACCCATAAGTCTCATCCTGTAGTCCATTCCGGTAAATTCGTCACATAGAAGGTTGTTGCTTTTTCACTCGCGTATTGTTTGCCATTTTTCACTAGTACATCGATCCATGGATTTTCTTCTTCCTCGGTTTCCTTTCTATCTTCCTTCACCCGCTAAACGTTCTTCTCTTTCTCACTCATCCCTTCTCTCGCCATTATCCCTATCCAGTTAAAGATCAGAGATGGCGGTGACTTTTTATCTTCTCCCGAAGTCCGGTAAAACTCCTTTCAGCGAATGGAAGAAGAGAAAAACAAGATAGAAGGAAAGGTCAAGCCAAAATACTCCGGCGACCTCGCACGCTATCCCGGCAGACACCCCTTCATCGAGCCTCCGACGCGCTTCAGGGAGAAAAACAAGATAGAAGGAGAGGTCAAGCCAAAATCCTCCGGCGACCTCACACGCTATCCTGGCAGACACCCCTTCGTCGAGCCTCCGGCGAGTTTCAGATGACCGACGACTTTTGATTTCTAGAGAGAGACTACTTCTCCGTGGATTGTTTATTACACATGGTATCTATCGCTATACCCTTTATGGTAAGTAATAATGTCACACCCCCAAATTACCACATGCGGGGACCCCGCTAGGCGTGTGACATACCAGGATCTAGCTACTAATCACATTGAACCAATAACAAGTTATAAAACAAGTTTCCATCTATCGTGATAAAACATTCACAATATAATTCCAAGTTTAACATATTCAGCGGAAGCAATTAGTAAAACACTGTTCAAATGTTTCAAAACCAAAGTATGTGAAAATCAGTAAACAAGTCTTGTATATCCATTCGGCAAGAACCATGACCACTCCAGCCATCCAGATAGAAAGTTCCTTGTCCATAATACCTAACGACATGCGAGCATGCAACAAGTGTATTAGACAACGCTGGTGAGTTCATAGTTTTACAAAAACGTTGGTTACCAAGTGTTTAGTTCAGTTCATTGATTATAATGTGGATAATAACTCGATACCGTACAAGATGGCTCAAAATTATTTTGCCCTTTCCCCAATGCCCCTATCAAAGCATTGGGCATGACTGGGTCATTAGTTCACACCCGTCCTCTCAGGTACGGGGTAAGGGTGCCAAACCTAGATAGCGCTACCAACTAATATCCCGTTACCTCTCAGGTAACAAACAAGATGGGACTTAATGGTGATAGGAGTGAGTGTATTATCCCACATCCCCGTTTTACCCAAATGACTTATTCCTCTCAGGAATACCCAATGATTGTCCCACCCACCGGGACGCATGCTCAAGAGGAATGAACTCACATTTGATTTGCTCGGTTTGTTAAGTTACCCGTCCAAGTT
Source organism: Helianthus tuberosus (assembly GCA_030545235.1). Classification (NCBI taxonomy): domain Eukaryota; kingdom Viridiplantae; phylum Streptophyta; class Magnoliopsida; order Asterales; family Asteraceae; genus Helianthus; species Helianthus tuberosus. The sequence goes on along the minus strand of CM060442.1, from coordinate 125,095,482 downwards.
GGTCAACCCAAACCCTACCGTGGTTACCAATCAATGTCAGTTACATAATCATACTAGTCACTTATTTCACACAGTTTGAATCTATCACACGATTATCTCATATTGCATATCAAGTACTCAGTTCACATACAAGCCCACCTCCTATATGAATATCTCAAATCAATACACAACAGACGAATGTTCTAACCACACAACACAAGTCAGGCTTCTTGTTCTTAGTCCATATTAATATCAGGCAACAAGTAACTTTTGTAAACACAAGTGTACACCAACCATAAGCATCACAACACTGTTTACTGTTCTGTTCAGTCCAAGGCACGGCGAAGAACCCTGGCGACGAAGTATCTATTCTTCATCGAAAACACAGGTGACGAAGTACCTAACCTTCGTCGAGGTTACATGCGACGAAGTATCTATTCTTTGTCAAAACTTCATGTGACGAAGTATCCATCCTTCGCCGTGACTAAGGGTGACGAAATATCATAAAGGTTCGTCAAGATCACATAATAACTGCTAACACGTTTTCAGCGGGGTTAATGGATCAAACATCGGTTTCTTTACAAGTTCTACAAACCCTAACTACTGATCAATCATCAAACAAGTAACCCCACGACCTTAATATCGAAATACAACATCACGAATTAACACAAGTCTCGATTCCACATACTCATGATTCCAATCCAACAAATAACATTCTCATACACAAGCAATTCAGGTTATCAGTTTCATAACTATAGACGTATTCAAACCATCAATCCTTATCATGAAATTTCTAGATTAAATGTTATTAAAGAACCTAATCTCACACAAATCACCATAGAATCATAACACCAGAATACCATCGAATAACAACGTTAGACACTAACCGTGGTACCGGATTGATTAGATAAATCAAGATGGAAAAGCTTCGAGACCCCCTACTGCCGTCGCACAGAGAATGAAGAGAGAGTATTGAGGGTTTTTGTGTTTTACGAAAACTGATTACAAGAGGTTATATAAATAACATAAAAGGGTTGGGCCGTAACCACTCTGGGCCGAGGCCCCTCTTCGGCGTAGGACATGTTCGACGAAGATCCATTCTTTGTCGAAGCTATGGACGACGAAGAACCCATTCTTCGTCGGGACCAAGGGTGGCGAAGAATCCCATTCTTCGTCGAGGAGGACTTGTGGCGAAGAATCTTATTATTAAACCTTAAATAATTTGTAATTAACACCACACATTTAACAACTAAGCATTACACATAAAACATTTATCATTCACATAACACAACACCACGTAAATCAAATTGTAAAAACTGGATTGAGAAGTCAGTGATGTGTATAGGAAAGACCTTGAAATCTCGGGTTGTCACAAATAAGTCGCTTCATAAACCATACCAACCAACGCTTCGTAAATCATACAACCATAATATACAATCAACCTATATATCTCTTCAATTGATTTAAACTTTACGTGGAAAGACGCAATTATTCAAATGGGTGTTTTTGAGTCCTATAAATACATTGAGTCTCATTTACCATTGGCATCCAATTTGGTTACACAAGACTTTTTCACATGTAGACCAGAATTCAACTAAACGAGCGATACGGCCGACGGGGAATTGAAGGCCGGCTTTGCTGCAACATGATGTGTCCTTTGCGACTGCAGATCTTCCGGCCATTGTTTATGATGGTTTTTAATCGGAAAAGTGTCATCGGAAAGTTTGGGATGTATTTTGTGATGTTATTTTGAAGAAATGGTCTCTGGTTGTGTTTATGTAGTCGTTGGATTGTTACTGTTTTGGCCAATGGAAAACCGTAAGATGATAACGGTGGTTAAGCGAGAGAGGTTGAGAAAGGGTAAAGTAAATACATATATTTTGATTTGGGGTTGTGTCATATATATGAGAGTAGAGGTGGCAACAAAAACCCAACCATGATATTTTGGGTTATTTTGGGCCTCTTTAAAAAAGCAAATAAGTTAGATTGGGCTGGGAATTTAGTCAAGATGGGTTAGAATGGGTTTTTTAATACCATCTAATTTTTCACATGGGTCAAGATGGGTTTTTACTCCCTAAACCTAAAACACGCATCAACTTCAAGTCTTCAAAGTTCAAACGAATCTTCATAGCTGCTGCGTCCACAGACCAACTTGCAGTGATTAACCCTTGGTGCGATTCGTCTACAGACCAACTTGCAGTGATTAACCCTTGGTGTTCATCAACGTCCAGTGATTAATCCTTTCTAATCATTCACATGATCATTATATGATTGATTAAATGCCTGTAGTATTTTGTTATGTTTGGGGCGTGCCAGGATCATTTTATGGCAGGTTGTTTCCATGCCTAACGCCAGTGCTCGCTTACCGCTGCCTGGTTAATGAAGACGATCGAGGTTCCTAGCTTTCTGTTTGAGTCAGTGGAGCCCGGTTTCCGAACTTCACAAGTTGTAAACAGGTTGAAACTGCAACTGTTTTTTATTTGACCCGTTTAAGATAAAACACCACCCAGATCAGCTCGTTCATACCAAACGGGTTAAAACTGGACTTCTTTTTATATGACCCGTTTGAGATAAAATAATATCCTTTATCGTTCTTGGTAGTGTAACAGCCTATGAAATAATGAAAGATGCTCAGGAGACTGGTGAACTGGACTATGTTAATGGAGGTAAGTATATATTATGTTGATTGTTTTTTATTTTCCACTTGTTTTCTCAACTGTCAATATTTTTTTCCTTCAACCGCACTTGTGCGATATTCAATAGCTGGAAATTTTATGGGACTGCCTGCTGTGACTGTTCCGGTATGATAACATAAACCAAATTATTACAATATTAATCTACTTTCTAAAATAAAATTATTAAAATACAATTTGAGTGACTTTCAACGTATCACACACCTTTCCTTGTAGACATGTCAAAATAGAAAATAAGCCAAATACTTGCATGTTCTGAACCAAGTGGTTCAGTTTAACTATATATTTTGTAGGTGAGTGCTAATGGAGCTCTATAGTATGGTCAAATAAATGTTATTTCACTGCATAAAAAAGTGCCAAAAATACAAACAGTTGGTTCCCACATGGTGAGAAAGTTTTCACATTGAACTGTTGAAACAGTTGGTTCCCAAGTGGTTTAACAGTTCAGTATTGGAACTATTACACATTGACTTTTTTAATTTTTTTTAATTTTCTGATGATGACCTGCAATTCCAAAGTTTTTTTGATTTTTTTTTATTTTTTTTGAATTTTTTGACAAAAACCCATCTTGACCTAAACCCATTCTAACTCATCTCTTAATAAACCCATCTTAACCCAAACCCATTCTAACCCATACTCATCCTAACCCATTACCCAAACCTACCCAACCCACCCATTTTGCCACCCCTATATGAGAGCAACGTGGCACTATCAAACGAAGAGGTGTCCGGGTGTTAAAACATGTGTAAGGATCATTAAGTTGGGATATGTACAATTGTACTATTACAGTGATATTTTCGTCGTTAAAGTTGGTTTTGTATATATATTTCCGGCGAACCGAAGTTTTTAATATAAATCAATAAAAACTTTCTTCAATAGATTTGAGATGCGAAACCTTCTTTATAGTACTATTTTCAAGTAAAAACAAGAATTCAACATGTTATTATGTTTAATCGCTTTAGGTTTTGATATTTATTTATAGATGTTAACATTCATATATTTGGCATTTGTTTTTTTTGTTGATTTCTTAGGGGAAGATTTTATGTTATGAAATTATGTGAGAATTTGGATCTCTCTTTTTGCAATTTGAAAGTGTTCAACAGTTGTATATAAATATACCATGCCATTTCAACATACATGTACAGATGATACATTTGTTCTGAAATGGTTCTCTAATTGTTGTTTTCAATTACTAATAGAGTAATTATTTTTATTGATAAAAAAGATTTTCAGCTAAACTGTTTTATGACATGGCTTTAAATTCATTGAGGTTTTTAAATGGTTGAAGTATAAATGCAAACTTCATGCTCAACATATGTTCATTGATTCTTTGATTGAATTCCACTTTTATTTTTTCATTACCTAATTATTTTTTTAAATTAAGTCAATGTTAAGAGAGATATGTGAGAGTATGTGCAAAGTGGTACGTGATTATAAAGGTTTTGGTATCACTATTTGAATCACGCTTGGAACAACTATAACCTAATTCACGCCTACGAGGGCGATGGTTAGGGGCGTTAGATGAGTGAACGGGGGAAACCACGCCCCATTACACATGGTCTTAAAATCAAAAGAATGTTTTGAAGTAAAAGTCTTTAGTGTGATAGGTTAGATGTCAAGCAAAATGAAAATAATGTTTTGCATTTTGCGCATCTCATGTAGTGATGCTAAAGACATTCATAATCGACATCCCGCCGCAACACCTCATATAGTAATACTAAAACATTCATAATTGGCATCCCGCCGCAACGCGCGGGTTGACATAAACTCGTAATACTACATAAAATAACGTAAAAATTGGGGCTGCAAATGAACTAAGAATAGTTCGTGAAACATTTAGTGGAAAATTCGTTTGTATTCGTTCGCTTAATAAATGAATGAACACAAACCTGAAATTTTGTTCGTTTAGTTAAGTGAACGAACATGAATGTTATGTCGTGTTCACTTATATTCTTGAACGTTCAGTAACATGTTTGTTTTTGTCCGTTTGTGATCGATAGTTCATTTGGGTTTCTAATTTGTTATATTTTTATTTAGTTTTTCAAAATCTCCACCAAAAAAATATTAATTAAATATTAGTGTGTTGTATTTTATTTAAGTTATTTAATTAGTTTATAGGTTAGGATATTATGGGTGGATCTACTAAATGTTTGTGATGAAAGATGCCGGGTTTATTTGAAAATTAAGAGTTAAGTGTCATTTACATTCCTCTAGTCTGTCCACTTTTGTCATTTCAAGCAAAACTTCAAAATTGTACCATTTTCCTCTCTGACATTCTTGAAACGTGTAATTTTAATCCAAAAAACTAACCCAATTATAAAAAAAACTCATAACTCAGTTAGCGCAGAGACGTAAATGACATTTAAACTCTAGGGACGTAAATGGCACTTGTTGATGCAACAAATACAAGACCAACGGTGGTAGCTAGACTGGCCAGGCAAAAGGGTTGAAGGGTTCAACTTTGCCTAACGCAGGTCGTGGGGTCCCCCCACGTTTGCAAGACGTGGAAGGAGGTTCACTAGTTTATTGTTGTTCTTCGCTATTGATCCTCCTCTGAATTGTACTCAGATTCGGAAGTGGTAGCAAAGGGAATGTGTGTGTTGGATGTGAAAGGGTGTGACTTGTGTGAAACAAGCACTCGATATGAATGACCAGAACTTAGAGAATCAGAGCTGGTCAGGAGATGTTTTCTGAAGTAAATGAAGTGTCAATTTATAAGAGAAGACCTCTCCCGAAGTAGAATGTATTAGACTAGTAACCTTGCTTGCAGTGGAGGGCTTGCCCTTTCGGGGGTTAAAGCCTTTTGACCCCTGGGTAATAGCATGTATTGTGCAGACCTGCTTTGCTTTTGCGGCTGCGGGTTGGTGAAGCGATCTCCAGATGTGACTGGCCACTGTTTCCGCATTGCTTTTCCCAACTCACAGCTTTTCAACCGTTGAACCGTTTAACCTTTTGAGCGTTTACATATTTAGTCATTTTATTTAGTCTTGGGCAACCCCCGTCATCAGCCCCCCAAGTCAGAGGTTTTTGGGTGGTGAGCTCAAAGACTTCTGACTTTTATGTGTGTATTTTATTGCCTGAAGGTTTCAAGGGTTCGTTGTTTGAAGGCTTGAAAGGTTGTAGGCGGTTTAAAATTTGAATTTTAAATTACTGACCATTGATTTGATTGATGTGTGGCAGTTGATAGGGTGGCGGTTTTGCAGAAGTTACTGTTTGCCATTATTACCCCTATTGTAGGTTTATATTTATTTTATGTTTGCAATTCTTATCCATTTTCCTCATAATTTTTCCAAGTTTCTCGCCATTTCCTTCCTTCTCTAAGGTTAGTTTCAGTTTCTTTACACCTTGTGTTCTTCATTTTCTGTTTTCAAAAATGGGTGCTCGTAAGGACTTAGCTAAATCATTTTCCCGGTTAACACAAGAGGAGGTAGATTTATTTTGTATGGAATATGGTATTGATAGGAAGTTTAACCCAACTGCTCCTGCTTGTGATGTTTCCGTTGATAAACCGACCCCTGGTTCGATTGCACTTTATTGTCGTCATTTTGAGTTCTCGAATCTTCGTTATCCCTTTTCGTTTTTTGTTTTGAACTTGTTGGAGTATTATCGGGTTTCTTTTGGGCAAGTTCATCCGAAGGGGATGGCTAGGGTTTTGCATTTTGAGGTTTTGTGTCGTGCTCTTGGATATGATCCTTCCCTTTTACTCTTTCGCCGGTTTTTTCGTTTGGCCAAGAATGGCGATTGGTTTACTTTTGAAACATCCAAAGTTGATACCTGCCTTATTTCGTCCATGGTTACTACGCTTGGGGCTTGGAAGGATCGTTTTTTCTGGGTTTCCGATGCTATTCTCCCATTTAAGATGGTGTGGAGGCAACCGGATGCCGTTCTCAATGATCCGGAACCTTCCGAGTCTGAATTGAATGATGTTTTTCTCAAAGCCATCCGGGAGTGCCCTTCTAGGGTTCGTCCCCTTCTAGGGTTCGTCCCTTTCCTGAACACTTACTAGTTCTTTTAGGGGTTAGTGAAATTTGGGGGAATGTTGATCGGGATCCGGTTCTTATGAGGAGTGGCATGGGTATGCATTTTCCTTTTTTGCCCTCTTTATGTTTTTCTTACCTTATGACTTATGTGTTGTTGCTTTTTGCAGTCATGTCTGCTTTGGATTTTATTAAGAGCGACGATACTTCTGATGTTGTTTTTGGGGATGCTCCGTCTGTTCCTGGTGAGAATGTTGTGGTTAGAACTGTTGATCAAAGGTTTGAGGGCTCGGGTTATGTTAGTGCTGCCACTGTCAAGGGTTTTTCTAAGTCTAATGCTCCCAAGTCTTCAACCCGCCGATCTTCTCGTCGGTTGTTGAAGGCTGGTCCTCAATCCACTTCTACTGAACCAGTGGACTTGAGTGATGATATTGAGGTTTCGGAAGAGCAGGGTGTTGAAGCAGGTGCTGAGAAAGATAAAGAATTGGTTGTGCATGGTAAAAAGGTTTCAGGCAAGAAGGTTGTTGCCACTCCTGTTCAGGAATCTTCAAGCAGGGACGTTGAAGGGTTGGATCCAGAAGGGATTTATGTGCCTACTTGGTCGGTGAAGAATGATGACAGCTTCAAAGATGCTGCTGTTTGTGAGGATGCTCTGAGTCATATTGCTCCTCCTTCAGTGCACAAGACCATTGCTGGGATGGATGATGACCTGATGTTGTCCCGTATGATTTTGAGTACTTGCAACCTTGCTGCCATGCTTCCTCATGGCATTGCCCGTTTTCGTCAAAGAATGCAGGAATATGAAGAATTCTCCAAGAAGAAGGATAAAATGAAATCCTCCATGGCTGGGATGAAAAAGGAGATAGCTAGTTTTGCTGATAAGGAAGCGGCGTGGGACAAGAAGGTTAATGACTTGAAGAGGATGCATGAGATTGAGATGGGTGATTTGAAAAAGAGTTTTGAAGCTAACTTGTTGAAGTTGAAAGCTGACCGGGAGACTTTGGCTGTGCAGCAGAAGGCATTTGCTAAAGAGAAGGATGGGTTGAAGGCTTTGGTTGCTCAGGCTACTGGGGATAACCAATGGCTCATTGAGCAGGGTTTCCACCAAGTGGTTACCTATCTGTTGCACTCCAAAGAGTTTAACTCTGCCCTTGGTGATGTTTATACTAAGCTACTCAATTTAGGAAAACACCAAGGTCTTATTGCAGGTTATAAGCTCCATGAATCCGGTCATCCTTTGGAGAAGTCACCTTTGTTTCGGCCCGAGGCTTCTGATGTTTTTAAAGGCTCCGTTGAGCAAATGGAGAAGCTGACCTATCCTTACATCCATCAAGTTTCTGGTTGTTTTGGTAAGCCTCTTGCTGTGTTGCAGGATTTGAAGCCGGAGGGCTTGAATGAGAAGGTCTGTGCTGAAATCCTGGGATCTCTTTCAAGGAAGAGGTCTTATTCGGGTGATAGTGACGATACCCTTTCAGGTCAGCCGGATGTTCCCAAGGATGCAAGCTTGGAGGCTTCAGTGATAGGTGGTGATGAAGGTGTAAAGGTTAAAAAGCTGAAGAAAACAAAGAGGGCCAAGGGCGAAGGTTCTGGAGTTTCCAAATCTGTTGATGCTTGATTCGTAGCTTTCTTAGCACCGAAAACAATTTATGTTTTGTAATGTTAATTTGAACAATATTAGGTTATTAGGAACCCTTAAGGTTCCTGTTGGTTGTGTTTAGGGCTTGTATGGCCGTTGGAACAGTAGTTAAGCTTGCAAGTTATTAGGACTTGCTCTAACTTGTGTTTGAAAGTCTTTTAGGGCTTTCTTTTATATGGTATGATGTTTAATTAGTTTCCTTGTATTGTGTTTTTATACTCGTGTCTTTTTGGTTAAGGCAGTATGTTTGGCTTTAACCTTCCAAGCCTTTTGGTTGTTTGTTAATAGGTTGAAGCCTTTAGGGCTTCGAGTTGTTATTCGGGTGGCTTGAAGCCTTGGAGACTTTTTGGTCTTGTGCCTTGACTTGGTTTGTAACTTTGTGATTTTTGTCTAAGTGACTTTGTTCTTTTAGATTTGCATTGTTCTTTTGTAGCTTTGTCTTTGTTGGGTTTGTGCTGCCCTTATGTTTTTTATACCTAAAAGGGTTCAGTGCTGCAGACACTTAGCCTTGGCATTTTTAACAAGAAGAGATAGCACCTATCCTTTCTATTATTTCTTTGGTTCTCGCTTGACTTTTTCAAGCCTGTTTGCGGATTATATTTTAAAGGCTTAGGGAACATTTGGTGTGGGCTGTTCACACCCGTCTATGAGACGGTTTTATGTTTTCTTAACAAGTCTCATGGAGTTGTATTGATTTAGGAACTCACCCTTTATATAGGTTCTTTTTAACCCTTGAACCTATTGAGCGATGTGGCCTGGGAGCTCATCCCCTTTCATGGCCCTTGCCATGGAGTTTTTTGCTAGGTTCTCAACCTGATCTTAGGATAGAAAGACAAGTTTGATAGAACAACTTCATTCATTTAAGCAATACTTACTTTTTACAAAAGGTATTCATAATCTTGCTTGAAATACATTTTGATACAAACCAAACTTTCTTGTTTAAACGTGGAACCTTTTCAAGGTTTTGCCGTTCCAATGCCTTGGAAGTCTTTTGCCTTCTGAGTCAGCCAGCTTGTAAGATCCACCTTTGTGTGCTTCAAGGATGGTGTATGGGCCTTCCCATTTTGGGCCAAGCTTTCCTTGATTTTCTTTCTTGCTGGCTTCGTTGTTTCTGAGGACCAAGTCCCCTGGCTTGAAACGTTCGTTCTTGACTTTCTTGTTGTAGTAAGCTTCCATCTGTTGCTTGTATTTGGCCTCTTGAATTGCGGCTTGATCTCTTGCTTCTTCTAGGAGTTGTAAATTCAACATGGTCTCTTTTTGGTTTGTTTTGGGATCCATGTTGACAATTCTTTGGGTTACAACTCCTATCTAGGCAGGGATCACAGCTTCTGATCCAAATACCAAGCTGTAAGGTGTTTTCTTATGGCTTGTTTTTTCGGTTGTTCTAATTGCCCATAGGACACTAGGCAATTCTTCAAGCCAGTTGCTTTCGTATCTTCCCAATCTTGTCTTGATGCCTTCCACTATGCTTCTATTTGTTCTTTCAACCTGGCCGTTTGATTACGGATAAGCCACTGAGCTGAAAACCTGATCGATTTTGTATTCCTTGCACCAAATGCTGAAAGGCTTCTCAGCAAACTGTCTTCCGTTATCAGTGACAAGTACTCCCAGCAATCCATAACGGCAAATAATGTTCTCCCAAACAAAGTCAATGACTTGTTTTCCCGTGATTTTGGCAAGTGGTTTGACCTCGGGCCACTTGGTGAAGTAATCTACTGCCACCAACAAGAATTTTACCCCTCCTTTGCTTGGGGGAAATGGACCAACAATGTCCATTCCCCATTTATAGAATGGCCAGGCCGAGGTTATCGGGAGTAAGTCATGCTTGGGACTTTTTGGGATTGGTGCATGAATCTGGCAAGCATCACATTTCTTCAGTTCTTCGGCTGTATCCCGATGCATTGAAGGCCAGAAATACCCAAGGTTCATGAGCTTTGCAACTACCGATCTAGCTCCAAAGTGAGCTCCGCATACACCTTCATGAATTTCCTTGATCAAATACTTACTTTGCTCGGGGCCGACACATCTTAGCAAGGGAGCGAGGTAACCCTTTTTGTAAAGGGTTTCTCCTTGTAGTACGTATTGCCTTGCCTTGATTTCAACCCTTTTAGCTTCCACTTGATCATTGGGTAATTCACCATTTTTCAGGAACTTTTTTATGGGAGTCATCCAGTTTGGATCTTCTTCGGTGACCACGTCTTGAACCTCCAATTCGTTAATGGATGGGGCCTTCAACACTTCTACCAGTACCTTCTTGGTGAGGTGGGCAAAAGTGAGAGATGCAAGTTTACTTAGGGCATCGGCCTTTTTGTTTTGAGATCTGGGGATCTGTTTGACGTTACACGTTTGGAAGGTACTCATCAGTTCCTTGGATTTTTCTCTGTATTTTTTCATGTTGGGCTCTTTAGCTATGTAGCTGTCATTCACTTGGCTTGAGACCAGCAACGAATCTGTGAACACTTCAAGCTTTTCAACCTTCATTTCTTTGGCCAGCCTTAGGCCGGCTATTAGTGCTTCGTATTCAGCCTCGTTATTGGTGGTCTGAAAATCAAAACGGAGAGCATATGTGAATTCCAAACCTTCTGGGTTGATCAAAATTAACCCAGCCCCTGACCCTTCAACGCTTGAAGCCCTGTCGGTAAAAAGCTTCCAGGCTTCAGGGTTGGAAGGCTCAGTGGTGGTAGTGTTTACTTCAGTGGCTGTTTGGTTTGGGACTTCCACAATGAAATCAGCCAAGACTTGAGCTTTGATAGCCTTTCTTGGGACATAGGTGATGTTATGTTCACCCAGTTCTATGGACCATTTGGCTAATCGCCCCGAGTTTTCAGGTTTTTCAAGCACACTCTTAATAGGTTGGTCGGTGACCACTTGCATGGGGTGTGCTTGGAAGTACCTTCGAAGTCTCCTAGCTGTTTGAACTAGGGCTAGGGCAATTTTTTCAAGGGGAGGATATTTAGTTTCAGCTAATTTTAAAGTTTTGCTGAAAAAATAAACGGGTACCTGGGCCTTGTCTCGTTCAATGGTGAGGACTGCACTGATGGCCTCGTCCGTGATTGAGAGGTACACCGATATTAACTCCCCGGTTTTTGGTGCCGCAATGTCTGGTAGGGAAGCCAGATGTTGCTTCATCTGGTTGAAAGCTTCTTCAGCTTCTTCAGTCCATTTGAAATCTTTCTTGTCAGAGCAGTTCTTGAGCGTTTTGTAGAAGGGCAGAGATCTTTCGGCCAACTTTGAGGTAAAATGCTTCAAGGCTACAAGCTTTCCGTTCAAGCTTTCAACCTCCTTCTTGGTTTTTAGTGGCTTGGTTTCAAGGACGGCTTTCACTTTGTTAGGGTTGGCTTTGATGCTTTGTTTTCCAACAATGTGACCCAAGAATTTTCCCTTCTCGAATCCAAATGAACATTTTTCAGGGTTAAGCTTCATGTTAACCTTTCTGAGGTTCTTGAAAGTTTCTTGAATATCATCGAGCATTTGATATTCCGTCTTGCTTTTAATCACCAAGTCATCGACATATGCTTCCATGTTTTTGCCAATTTGTCTTTCGAAGGCTTTGTCAACGAGCCGTTGATAGGTTGCTCCGGCATTTTTGAGGCCGAAAGGCATCTTTTGATAACAAAAGATCCCTTTGTCCGTGTGAAAGGCCGTCTTTTCCTCATCCTCTTTCTTCATGAGGATTTGGTGATAACCTTTGTATGCATCAAGAAAGCATTTGAACGAGTAACCTGTGAGGGAGTCAACCTTGAGATCAATTTCCGGTAGTGGATAGCAATCCTTAGGACAAGCTTTGTTAAGATCCTTAAAGTCTATGCACATCCTCCAAGAGTTGTCTGGCTTCTTGACCATAACCGGGTTTGCAACCCATGACTGGTACTTGACTTCTCGGAGAATACCGGCCGACACAAGCTTTTCAACCTCTTGGCAGGCTGCCAGACTTCTCTCGGGTGCCAAGCTTCTTTTCTTTTGGACTACAGGCTTGACATCCGGTGGTATTCTCAACTCATGTTCGGCAATGTCCCGAGGAATCCCGGTCATATCTTCTGGACACCAAGCGAACACATCGCTGTAGTGTGTTAGCAATTTTTCAAGGTATGAAAGGGTCTCTTGAGAAAGGTCCGGATTGACCCTTATTCTTTGTTCAGGGTACTTAGGGTTTATGACCAACCTTTGCCTGTCTTCTTCACTGTTTGAGCTTTCTCCTTCAACCATGTAGGCCTCCTGAGAGGGTTGAAGGGTTGCTATGCCCCTCTCGGTAGGAAATTTGACTGTGCCATGGCCAACAGACACGGCCATGTAAAATGCACACTGTCCTGGTCTTCCAATGATCACGTCATAGCTTGAGGGGATATTGATGACCACAAAGGTAAGTGGTTGAGTTCTTTCTTTTAAACCTTCACCGAAACGAACATTAAGTGTCAGTTGCCCTAAAGGCTTGAGTGGTATGTCGGCGATACCTTTTATAGAGGTTCCAGAGGGTTGAAGCCTTGAACGCTCTTCATTGCTCAAACGGTTGAAGAATTTTTCGAACATGATTTCAGTGGCTGCCCCCGTGTCTATGTATGCCCTATATGTTTGCAACGTTCCCACGGTAGCCTCTACCACAAGAGGGCTAGAGAGAGGGTCTTTCTCCGTTGGGGGGAAGCAAACACACTGAAGCTCCCAAGCTTCCAACCGCTGTCTTTTATGAGGAACCTTTCCATCGAAATCCACCATATTGACTTCCTTACCCTTTCCTTCAGCCATTTTATCCCGGACTCCCTTCACCAGATGAGCGAGTTCTCCGGACTTAACAGCTTCTTCAATTCTTTTCTTGAGTTGGAAGCAATCATTGGTGTGGTGGCCTTTCTCTTCGTGAAACTCACAGTATTGGGTGGAGTTCTCGTTTTTCCTGCTTTTGGGGAGAGGTCTAGGAGGCCGAAAGTTTTGTTTGACTTCTTCTGTTGCAAGGATTTCTTGAGGGGTCTTTGTGAGGGATGTGAAACTTATGCCTTTTTCCCTGCTTGAAGGGTTCCGACCTTCAGACCTTCGAGGGTCTAAACCCTTTGACCGCCTGTCATAGGAGTTGAAGTTCCCCCTCTTTCTAGCTGGGCTATTGCTTCGCCAGCCGGATCCTCTTTTTCTTTGTTCTTTAATGTCTACTGCCTCATCTCCCCGAATGTGGGCTTCATCCCTTTCGAGGGCTTCTTCCAAGGTCTTGGGCAGGGATTTGTTGAAATCTCTTGTGAGGTACTTAGAGGTGATGGCATTCATGAAACTAGCCACTCTCATTTTCTCGTCGGCCCCTACATAAGTCAAGCCTTCCTTCTTGTATCGTTCAATGAAAGCACGAAGGCTTTCATCATCCCGTTGTTTTATCTGAAAGATCACTGTTGCGTCTTTGACATATCGCCTTTGTTGGGAGAAATTGGCCAGGAAACCCTTGCTAAGATCATCAAAGCTTCGAACGCTTTGAGCAGGTAAGTCGTTGAACCAGATTCTGGCGGATCCAACAAGAGTTTGCATGAACATTAGGCAACACTCAGCGTTTGACCATTTCTCTATCCGAGCTGCACCGGTGAAGATCTGAAGATGGTCCTCAGGATCTTCGGTCCCATCATACGTCCTGATGTGGGATGGCATTTTAATCTTTGATTGGAAATCATAATCGGCTATCTGCCTTGAAAAGCATGAAAGGTTACTTGGCTTGTATGGTTTAGCCAAGTGTTCTTCAGCCTTGCATCCACATTACTGCTATTGCCGTTATTTCCCTGAGTGGCAAGCACTTGATTGATGAAGTGTTGCCATGGGAAGTTGGCCATCATCTGGATCATCATGTTGGGCATGGGGTTGAAGCCTTGAAGGCTTCCTGGGCCAGCGGAGCAGTTTATCCCGAGGGGAGCACTCATAACAGCACTTCGTGCTAAGGGGAGCACGGACAGAGCTTGCTCCCATGTGGTTGTGGTAGATGCTGGATAGCTTATTACTGGGGATTGTAGGAGCTGGTCAAGAGTTAGCTCATGTCCCAAAGGAGCGCCACTAGTAATTGGTTGGGAAGAAAAGATAGGATGCACCGTAGGATTTGTCATAGTGGACAGATAAGGGTGAGGGTTTGAAAGGTTACTGGGACCAGCCTCACTTCTTGTTGCAAAAAGAGGGGGAGGTGGCCCAGGAGACAATGTTGGTTCAGGTTCATCATAGTCTAAATGAATCCTCACTCCCTTTTCTTTTTCTTTACTCACATGCTGGTTGAGAAGGGACCTCAACACAAGGAAATTGTTGGCAACCCCTTCAGGGGTGAGTTCAACACATGATGGGGCGTCGGAGACACCGATATTGGGAGATGGAACTCCGGATCTGGACGGAGTTGGTGTGTTGAAGTTGAGGAACTCGGGTGTGCTCCCCGGAGTTGAGAAAGAAGTTGGTATAGCCACGTGAGCTTGGCTACTACCCGGAGTAGAAGCGTTTGGAATCTGATTTACTTCTTCCGGGGATCCACTTTCAGACATGGTGATTTTAAGTGAAAAGAGCTACACTACTAGGTCTTTTTGAGAAGAAATAGCGGCGTAGCCCCACGGTGGGCGCCAACTTGTTGATGCAACAAATACAAGACCAACGGTGGTAGCTAGACTGGCCAGGCAAAAGGGTTGAAGGGTTCAACTTTGCCTAACGCAGGTCGTGGGGTCCCCCCACGTTTGCAAGACGTGGAAGGAGGTTCACTAGTTTATTGTTGTTCTTCGCTATTGATCCTCCTCTGAATTGTACTCAGATTCAGAAGTGGTAGCAAAGGGAATGTGTGTGTTGGATGTGAAAGGGTGTGACTTGTGTGAAACAAGCACTCGATGTGAATGACCAGAACTTAGAGAATCAGAGCTGGTCAGGAGATGTTTTCTGAAGTAAATGAAGTGTCAATTTATAAGAGAAGACCTCTCCTGAAGTAGAATGTATTAGACTAGTAACCTTGCTTGCAGTGGAGGGCTTGCCCTTTCGGGGGTTAAAGCCTTTTGACCCCTGGGTAATAGCGTGTATTGTGCAGACCTGCTTTGCTTTTGCGGCTGCGGGTTGGTGAAGCGATCTCCAGATGTGACTGGCCACTGTTTCCGCATTGCTTTTCCCAACTCACAGCTTTTCAACCGTTGAACCGTTTAACCTTTTGAGCGTTTACATATTTAGTCATTTTATTTAGTCTTGGGCTACCCCCGTCATCAGCACTTAACTCTTATATTTTCATTTTTAAACTTATTATTATTATTATTATTATTATTATTATTATTATTATTGTTAACTCCTAAATTTTACAAGGGGCAAGTTGGTTCTCTTTGATCAGTTACAAGGGGCAAGTTGGTTCTCGAAAATCTACTTGCATTCGGGGTATCACTGTCACACCCTAACCAATGACGGAAACATCGGGGTGAGACGAACAAATCGCTCAAAGCGTCATAACACTATGTGATAATATAATTTAAATTCAATTTCATAGAATTGCTAAAATGTCATACAAAATTCAAATGAGAACAACATTGTTTCAAACCATCAAATAATTGTTCATTCTAGGTGTGTTTCTAAGTCCACCTAAATCCCTTTTCTTCACTTAGCATCATCTCATCTATCAACCTGCAACATGTATTAAAATATGATCAACAAAAAGTTAGCGAGTATACAAGTTTTATACATAGCATAATATGGAATAAAATGTTTAACGATCTCATATGCAACATGAATAACAAAGATGCAAGTTACTAATATGCTGAAACGGTGTAACTATATGTTCAAACCCGAGTATACAACGTAAATTTGCCTATCCCAAGAGACGAGCAGGAGGTTAACATGTTTAACTTAACAATACCCAAGACTAATGGGCAGTGCGTTAATCCTATAGCGCTATTATTTTTAAGGTAGGCTAGCAAAGTTAATGAGCATATACTGACACAAAAGTTTACATAGCATACGAGATTAACAAGCATCATATAGTTTCATGTTTAGACGTGGATAAAGTGTGATTAAAATAAGTTTCAAGTGTTGCGTGTTTTGTATAACATACATGTTGCACCCAAAGTGTAAAAAGGTAAAATGGGATCGAGTATACTCACGGTTTTGCAAGCTTCCACTTGGTAAATCCGCGAGTTTGTTGTTTGATTAGGATGGAGCACCAAGTCCTTCTACACGAAGAAACATAGGTGTATGAGTATTGGATGTTAACGGAGGATTAAGGATTCGGAGTTTAAAGTACATGAAATGTAGACATATGAGAAAATAATCATCTAGCACATGATACTCGTTTTGACACTATGAAACCCAAAAGGGTTTAAATGTTTTCATGGGTTAAAATACCCATTAGAATCGTAACAAGTATTAAGGTCTTAGATGATGTAACTTAACAATTTGACAAATGGCCACTAGGTCATCATTAAAGGATTGGTTACTTGGATATAATATATGTAATATAGTATATATTTATAAGTTTCTAGTCCAATAATAATACAAGAACATCATATAAGTCATGCATGAGGTAGGAAGATAAATCTTCCATTTAGGAACCTCTTTTGTATTCACCAATACACATGTTGTCATAGACAACAAGGATGGTCATGAATATACATTAAGGAAATGAAATACATACTAGCTAGCTAGCTAAGAAAACATCAAGTGATGTGTGGATTTGCAAGTAGGATAGCCCAAGCTAACCATATAATCGCACAACTTCAAGTCTAAGACTTGTTCATCACTTGTGAGTTAAAACCCTATTAAAACATAAAGTTTTTTGAGGATTAAACCTCTGGATTTACATGTCACAACCTTATTTTTAAGCTCACATAATCATGGTCTTGATTAGTAGCATAAGGACATAGGAATGTGTTGAGAAATCTCAAGTTCAAGTAAGTTTAACAAGTGTTTAATCAAAACAGAAAGTTTCCTTGCACTTTTCACCTTATTTGGTTGATGTTCCAGCCTTGGGTTTCCATGGAAAACCTGTGAAAACACACCTAAGATTGTTCCAAGTGCAAAGGAGGAAGAATGAGTGAAAAAAATGAAGTAGAAGTGAGGTTATGCTCACTTTTGTAACTTGGTATACTTCTGTCTTTGCTACCGATTTCCAGCTGAATTTGGAGTGTTTAGAGAGTGTTTAAGTGAGTTTGCAAAGTGAAAATGTGTGAAGAAGGCTTGGGTTTTATAGGGAATGAATTAGGGTTGAGTTTGGTGGCCATTAATGCAAGAAACACATCAAACAAACATAAAACTAGCCAATCCACGAGCTGGAAAATGGAGTCTGCTGGATCGACACCCTCACGGGGCGCAACCGAGTAGGGGGGGGGGTCACGGCCGGCGAGCCACCCCTTTTTGGCGAATTTGTTGACTTTTGACATGTTTGGTCCTTGCACTTCCATATTTTGATGTTTTTAATGTGTTTTAGGGTGGTTTAAGTATAGAGAATCATATATAAGGGTATGTGATATAATTAGATCATAAAACAAATATAAAACAAGTATAAACAAGTATGTTTGTTGAGATTAAGTATCGTATTCGCATAAATTGAGCATATAAGTCACATGTTTGTAAGTTTCACGTATTTCGCACGAATTATGATTAAAGTATCACATGTTTAATTAATTCGAATGTATGGTCAAGTATGAAATGTGTATAACATGAATGTAAAGAAATAAGAATTTTATTATGATCCAAGTCTCGGATTTTACAGCGATTACAACGAAAGGACAAATACAAGAACACTAGACTTCCAAAAATAGAAATACTATCGACGCGTTCTAATTAAGGAAAGTACATTACAGTCTCCCCTCCTTTAGGAAATTTCGTCCCGAAATTTAGGAAGAAGCAACGAAAAGTTGCGGATACTTGGTCTTCATATCACTTTCGAGTTCCCAAGTAAATTCAACGCCACGTTTTCCTTCCCATCGAACCTTAACGATAGGAATTTGACTGCGCCTCAATTTCTTGACTCCTCGGTCCATGCTCTCGACGGGTTTTGTGACAACCGTAAAAAATCCAGGTATCCGTACAATTAATTAATGTTAATTAGTGCTTAATGACTGTGCTGAATTACAACTGATAACTTAAACTGCTTTCTGATTACTGCATCATGCTTACATGTGTATCACATAATGTCACCTCATTGTCACATGCAAACTTTATTGACATATATGATGCACAAAGCACAGTTAGCGCAGTTAACGGATAAAACAGGAATATGCTGATGAGGTTCAGTACATAGACAGACAATGTTTTGAGACCCAGTATGAGCCAGAAACCAAGTACTACACTAGTATAGTGTGTAGGGAAGTAAGGACCACAAAACTGCTTTTCTAAGTGATAGTTTAGGTGCCGGGAAATGCCTAAAACTCACCCAAAGTGCAGAATTCTGCATTTTTCAGCAAAAATCAGCTTTTTTTAACAATCTAGTTTCATGTAAAAATATGACTAAATGGTTCTGAATGCTTTCCTAAGTGTCGGGAATTAAAAGTGTCACAAAAAATGGTACTTAAAGAACACTAAAAGGAATAGTTTGACACTTTAACGAACCGGTATCTAACCGAACAACCGGACACTACCCGAAACACCAAAATTATACTAGAAGCACTGTTTTATTAAAGAACACTAAAAGGAATAGTTTGACACTTTAACGAACCGGTATCTAACCGAACAACCGGACACTACCCGAAACACCAAAATTATACTAGAAGCACTGTTTTATTATTTCCGAGCTAGATATGATCCCCGAACACCCTAACACCCACTAAAATATCTAGTAACTAACTTAACTAACTATACACTAGGATTTGAATTATAATCTAACTACATGGTTAAAATTTACAATTAGAACCCCCCCCCCCCCCACAAGCTAGTAATCGGCCCACATGGCCTAAATGGTGGATTTTGTTGATTTAATTAATAGATTGTGTCATGTACCTTGGAAGACATAAGACCCAAGGGTTAAACACTTGTTGGAGGTTATAAGAACAAACCACTAGATCACTATCCTCACTTCATCTCACCACTTTCACTCCACTCATCTCTCCCCCTCTCCTCCTTACCCTCGGCCGAACCCACCACCATCTACCACCATCATCAATCATTCAAGCTCATCCATTCTAAGGCCACACAAAGGTGTTCAAGGGTACATAAGGAAGCTTGGTGGCATCGGAAGTGGAAGGACCTTTCTCACTTGCTTTTATCCATCATTTTTGTCACCTTCATCTTCAAGAGTCCATCCCTAGCCATAGAGCTAGTAGTAAGGCCCTTGTAACCCTTTGTTACTTCTAAATTAGTTGGTTAAAAGATGTAGTATGTTGTTAATCACAAGAACACTAAAGAAACATAATCAAGAAGCATGAACATAAGCTTGATATATGATGAAATATGGATGAAACTATGTTGTTTAGTGTATGAATGATACTTGATTGTTACTTTCTTGAAGATTATGATGTTGATCATCATAAGGAGCTTGCTAGATTGTGATTGAACACATGATCTAGCAAGTGAGAGGATGATTATGTGATGAAACAAGATGATCATCCTCATGTATAAGCATGAACTTGAAGAATAAAGTGATTTCTTGAAAAATAATAAACAAAGTGAGTTAGTAATCTTATGGATCTAAGATTTGTGAATGGTTTTCCAAAAGAACCAAGTTCAAAATGTGATTTTTAGAAGATCTTGGTTCTTACTTAAACTTACACTATTTTTGGTGATAAAACAAGCGTAGAAACACTAGAGAAACAAGAAGATTTCATAAAGAAACATTTTTGTAAAATATGTTTACAAGTTGTAAACACCCAAATCTTTCAAGAATGAAGTTTATAAAGAAGTAAATACACTTTGGAAGGTAACTAAACTTACTAAACACACTACCAAGTTACTACAAGTTTTTATGAAAGTTCAAGTTCATGATTATTATGTAGATAGCTTTGTTTTAGCACTTGGTAAGTGTAGGTTGATTGTTTATGATGATTTTTGAAAAGAAAATGATATGCTTTAATAGCATGGACACCTCCATTTTTAGGGGAAACTATGGCAAAAATTTTCTAAAAATACAAACACTTAGAAAAATATTTTCTAAACAAATATTTACAAGAGTATTTTGATCATAAGTTTCAATATAAACTTTGCCATGATTTTTGTAACAAAAATACAAATATTGGAGGTTGGTTTTTATAAATAAAAATGGGTAAATACATATTCAGAATATATACATATATATATATATATATATATTAAAGACACTTGTGTGAATATTTGTATACTTTGTGTATTAGTTATATTATTTTAGAATTTAAAGTAATATAACTTAACAAAATACCAAGAATTTACAATCCAAGATAATACCAAAAATCACAAGGAATAAATATATAAGTTACACACTTAATATTGTGAAACCGAACGATAGAACGTAACTTATATAATACTCCGGAAAATACCGTTACAAATATATTTTTGGTAAATATTATTTTGGATACGAAACGAAATGAAAGTATGATTTTTATTACAAAGTATATCATATTTTCAAGAAAATATACTACTTTTGGGAAAAATATATATATATTCTTGGAATACATTAGTTATGGATAAAAATAAGTTAAATATATTTTCTAAAGTGGGACTTGAAAATATATTAATTTGGAACTACAAATACAATAATACGAAAATACATGTATGAAATACCCCCATCCTTGGGAAAGAAATACTTGAGAAGTATTGTTACAAAAATATTGTTTAACAATTATTCCAAAACTTAAATATAATTTAAGTTGAAATATTTATTATTTTAACAAGAAAATTATAACTTGGGATAATATTAAAAGAAACGTAACTCAAAAATGTAAATACAAAGGCAAGGCACGGCCCGTTCGTCTAATAGACATTAGTACATTGTAGGGAGTCGTGTTTGCTGAAGAGATTTGGGTTACGATTCTGAAGACGCAATACTGTGAGTTCATGTCCCCCTTTTCTTTAAACTGTTTTGTTTATTTACTTCGGGGGTGAAATACATGTTACAAAAGGATTACATACAAATACAATTGGCATGGTGAGCCTAGGAAAGAACCATAGATCATGTGAATGGGTAGGCGGATACTTGGGACCATTAATCCTCGTATAAGGACCG
Organism: Helianthus tuberosus; assembly: GCA_030545235.1. Taxonomy (NCBI): domain Eukaryota; kingdom Viridiplantae; phylum Streptophyta; class Magnoliopsida; order Asterales; family Asteraceae; genus Helianthus; species Helianthus tuberosus. The sequence goes on along the minus strand of CM060442.1, from coordinate 125,074,107 downwards.
AGGGGCATGAGTGATAGATCTATTTGGGTGTAGCGAGCCCACACCCATGAGGACCAGGGTGGTCCATAGGGTGACTATGTCTTCCAGCCGGAAGCCCGGTACAACTTTGCTAGGTTTGAGTCTTCCTACACCGTCACACATATCAGTGGCCTTGCAAACCATTGGTGATCTTTTCCTTGTTTGCTATCATACCGGGACTTTCATACTTACACTGTTTACAAAGGGTTATACATACATATACAAAACACATGAACTCGCTCAGCTTTTGTTGATGTTTTTAAACTACATGTATTTCAGGGAACTAAGTGGATCCGGCAGGTGTATGCATGTGTTTCAAGCTGCGTTATAAATAAAAGATGTCATCCGTGGTCGTAGGGTTTAGGAGATGTATCTTACTCCTGGACGAGATACATGGTTCTAAGCTCGGGTTGGTTTAAGTTATGTTGTCGAGTCTTCGTGAACTCATTAAAACATGTTATGGTTTGTAACTTAAATTTGGTGCCGATGTTTCAAACAAGTGAGTTGTGGCATTTTCAAACTTAATTTTTATGGATGAATATCTTTTGGTTTTTATCATATAGCATTGTTATGATTGAATGCTATGGTATTAAGAAGTCACACCAATAACCACGCTTCTGCAAAAGTCAGGGTGTGACAGGTTTCTCCATGAAATGGAAAGTCTCGTTGATTTGAAGATCTTCGAGTGGGACTTGAAGCCCTTCTTCAGCTAGATACTTCTTGAGGTTTGAGACGTGAAACGTTGGATGAACATCGTTGAGTCCTTGAGGTAAACCGAGTTGATAAGCCACCTTGCCAATCCTCTCGAGTATCTTGAAATGTAACACCTCGTAAAAATCATGCCCAATATGGTGTAACACGAGTTGTCGGAAGTTAAGGAATTATCAGAAGAGGAGGAATGGACCAAAGCGAAATGTGATAACGTTCTTAAGGAGCTGGAACAATATAAAATGAAAAATATTAAGCAAAGAGCCAGATCTAAATGGGATATGGATGGCGATGAAAATTCGGCCTTTTTTCACGGTTATATCAATAGCAGACGAACAACAAACAATATCTCCGGTCTTATTATTGAGGGAAATTGGATCTCTAAACCTTCCTTAGTTAAAAAAAAAAAAAGATTATGGGTTATTCCAAGTCGGCCTTGAAGGAGAAAAGCAATAATAGGCCAAGATTTCAAACTTAAATAATTCATAAGAAGTTGGAAGAAATTATTACTGTATTTTTTATTTTTATAAATGCAATAAATATTCTTCAGTTAAAAATTGAATAGTCTTTTTCTTTCACGCCTTTTAAGAAGAATTTAGTAGCCTCAAACTTTGAATATTGACTTTAACAATAATTATGTGTTTATGTGGTAAATATTTTTGTTGCTGGCTATAAAAAATAACTATAAATAGAAAAAACGAATTCATATGAGTTACCTTCAAGTGCACAAATCATTTTACAATTTACTTTAGTGATTAGTCAAGACATGCGTTTGAAATACAAATGCTCTACCTACGTGGTTGTAACTCCATCTTAGAGTTTGGTGGCTGTAGTTTTGAGTTTGGCTCTAGCTTCTTCCCAGGTCAGCTTTGGTGTTTCAATGAAAATGTTTTGATGTTTATAATTAGAGTTAATTACATAGTTAGTCCCTGTGGTTTGTACAAAGTAACATTCTTAGGTATTAATAGTTTAAAATCACATTCTAGGGTATTAACTTTTCATTTTGTAACGTTTGGAGGTATTAACGTTATTTGTAGGTTTAAAATCACATTCTATTAGTACCTAAGTATGTTATTTAGTGCAAACCACATGGACTAAGTATGATAATAAGTTAGAAGTTAATACCTCCAAACGTTACAAAATGAAAAGTTAATACCCTAGAATGTGATTTTAAACTATTAGTACCTAAGTATGTTATTTTGTGCAAACCATAGGGACTAACTATGTAATTAACTCTTATAATTATATAGATACTAGGTTAACAACCCGTGTATTACACGGGTAGCATATATAATGTGAAAATAAATTATTCATATCTCGTAATTACACAACTTATAATGATAATTATACGACTCATGCTACAATTATATACATTCTACATACATAATTAAGTAACTTATAAAAATTATTACTCAACAATGATAATTAAACATCTTATACACACCACACAACAACTACTTTATTTTATTTTATAAATAGATGATTTTTTTAATGTATAGCAAGACTATACTTAAATTAAAGATTTTTTTAAATAATATAAAACATGTTACAAATAATTGTAACAAAAATTTAAAAGATACCATAAATATGGGTGTATTAATTTGCTATTTAAAAAAACATATAAAAAAAGATTTCTAGCTTTTTACCATAAATAATAAAAAATAGTGAGAAAAAATATGGAGTTCACAAGTAGCAAAATTTTAGGTAGATACTCTAAAAATGAGCCAAATGTACTCCTATTTTTATTTATATATAGAGAGAGAGACACACACGTATCGAAAGGATAATAATAAATCTCTTACGAGTAATTCAAGAAACTCAATCTTTACCATCCATCTAAAAATCTTATGGTTGAGATTGCAGGTTATATAAAGTAACTTTTCAGAAACATGTTACAAACTGACAAAAGTACGTGTAACAGTTTTTTTTTCGTTTTTCCGGACAGACTTGTCTTTTACACTAATTCTTTTCTTTAAAAACATGTAACATGTTTTTTACATGCGCTACACATTGAAAACTCGTAAATTTTAAGCTCGAAAATGTTACACTTTGTAAAACCTACAAAATTTGTTGTTGAAAAATAAAAATAAAAAGTGTAACATGTGATGTTACATCTACGTAAACAACGAAAAAGGTGTAACAAATTAACTTTTTCTTTTCTAACAAAAATTGTTACAAATGAGAATTCTGAAAATGGTTGTAACACGTCACAACATGTAATAACATCCATTGAGTTTTGAGTTTTTTGAACTCAAAAGGGTACTCTGATCTTAGAGTAAATAAATAAACAAGTTTCGTATATTAAAAACAATCCTTCATGATAAACTGATAATAAATTCTTAAAACTTTTTCTTGATTTTACGTATAAGTACACACAATAAATAAACACATTTGTGATTTCTAGTCTAAAAGTAATTAAAAAAACAATCCTTCACGATAAACTGATAATAAATTCTTTAACTTTTTCTTAATTTTACATGTAAGTACACATAAGGGTGAAGGGAGTGGTGCGGTGAAGGGAGCGGCAAACCGGTTTGCCGATCGGCAACACCGGCGCCGTCCCATTTTACCGCGCGGCAAAATGATGAAATCGGCTAAGCATTACCGATCGACAAAGAAGAGAGAGAGGGGGGGGCAACAATGATTGGAACAATGATTGGAGCATGCAAGAGCAGGAGGAGGTGCTACGGCGACTGGTGGCGGTGGTTTCCGGTGGCGGTGGTGGTGGAACCGGTGGTGGTGGAACCGGTGGTGGTGGCGGTGGAACCGGTGGTGGTGGTGGTGGAACCGGTGGTGGTGGTGGTGAAACCGGTGGAACCGGTGGTGGTGGCGGTGGAACCGGTGGTGGTGGTGGTGAAGGGGTGTTTAAAGATAAAAAAATAAAAAAAGTTTGCCACTTTCAAGTGTCTACACCACTGCCAACACTTTTCACCAAAGTTTAAACTCTTCACACTTGCTGACATGGCACACTCTGATTGGTCTATTTTAAAGTTTGTCACTTTCACCTGTTTAACCACTTCCTTCACCCTAATAAATAAACAAACATTTGTGATTTTCAAGGCTTAAACTACAAGACTTATTTTTGTTTTTCACAGTTAATATTAAAAGTAGCAACACATATATGGTGTACTCTTGGAATAGAGCCATAAATCATATTTGTTACATATTGTTTGAAAATCTTATATTAGTTATAAAACTTATATATTACTTGCAAATCTAACATTAGTTATAACTTTTAAGTTTACATAATGGGATAACGTCCCTTACTGCCTCAACTAGTTAACACCCTCAACACCGTCCCATGCTAGCCAAAGGCGGCTCCGCCAAACCCTTAACGGCCATTAACTATTCCATGCGTGAAGGCTGATTTTAATTCAACCTTTAGTTAAACCATTGCAGATTAATTAAGAAATGGGTTCTTAAACCGCACCATGTAACCTAAGTGTAAAAATAAGATTAGTTTTGCATCTTATATTCAAATTTGTATTAATACATAAAAAATAACCGTAACAAAATTTACCAACTGTTCCAATTAAGTCATCAAAACTATTTTTGTCTCTCTAAAGTCATTGAAGTTTAATTTGCTGTTTTAATAGTATGTAATTATCAGTTTACCATGTTACCAATAATGACGTGTCAGGTTTCATTACATTTTTTAAATTTTTATATGATGTGGAAAATATAAATAATGATATGGATTTTTCAACTAAAAAAATCACTTTTTTATTAAAAAAATTATAAAATCATTTGTCTTTAATTGGTTTTAAGTTTAAAAATTGCTTTTTTATATTTTAAATCATAAAGTTATATTTTTTCTAGTTTTTAAAAATAAAGAAAAACGCATTTATTATTCATAAAACCCATTATTCCTTTTCGTTTTAGTGTGTGTCTAGTATAGTGTTTTTACTGTGTTGTGTGTTCTTCAATACAACAAGCAAGACAGAGCACTTTTATTCATCCTAATTTGCTATTACAAACACGGGAAATATATTGCAAGCATGCCTATTTTTTCAAGATTCAGCCTTAACGAGCAAAAGTGCAAAATAGTTGAGAGATTTTTGTGGGTTTTAATTTCTTTATTTCAAGTTTCAATTTTGAATCTTGCATTTACGTCGTCTGTTATTGAAATTTCGTGAATCTTCGATGAGAATCAAAACTTGCCCTATTAGAAATCGAAAATCGAAACCGAAGTAGACCCCTCGGAAATCAAAGGTGAAACGAAGTTTCTTTTTCAGATTCATATAAAATAAAATGGAAATCGGAAACGGCGATCTCGATTTTCCATCAAAATCACAAAATCGAACGAATTAGGCATATATGATTGAACGTTTGGTGAACACCTAGTGAAGTTGACGTTTTACAGAGGTTTGAAGATTGGTTGGTCGTCGAAGTACTGCATAGGTTGAAGATGACGTCACAGTTTGATCGACGATTACAAAATTGAAACGTTTGAAAGTTCAAAGGTTCCAAGGTTAATAATATGGTTTGATTACATAAAATTCATCTACCCTAAATAATATCCATATAAGCATTAAAATAAAAAAATATGAAAAAACAATAATAACCTGATCACCTAGTAATTACATACTATTAGGACTCTAAATTAAAGTTTAGTTACTTCAAGGAGACAAAAAGTTTGAATGACTTAATTGGAACAATTGACAAACTTTGTTACATTTATGTAACATTTCCCCAATATCAAATGGCAAAATTTAATGTTTTCCCTTCATTTTGTTACAATATTAGTAAGATAGGGAGTTAAACGTACCCTAAATACCCGTTGTAGTAAAAACTAAAGATAACAATATCTTACATGAGGAAGTAAAGGTACATTCAATAGTCTTTTTTTTTATTTTATTTTATGAGAAGGGTACGTTTAACAAAACCCGTTAGTAATGACTTCTTGAATTGGGTCCCCACCCCATTACATCCCCCGAAAACGGATAATCCGAACCGACATTACTCCCATCCGCCACATTAAACCCCGAAACCCCTCCGCCACCGCCACCGCCACTTGTCACACCCGAACCCTGAGATGCCGTCGGCTGAACCTGCCCACTACCACCACCACCACCACCTTCCTCCTCCTCATCCTCATCCTCCACCGGCAACCTCTCAAACACCGCATTCGCAAAGGACGCCGCCACAACAACCACCGGACTGGACGCAATCAACTGCCCCACCAAAACCCCTCCGATCACTTGCCCCTCCCCTCCACTCAAAAACACCGACAACCCACTCGCACTCTCCGGCGCCGGCGGCGGCAACACCGTGCCGGTAAGTGTTAATATCTCAAACCGCCCATGAAGCGTCACCGCTTTCGAACAATCCGTCGGCTGACGCAACGTGACGTCAGCGACGACACCTGTACCACTCAAAACAGACACCCCTCTTCCTCTCCGGCGAGCGTAAACATTGAGGCTTTCGATGACGTCAGCGCCGGAGGAGATTTCGAGGACGTGTGACCGGAGAGAATTGGGGGTTTCATGGGTGATGACGACTGGTGGTTTGGGTTTGTTTTTGGCGCCTGGTGGGCGGCCGCGGGACGGCGGATAGGGCCGCCGGTGCTGCCGGCTGGTGAGTCTGGTGGAGGAGGGTCTAGTAGACGGTGAAGGTAATCGGGAGGGGCGGATTGGGGTTGACGGTGGTCGTCGTAGTCCACCATTGAAGTTGGAAGTTTGAGGTTTGAAGTTTGAAAATTGAAGAAAAGAAGTTGTGCAATCTGAATGGAAGTCTCTTTTCCCATGCCTTTATCTTCTTATCCTGCATTGATTGTGTTTCTTTTGTGTTTCTTTTGACTCGGCGGCTTTTTGACTCCCACTCTTTCCATTAATTCCTGTGGCATCCAGGTGAAGACGAATACGGGTAGCGTCGGTTCGTTTTGGATAGGAGACGAGGTTTTACCGATTATTCTATTGTTGTGTCTTCGGGCGGGTGGAGGTCGGGTTTCTGCGCATCTGGGAGAGCCAAGGGACTGGGGGCGATCGAGTAGTCGACTTTGGCCACATCGCCCGGTGTCACGGTGATTGACACGTCGTTCCTTGTCGTTAAAAAAAATAAAAAAATATAATGAAATATTTGACTTCTTTTCTAAATAATCAAATTTTAACTTTTTATTCTCATAAAAATTTGGGTGGGTTAGATAACTTACATCATTCATATTGGTTTTCTTATCTCGTTTCTAAAATTGAATTAAATTTCTAAATTTAAATTAAATTAAACTCTGTTAATAGAGAAATGAAAATGAATAGTGATTTTGATCGTGGTTTGTTCTGATTGATCTGTTTAGAGGGTCATTCCTCCATGAGACACGTATCTTCAGTTTTGACCTCTTTTTTAAACCTCAGAAGGAGAGAGAAAGAAAAAGAGAGAGAGAGAGAAGGGCTGTGACCGAAGGGTCACTACCGTCACACCTCCATGACGGTCACTGTCTGATGTCTCAGTTTTATGGGGTTTCTTGACAGTGTGGAAAGACATGGTTGTTGATCTGTAAAACTTGGAACCATTTTTATATATCTATATCATTATATTTCCTTTGTCTTTCACTCATAAACATTTTCAACAAATATTAAAAATTTAATATGAGTGAATATAATTCCCTTATTTAACATTTTCTTCTCATTTCCATTCACAACCACTCAAAATCATTCCTTATAATATAAGTAAACCAGTCACAATTATATAAGGTTACCATTGTGATGCTCTTAAAGACTTAACTACTTGAAGTGGAAGGGGCTTGAAGAGCAGCGTGGAGCGTCACGTGTCTGTCACGTCTGCAAAAGGGGCTTTGTCCTCCAAGCCTCAAAACACGTGGTGGTTGTAGGAGTGAAAGGGCCCCAACTTTTTTATTGTTTAAAAAGTAAATAAATAAATAAATAAACAATCAACCGATCAACAACCTCCAAACACAATCCACCAACCAACAAGCGTCACGTCACTTCCCCCAATGCCCCACACGCTACTAGGGATGAGCTCGGTACCAATCGGTACCGGTACCGAAAATACCCGGTACGGTACGGTATGATTCGGCACCGATACGGACTGGTATTTGAAGGTAAAATTAAGTAAATATCGGTACCGGACCGGACCAATATCGAAAACGCTAAATATCGGTATCGAATTGGTACCGAAAATCAACTCGGATCAAGAAATTCGGTACCGGTTACGAACCGGTACCCGATATCATTTGTTCACCCTTACACACCACCCCTCTCACACCAATTCCAAACCCCATGACGGGGCGGACGGGGCGGTGTTCCGGTCGTGGACGGGGTTCCGCACCACCTTCCATGCTTCCACTCCGATTAGTCTTAGGTTGGATGGGGCACCCATCATAACCATCACACAATTTTTCTATCACACGTAATCACCATTTGACTCCTCACTTTTTCACATTTCACTCATCACACTTGCAAAACCCATCACATTTCAAAATAAATATCACACACAATCACAATTTAACACCTCATTCCTTTGTATCAACATCAAAATCAAACCCATACACAACACGCTCTTCCACAACCGTGATAGGTATCACGAAAACCTCCATCACATTGTGAAAAAAAAAACCCGCGACGGTGTTTCAAACCATCACAGCCGTGATGGGTATTATCACAGGGGCGCCCTGCCCCCTAAAGCTTTTATACTTCAGCTCCACTATCCTATCATTAAGATTTAATATATATATATATATATATATATATAGGGGGCGCTAAAATGAAAACCACCCCCAGTTGTAAGAACCATGAGAACCACTTTCTAACCATTAGATTTTCAAGATGGATGGATGAGATTAAAAGTAATAAAAACTATTATAAAATTCTTTTTATCTTATTATGTTTTTAATATTTTATTGTTAAAGGGTATTTAAGTAAATTTGTTTTTTTTTGTCTTATTATATATATTATTTTTTATTGCCTTTTTTTGTCCTATTTCATTAATTATTCTTTATTAAAAAACATGTTTTTTTGTTAAAGAATTTTTTGAAATCAGATTTTTTGATAAGTTTTTTCAAGATTTGTTTAAAAAAATGTTTTTAAGAGCCGGTTTTTTTACGCCCCGTTTTTTACGCGCGTTTTTTTACGTCCCGTTTTGCGCCCTGTTTTTACGCTACGTTTTTACGAGCCATTTTTGCACGTCGTTTTTACGCCCGGCTTTTTCAGGCGTCGTTTTTTTAACGCGCCCTTTTTTACGTTAAAAAGTTTACGTTTTACGTTAAAAAAATTAAGTTTTACGTTAAAAAATTTAAGTTTTGCGTTTTACATCAAAAACTTTACGTTTTACGTTAAAAACTTTACGTTTTGCTTTTTACGTTAAAAAGTTTACGTTTTACGTTAAAAAATTACGTTTTACGTTAAAAAAATTACGTTTTACGTTAAAAAATTTACGTTTTACATTTTACGTTAAAAAGTTTACGTTTTATGTTAAAAAGTTTACGGTTTTACGGGTTAAAAAAAACTTTTTACATAAAACGGCACCACCGGGGATGAAACAAAGATCGCCAGCACTGCCGGCACCATCGGGACTACCGGCACAAATCGACCAAAAATATAAAAAACACCGGCATCACCGGGCAACATCGGCACACCCGGGCACCATCGGCACCGCCAGATTTGATTACTTGAAGTTGCGTATCATAACAATTAACACCTGTCGACCACCATCACCGACCTCTTCACCCTCCCCCCTGTCGCCGGCAGCGCCAACACCCATCACCGACCTCTTCACCCTTCCCCGGTCGACCACCACCGAACACCATTGTCCACCACTGAAAACCTGCAAACCCCCATCTCCCTTCACTCGAAACCCCAAAAACACACAAACGACCTACTACCATCTCCACCACTCTCCACCACCCCCTTACTACCACATGAAATGTCACAACCCCCGAACCCTGATCCCCGGGAACGGGCGGACGTGATCACAGAGTTTGGTGGTATCAGTTTTATTTAGTCTTGCAGCGGAATTTACATCAGGACCGTAGTTAGGAAATGTTTATCAGAGTAAAACCACCTCATTTCATATTAATAATCACATGGGTAAAACCCAAGTTTCTTATTACAATACATTTATTAGGGACAAACCCTATTTTATTGAATTTAAAACATCGTTTATTAGGTAACTTTTATAGCCACATTTTCCCAAGCCTTCAGTGCTCTCCAGCTGGCTTTTTACTAATTGGCTGTCACATTGGGTTACCTGAAACATGTTTTAAAAATATTTTTCAGCGGGAAATACTGGTGAGTGAATCCCAATTTAATCAAGTTTAAAGTCACAGTGAACAGTATTGAGAGTGATCACTTTGTTTATGTCTACACAATTACTCCATTTGGTATTATCAATCCAGACTTGTGGGTCATATTACCCATTGGCTAACTCATTGTCCAATGGTAACGTATTGTCATCCCGACTTACTACTCGCAAGTAGTACAAATTTTGTATACAAAACCCCAACATACCGGCAGTAATTGAATAACTACAAAGACTCAATTACTGCTAATTTTCATAGTAAAACATTTAAGATTTGGTAAAACATTACCAAAATATTAACAAAAAGAGGATAAACTCACATTGTTGTCTTAGACTTTTCGTAAGGGTTTCCTGGATATAATCTATAATTTATACAAATGTACATTGACTAGTAACATAACCCTTTGAAATTATTAATGATACCCTCCCCGAGACGGCATTCCAACAACTACGTCGGGCAGAACCACGACAGTTGTTACGGAACCCTAAATCAATCGGGCAGCGTAACTGTTACGAAACTGGGGTTATAATACTTACAACAGAGCAGAACCTCGCTAATTAGGGGTATAATACCCGAAATATTATAACTTCTCTACAGAATTTCGAGATTGAGATTTGAGAATGAGCGACGGAAAACGTAGACTGATGGCCTTCTTATATAGTTGCTGATTTTAGTCCTGTCGCGGCCCGCGTAAAAGACAAGGGACCCTTACGCGGCCCGCGTCAACACCGGTCAACATACTAGCTTAGCTGGGTCAGCTACTAGACTAGACACGATGTCGACACGTGTCAGCACCGGATGTCTCCGCGTTTCATGATCTGTCGCGGCCCGCGTCAAAGACCTATACACCCTTACGCGGCCCGCTTCAACTTAAGAAATCAGCGCAGTCAAGTCCAGCCTTGATACGGCCCGCGTAAACTAAGAGTAGAGTATGTCGCGGCCCGCCTTAACCCTATATTTCATGTTTTTGATTTATTTTATATATATAACATAACTAGGGCTCGGTTTTCACATACGGAATATAATATAAGACATATTAGGACAATTTAAGATATAATAGAGGATCGGAAATATTATAAGGGTGTTGGTTTTACCGAGGGTTGTTACATTCTCCCCACCTTGTTTTAGAGCTCGTCCTCGAGATCTATTGAAACAAGTGCGGATATTTCCTTTTCATTTCTGACTCGAGTTCCCATGTGTATTCAGGTCCTCTTTTGGAATCCCACTTCACTTTGACTAGAACTAGTCTCTTATGTTTGAGATTCTTGACTTTCCTATCTTCAATCTGTAGAGGTCTTTCTACAAATTTAAGTTGTTCATTTACCTCTATATCCTTAAGAGGTACTTTCAGTGATTCATCAGCTAAACACTTTTTAAGATTAGATACATGAAACACATCATGTATTCCTGCCATTTCCTCTGGCAATTGTAGCTGATAGGCTACAGGTCCTATTCTTCTAATAATCTCAAAAGGTCCAACATACCTGGGACTTAGTTTTCCTCGTTTGATGAATCTTACCACTCCTTTCCAAGGAGAGACCTTTAACAATACTTTATCTCCTACCTGAAATTCCAAGGGTTTGCATCGGTTATCATCATAACTCTTTTGTCGATCACGTGCTGCTTTCAGTCGTTCCTTGACTTGAATAATCTTGTCAGTTGTTTCCTGTACTATTTCAGGTCCAGATAATTGCTTTTCCCCAATTTCTGCCCAACAGACTGGGGTTCGACACTTTCGTCCATAAAGTGCTTCAAATGGTGCGGCATTGATACTTGTGTGATAACTATTATTATAAGAAAATTCTATTAAAGGTAAGTGACCATCCCAATTACCTCCAAAGTCAATTACACAAGCTCTAAGCATATATTCCATTGTCTTAATTGTTCTTTCACTTTGTCCATCTGTTTGAGGATGATAAGCCGTGCTTAGCTTTATCTTAGTTCCCATTGCCTTTTGGAAACTTGACCAAAAATGAGATGTAAAGCGACTATCTCTATCAGAAACAATTGATAAAGGAATGCCATGTAAAGAAACAATTTCATTTACATACAATTTAGATAATTGTTCCATACTAATTGTTTCCTTCATTGGTAGAAAATGAGCTGACTTAGTTAGTCTATCTACAATCACCCAGATTGTATCATTTCCTTTCCTAGTTTTGGGTAATTTAGTAACAAAATCCATTGTTATCAATTCCCATTTCCAAACTGGCATCTCTAATTGCCGTAACAAACATGAGGGTTTCTGATGTTCAGCTTTAACTTGTGAACAAGTTAAACATTTAGAAACATAGACTGCTATGTCCTTTTTCATTCCTATCCACCAGAAATTTTTCCTTAAATCCTGGTACATTTTATCACTTCCTGGATGCATTGTATACTTAGACTTATGGGCTTCTTCTAGTATATGATTACGCAGATTTCCAATTTTAGGTATCCACATTCTCTTTTCATGGAATCTCCAAATTCCATCTATTCCTTGTTTTAATTCTTTTAACATACCTTTTAATTTTTCAGTATCTTCCTTGATTACTGACTCTTGTGCTTCTCTTATTTGATCATTTAAATCTACTTGCAGATTTAATTTAAGAGAACGTACCTTTTTTGGCTTTTCATGATACTTTCGACTTAAGAATCCTTAGTTAGAATTAGAATGCGATTCCAAGCATCTGCCACTATATTAGTTTTTCCTTCATGATACTGGATATCACAATCATAATCACTAAGAAATTCCATCCAACGTCTTTGTCTCATATTCAACTCCTTCTGTTGGAAAATATACCTTAACTCTTGTGATCAGTAAATATGGTAAAGTTACTACCATAAAGATAATGTCTCCAAATCTTAAGAGCAAAAATTATAGCTCCTAATTCTAGATCATGGGTTGCGTAATTCTCTTCATGATTCTTAAGTTGTCTAGATGCATAAGCTATAACCTTTTGGCGTTGCATCAAAACACATCCATAACCTAATCTAGAAGCATCACAATAGACTACAAAGTCTTCAGTTCCTTCTGGTAATGCTAGTATAGGTGTATGGGTTAATCTTTACTTAAGAATTCTAAAGGCTTCTTCTTGTTTTAATCCCCATTCAAACTTAACAGATTTACAAGTTAACTTAGTTAAGGGAATGGCTATTCTAGAAAAGTCTTTAATAAATCTTCTATAATAACCAGCCAATCCTAAGAAACTTCTAACCTCGGTTGGTGACTCAGGGGTTTTCCATTTCATAATTGCCTCAATTTTTGTTGGATCTACATGAATTCCTTCATGATTGACTAGGTGTCCAAGAAATTGTACTTGTTCTAACCAAAACTCGCACTTTGAAAACTTAGCATAAAGTTTTTCCTTTCTTAATAAACTTAAAAGTGCGTGCAAATGCTTTGCATGATCTTCTTTATTCTTAGAGTAAATTAGAATATCATCTATGAATACAATTATGAATTTATCCAAATATGGCTTACATATTCGGTTCATCATGTCCATAAATGCAGCTGGGGTATTGGTTAAACCAAATGGCATGACAGTAAATTCATAATGTCCATACCTTGTTCTAAAAGCAGTTTTAGGAATGTCCTCTTCCTGTACCTTTAATTGATGATATCCTGACCTTAAATCAATTTTAGAGAAAAATCGAGCTCCTTGCAGTTGATCAAACAGATCATCGATTCTCGGTAATGGGTATCGATTCTTAATCGTAACCTTGTTTAATTCACGGTAGTCAATGCACATCCGCATTGATCCATCCTTCTTTTTAACAAACAATATCGGCGCTCCCCATGGCGATGAACTTGGCTGTATAAATCCTTTCTCTAACAATTCATCTAATTGTTTCTTCAATTCTTGCATTTCTGCAGGTGCCAAACGGTAAGGTGTTTGGCAATTGGTGACGTTCCTGGTATTAAATGGATTCTGAATTCAACTTCTCTATCTAGAGGTTGCCCTAGTAATTCTTCTGGAAAGACATCTGAAAACTGAGATACTACTGGAATATCTTTTAGTTCTTTTCCTTTAGTGTTAGTGATTATAGAAATCAAATACACTATAGAACCTTTTCTTATACAACTTGCAGTTTTCATCACAGAGATGAACTTAGTGGACTTAGACGACTTATTTCCTCTAATTGTGATCATTTTACCTTTTGGTGAATTTACTTGGATTAACTTTTGATCACATAAAATACTGGCTTTATTGGCTATTAACCAATCCATTCCTAAAACAACATCAAATCCTGCCAGATTCATGGGATAAAGATTTGCAATAAACTTTTGATTTAAAATTTCTATTCTTGCTCCCTGCAAGATTTCAGAAATTCTAACAGTTTCTCCATTAGCTGTCTCTACTAAACATTCATGTGGTAGTTTAGTTAATGACTGATTTAGAAATTTGCAAAACGATGTATTAATAAAACTTTGGTTTGCACCAGAGTCAAATAATACTTTAGCAAAAACATCATTAACTAAAAACGTACCAGCAATGACATCTGGAATCATCTTGGCTTCTTCTGCAGTTAGAACAAATGCTCTAGAATTTTTAGTATTCTTGTTGTCTGTGGCTGGAGTTAATTTTGGACAATTTGGCCTGATATGACCTTTTTCTCCACAGTTGTAGCATAATCCATTACTGGTTTTCTTCCTGCAATTTTCTTCCTTGTGTCCTGGCATCTTACAATGATTGCAGAGAATGGAGCATTTTCCCGAATGCTTTTTCTTGCAGACCTTGCAGTATGTTGCAGAGGTAGAACTCATATTCTTACGATTATAATTTCCGGAATGAAATTCTTGTGTAAGCCTTTGAGTTAAGTTCCTCCTCTGATCTTCTTCTCTAGTACGGACTAACTCATCAGTCAAGGTATTTGTTAATTCTACAGCTTCTTCTATGGTTTGAGGTCTAGCGGCCTTGACTATGTGTCTTATCTCCCCTATTAATCCCCAAATATAACGAGAGATTAACACTGGTTCTGGTGAAGCAAGAGTTGGCACTATTCTAGCATATTCAAAAAATATTCTAGTGTACCCTTTACTATCTACACCAGTCATCCTAAGATTTAGGAGTTTGTTTGCTATCTGTTCCTTTTCATTTGGTGGGCATAATTTCCTTTCTACCTTATCCTTAAATTCTTCCCATTCCATATTGTAAGTCCTATCACTTCCTCTTGTCTGGAGGATAGTGTTCCACCATTCTAGTGCTGCATTCTTAAACAGATTAGAAGCAAACAATATCTTATCTTCTTCGGCACACTTACTTATCCTTAAGACTGCCTCAGTCTTTTCTATCCAGCGTAAAGTTGCAATGGCCCCTTCATTGCCTGAGAATTCCATTGGTTTACAAGACCAGAATTCTTTATAAGAACAACCGTTAGGCACGGTTCTTCTTCTTTTGGGAATAGGCATTTGAAGTATCGGTCCATTGTTCACGCTATTTTCTGGTTCAATTGGTCGCTTACTGCTATGTTTACTTTTATTATTCGCTTCTTGAATAGTTTGAATAATAAATGGCATGGCATCTATGATTCCTTGTGCCACTATATGTTGAACGACACTATTATCCATTTGGTTTTCGTTGTTATGGATGCTCGGATTATCATTAACCACGTTAATGTTACTCTGGTTATCATGATTCAGATTTCCTTGATTTCCTTCGTCGGCCATCTGAATTTTAAACATTTATCCCATATTAATATCACAAGATAATAAGTAATATCACAATTCACATGACACGCAATTTAACCAAAACCGTCGATCATTGCGACTATACTCTTTTTCATATACTATGTGTCTACCACACACTAGTACAGAATTAAAGATTACAATACCAACAGAAATAAAATAATAATATGCATCCGTACACACGTATCTTATTTTATTTTATTATATTATTGTTACTACCACTTCCTCCATTCTCACATTCACGGATATGGATTCATCCAAAAATCCATATTGCGCTCATCGTATTTCCATACAAGACGCTCTCCCACCTGACGCATTCTCTCACTGTTCTCTAAAATTTCCTCCCCGAAATTCCTAAGTTCTTGAACGTTTTCTGCACTCATTGGGGGTGCATGTTCTCGGACTGGGTTTGGAATCTGGGGTGCGTTTTCCTGATATGGGGGTGACAGTTCATGAAATTGGTAAGGATCCTCTAATATCTCTCTAATATAATCATCTTGGTAATAGGGATTTAAAGGGTCCATACCTGGGTAGGCTTCTATGTTTTGTATGGGTGGATTATCCTGAATAGGGTAACGTTGCACAAAATCCCTATTATTGTCCCACCAGGGGTCATAGTTCGGGTCTAGGGGGTTTGGTGCAGGCACCCTTGGGATTTCTTCTAGGTTAAAGTCGTGCATTTCTACTTGGTTTTCCGGGTTTTCTATGTCCATGGGTTGTTCTGGGTTTTGTGGTTGTGGGGCTACTAATTGTTCCAGACCTGGGTCAGCAGCAGTTGTAGCTAAGATATGGAAATTAGCTAGGCTTCTATTTAACATATCTTGAGTATGAGCATCTATCTCTCGCTTAATAGCTGCTAAAGCCCTTTGCTGTTGCAATTTTTGCATTCTCTTCCTACGAGCAAAAGCTTCTTTACTAAACCATCCTCGTTTCTTACTAGGAAATGGTTCTTCAGATTGAGCTCTAAAGGTAAATATTCCCTCTTCCTGATCAGCAGTATACCCTGAGAGGGCAGGCTGTGATGATGTACCTTCACTCCTAGGTGAATCAGCTAACTGACGATTCACGTCTGATGGTCCTTGATCACTCATACTGAAAACTAACAAATAGTCAAATAACACATAACAATTAAATACAGTTATGCATGTATTTCCGTAATTTATTTCCTAACACAAAATTTTAAAATTTTAAGTGTCAGCAGAACACTTCTTTGGCTCAGATCAGTGGCTAGGCTCTGATACCACCTTCTGTCACAACCCCTGAACCCTGATCCCCGGGAACGGGCGGACGTGATCACAGAGTTTGGTGGTATCAGTTTTATTTAGTCTTGCAGCGGAATTTACATCAGGACCGTAGTTAGGAAATGTTTATCAGAGTAAAACCACCTCATTTCATATTAATAATCACATGGGTAAAACCCAAGTTTCTTATTACAATACATTTATTAGGGACAAACCCTATTTTATTGAATTTAAAACATCGTTTATTAGGTAACTTTTATAGCCACATTTTCCCAAGCCTTCAGTGCTCTCCAGCTGGCTTTTTACTAATTGGCTGTCACATTGGGTTACCTGAAACATGTTTTAAAAATATTTGTCAGCGGGAAATACTGGTGAGTGAATCCCAATTTAATCAAGTTTAAAGTCACAGTGAACAGTATTGAGAGTGATCACTTTGTTTATGTCTACACAATTACTCCATTTGGTATTATCAATCCAGACTTGTGGGTCATATTACCCATTGGCTAACTCATTGTCCAATGGTAACGTATTGTCATCCCGACTTACTACTCGCAAGTAGTACAAATTTTGTATACAAAACCCCAACATACCGGCAGTAATTGAATAACTACAAAGACTCAATTACTGCTAATTTTCATAGTAAAACATTTAAGATTTGGTAAAACATTACCAAAATATTAACAAAAAGAGGATAAACTCACATTGCTGTCTTAGACTTTTCGTAAGGGTTTCCGGGATATAATCTATAATTTATACAAATGTACATTGACTAGTAACATAACCCTTTGAAATTATTAATGATACCTTCCCCGAGACGGCATTCCAACAACTACGTCGGGAAGAACCACGACAGTTGTTACGGAACCCTAAATCAATCGGGCAGCGTAACTGTTACGAAACTGGGGTTATAATACTTACAACAGAGCAGAACCTCGCTAATTAGGGGTATAATACCCGAAATATTATAACTTCTCTACAGAATTTCGAGATTGAGATTTAAGAATGAGCGACGGAAAACGTAGACTGATGGCCTTCTTATATAGTTGCTGATTTTAGTCCTGTCGCGGCCCGCGTAAAAGACAAGGGACCCTTACGCTGCCCGCGTCAACACCGGTCAACATACTAGCTTAGCTGGGTCAGCTACTAGACTCGACACGATGTCGACACGTGTTAGCACCGGATGTCTCCGCGTTTCATGATCTGTCGCGGCCCGCGTCAAAGACCTATACACCCTTACGCAGCCCGCTTCAACTTAAGAAATCAGCGCAGTCAAGTTCAGCCTTGATACGGCCCGCGTAAACTAAGAGTAGAGTATGTCGCGGCCTGCCTTAACCCTATATTTCATGTTTTTGATTTATTTTATATATATAACATAACTAGGGCTCGGTTTTCACATACGGAATATAATATAAGACATATTAGGACAATTTAAGATATAATAGAGGATCGGAAATATTATAAGGGTGTTGGTTTTACCGAGGGTTGTTACATGAAACCATCCCAAAAAAACCACCATTTCCACCTCTACAACCCCCTGTTTTGAGCAAGAGAGAGACATAGAAAGTAACCCGGTTTGTGTGTCATCCGGGTTAAAAAAAAAGTTTGCATAGTAATATTGATTAACCTTAAGAGTAAGGTATTTGTCTGTCGATTCTCAATTCAAAAAAGAAATAAAATATTTGAGTTCTACAAACAAAACTTTAAAAAACTAGGTACCTAAAACAAGTGTAAAAAACACAGCAACTTAAAAGCCGAATAAACCTAGTTCACTAGCCTTCTCCTTCTCAAAAGTGTCAAAGTATTGATAAATGATGGTAACCGCAAGCAGAATTCCAGTTCCAGAACCGATCGCACCCATGAAATCTACTAAAACAGTCAACGCACCAATGCACATTCCTCCAAACGCAGTTGCGGTCGGGATGTATCGATTCAGTTCCTTCTGAAGGTTTGAGTCTCGATGTCCGACTTCCGAACACACCAACCACCTGCCCCACCACCGACTTCCGAACACACCACCCCCCACCACCGTCTTCCGCCACCTCCCACCACCTCCCACCAACGTCTTCCCCACCAACACCTCCCTACCACCGACTGGAAGTTGATTTTTGGGGTTTCTTGAAGATGAGAGATGAGGGGTTTTCGGGAGAGAGATGATGATGGGTTGAATATTCAAAATCAGGAGGAGAGATAGATGGATGAGATGATGAGGTTTGAATTTGGATGAGAGATGAGATGTGTAAGTCTTTAAATGGCAGAGATATATGACAGGGGATTAGACATTAGGAGTAAAAGACCAAAATACCCTTTAGAATATAATATAAAAGTGTATACGTGGCAAAGTTTGATTGGTGGAGAGTTGTGACAACTCGTATTTCAGAACCTATCTTTGTGCTTGATGTAACTTGTATGAACATTATGTGACTAATTGATATGTTGATTTTAATGGAATGATTCTGAGCTAAATGTTACATGTTATGTGTGATTGTGTTATAAGTATAAGTGTATAATAAATCTCGATCACACAACACTAGTCCACTTGCACAAGCCCTTTTGGGCACACCACTCTCGGCCCTTTTGTGGTGTTACAATATCAAACCTGTATACTCGCCAATACATTATTATATTGACTTTATTTTAACGTATGTTGCAGGTTATCTCAAATCAAGAATAGGCTACTTTAGAAACTCACCTAAAAATCTAAGTTTTCGGATTTGAATTGTTTGAGAGACATGAAATCTGTTATGACTTATGTGAAATGTTTGTTTATTAGTATGGGATAATGAACTTGTTAAATATTGTCGAAATTAGTCGTTATGGATTCTCTTGAGCAATCGGATTCGCTTAGTGACGCGCCCCGATGATTCCGCCATCGGTTGGGGTGTGACATTTACAACATCTTTTGTAGACCCTCGCGGTGTCGTTTACTCTTTGCGGGGCGCCTCGCACGATGACGCTCCCCTAGTTTGCTGTTGCCTTGTGTCTGTACTCAGCGCATGAGGCATCATCTCAGGCATTTTGGGATGCGCCACGTCCGTTGATGTGTTGTGGCCCTGGTGGCACACTATTGGTGTCGGTGTCACACCCCGATATTTCCACGTTTGACCGGTGGGCCCGGTGGGGAGTATCGTGACGTAGTTGATATCATCATAGTCAAACAACACAATTTAAATGCACAGCGGAAGTCTTGAAATATAAAATATTATTACAAGCACAAATGTCTGATAAAATAAAAGTATTCTGTACAGACTAGCTGGTAATAATCCACAGGCGGATCAAAAAACAAAAGAAGTTATCAGACTAATGGCTTATGTGAAGGAGTTGCAAAGTCCTCATCTAACAAATCCTGAGCAGCTTCCAGCCTATTACGTACTTGTACCTGTCACTTAGACTTTGGAAAATACGTCAGTTTTCACTGGTAAATACACTCAACTGACTCATTTGAAAAGAGTTTAGGAAAATTGGTTTAGGTGCACAAGGCACGAAAATAAGTTGACACTTTGATTAAAATGCTCAAGGCAAAATTAATCTTTTATACTTGGGACAAACTATATCTCATGTTATCAGTTTTACATAACTTGCTCTACATACGGGGCCCGGTTCTATGCCGGTTCAAGATTAACCGACACACCACTATTCCCTTATTGGGAATCCCATATTGGGTATAATTAATTAATAAGCATATAGCATCTGTCAGGTGTATGCCTACACCCCGTGCTTAGGTCGTGGCCATTGCATTTAATGAGTCAAGGATATCCAGGACACGGTCGCATTAACCCCCAATGTTTCAGTCAAGCAATACAAATTAAAACAGGTTATTTGGATTTCCCGACTCATTGGTCTTTGAATCCCATACCTGACCATGCGGTATTTATATTACCGTATCCCAAGCCCGTAATAGGGAAAATAAGTTAAGAGTATTTACCTGAGCTAGCTCCAGTCTTAAATAGCAAGAATTTTAATAACTCGGCCGTATTCACTTAAGTAAGCGTAGGTACAATTTACCGGAAGGCTCTAGTCTGGAATGATGGTATAAATAACCAATTAGAATACTAACGGGTCTTTAATTAAGCCTAAACTTAGACCGGTTAGTTTTAAGGAAATATACGGTTCAAACGCATGATTAAGCGAAGACCGGAATAGAATGTGTTTTAGACCCGAAAAGTTTGAAGACTTGTATAACATGGGTAATCTAAACACCTTCTGGATTTTGAGATAAAAATGATAAGGTTTGACCTGTTTCGGCTAACTTATGCAAACAAGTTACATAAACCGAACCGAACGCGTAAGAAGCGCAACGGGTAACCATATGGGTCCTATAAAGGTTTCCTAAGTTAATATGCCTTAAACATGTTTTGATATCAGTAGGATACCTTCCATTATGCCCAAAACGAGTTTAATCTCAATATAAGCCCCGTAGGGGTATTTTGGTCATTTAAAAGATTATAAAAGAGATAAATTAAAATTCTGAGATTCGGTTCCGAATACATCAGTAGAATAACTTATTTTATTAGGTCATATCAGTTGGTAATAGGTCTTATATGGCAAAATGGTTTTAAACCCAAACTATGCGTTTAATACGCGTAAAAAGCCATTTTAAGCGATTTCCGGGTTATACAGGAAATCGGAGTTTTCTGATCAGGTTATAAAGTTCAAAATACTTTATTTATTATATAAAATCAGTAGCAATTGGATTGGTGTCAAAATATTATGTAAAACTCATTTTACAAGCAAAAAGGGTATAATCGGTATTTACCGAATTAAGGCGATAGCCTTAGGTTATGATCAGTTTAAAAATAATAAAAATCTTTAAAAATCCCAAAATATTATATTACATCAGTGGGTAAAAGGTTTGGTGTCAAAATTTGGGTTTAGATAGGCCTTATGCTAATCGCGCCGTTTAATTAATAAAAAGCTTCTTAAATGCGTTATTTAGCATAACTCCTATTCTGGACCTCTAACTGATATGAAACTTTAGGGACATGTTTATAAATCAGTAACAAAGGTTATTGTCTTTTCACATATCCAAAATTCTCGTTTTATGGTCAAAAGGGCATTATGGTCAACATTAAGCAATTAACGGAAACATGTAAACGAATCGGATAATCAATGAACCAACCACAGAGGGTTATGCTAGCATGTAGCTTGGTCCTAAGGAAGCTCTAAGGAATTTCCAAATCATACTAAATCGGGTCAGAACTTAAGTCAAAGCAAAAGTCAAAGTTTTGCGACTTTCGGTTCCGAACCGGGTCTAAACAGAAAATTGTCGGATCAAACAAGCTTAGACTAGTTCTTATACTTATTAACAAGTTATATGAGTGATAAAATAGGTTACATGCCTTCTATATTGCTAATTACATGTTAATTTGCAAATTAAGCTTCTGTTGACTTTTTCTAAACAACTTTGACCCGACATTTGATCTAGTTAGAGTGGGAATCTGAGGGTGCCCTTTTAAGGGTTTATTGCCCACATAATTACCAACTTATAACTACCTTCAATTCGACTAATCACTGGACCATTAATGATTAATCGCTAAGTCAACCGTTAATTACGACGGTTTGACTTTTAAGCTAAAACTAAGTAAAAACTCAACTAAGAAAGGTTAAGCATACTTACAAAAGCCTTATGCACGATTAGGGATGACTAGAGACTGATCATAAGCTCCAGAGAGTCCCACAAATGCAGGTGGAATGAGTGATCACAAAGTTGCAACATCAAGGGCCTTTTATAGTGAATTTGATCCATTTAGATCATGACAAATCATGCTATACATGATCCTTGATGATTAACAAGTGTCCCTAAGGCCCAAGAAATAGTTTAGGCGGCTCTTGGAAGGGTTAAAGGGCAATACAAGTCGCTTACATGGGCTGAACAGGCATTTAAACAAGTTTCTGCATCTGGGCACTGCTTACGGACCGTAAGGGTCCAGCCTTACGGTCCGTAAGGACCTGGTCAGCAAAACAGAACTTTCAACAAATGACACATTTGGCCCCTGAACTTCCAAACTTGATTTTTAACATGGTTTCTTGCACTTGTAACCCCCAAACTTGACTTTTAAGGACCCCAAGTCATAAACCAACTATGTTAAGTCCCCGGTTATTAATACGATCACCGAAAAGTCTTAAATTTCAACGTTGACGCTTTTAACCCCTCGTATACGAATTTTATCATAACTTTCTCATACGATAACGAAACTTGGTGAAATTTTTATCACGCATTCTAGTGAGCATAAATAATCGTTACAAAGCTTCGGGTTTGCTAAAAGGTCACTCAGAGGTATACTTTAAACATGTTGACACATTTAACCCCTGTAGTTTGTAATTCCTCACTTTCTTTCACAATTAGCTTCGTACGATCCATGATTTATTCGTTTAAGGGTATAAACATCATGTAGGGCTATTGTAATGTATATTTATCCATTGTTGACATTTTGAACCCTTATATTCACATAGTTTCTTTATTTGTCAACTTTAGTCCCTCTAGTGTATTCTTTCACACGTTCAAGCTTATGACACGTGTCAATACATTATAGGACATGAAATTTCGAGGTGTTACATCCTCACCCCCTTAAAAGAAATCTCGACCTCGAGATTTGCTAAAATGCTGGAAGTACTTTTTGTCACATAATGGACTTAACTTCTATAACATATCTGGAGTCTTTCCAAGCTCCTAAAGTGACCCCTATATTAGGTACATGTATCCTTTTGGAACTTCTTAACCTGTCGATCCTTAATCGATACAGGATGCTCATCACATCATAAATCTGCATATCATTACGTGATAGTGTTTCTTGACTTATTGGCGAAACACATCCTTCAGTCACTAGTGTGCAATGTATTTCGAGCTCTGCTAAGCTCCTTACATAGGTTTTTGCTTATAAGCTACTTGATCTAGATACATTCGATTTCCTTTGAATGATTCTATATTTTCAGAGCTTAACTAGCCTGATAATTTAACAAATTTGGCACACCCTTCCTGGGTGATATCTTTTGTTGAACCTTATTTCTTAACAAGAATTTAGGAGGGTTGCTACTTTCACTAATTCGTGATTTTCTGCCGAATACTGGCAACTTACATATAATTAGGGATTTGTATGATTTTACTCGTTGTTTCCAATGCAACTTTCAGATCCTTCTAAGTGGACTTCCCAAAGTCTCGTCCATCCAACGGATGTTTTGATATCTCATCTATACAAGGTCTCCAAAGGAGCCACCTTGATACTTATATAACAACTATTATAGAAAAGCTTAAGGTGAGATGGTTATTACAACCATTGCTCAAAATTAATCTTAAGGAATAGCTAATCCTTACAGTTAGTCGAACAAATCGACGATCCTGGGCAGGTAATAACGATTCTTAATTGTTGCTTAAATAGGGTTGCGGTAATCAATGCATAAGCAAGATGATCCGTCTTTCTTATTTATATAAATCGGAGTTCTTAGAACTTTGAATTTTGGCTTTATGAACCCTTCTCTAAAAACTTATCGATTTGGCTCTTAGTTCTTCCTATTCCGTTGGTACTAACAGATATAAGGCTCTTACAATAACTGTAGCCCTAAGCGGGATGTTTGTCCTAACATCCTCTTGCCTATCAGGAGGTAAACATGGTAATTCTTATAAAGAAGCTAATTATGACACACAAAGATGTCAGAGATTTCCGCATTCTCAGGCTTTGGCTCATCTATCGATGTCGGTGTCAGATAAATGACACATTCTCTTTTGAATTGCAAAGATGCCCTAAGTAGAGATACTTATAAGGACATTTTTATATTGGATATCTTCTTTGAATACTACTAGTCGACTTTAGTACAATATGACCATTGGGATATCTCAGGGCTTCCATGCATTAAACCTCCATACTGATCAGGCATGGAAGTAATCTATGGGACACACTAAGATACGCCAAATCCTCATATGGCACTTTTATCAAACATAGCTTGGCATTCGCAGGCGATAGAAAACAATGAGAAAAATAAAATAAAGAAAATAAAGTAATATAAAATGTCGTACTCTTTTTGGGGAAAAGTACTCCAGATTCTTATGAAAGGATTATCTCCGAGGATGGGAGAGAGGGTCATTAAAGATTCCATTGGTAAATTATACCTTACATTTAATATCTGGAGTTCTTATGAATGTAATCAAGAGTTTGCTAAGCTTATGGTTTGCTAAAGGTTTATTATCCCTTGCATTAATGTAAAATACTTAGCAGACACTATCAATGCTAAATGGTAAGGGACGTACCTAATGCTATTATCGATGTGCACTGTCTCTGGCATTCAACCGGTAGTCCAGGCGTTTCCTTTCTTATCCTTCCCAGACTTAGCTGCTCCTTTCTTGGCAGCCTTAGGGCAATTAGTACTGATGTGCCCTTTTCGCCACAGCTGAAACAGTTTTCATCCTTTATGTCCCTACATTCGTGGGACTGGTGGCCAGCTCTTTTACAGATGCCACATTGCTTTATCTTTTGGTTTGATCGACACTGTCCCCAATGTCTTCTTTTGCAGGTTTTGCATGTAGGCTTTTTGTTGGAATCCTGTTGGTTATTGTTGAACTCGGATTTGCTCTTCTTAGGATTCTGAGAGTTATCCTCCTCCCTTTGTCTTTTCTCATTAGTTACATTCTTGATCGACTTTTGTCTCACTATATCTAGAGTGAGAGACAAGGATAGATCTACAGCTTATCTATAGTTGATTGGCCTTGAAGCCTTAACATTCCCTTTTATTTCTGGTGCCAAACCACCGATGAAACGCGCAATGGGTTTTGGTTCCGGGGTAATTAAATAGGGTACCAGTCTAGATAGGGAGTTGAAGTCGGTAACATATTGCTGACAATTTAGGTTTTTCATTGTGAGAGTCAGAAAATCTGTCTCCACCTTTTCCACTTCGTGTTGTGGACAGTAGTTCTCTTTGATAAGATCCACAAACTTGGACCATCCCATATTGTATAGGGGAATTTTCCCCGTGGACTGCATCATGGCCCTCCACCATACAAGAGCCTCTCCCTTGAAAGATTGTGAAACAAATTTTACTATGTCCTTATCAGCACAATCGCTGATGTCCACAACAGTTTCCATTTCCTCAAGCCATTCCATAGCATCAATTGCTCCTTTTTCGCCATTGAAATCTCTGGGTTTGCATGAGACGGAATATTTTTAGGTGCATCCGCCTTCAGTTGAACGGGGCTTATCATAGAGTACTAACTCCTGAGGTTCGCTCTTTTCATCTGAAGAGTGAACGGAACTCTCCTTACGAGCTGATGCATGTGTTTTCGTATGGACCTTTGAGTGAGTGTCACTCGGTTCCTTTTTGTTCTCAAGGATCTTATCCACAACTTCACTAATTGCTGCGCTAATCAAGGCCTGAAGAGCAGTGCCATTAACATTTATATTTATATTTGCATCCTTATTTTTAGCCGCAGTACTGTTGTGTGCTTTGACGGAATCCTCCATTCTGGAGCTTTGGTACTAAACACCAAAAATAACATATGCTTAGATACAAACTATTATGGAATCATCGTAATGGATGATTTATAAGCCATGGTATTATTAAACCATAATGGCTGTTAGGTTTATAACTTTCCTTATAGTATGCTACTAGAAAGTATGTCAATTATATTTAGCCTAGGTCAAAAAGGACCATCAATTGTGTTTATGGTTTGGACCGAGTCCATTACCTTTTGACAGGGGATCACAATGTCACAACTGTCCTTGTCATAACGAAAATCTTTAGATAGTTGGAAGGCTTGTCACGAAGGACATTAAAAATCATAGGCACGAAGGCCTTGTCACAAAGGACATATAAGATATGGCACTTAAGGCATTAATATATAAGTCGCAATCTTATTGGATCAGAGATCTTAAGGTTCGAACATAGTTCTTCACCTTTGGACAGAGAGTCAAAGACTACAGCCGTCATCTTTTTGGAAGATAATTTATTTTTGCCACAAAGGCTAGTCAATGTACATCATTCTGACTAACTGGATGATTGTGAGCTCTAGAGGAGTCAGCCGTGGTGAAGCTTTGAAGGCTAACTAACCAAGTAGTAATAATTTTTTTAATTATATAGCGAATTGTCGAACTTGACGATTAAATAGCCATGGTGTAACTCAACCATATGGACCAATAGATAGTATTAAATTTATTTGATTATGCTTGGCCTAGGTTTTTAGATAAACCATCTTTGGCGTTTAAACGGTATATAATCCTTCATATTTATTAGACAGGGGACATACGTCACGACTGTCAATGTCGTACCGACATTTTATATAGCATAAGGGCTTGTCCCAAGGACTTTTTGATGGCACAAAGGCCTTGTCACTAGGGAAATTTTAAAACATAATCAATGATTCCTTTGGATCAGAAAATTTCATAATTCATTGTCTTGACAAGAAGTTATGAAATAAAACTATCTTTTTATGTATACATATTTGCCCGTAGGTATACATCCCAATGGATGTTTTGATGTGTTCATCCTGTTCGACGTTTATTAGCCATGATTTCTATTGATCATTTATGCTAAATAAGGGGTTTGGAAATTCCTAATATAAAGATGACAAGTGTGATTTATCGCATCACTGTTGCCGGGAATGTTAACATGTTTGCAGATGTTAACAAGGATCTGAATCTCTTTTTAAACAGGTTTTACCATCTTATCTAGGTCTTTAATGACGTTCAAGCTAGGTTATACCTTTTAAGATTCTCTTTTAATATTTATACTGGCAGGAAAGGAATGATATTTATTTTATTCAGGATTTTATCATAAATCCTAATTTACAAGTTAGTAATAGCACAAATGGCCTAGTCGCGTAGACAAGTTTAATTTATAAGCCATGATTTCAGAGAATCGAGGCATTAAGGTTTGAATCAAAGTTCATTACCTTTTCTTGACAGGGAGTTGTAGGCTACCACTGTCTTTAGTCTCAGAGGACATTAACTATAGCCCGTAGGCACTTCCCTTCTAAGGGATGTTTATAATATGATCATCTTATAGGATGATATAAGCCATGATTTCAGAGAATCGAGGCATTAAGGTTTGAATCAAAGTTCATTACCTTTTCTTGACAGGGAGTTGTAGGCTACCACTGTCTTTAGTCTCAGAGGACGTTAATTATAGCCCGTAGGCATTTCCCTTCTAAGGGATGTTTATGGTATGATCATATTTTCAGATGCTATTAGTCGAGATCATATGGATCCTACCGACTATTATGTTTGGACGTATTCCAACATCTTTAGACAGGGGTCAAAGACTACCACTGTCGTTGTCTTATTGGACAACAAGTTTAGCCCGTAGGCACTTCATCACTAACGGATGTTTATAATATGATCATCTTATAGGATGATATAAGCCATGATTTCTAAATCACTAGGCTAGATAAGAAAATTGGAAGAATCCAATATAAGAATGACTGTTGTGATTTTCTCGAATCACATCTGTCAAGAGTGCTAACACGTTCTTAGGTGTTAACAAGGATTTGAATCTTTTAAATAGGTTTTACCATCTTGGCCATGTCTGTAACGACATTTAGGCTAGGTTTTTACCTTTAAGATTCTTTTTAATATATAATGCAGAGCAATCCTAATTTGAGATGTTAATATGGATCTGAATCTAATTAAGGGAACTACCATCTTGGCCCGGTCATAAAATGACACGTGGCTAGGTTTTGTCCTTTTTAGATTTTGCCATTTTATTATAATAGTAGATCTTATAAAAAGAATGTTATTTTTCATTTATTTAATATTTCATGTTTAGAATGAAAACTTAAATTTAATCAATCCACTATATGAAAATAAAAGTACAGAGTTGCCCTAAGCGGGACTTGAAAGGAATAATGTTGTCCTCGAAGGGACTGAAAGATAAATATGTCCTTATAAGGACTATTAAAGAAACGATCTTTAGCAAAAGGAGTTTTCTTCTTCACTATACTTTCGAATGCTTTCTCCTTGGATGCTCGTTTCATTCTAGCCGCGGTATGAAGCTCAGCATTTCAAGGCTCCTGGTGTGGAGAACTCCTATTACGGCTTCTTCGTTTGGCGACGTATTTAAAATATATGGAATTGAAAGCAATGATTCTCCGAATAGAGCTGAGAGTATTCCTATGTTAAGTCTAGACTCAGAAGGTCAAGAAATGTGCTACTGTGTCATTGAGATTAAACACTAAGGGCTAGTGTTTAATTCACTCAATGTTGGCTCTGATACCAACCTGTCACACCCCGATATTTCCACGTTTGACCGGTGGGCCCGGTGGGGAGTATTGTGACGTAGTTGATATCATCATAGTCAAACAACACAATTTAAATGCACAGCGGAAGTCTTGAAATATAAAATATTATTACAAGCACAAATGTCTGATAATATAAAAGTATTCTGTACAGACTAGCTTGTGATAATCCACAGGAGGATCAAAAAACAAAAGAAGTTATCAGACTAATGGCTTATGTGAAGGAGTTGCAAAGTCCTCATCTAACAAATCCTGAGCAGCTTCCAGCCTATTACGTACTTGTACCTGTCACTTAGACTTTGGAAAATACGTCAGTTTTCACTGGTAAATACACTCAACTGACTCATTTGAAAAGAGTTTAGGAAAATTGGTTTAGGTGCACAAGGCACGAAAATAAGTTGACACTTTGATTAAAACGCTCAAGGCAAAATTAATCTTTTATACTTGGGACAAACTATATCTCATGTTATCAGTTTTACATAACTTGCTCTACATACGGGGCCCGGTTCTATGCCGGTTCAAGATTAACCGACACACCACTATTCCCTTATTGGGAATCCCATATTGGGTATAATTAATTAATAAGCATATAGCATCTGTCAGGTGTATGCCTACACCCCGTGCTTAGGTCGTGGCCATTGTATTTAATGAGTCAAGGATATCCAGGACACGGTCGCATTAACCCCCAATACAGGTTATTTGGATTTCCCGACTCATTGGTCTTTGAATCCCATACCTGACCATGCGGTATTTATATTACCGTATCCCAAGCCCGTAATAGGGAAAATAAGTTAAGAGTATTTACCTGAGCTAGCTCCTGTCTTAAATAGCAAGAATCTTAATAACTCAGCCGTATTCACTTAAGTAAGCGTAGGTACAATTTACCGGAAGGCTCTAGTCTGGAATGATGGTATAAATAACCAATTAGAATACTAACGGGTCTTTAATTAAGCCTAAACTTAGACCGGTTAGTTTTAAGGAAATATACGGTTCAAACGCATGATTAAGAATAGAATGTGTTTTAGACCCGACAAGTTTGAAGACTTGTATAACATGGGTAATCTAAACACCTTCTGGATTTTGAGATAAAAATGATAAGGTTTGACCCGTTTCGGCTAACTTATGCAAACAAGTTACATAAACCGAACCGAACGCGTAAGAAGCGCAACGGGTAACCATATGGGTCCTATACAGGTTTCCTAAGTTAATGTGCCTTAAACATGTTGTGATATCAGTAGGATACCTTCCATTATGCCCAAAACGAGTTTAATCTCAATATAAGCCCCGTAGGGGTATTTTGGTCATTTAAAAGATTATAAAAGAGATAAATTAAAATTCTGAGATTCGGTTCCGAATACATCAGTAGAATAACTTATTTTATTAGGTCATATCAGTTGGTAATAGGTCTTATATGGCAAAATGGTTTTAAACCCAAACTATGCGTTTAATACGCGTAAAAAACCATTTTAAGCGATTTCCGGGTTATACAGGAAATCAGAGTTTTCTGATCAGGTTATAAATTTCAAAATACTTTATTTATTATATAAAATCAGTAGCAATTGGATTGGTGTCAAAATATTATGTAAAACTCATTTTACAAGCAAAAAGGGTATAATCGGTATTTACCGAATTAAGGCGATAGCCTTAGGTTATGATCAGTTTAAAAATAATAAAAATCTTTAAAAATCGCAAAATATTATATTACATCAGTGGGTAAAAGGTTTGGTGTCAAAATTTGGGTTTAGATAGGCCTTATGCTAATCGCGCCGTTTAATTAATAAAAAGCTTCTTAAATGCGCTATTTAGCATAACTCCTATTCTGGACCTCTAACTGATATGAAACTTTAGGGACATGTTTATAAATCAGTAACAAAGGTTATTGTCTTTTCACATATCCAAAATTCTCGTTTTATGGTCAAAAGGGCATTATGGTCAACATTAAGCAATTAACGGAAACATGTAAACAAATCGGATAATCAATGAACCAACCACAGAGGGTTATGCTAACATGTAGCCTGGTCCTAAGGAAGCTCTAAGGAATTTCCAAATCATACTAAATCGGGTCAGAACTGAAGTCAAAGCAAAAGTCAAAGTTTTGCGACTTTCAGTTCCGAACCGGTCTAAACAGAAAATTGTCGGATCAAACAAGCTTAGACTAGTTCTTATACTTATTAACAAGTCATATGAGTGATAAAATAGGTTACATGCCTTCTATATTGCTAATTACATGTTAATTTGCAAATTAAGCTTCTGTTGACTTTTTCTAAACAACTTTGACCCGACATTTGATCTAGTTAGAGTGGGAATCTGAGGGTGCCCTTTTAAGGGTTTATTGCCCACATAATTACCAACTTATAACTACCTTCAATTCGACTAATCACTGGACCATTAATGATTAATCGCTAAGTCAACCGTTAATTACGACGGTTTGACTTTTAAGCTAAAACTAAGTAAAAACTCAACTAAGAAAGGTTAAGCATACTTACAAAAGCCTAATGCACGATTAGGGATGACTAGAGACTGATCATAAGCTCCAGAGAGTCCCACAAATGCAGGTGGAATGAGTGATCACAAAGTTGCAACATCAAGGGCCTTTTATAGTGAATTTGATCCATTTAGATCATGACAAATCATGCTATACATGATCCTTGATGATTAACAAGTGTCCCTAAGGCCTAAGAAATAGTTTAGGCGGCTCTTGGAAGGGTTAAAGGGCAATACAAGTCGCTTACATTGGCTGAAAAGGCATTTAAACGAGTTTCTTCATCTGGGCACTGCTTACGGACTGTAAGGGTCCAGCCTTACGGTCCGTAAGGACCTGGTCAGCAAAACAGAACTTTCAAAAAATGCCACATTTGGCCCCTGAACTTCCAAACTTGATTTTTAACATGGTTTCTTGCACTTGTAACCCCCAAACTTGACTTTTAAGGACCCCAAGTCATAAACCAACTATGTTAAGTCCCTGGTTATTAATACGATCACCGAAAAGTCTTAAATTTCAACGTTGACGCTTTTAACCCCTCGTATACGAATTTTATCATAAGTTTCTCATACGATAACAAAACTTGGTGAAATTTTTATCACGCATTCTAGTGAGCATAAATAATCGTTACAAAGCTTCGGGTTTGCTAAAAGGTCACTCAGAGGTATACTTTAAACATGTTGACACATTTAACCCCTGTAGTTTGTAATTCCTCACTTTCTTTCACAATTAGCTTCGTACGATCCATGATTTTTCGGTTAAGGGTATAAACTTCATGTAGGGCTATTGTAACGTATATTTATCCATTGTTGACATTTTGAACCCTTATATTCACATAGTTTCTTTATTTGTCAACTTTAGTCCCTCTAGAGTATTCTTTCACACGTTCAAGCTTATGACACGTGTCAATACATTATAGGACATGAAATTTCGAGGTGTTACAGTTGGGGACTTCGCGAAACCGCGTTCACGATTCCTGAAGGCACGGGTGTCGCGCATTTACGACCCATTGCACCGATACCTACATCGGTGTATTGCCGTGACGATTGCAAGTCGTCACGATAGCAGGGAGTGGGTCACCCAAAATGACCTGTTCTTCTTGCACAACCTACTTACCGGCCGGGGGGGCAACTTGGCATACAGGTTGGCCACATAGTTCGCCAAGTACGGTTTTAAGCGTACCTCGAGCCACATCAACTGGGGCGGCTTCGTCACCCATCTGGCGAAGTACTGGCATCGCCTCTTGTCCCCGCAGGTGGCTCGGGATATGACCATCACACGTCAGGTTGACCCGGTAGGCAGGGCCACAACATGCTTGATGAGGATTGCCCACGAGGACAGGGACCACATTTTTTGGTCGCTTGACGACGGTCGTACCGAGTGGTACGCGGGGCAGCCACTGCAGATGGAGATGGAGGAAGCGGGCCACGGGGGCGAGGGAGGTGAAGGTGACGGTGATGGTGAGGGTGAGGGCGACGGGGGAAAGGAAGAGGGAGGTGATGGAGTTGATGCTGCGATCAACAGATCGCAGAAGGATGTGTTGGATACATGGGGTGATCGTCCGTACGAGCGACGGAGCGTGAGACCACGTGTGACGCCTCCACAGGGGGTGGAGGAGAGACTTGCTTAGGTCGAGTCAGATGTAGCTGCTATACGGGTCGACGTATCCCGTATGGGTGTGGACGTATCGCGTATGCAGAGCGACATGCAGTGGGTTGTGCAGGCGATTATTGCTATGCATTCTAGCGCGCCTCTACTTCCACGAGTTGGCGCTGCACCACCACCACCACCACCATTACCGTAGCTGCTTATTTTATTTTGGTTTTGTTGTTTTACATTTGAAACATTGTAAATATTTATCTTTTGTTGCTTTAGATGTAAAACATTGTAAATGTTAATCTTATGTTTACATTTTATCTAGTTTGTTTAATAATTGTTATCGTATTGTTTATTATCTTGTTTGTTTAATATTCTTATGGTATTGTTTATCATATGTACGTGTTTTGCTTATCCGATATATATATATATATATATATATATATATATATATATATAGGACAAAGATCCGTTAGGAACCACCCTTTATTGCGAGAACCGCGAGAACCAGTGTGAACACAAACAGTAATTCCTAAAAAATCTAAAAAACACCCAAACGTTTTTTATTTTTTATTTTTTTACTATTTTTTTGAAAAAATCGCTATATTTTGTTAATAAAAAAATAAAAAAAAATTCAATTTTTTTTAAAGTAACAGTTATCCATGCACATGTGCATATGTATCATTTCTTTGTCAAATTCCGCAATTCATTACAAATAATAGTCAATTGCACTTTCATTTACACTACCACGTGTAATACACTACTTTTTACGTTAACAATATTAGAAATGCACATGTGCATCTATATGTATCAACATGAAATAAGGTGTTTTGGTACACTACTTTCTCTTTCATCTATCATTCCATCCATAATACACAAGCATGCACATGACATTTTTGTCATTTCTTTGACAAATTCCGTAATTCATTACACATATTAGACAATTGCACTTTCATTTACACTACCATATGTAATACACCACTTTTTACATTACCAATATTAGAAATGCACATGTGCATTTATATGTATCAACATGAAATAAGGTGTTTTGGTATACTACTTTGAATACACTTTCCCCTTCATCTATCATACCATCCATAATACACTACCATTACCTCCTACCATCCATAATACAATACCATTACCTCCTGCCATCCATAATACAATACCATTAACAATATTTTCACTTTATTACATGTATGTAAACACCATTTATACAATCCAATCAACATATTACATCATAAATTGATAACTATAACCAAACCATCAACCATTAGATATAACTAACCAAAAAACATGTATATGGGCCTACTTCTCCATTCAAAATCACAATCTTTTTGTAACAAAACACGTTATATCATGGTTATACCTAATGATGCACATGTGCATTTTGAATATTGGTAATGTAAAAAATAGTGTATTACTAATGGTATTGTAAATTAAAGTGCAATTGTCTATTCCTGATAACGTATTGCCGAATTTGTCGAAGTAATGATACATATGCATATGTGCATGGATAACTGTTACTCGAAAAAAAAAGTTTTTTTTTTATTTTTTTTAATTATGGTAACGAAATATAGCGATTTTTTTTAAATATTAAAAAAAAATTGAGTGTTTTTTTGATTTTTTTTTAGATTTTATTTTGTGTTCACATTGGTTCTCGCGGTTCTCGCAATAAGGGTGGTTCTCGCATGAACCTTGCCCTATATATATATATATATATATATATATATATATATATATATATATATATATATATATATAATACGGCAAATACTATTGTAACATAGACGTTTTACAAACTCGTAACATAATCCGATATATCTAAATAAAACGGTAAACACTATCTAAAGAAATACTAAAACTTATTAAACGGTTGTTCGGTTTTACACAATATATTTATATATATATATACCGGTCGTATAACATTATACGGCCTGTATACATATCTTAAAAACAAAAAAAAAATTCAGATCAAGACTCAAAAATTACACACATTTGGTCGTATAACATTATATTGCTCGTAACAATTGTATACGAGCCGTATAAGTTTATACAGACCGTATACATGTAAAACAAAAAAAACATTCCACTCCATTTATTTTTGTGCAACATCATTCTATACGGGCCGTATAAGGTTATACAACCCGTATAAATCTAGGGATTTGAAAATAAGAAAATAGAATGTGAGAATTAAAACACCTAATATTTTTAAGTATGCTTTATTTATCTTACTTATTTTAATTTATATTGATAACTAGTATAATATACAACTAAATTATATTTTTTTCAACGTGTATAATTTATAATATTTTGTCCTTCGAAATAAATTATTATTTTTTTCAACGTGTATAAGTTATAATATTTTGTCCTTCGAAATGCTTATTTAACCACTTATCAAAACAATGAATGAAAATATTAATAACATCGATTTGTTTTTTTTAACGGAAAATTATGTATGTTGACTCATCGCGCCTCCTATTGGAGACTCGATTCCACTAAAGCTAGACAATCGTTCACAACAACAGGATTACTGGTACATTGACACGATATTCAACCGGATAAAATATTTTTTTATCATACTGGAGTATCTTACTTTAATCCTTTGGATGGTAGTGTTAGCTTTTTTTCAATGCAGTCTCGGAAGTCGTCCAGGTCAGGTGTACCTCTCCTACTCATGCCTTGTTCAAAGTGATTCAGGGAAAAGTGAATGTCATCATATCTTTTGAGAAAAGTAATCTAGACAAAAAAAAAAAAAAAAAAAAAAAAAAGCTAACTAATTCAAAATGTGCTAGTTTTTTAACTTTGAGTAAAATGATATTATCATTTGTTGCATATTTCGTCTCTGAGTTGCTAGTTTCATTTAAAAAGTTTGAAATCAGCAATTTTCATCCTTAAAGGCCAAATTTCAAGAGATAAAAATCGAAATAAATTGTCAAATTGGATGATGAAAATGACGATAAAACGCAAACTTAAATGACTCAAATGCATAAAAAAGTCATTTTGGATGGAAAAACAAAAATGACTAAACCCCAAAAACGATTTTAGCATTTTACTCTTTTAACTTATTATTTCAACTTTCATATTTATTCTAGTTTTCCACATTTGTATAAATCATTTTGATAGTTGGTTTGGTTTAAGGGAGAGGCATAAACAAAACCTCCTTGATTCGAGTTCTCTAAACCCCAGTTTGACTACTGTATCAATCAAAGTTAGAAACATGGTTGATTTTGAAGCATAATCGGTTTTCGGTATAGGGATGTAACATATCAAATTCTGAGCGTAAAATACCAATTTTTGGGCGTAAAATATGTAAGGTATTTTAAACTATGTATTACATGACATGTTGATATAAGTTCATCACGTAAATTACAAAAGGGGGTGGCGGCGCAGCTTGTTGCCCGTCTACCAACCCATGATTTGTAATTTGCTCTAACCTTCTAATAAAAATTTAATTTTAATGTTAAAAAAAAAAAAAGTTCATCACGTAAATTACAAAAATACGACTAAAAACATCCTAGAATAGTGATGCGGAGATAATACAAAAAAGGGATGGGTCGACAATTTTTTTTAACAAGAATCAATGTTTGTGTTTTGAGTGTGTCCCCCTACCTTAGCTCACATGTTCTATGTTGCTAGAATAGATTATCTTCTCATCTTGGTAAGTTTTCTCAAGACCTAGTTTCAATTTTGAGGTTTTGATTGTGATTGAAATCATTCATGTAATATCATTATTCATTACGAGTTCCTAGCATGCATAAGTGTTTGAATAAGATTTAATCCATTTAAGGAGTTGCATACGAATTATGAAGATTTGGATCGAATTTGGGAAGAACCCAAATGTTAAAATCTAAAAGGTTTGCACATAGTATGGACCATGTTGTAAAAACGTATAAAATCATCTTTTAATCCTACTGACGTGCTCTTTTTTTCTATATGGAAAACTTTATGAAACTACTTTATTTTAGTTTTAAATGCCAGAAACGTATATGACTTATAAATTGGTCAAAATCGTGAAATTAAGCAGGCTATTACTATATGAGTTCATAAGATCATCTTAAATTAAGCATACTATTTGAGTTCATAAGATAATTTTAAGTTGAATACCTATACAACTGTTTCAAATAATACTATTTGAAATTCTATAATCATAGAAATCTCGCCGTTCACATAAAAAAAAAACGATACAACTGTTTCAAATGATACTATTTGAATTAAGACTAAACCAAAATAATAATTACCATGGCTCACTTATTTGATAAAATGTTGGCAAGAATTGGTCGTTTAAGCTCAAAGGACTCAATTAGTAAAAATATTTATATGGGTTGATCAATAATACAATTTTCCATAACATTTAACCAATTGTCACACATAATGTGTTTAAATGATCGTTTACGGTGGGTATAAGAGGCTATTAAAAACACGTTATGAATGATTTGCATTTCGTTGAAAACTTTCTTTAGTGATCTATCAACGATCATCACAATGCTATTACTTTTTAACTACATTATACATTATGCATTATAAAATTATAAGAAGAGAAGGAATCATACAAAAATTAAGAATCAGAGAACCAATTTCGATCTTCATAACAAAATAATAAATGGTAAGCATTAAAACAATGTAGTATAAATGTATTTGTGTATTTGTGTATTTATATAACATTTGATCATATGTAAAATAGTTATACGTATACAAATATATACGTCTTAATTCACATACGATTTTTAATAACAAACTTTATTAAAAAGATAGTATAATACACATACAATCTCTTCAACACTAGGGATGGAAACGTGCCGAGCTCATCTCGTTTCAAATTATACTTCTAATGCTCAAGCTTTGCGTAATAGTTTGACTTTGTGAGTAATTTTTCAACCTCGAATTCGGCTCTTTTATTATTTATATTTATTTTGTTATTTTATATATATACGTTATAATAATTTTTGTATGTGTGTATAATTATACTTTTTATATTTAACATAATATATACTAATTAGTTAAATAATCATAATTTAATATTTAATAGTTACTATTATATACCTAATGTATTATATAAAGGTTGTACATATACTAGGTTTACGAGCCTATTCAAGCCAGATATATGAAACTCAAGTTCAAGCTCATTTATCCTAAAACTTATTTTTGGGCTTGAGGTCGGCTTAATTTCATTTAATCACGGCTCAAATTGAGTTTTAATGAGCCAATATCAAATAGCCCACGAGCACCTCGATTCGTTTACACCCTTACTCCCCCCCCCCCCCCCCCCCCCCCCCCTCTCCCACCCCCCAATCCCTATGTGAGATAGAATTTATTATGTATGTTAATTTTGGAGTTTTATTTTATTAACTAACCGTTCATATAACTTTGGACTTTTATTTTATTAATCTAAACCGTTCAAATTATCTTTCTGGTTTTCAAATTTTCATAGGCTCTCAAGAATAAAATTACCAAAATTTATAAATCTTTATCTAGAAACATATGCATTTCAAGTATAAGTTTACCTATTATTCTATTATTATATTGTAAGCAATTGACCAATTGTGTTATCATATCATTAAAATGACATTTTTAATGGTTTCAAATCTTTTTTTTTTAAATTTAGTGACTTTTGCGGTGATCCGCCGACATCACAATTTCGTTGCCCCTGACCCTCCACGTCGACAAGCTGCAACCATTTACCGACATTTCATAACCACTTGATAGCCGACCCGCCTCCATCAACGGTCGGGTGGACTAATTTGATAAAACAATAATTACTTTGGTAAGACATCATCTACAATAGTGATTGTATAGGAGACAATACAAATCTGTATATTTTTTTTAAGAGTAAATTACAAGTTTTGTCCTTTATGTTTGTCCCAAATTTCAGACGCTGTCATTTACCTTTAAAATTGATGAGTTTTGTCATTAATGTTTGAAAATATTGCACGTTACGTCCTTTATGGCAAACTCAGTTATATTTTTAAGTTAAATGAAGGCATGTGCAGGGCACATGAGGGTAGAAATGTAATTGCACCTGCCACTTGTCTTTCCCCCTTTAATTATAACAACATCTGCCCACATTCATTCACCTGCTTCACATTGATCATCCCTCATCTTTCATTTCTAGGGTTTTAGACACTGTAAAAAAGACGATCAAGATTCCGATGTCGCAGGATGAAGAAGGTTGGTATGTCAGGGATAATCTTGACACTGAAAGTGTCGTTGAACTGTATGGTAAGTTACAAACCCTAGCTTCAATTTTGGGATAAAATGTTGTGGTTTTTGTTGATCATTAGTTGATTAATAACATAAATGTTGAAATTTGCAGATGGTTTTCCCAATTTCTTTAGCATTTGCTTTCATCATGGTGGTAGGCTTACATCACCTCCTGGACGCACATATGTAGGAGGCAAGATCAGTTATGTTGACTTGATAGATATTGATAAGTTTTCCATTCATGAAGTTGATCTTATGCTTGATCAGTTAGGGTATAATAGCTTGAACCCAATGTATTACCAGTTTTTGAATCCTGAAAAACCCTAGATGATGGTCTTGAACACCTAATCAGTGATCAAGACTGTTTAACTTGGCTAGGTATGTTGAAATGCACAAGATGATCCATGTATATACCACTCATGGCTTGAAAAACATGAAGGAACTGTTTAGCTCACCTAGTAAACCTCCTAAACCTAGCATCACCATTGAAGAGATAGATGAAATTGGACCCTATGCCATAGTTCCTATGAAGGAAAATGCAAATGTTGGACATAATATTGGCTATGGGGAATCCAGCAGTAAGGTGCCAGTTAGTCCAACATTTGTTGAGACTGAAGTGAATGTCAATGAGGTTGATGCTAATCCAGATCCAGGGAATAATACCAGACAATTTAGAAGGATATATGTGTGTTTGGCTGCATTAAAGCAGGGGTTCAAAGCAATTGGAAGGGATTTCTTAGGTCTAGATGGTGCATTCATGAAAGGACCATTCCCAGGGCAACTGTTAAGTGCAGTGGGTGTTGACTGCAATAATGGGATCTACCCTGTTGCTTATGCAATAGTGGAATCTGAAAACAAAGAGTCATGGACTTGGTTCTTAGAGATTTTAGGTGATGATCTTGGTTTAGGCACTTACTCAAATTTTACTTTCATAAGTGATAGACAAAAGGTACTGTCTTTTACTTTGTTAACTGTCTTTTACTTGCAATATATTGTGCAAGGGATACTTCCTGCAATCTCAAAACTGTTTCCTTGTGCTGAGCATCGATACTGTCTTCGCCACATACATGAAAAATAAAAGTTAGTTTCAAAGGAGATCTTTACAAGGATAAGCTTTGGAACTGTGCTTGTGTAACAACAGTCCCAGAATTATCAGTTGCTATGGATGACTTGAAGGCTTTCAACAAGAAAGCTCACTTATGGTTGTCAAAGATTCCTCCTTTACATTGGTCAAGGGCTTATTTTTCAGGTATTTTTTTTGTTTTTCAAGGTCTCTTATGTATTCATTTGTTCACTTATGTATTCATTTGT
Organism: Helianthus tuberosus; assembly: GCA_030545235.1. Lineage (NCBI taxonomy): Eukaryota > Viridiplantae > Streptophyta > Magnoliopsida > Asterales > Asteraceae > Helianthus > Helianthus tuberosus. The sequence goes on along the minus strand of CM060442.1, from coordinate 125,033,418 downwards.
TCCTACTTTTGGCATACAGAGGGCTGTTTCTGATATAGTGCTTAATAACATGTGTGAGGTTTTCAATGGAAAGATAGTAGAAGGCAGGGACAAGCCTATCATATCAGCCCTTGAATACATAAGAGATTATCTAATGAGGAGAATAGTAACTGTGTTGAACGTAATGGAGAGAAGTGAAGGCTTGCTTACACCCAAGGCAACATAAGTTTTTGAAGGGATCAAAAGAGATGCAACTGCTTACCATGTTCAGTGGAATGGGGGGGGGGGGGGGATATCTATCAGGTTAGTGGAAAGCCAAATCATGCTCGTGTAGTGAATTTGACTGCAAGGACATGTAGTTGCAGAGCCTGGGAAATAACAGGGTTCATGCTCCTACAACGATTACACCCCCAAAACATCACACCCAGGTTGGTAGACCCAAGAAATTGAGGAAAAGATCTGCTGTGGAGCTTGAAGAGATGACCCAATCAGGAAGGCTGTCCAAAAAGCACACTAAAGGAGCATGTTCAAAGTGTAAGAAGACTGGACATAATTCTAGGACTTGCAAGGGTCAAGGTGAAGCTGTCAAGACTGGCAAATCAGGGAAGAGTGGCAAGGCAGGGAAGAAAAGGAAGGCAGCAGCAAACTGAACCTGTTTTATGTCTTTTGAACTTGTTTTATGTCTTTTGGAAATGTTGGTTGCTACTATTTAGATGTTTGTGAACTTTTGGGTAGTTACTTTTGGTGTTTATAAACTGCTGGTAGTATTTGGAACATGAATCAGGTTTGGTTATAATATGGTAAGTAGTTATTTGTGTTTACAGTTTGTTTTGGTTTGAATGGTTTGATTTGGTTTGAAGGCTTTAATTTGGTTTGAATGGGTCAATTTGTTTTGGTTATAAACTGCACATGGTTTGTTTTGGGTCTGTTTTTGGTCACTTTGTTTTGGTTATAAACTGCACATGGTATGTTTTGGGTCTGTTTTTGGTCACTTTGTTTTGGTTATAAACTGCACATGGTTATGGTCAGTTTACATTATGGTCTGTTTGGTTTGAATGGGTCAGCTTGTTTAGATGTCAATTACTGCACTTTTTTTGGTCAAAATTAGATCTTGTCAATTTACATCTGCACATAACATATAACAAACTAAAAAGGCATAACATGCATCACAAACTTAGATCTTGTCATTCAAAATTAGATCTTGTCATTTTACACATACTGCACATCATGTATAACACCCTAAAATGCCAGAACATACATCACAAAACAGATCCAACTAAAAACCAAATACTTTTTCAATTTTCTTGACTTTGCTTCAACTTTCATGTTCTCATGTTGCAGCTTAATGTTTTCTTCTTCCAGAATCATGTTCTCTTGTTGCAGCTGCATCTTATCCGATTCCAAGTTGTTCTTAGCCCTAAGCAATCCAGGTATGATATCTATGCACCTTTGGCACCTTTGCTGATCGAACCATCCAATAAATGGACAATTTGAACCCTACATTTGACCAAATCAAAACATTAAAATCACAAACGACATTACCTTATCTAATCGATGAACCCTAATTTTGAAGAAGATGAAAGATTACCTGGACAGGACAAGAATAAAAACGGCGACCAGGATTCTTCTTTGTCCATGAAGTTTGTATAATAGCTTCCCTTCCACAATGGCAGTTGACCATGGCGAATATGAACCCTAAATTGCAATTCTGATGAACCCTAATTTTGAAGAAGATGAAAGATGAAAAGAATTAGGGCAGGTAGGTTATAAATAAAGGGGAAAGACAAGTGGCAGGTGCAATTACTTTTCTACCCTCATGTGCCCTGTGCATGACTTCATTTAACTGAAAAATATAACTGGGTTTGCCATAAAGGACATAACGTGCAACATTTTCAAACATTAAGTACAAAACTCATCAATTTTAAAGGTAAAGGACAGCGCCTGAAATTTGGGACAAACATAAAGGACAAAACTTGTAATTTACTCTTTTTTTAATTTAAGAAGAGAATGATATTATGGTTTTTCTTGCATGAACCTATTTTATCCTTGATTTTTAAAAGATTATAATTTTTTATACGATTTTATTTTTTAAAAGAATTACACCGTATTAATAAGCATTTCATTCTCTTTAATTTTGAGCAGACTGTTACTATAGTTTTTAATTTAAAAAAAAAATAGTTTTCAAGCTATAAAGTTACGTGATTATGTTCCGGTACGTAATTACGTACCATATGTGCAAGCACTAACAAATATTCAATGTGACCCTACATTTATAATCACGTACCATATGTAACAAGTGTAATGCCACGTGATTATGTATTAGCACGCAGTGGCGAAGCTTGAGATTTCCGACCGAGGGGTCGAAAACGTATATACCAAAATATTTATATAAAACCAGGGGGTCAAAAACGTATATACCCAAAAATTTCTATATAAAAACTACATACTCCCCACTACTGAACGAAAAGTTCGGGGGGTCGGCCTCCTCCTCCCGCCCCTATTATCCTACGCCCAAGTCAACACGTAATATGTTATTATAGTTTTTTATTGTATAATGTTTCTTTTACTAAAGTTGTGCTTATTTCATGATTATACATTCAATATAATGAAAACTTAATTGTTTTTATGTTATTACGTGATTAGATATGTAATGTAAGTCGTTACGTGATTATAGATGTAGTGTTACGTTGAGGTTTTGTTATTGCTTTTGCATACATGGTAAGTGATTATTACATGGTTTGTGATTACACCGACTATTTGTTACTGCTTTTGCACACATGGTATGTGATTCAAGATTTAAGTATACGTTGAGTATCTGGTACGTGATTTAGGTATTCATTGATCATTTGGTACGTGATTATAGACATAGTGTTACATTGAGAATTTGCACTGTTTGCATATATGGTACGTGATTTACGTATTCATTAAATATGTTTTGGTACGTAATTACGTACTGAAACATAATCACATAACGTTACACTATCATGTAACTTTATAGCTTGTATTTTTTTTTAATACCAAGAAAACTATAGCAATAGCTTACTCAAATAAAAGAGAATGAAATGCCCGTTAATACGATGTAATGTTTTTTTTTATTATCATATGACTAAGTTATAGTCGTTTGAAAATTATTAGGGAAGTGTGTTTATGAGTCACGAATATTGGATTTTCCTGTTTTGCTATTTTTCCCACTTGTTTCCCTTGTTTTTAGTTGCGTAAATTCTAAATTTAAGGACTACTAAATCTAAACCATTGATCTTGCAAATCAAGGGCCAAAACTTTCTCTTACACTTCTTACATTTCCAATCTCTTTTACAATAACCATTCTCTGATTATTTGGCTGCCAGGAATTTACACGAGTCATTTGTGAGCCAATTAAGAGCTTATTAAAAGTTTAAAATGATTTAAAAGAATTTAAGCCGAAACCAAACTAAATTCAAATCGGGTTATGTTTTTACCATTTGAATTTGGTTTGAAAGGATAATAATCAAAACCAAGGAAACTAAAACCCGATCCGATGAACACTCTTAGTTTTACTTTTATAATAAACCTATGTGGATTACGAGATCTTTGTATTTTAAAATACGTCATGAAAACTTTAATAATTAAAAATCAAAGATACTAGTTATAAATTAGCATAATTTATATTTATATATACTATAATTTGTAACATTTTGTTGCATTAGAGATTGTACATTAAGCTTTATAGATGTGTTGTGCATTCAATGGTTGTATCCATTGATTTATGTTTGTACCCAAGGTGGGTTTAAAAACCACACCATATGATTTATGTTATTTGTTAAGTTCGCGATTGTCAATACACATCCTGAAGGTATCGTCTTTCTTCTTCACGAACAAGACTGGAGCTCCCCAGGGCGAAGAGCTAGGACGTATAAAACCCTTTTCCAAGAGTTCTTGTTGTTGTGTGGACAGTTCTTCAAGTTCTGATAGAGCTAGACGATATGGTGCTCGAGCTACTGGCGCTACTCCAGGAGCTAGCTCGATTTGAAATTCAACTTGGCGGTGAGGCGGAAGACCAGGTAATTCCTCAGGAAATACCTCAGGAAAGTCGCGCACTATAGGAATGTCCTCAATTCTCTTCTCTTCCGTTGATGTGTCAGTAACGAGTGCTAGAATGGCAGTGTGGCCCTTTCGCAAACACTTCTGGGCCTTAAGGAAAGAGATGATGCCTTCGACAACACCACTCTTGTCGCCATGAATCATGAGAGGTTCTTCACCAGAACGAGGAATGCGGACGATTTTCTCCTTGCAAACAATCTCCGCTTGATGATGAGATAGCCAATCCATCCCAATAACAATGTCGAAACTACCAAGTGTGATAGGAATAAGATCAATAGGGAAAGTCTGACCAGCTAAGACGAGGTTACAACCTTTAACTACGTGTGTGGCTTCAAGACTTTTACCGTTAGCTAGTTCTACCGTGTGTTTGGTGTTCAGGAGTGTTGGAGTGCGCTTAAGCATTTGGCCAACTTTTACGGACACATAACTAGTATCGGCACCTGAATCGAATAAAACAGTAACAAAGAAGTCATCCAGAAGAAACTTACCCATCACAACGTTGGGATCGTTCCTTGCTTCCCCCTGACCAATCACGAACACACGACCCCTTGCCCCATTGCCATTGTTGTTTCCCCCATTCCCGCCTCCATTATTGCCTCCATTGTTATTCCCATTGTGGTTCCCATTTCCTTGGTTATTGTTATGGTTTTGGTTCAGCTGGGGGCAGTTCCTCTTAAAGTGGCCTTCAGCACCACACTGAAAGCATCCTTTATTTCCCTGCTGATGCTGCTGCTGGTGGTTCTGTGGGGCTTGTTGTTGTTGTTGTTGTTGGCGATTCTGATTTGCTGGTCGGGCACTCCTGCAATCCTTTGCTTCATGACCAAACTTGTTACACCTCAGGCAACGACCTTTGTTGCACTGCCCGCTGTGATGTTTGTTGCACCGGTTGCACTTGGGGTGGTTCCCTCGGTATCCACCCTGTCCTTGGTTACCAGAAGATTGCTGACCAGGACTCTGGTAGTCATCAGTCTTTCGCTGCTGAGACTGAACTGAAGTAGAACCCTTTCCGGAGTTCCCATCCCATTTTCGCTTGTTGTAGGTAGGTGCATCAGAAGTAGCTGTGGCACTGATTCGTTTGGGCAGTCTGTTTTGCTCCACCGCCTGGTCAGTGAGTCGATGGGCCAACTTGATGATTTGTTGTATGGTACCCAGGTTGGCTGAAGTCACGTGACTTTGGATCTCTGGTACAAGGCCCTTGAGATACAACTCAATTCGTTTGATGGGAGGGTTCACCATGGTAGGGCACAAGATGGCCAGCTCATTTGACCTTTTCGTATACGCCTCAATCTCAGACCCCGTCATCTTCAGATTGTAAAATTCCACTTCTAGCTTGTGGATGTCATCCCGACTACAGTACTCCTCCTTGATCAGCTCTTTGAAACCATTCCAGGGTGTGGCATTAGCAACTGCCAGTCCTAGTAGTTGAACCTGTGCCAGTCCTAGTAGTTTGTGAAGGTAGGATCTAAACGTCCTAAGGTGGGTTGATATAGCAGGTTATACCTCCTGCAGGGTTAGCTGTGACTGCCTCCGCAACTCGTTCGTTGATCAAAGCCGTCAACTGGGCTTGAGTGAGGTTGATACGCCCTCCGCGTCCGCTCATGATCTTCATAATGAAGCAACGTAAGTGAGAGAAGTGTCGCGAAAGTGCGTAAGTGTGGGACGACGTTAGAGAGTAAGCACACAAGGTTCAATTAGCAATTATCACATTATCTAATGCACAGTGAGAACTATCTAACCGACAATATAACATAAATAATACCACTTATGGTGTCGAGTCTTGCACGTGGAGCGAAGCGTCGTTGTGGACCGTTGAGCACTGTACTGGTTATAGTCTGGTTTTATAAAAAACTTTTCCCTTTTAAAAACCAAGTTCACTATAACCAATGGCTCTGATACCAATCTGTCACACCCCCAAAATCCACCCTGCGGAGTACCACCCCTTGGAGGCGTGACGTGACCAGGATCGAGCCACCAATCATATTGAACAACTCAATTACGTAAATAAGACCAAGCACAATACGATTGGTGACCTAAATAAGGTAACCGATTTTAAGATGACAGCGGAAGCATAAAACGTAAATTCGAAACATAAGTTCACAGTTCATAAGTTTTAAGTTTCAAAACACAAGTTTAATAAGTTCATAAGGATTTAAACAATGAGCACGGAACATAACAGTCCGTACACCACAACGACTTCTTCCTCGTTCAAGCTCCAAGCATTTAGCGACCTGTAAGGCATGTAACAACTAGTCAACAACAAAGTTGAGTGAGTTCACGTTTGGTTGTTTGGTTTTAAGTTGTTTTTGAAAAACGTGGTTTGACTTTCGTTGGCTTATTTACCGTGGGGGTTACCCCGAAGTTGAAAGTATGTTTAACCATTTCCTCTTTCTTTACCCAAACCGTATCCATAATTAGTGGGGGCTTTCCCCGTGTGAACTACTAGACCATACATATCGACAACTGACGAACAATAGTTGTGCCCTACATCAGTGTCTATCATCACTGACAGTTTGCCATAGTCCATTAGTACACGCCCGTCCGAACGGCACGGTGTGAGGTTTGTTAAACCTAATAGCGCTATTAACTAATGACCCGCTCGCCATTGGCCTCGGCGATTAAGTCGATATAAATTGAGGGACTTCATGATAGAGTTTTGTCCAGCTAGTTTTAAGGTTGTTGTCCTGCACCAGGAGGACGAACGTACATATTCTGCACCAGGAGAATTCGTAGGATTAATAATGGCATCCACTCTATGGAGGATGGCCGTACATATCCTACCCAAGGAGGATATGTAGATTCAGTTTTAATTCTTTAACCCATTCCCAAACCACCGGGAATCCCATGCCTTAGAAAGTGTGTGAACTCACCTCGGTTTGCTCGGTTAGATTCTCAATATAGCTAACAGTCAAGGTCGGTCAATCACGTCCTAGTATGATTTACCAGTTAGTCATTTAGTGGCTTTAAAATAGAACACAAAGTTCCTACACGTATCTATCACACAACATGCATCACTTTAACGGTTTATGCCCATCTAGTTTCCCATCCATTCCCCACTCAAAATCAAACATACGATAATGCACATAACATATATAACATGTTAGATCATTCACAGATAGCATACTCGACATTTAGACACGCGAGTCACAACTTATGTCATTTCAGCATTTATATTCAAAACCGGCTGTTTTCGGACATTTTAATAAAATAGTTAAATTATTCCAAAAATTCCCAAATTTTTACAGGATGTCTTAAACATTCCATATTTTATTGTGTAAAAATATCGGGGTCCGGTTCATTACCAATATTTTATAAAAATTCATATTCCGGACTGAACTCAGATTTATGTATTTCTGATCACAGTCCACGGAACAATTTATTAAAAATTCATCGAGTGTCCGATTTACGAAATTCCAGTGGGGTAATTACAAATGCATCGGTTGTCATCTACTGTACAAATTTCATGGTCCGATTCATCACAAAACTCAGGTTATGACTGAAAGTATGACACCCATTTATTGCTGTCAAAATTCAGCTTAAGCTGTTGTTACAAATCGACACGTTAAAAATAGTAAACGAAGTCCAAAAATTACGATTCCGGTGCCATTAGAACCGTATTTCATAATAACATATTTTAGATTCAAAATATCGGTTTTTTGTTGAGTTTATGACCTGTTTACAGCCAACTGAAGTTGGCTGTAAAACCGGGACAGATTCTGTTTTCACTTTCTAACTTACTAACTTGTGTTCGATTGATTCCGTTAATCATGTTTAGTAACCACAACAACATCACATATTCATATTAATCAGCAAAACATCCGATAATCAACCAATAATCATAATCACACAAGATCTACATGATTTACACTAATATTCATCCATTAACCACCATGTTCATCACTTTAGTAGACTTTTAGTTGGTGATCTTATATGTTAATGATTTTCAACCGACGAAACTCTTATTAACCACTTTAGAATAGATCAAGAAGGTGTTTAGAGTCACTTACTACTAGCTCAAGGCTAGGGAAGAAACTAGTCGAAAAACGGGTGGTTAATAGCAACGTCGAGAGGTCCTTGACAATCCGCAAGAACCGGGCTTCCTTGTATGTGACCCTTCACTCTTGTGTAAACTTGGGAATGCAAGATAATTTTTGAAGGTGGATGGAGGGATGTGAGTGCTCTCGGCCGTAAGTCAAGGAGGGAGCAAGAAAGATCAATTTTTTTTTTGTGGTGTTTATGAATGAATATGAAGCCTTATGGTCCAACTTATAGTCCAATTCCACTAATTCCCATTTGATCTTATGTTCTCTTGATATGAGGCACAAGGATTAAAATATTCAAGGTTTGTAAGATGGTGTCCCCTATGGGGAACCGAACTCGTTAGGGGGGGGGGGTATTCGGTTTGTTTTGAACTAGTTGATTAAGCATTAGTTGTTAAGTTAGGAGGTTAAGACTAGATATTAGTGTGTGGTGAATTATAACGGGTGTTAGGGTATTCGGGGACCCTAACTGGCTCAGAAAAAGAAAACAATGTCATAGACAATATTTTTATGTTCCGGGTAGAGTCCGGTTGTTCGGTTGGATATTAATCCGTTAAAGTGCTAAATTAATTCGTAAGGCGTCCTATTTATATATTTTGTAACGTTTTTACTTTCTAACACTTAGGAAAATATAACGGACTATTTAGTGACCTTTCTGTACACTATTAGTATATTAACAAATACGTGTAAGCATAACACAGATATCAGTTAAGTAATTCCACCCAGTCGTCAAGCACATTAATTATTATTAATAAACTGTACGGTTACATGTAAATTTGAGGGTTGTCACATTCTCCCCCTGTTAAGAGAATTTCGCCCCGAAATTTAGCGCGTGGTTACTGAGGAAGCTAGTTAAGTTGCGTTGTTTTCCTGATTTTCCTGGGGTGTCACATCATCCCCCCGTTGATTTGGAATTTCGTCCCGAAATTCTGCAGTAGCTTCAGCCTCAGTAGTGGTTGCGTTTTTCTTAAACAGTTGCGGATACTTGGGTTTCATTTGGTCTTCTCGTTCCCAGGTATACTCTGGGCCACGACGAGCATTCCAACGAACTTGGACCAGAGGTATCCTGGTACTCTTGAGGATCTTAACATCTCGATCCATAATCTCCACCGGTTCCTCGACGAATCGCAGCTGGTCGTCGATTGTGAGTTCCTTGAGAGGAACTATGAGGGTCTCATCTGACAGACACTTCTTCAGATTCGACACATGGAAAACATTATGAACTCCGCTGAGTTCTTCAGGTAAATTCAACCTGTAGGCGACTTTGCCAATTTTCTCGGTGACTTCGAATGGTCCGACATAACGCGGATTGAGTTTGCCTCGTTTGCCAAAGCGGACTACACCTTTCCAAGGTGAGACTTTGAGTAGCACTCGATCCCCAACCTGGAGCTCGAGTGGTTTTCTTCCCTTATCAGCATAGCTTTTTTGACGGTCACGAGCTGCCGCCATTCGCTGTCGTATCTGAGCAATTCTCTCGGTGGTATCTACCACAAGTTCTGGGCCAGTGATTTGGCTGTCACCAACTTCTGCCCAACAGAGAGGTGATCGGCATTTGCGTCCGTACAATGCCTCGAATGGAGCGGCCTGGATGCTGGTGTGGTAGTTGTTGTTATACGAAAACTCCACTAACGGAAGGTGCTTTTCCCAGCCATTACCAAAATCAATTACACATGCCCTAAGCATGTCTTCAAGGGTTTGGATGGTGCGTTCAGATTGCCCATCCGTTTGCGGGTGATAAGCGGTGCTCATATCTAAACGTGAGCCAAAAGACTTGTGCATTGCCTGCCACAGTTCAGAAGTAAAACGTGCGTCACGATCAGAAATGATGGAGGTTGGCACTCCGTGCCTTGATACTACTTCCTTTAGATAGATGTCTGCTAAAGTAGAAAACTTATCCGTTTCTTTGATAGCCAGAAAATGTGCAGACTTGGTCAGTCGATCTACGATCACCCAAATGGTATCGTTTCCGCGTTGAGATCTGGGCAGGCCGGTAACGAAATCCGTGGAAACTTGCTCCCATTTCCATTTCGGGATCTCCGGTTGTTGAAGTAGGCCTGATGGTTTATGATATTCAGTCTTGACTCTCGCACAAGTCAAGCACTTACTGACGTAGGTTGCTATGTGGGCTTTCATGCCAGGCCACCAATATGTAGTCTTGAGGTCATGGTACATCTTGTCCGAACTAGGGTGTACTGAATAACGAGACTTGTGCGCTTCGTCCATCACAAGCTAGCGTAAATTTCCATAAAGTGGAACCCAGATGCGCCCTGTTACATAGTAAGCGCCGTCTTCCTTTTGTTCTAGCCGCTACCTCGATCCTCGTAGGGATTCAGCCCTGATGTTTTCTGCTTTTAATGCTTCGACCTGAGCATGGCGAATCTGAGCGGGAAGGTTAGATTGGATGGTAAGTTGTAGAGCACGTACACGCCTAGGTATAGTATCCTTTCGACTGAGGGCGTCGGCCACAACATTGGCCTTGCCCGGATGATACTTGATAGCGCATTCATAATCGTTCAAAAGTTCGACCCATCGGCGTTGTCGCATGTTTAACTCTTTTTGCTTGAAGATATGCTCGAGACTCCTGTGATCGGTGTAAATGGTGCACTTGGTACCGTACAGGTAATGTCTCCATATCTTAAGTGCGAAAACAACTGCTCCCAGTTCCAAGTCGTGTGTAGTGTAGTTCCTTTCGTGAACTTTAAGTTGGCGCGATGCGTAGGCAATGACCTTGTCACGTTGCATCAATACGCAACCAAGTCCTTGGATGGAAGCGTCGCAATAAACCACAAAATCATCGGTGCCTTCGGGCAATGAGAGGATAGGCGCGCTACAAAGTCTATCCTTTAGGTGTTGAAATGCGGACTCCTGTGCATCGCCCCAACGATAGATAACACCCTTCTGAGTCAGTGAAGTGAGAGGTTGCGCAATCTTGGAGAAATCTTTGATAAACCTTCTGTAGTATCCTGCCAAACCCAAGAATTGGCGGATCTCTGTTGGTGTTCGGGGTGCAGGCCAATTCTTGATCGATTCAACCTTAGATGGATCCACATGAATTCCATCCTTGTTTACCACATGGCCTAGAAAGTGGACTTCGCGAAGCCAGAAGTCACATTTCGAAAACTTGGCATACAACTGCTCTTGTCGAAGAAGTTCCAGCATAAGTCGTAGATGCTGCTCGTGTTCCTCCTGACTCTTAGAATAGATCAGGATATCGTCGATGAACACAATAACGAACTTATCCAGGTAAGGCTTGCACACTCGGTTCATGAGATCCATGAAGACCGCTGGTGCATTCGTCAGCCCGAATGGCATAACCAGAAACTCGTAATGGCCGTAACGAGTTCTGAATGCTGTTTTGGAGACGTCCTCGTCTCGGACCCTCAGCTGATGGTATCCCGATCTCAAGTCAATCTTGGAGTAATAGCTCGACCCTTGCAGCTGGTCGAACAAGTCGTCAATACGTGGGAGAGGATAACGATTCTTCACAGTAACCTTGTTAAGTTCGCGATAGTCAATACACATCCTGAAGGTACCGTCTTTCTTCTTCACGAACAAGACTGGAGCTCCCCAGGGCGAAGAGCTAGGACGTATAAAACCCTTCTCCAAGAGTTCTTGTAGTTGTGTGGACAGTTCTTCAAGTTCTGATGGAGCTAGACGATATGGTGCTCGAGCTACTGGCGCTGCTCTAGGAGCTAGCTCGATTTGAAATTCAACTTGGCGGTGAGGCGGAAGACCAGGTAATTCCTCAGGAAATACCTCAGGAAAGTCGCGCATTATAGGAATGTCCTCAATTCTCTTCTCTTCCGTTGATGTGTCAGTAACGAGTGCTAGAATGGCAGTGTGGCCCTTTCGCAAACACTTCTGGGCCTTAAGGAAAGAGATGATGCCTTCGACAACACCACTCTTGTCGCCATGAATCATGAGAGGTTCTTCACTGTTAGTGCATTACGTCTATTGACTTCGTCTTGTATCATGGAAGAGGATAAGATTAGATAGGATATACAGTGCACGAGGTTCGAGAAACGATTGTTAGAAGTTAAGGGAGTGATTTCGCTCATATGGACATGTCCATATAAGTGAAATCAGAAACAAGTGATTCCACTCATATGGACATGTCCATATAAGTGAAATCAGAAACAAGTGATTCCGCTTTTATGGCATGTCCATATAAGTGGAATCACTCCAACTATAAATAGGTGCATTGTTGTTCATTTGGTAACGGTTCTGAAACGTGTAACGAAGTGCTGCCAGATTGCTTTCAGGTTGTAAACGTTGTTAAATCAATCAAAGAAGCATTATAATTAGTTTGAGTGTCTGTATCTTTGATTCCGCCTCTGATACAGAGAAAAGACTCTTCTGATTGACTCGTTCGGGTCCAACAACGATCCTACAAGTGGTATCAGAGCTCAGGAGGAAGAGTTTAGCTCAATTGCATCAGATTTCTGTCTTCTACACCTTCTTTTTCGATCTGAACAAGTTTCCACGGTTAAAATCGGCCAAATTTTTCACAGAATGTGTATTAGTGGATATTAACAAAGCCTTGAAAGTTACAGGACAAAATTCGGACTAAAATTGGACCAAATCATCTTCCGAAGTGATTCCGCTTTTATGGACATTTGCTGATTTCGCTCCAAGGACCAAGTGATTTCGCTTTTGTGTCACTATAAGATTCTGATTTCGTTTTTGTGGTCACCTGATTCCGCTCATATGTCACTTTGTGATTCCGCTCATACGTCACTTTGTGATTCCGCTCATACGTCACTTTGTGATTCCGCTCATACGTCACTTTGTGATTCCGCTCATATGTCAAATTTGTGATTCCACTCCAAAGTGCAAATTTGTGATTCCACTCCAAAGTGCAAATTTGTGATTCCACTCCAAAGTGCAAATTTGTGATTCCACTCCAAAAGTGAACTTTTTCGTGTCAAGATTATTTCACGACAACCGAGTGTCAGTGTATTTCAAGATATTTGATATTATTAGAACTGATTGTGTTTGTTTGCTTTCAGGTGATTGAAGATGTCAAGCAACAGTGAAGAGTTCTACAACACATTCTATAACGCATTCACTTCCGAATCGTCAGATAGAAGATCCGAGATGAGAGAATATTCGAAGGAAATTTCGGAGAATTTGAAATTCGAGAACATGTACGGAAGCCAACAGAAGCCACCAAAGCTAATGAAAGTTGAAGATTATAATTGGTGGAAAAACAGATTTGAGGGTTGGGTAAAAGCTTTTGCTACTGAAAGCTGGTTAAAACTGACACATGAATATGTTGCACCAGTAAAAGAGGGAGGAGAGTTAATAGATCCAAAAGATTTTACAGAAAAAGATATAAAAAATGTTGTGGCTGAACATAGAATGATAACATTGATCAAACAGTCAGTAAGAGAGGATATTATTTCATTGCTCGAACAAGAAAAGACTTCAAAGAGTTTGTGGGAAGCATTAGAGAGAAAATGTGTTGGAAGTAATGAAATTGTTAAAAACAAAAAGAAATTGTTGCGTAAAGAGTTTGATTTATTCAATTGTATGAAAAATGAGTCTGTTTGTAAAATGATTGAGAGATTCGGACATCTGAAAATGGAGCTGATCAGACATAAAATCTTACCTTCTGAAGAGGAGCTGGTAGATAAATTGTTTGATTCATTGCCAAATGATCAAGAGTGGCAATACTTCGCTCTAATGTTGAAAAACACAATCAAGCCTGAAGATTTGAAAGTGGATTTGCTGATTGAAAGACTTGAAAGCCATGAGTTGGAGATAAAGAGATCTAAAGTCAACAATCCAACTTATCAGCAAAATGTGGAGCTTTACTACAGAGGAAATGCACCACAGGCTGGATCTCCAAAAACAGCATTTTCTGCAGAAAGTTCTAACTCAGTGAACAATGAAAGTCTTCACAGTGGTTTTCACAGTGGATCTTCTTCAAACACCTCAAGTCAATCTGCTTCCAAGAATTTGTTTCAGTATAATATCGCGGTGGATTTGAAGAATGGGCAGAATTTCAGCGAAGAGTCGGCAAAACAACAGATGGTTTTCTTGGCATCTGTACTTGAATCGTATGAAAGCCTCGTTGCAGGGAAGATTGGCAATACCAATTTGACTAAAGAAGATTATGATCAATTAGACCCCGAGGAGATGGAACTAATGGATATCAGATGGTGCATGGCCAGTGCGGTTCGTCGGGCACAACGGTTCATGGAGATCACGGGGAGAAAGTCAATTGGTGGACCATCTACCAAACTGGGATTTGATAAATCTAAGGTGACATGCTTCAAATGCAAACAAAGAGGTCATTTTAAGCGCGAGTGCAGAAATGCGTATGCTGCTGATGATTCTGAAAATCCGTTCAATGAAGATTACTACAGGAAGGCGATTTACCATCAGAATAAGTCTGAACCACCAAGATTAAAGCAACCAGAAGAAAGATCAAGGGCTCTTGCAGTGATATATGACGATGAAGGGTATGACTGGAGTCAAGAGGTTCTACCTGAAGAAGATGCAGTTGGTTATGCATTTGTTGCAAATGATGATCATGATAATTGGTGGAGAAGAGACAGTGCAAGATGGGAGATTGGCAAATTGAATGAACCATTTAAGGAAGCACAAAGAGCCAAGAGATGGAATGAAGAACTAGAGTGTTACATGGATCCACAGGGTAATCCAGTAGTTGATCCATCAAAAGTGGATTTTGATGCTGTAACCAATGTGTTTCCAAGTGAGGGCACTTTCAACACAAGAAGGCTTTCTGATAAAAGCTATTTGCCAAATTTGATGAACAAGTTAAAAGAAGTTTTTGAAGCAAGTTTACCAAAGGTTGTAGAACTGAAGAAAAGAAAGGAAGAAGAATTGAAGAAGATGATTGAAGAAGTGAAGACTGTTGCAAAGCTTGCTGGAGAGGAACAGAGAGCTGAAGAAACGCATAAGAATGAAGAAGCTCAGAAAGAAGAAAAGAAGGAAGATCAAAAAGTTGAATCAGAAGAACCGGTGCTGAATGCTACTGAGGTTAGAAAATCTTCTGATTTACCGAATGTTGAATTGAATGATGAAAATGAAAACAAGTGCAGGAATTGCATAGAAATGTGCAAAGCCTGTACTAAAAAAGATGACATCATAAAAGTTAAAGAAATTGAAGCAAGCAAACTTGAAAATGTTTTCAAAATGAAATGTAAAGAAATGATTGAAAAAGAAGAAATTTTGAAACTAAAAGTTGAAAATTTGACACAGAAATGTCAAGGTCTTGAAAAGGATAATGATGTTTATAGACAACTGTGTTCTACAAAATGTGTCGATTGTGTTGAAAAAGAATCGAAATTTCAAGATTTACAAAAACAGTATGATTCTTTAAAGTGGTCGAGTCAGAGAGTACAAGAAGCTTATGATACTTTGAAGAGCCAAGTCAAAAGTTTTGATCAAAGATTGTCTGAAACTTTAACAACCAAAGAAATGTATGAGAGACAGTTTAAAGAAAAGCAAATTGAATTAAACAAATGTGTTGATGAAATTGCAAATCTTAAACAAGTCTTGGCTGAAAAAGAAAAGGTTGTTACAAAACTTCAAAGTTATCATAACTCTTCGTACATTCTCGAACGCATTTTCAACATCACACCAGATGACAAAGATACTGAAAATTGCAAAAAGGGTATTGGTTCAGAATTTCATCAGGTACCACCACCATTGAGAAACAATTATACTTTTTATGATGAAGAAAAGGTGGCAAAGGGTTTGAATATAGCTGACCAGTTACCTGAAAGTATCGATGTGACTTACTCCAAATCTGATGATGCTAATGATTCAGAGGTGGTAAGTAAGGTTGTTGAAAGCGTTTTGAAAGATGAGTCTACAAAAGGTAAGTCTGAATCACAGGATGAAAATGAAGGAAATCTTTATGATGGTTATCTGAAAAACACAAAATCCGAGAAAAATTTGAATGATAATTCAAAAGGATTGGTTTATACCCTGATTGGATCGGACAAATTATTCTTAGATGTTGTATTCCCGATTCAGAATGTGATTTTAGAAAAGGTCAATCAAGTTTTCAAAATGGTTGAGATTGAGAAGTCTGAGATTCCAAAGTTTGCTGGTAAAGGTCATAAATCTTTTTATAGCAAACCTGGTTTTAAGAAGAAAAACATGAAGGCTGGTTTAGGTTATAAAAAGAAACAGAATCGAAAAGGAAATGAAATGCCAAATTTTCAGGCAAAGATGAATTTTGTTCAAGGGAAAAGCTTGAAAGAAGAGGAAAAACTCAAATTTAGTCGACAGTCTAATGATGAGTTTGATGCTATGAAAAAGAAACAACAACAGGCCAAGGATGTTTCAAAGAAAGTGTGTTTTAAATGTGATCAAATTGGACATGTTGCACGAAAGTGTCCAAATCCAAAGCCTGTTGATGTTGAAAAACAGAAATATGAGGATGTGAAATCAAGGTCAACCAGATTTGATTCGAAACAAACTTGGAGGTATAATACAAACAAGTTTGCTTCAAATCAAAATTGGAAATCAAACCCGAACAGGTTCGATTCAAGACAGACCTGGAATTTTCACACACCCATATTAAGAACAACACAGAGTTGGAGAATATCTGTTGATATGACAAAACCTCAAGAGTTTTGGAAACCTAAAAATGTTATTAAAAAACAAAAGGTTCAAAAAGAGACAAATTTTTATAAAAGAGGTACTCCGGAAGGTCAAATGTGGAGTGCTAAGAAACAAGTGACGCCGGTAAAAGATGAGAAAGTTGAAGTCAAAGTTGAACAAGTTTTAAGTGACAAAGAGTTTCCGAAATTAAATGAACATTATTGTGTTGAAATGCCTAAGGTCCAACAGACCTGGGCTAAATTGTTCAAATGATTGATAAAGTTTGAATGTGCAGGTGCTCAACGAAGCTGAAGATTGTGAGAATGGTAGTTGGAGCAACCTGGCACAGGAAGAGGTTGCTGAACCCTGGTTTGGTTGAATAGGGAGTTTATCGTTTTCTGTACATAAATAAACAATATTTCAAAAACCCTAAAAATTGAAAAATTTTGAAAAACCAAAAATATGTTTTTGTTTTGTAAAAAAATTTGAAAAATTCAAAAATATGTGTTGATTGAATACGCCGAAACCCTCACGGCTGAACAAACATGATTACTTTCATCAGATTGAAAAACGGTTTTCAAACTGTTAAGATCAATGGGTTGTAAATCATGGGGGTATGTTAGATTTTCTGCAAATCAAAGCATGTGAAGCAGAAAATGGATGGCGAGACAAAGCTATCAGTGTTAGTTGTCAAATTTTCTTTATATGATTTTGCATTTTAGGGGGAGTAATGTTGTTAATGTTGTTAGAAAATACAAAAACATTTGAAAATTTGAAAAAGTCAAAAACATGATAAAATTCAAAAATTTGAGTTTTGCGTAAAAAGAGGAAATGATAGTACATCAGTAGACAGTTACAGTATGCTAAAGAAATGGAAAGTTTAAATGTGTTAAACGATCTCACTGTGGATGTGTCGATAGATTTTTATACATTTAGTAAATTTTTTTCGGGATATAAACCTAAATTCAAAACTTGCTTATTTCGTGGGGAACACTACTTGGATATATAGGTAACCCCTGAAATCTCGTTTGAAAGGTCTCATAATCTGATATACTAGGTTTTTATACTCAATGATGACTGGGGTATTATTCCAGGACTTCTGCTGAACGGTAGTTCTGACCTAGTCCTCGAATAATACTTTCTGCAATGCTTGAAACATAGCATTAAACCCTCAGCATGCAGATGAAACAATAAAATTGACAGTCGCTGCTGTTGTAAGCAAAAAGATCCTCTAAAGGGGACACACCGAAAAGTCGAAGCTGATATCTCTCTGCGTATACGGAAGTATCGACCTGAGATCCCTCGGCCCTCGCATACCTAATTTATATACAGATATCATTGTAGTATACTCACCTGTAAGACTGATTATTGGGATTCTGGATACGGGAGTATATTCAAGAGGTGGGACACATGAATGAGTTTAAGTTCTTAATACATCTAATTCGTATCCTGAATCAGTTGAAATTTGTATGAAAATTTAAGTGGATAAGTATATCGACAATCTAAGTGAATTGTTTAATGCGTAATGTGATTTTAAGCTCAACGGTACTTGTGACTTGTCATAAACTGATATGATCCTCTGACGCATACTCAAACAAAAATATTGTTTGTAAATATGTTTGTACATATTTCTTTACTGCTTTATGTTTTCAGAAAATACAAAAAGATTTTGATTTTTGCTTTATTTTCGACAACCGATGTCTGGGAAGCTGAGTTTCAAAATCTAAGTAAGCTGATTGTGTTTCTGAAAATAAAACAAGTTCATTAATTTGAAACTTGAAGTTTTAAAATCAAAAATTCAAAAACAGTTTGTGATATCTCCAAGGTCATTAATTTGGACTTGGATGATTAACTGTGGGGGATTTGGATGCTTATATTGTTATAGAGCTAGTTTTCGATACGATTTGATGAAACTGCCAATTTCATGAGAAGTGATTTTGAGGAGATTGAATTGTCAGATTACGATATCTGGAAGATTAAAATGCTGTTACTTATTGTTGTATGAGTGATTGCAGGAATAGTCCAGACTACGATCCCGAGAGCAGAGTCTAAGGGGGAGTCTGAAGACAAGCTGAAAGTTAGGAGGAGCTTGTAGCTGGAAAAAGAGGTGTCGATCTCTAAAAGCACGGAAGCTTGACGAGAGGGGGAGCCTACTGATGATAAAGCTGTTGATGAGAGAGCCAGTGATGAGATCCTGGTGAAAGAGTCAAAGTATGAAGCTGATCAAGAGAGTGATGGATGCTTACAATGTTACAATCTGAGTAAGGAGGCAAATTGATCAAGACTGAAGAAGGTGTCATGATGAAGAATAGTCACTGAAGACTTCGTCAATATCCGAGGGGGAGTCTGTTAGTGCATTACGTCTATTGACTTCGTCTTGTATCATGGAAGAGGATAAGATTAGATAGGATATACAGTGCACGAGGTTCGAGAAACGATTGTTAGAAGTTAAGGGAGTGATTTCGCTCATATGGACATGTCCATATAAGTGAAATCAGAAACAAGTGATTCCACTCATATGGACATGTCCATATAAGTGAAATACCTCGTGAAACGATTGTTAGAAGTTAAGGGAGTGATTCCACTCATATGGACATGTCCATATAAGTGAAATCAGAAACAAGTGATTCCACTCATATGGACATGTCCATATAAGTGAAATCAGAAACAAGTGATTCCGCTTTTATGGCATGTCCATATAAGTGGAATCACTCCAACTATAAATAGGTGCATTGTTGTTCATTTGGTAACGGTTCTGAAACGTGTAACGAAGTGCTGCCAGATTGCTTTCAGGTTGTAAACGTTGTTAAATCAATCAAAGAAGCATTATAATTAGTTTGAGTGTCTGTATCTTTGATTCCGCCTCTGATACAGAGAAAAGACTCTTCTGATTGACTCGTTCGGGTCCAACAACGATCCTACATTCACCAGAACGAGGAATGCGGACGATTTTCTCCTTGCAAACAATCTCCGCTTGATGATGAGATAGCCAATCCATCCCAATAACAACGTCGAAACTACCAAGTGTGATAGGAATAAGATCGATAGGGAAAGTCTGACCAACTAAGACGAGGTTAAAACCTTTAACTATGTGTGTGGCTTCAAGACTTTTACTGTTAGCTAGTTCTACCGTGTGTTTGGTGTTCAGGAGTGTTGGAGTGCGCTTAAGCATTTGGCCAACTTTTACGGACACATAACTAGTATCGGCACCTGAATCGAATAAAACAGTAACAAAGAAGTCATCCAGAAGAAACTTACCCATCACAACGTTGGGATCGTTCCTTGCTTCCCCCTGACCAATCACGAACACACGACCCCTTGCCCCATTGCCATTGTTGTTTCCCCCATTGCCGCCTCCATTGTTGCCTCCATTGTTATTCCCATTGTGGTTCCCATTTCCTTGGTTATTGTTCTGGTTTTGGTTCAGCTGGGGGCAGTTCCTCTTAAAGTGGCCTTCAACGCCACACTGAAAGCATCCTTTATTTCCCTGCTGATGCTGCTGCTGGTTCTGTGGGGCTTGTTGTTGTTGGCGATTCTGATTTGCTGGTCGGGCGCTCCTGCAATCCTTTGCTTCATGACCAAACTTGTTACACCTCAGGAAACGACCTTTATTGCACTGCCCGCTGTGATGTTTGTTGCACCGGTTGCACTTGGGGTGGTTCCCTCGGTATCCACCCTGTCCTTGGTTACCAGAAGATTGCTGACCAGGACTCTGGTAGTCATCAGTCTTTCGCTGCTGAGACTGAACTGAAGTAGAACCCTTTCCGGAGTTCCCATCCCATTTTCGCTTGTTGTCGGTAGGTGCATCAGAAGTAGCTGTGGCACTGATTCGTTTGGGCAGTCTGTTTTGCTCCACCGCCTGGTCAGTGAGTCGATGGGCCAACTTGATGATTTGCTGTATGGTACCCAGGTTGGCTGAAGTCACGTGACTTTGGACCTCTGGTACAAGTCCCTTGAGATACAACTTAATTCGTTTGATGGGAGGGTCCACCATGGTAGGGCACAAGATGGCCAGCTCATTTGACCTTTTCGTATACGCCTCAATCTCAGACCCCGTCATCTTCAGATTGTAAAATTCCACTTCTAGCTTGTGGATGTCATCCCGACTACAGTACTCCTCCTTGATCAGCTCTTTGAAACCATTCCAGGGTGTGGCATTAGCAACTGCCAGTCCTAGTAGTTGAACCTGTGCCTTCCACCAGGTTAACGCAGCTCCTCCAAGTGTTCCGGTAGCATATTTCACCCTACGGTCTTCGGGGCATTCGCACATCTCGAAAACAGACTCAAGCTTTTAAAACCAGTAAAGAAGGCCCACTGCTCCTTCGGTGCCACTGAAAGTAGTTGGTCGGCAGTCCATGAATGTCTTGAACGTGCACACAGGAGGTTGAGCACGTTGACCTGTTGCGCGAGAATAAAGGACAATATTAAGCATGAGGGTTGGTTTGTGAAGGTAGGATCTAAACGTCCTAAGGTGGGTTGATATAGCAGGTTATACCTCCTGCAGGGTTAGCTGCGAGTGCCTCCGCAACTCGTTCGTTGATCAAAGCCGTCAATTGGGCTTGAGTGAGGTTGATACGTCCTCCGCGTCCGCTCATGATCTTCATAATGAAGCAA
This sequence comes from Helianthus tuberosus, assembly GCA_030545235.1. NCBI lineage: Eukaryota > Viridiplantae > Streptophyta > Magnoliopsida > Asterales > Asteraceae > Helianthus > Helianthus tuberosus. The sequence continues at coordinate 125,012,125 of CM060442.1, read as the reverse complement.
CGTAAGTGAGAGAAGTGTCGCGAAAGTGCGTAAGTGTGGGACGACGTTAGAGAGTAAGCACACAAGGTTCAATTAGCAATTATCACATTATCTAATGCACAGTGAGAACTATCTAACCGACAATATAACATAAATCATACCACTTATGGTGTCGAGTCTTGCACGTGGAGCGAAGCGTCGTTGTGGATCGTTGAGCACTGTATTGGTTATAGTCTGGTTTTATCAAAAACTTTTCCCTTTTAAAAACCAAGTTCACTATAACCAATGGCTCTGATACCAATCTGTCACACCCCCAAAATCCACCCTGCGGAGTACCACCGCTTGGAGGCGTGACGTGACCAGGATCGAGCCACCAATCATATTGAACAACTCAATTACGTAAATAAGACCAAGCACAATACGATTGGTGACCTAAAGAAGGTAACCGATTTTAAGATGACAGCGGAAGCATAAAACGTAAATTCGAAACATAAGTTCACAGTTCATAAGTTTTAAGTTTCAAAACCCAAGTTTAATAAGTTCATAAGGATTTAAACAATGAGCACGAAACATAACAGTCCGTACACCACAACGACTTCTTCCTCGTGCAAGCTCCAAGCATTTAGCGACCTGTAAGGCATGTAACAACTAGTCAACAACAAAGTTGAGTGAGTTCACGTTTGGTTGTTTGGTTTTAAGTTGTTTCTGAAAAACGTGGTTTGACTTTCGTTGGCTTATTTGCCGTGGGGGTTACCCCGAAGTTGAAAGTATGTTTAACCATTTCCTCTTTCTTTACCCAAACCGTATCCATAATTAGTGGGGGCTTTCCCCGTGTGAACTACTAGACCATACATATCGACAACTGACGAACAATAGTTGTGCCCTACATCAGTGTCTATCATCACTGATAGTTTGCCATAGTCCATTAGTACACGCCCGTCCGAACGGCACGGTGTGAGGTTTGTTAAACCTAATAGCGCTATTAACTAATGTCCCGCTCGCCATTGGCCTCGGCGATTAAGTCGATATAAATTGAGGGACTTCATGATAGAGTTTTGTCTAGCTAGTTTTAAGGTTGTTGTCCTGCACCAGGACGACGAACGTACGTATTCTGCACCAGGAGAATTCATAGGATTAATAATGGCATCCACTCTATGGAGGATGGCCGTACATATCCTACCCAAGGAGGATATGTAGATTTATTTTTAATTTTTTAACCCATTCCCAAACCACCGGGAATCCCATGCCTTAGAAAGTGTGTGAACTCACCTCGGTTTGCTCGGTTAGATTCTCAATATAGCTAACAGTCAAGGTCGGTCAATCACGTCCTAGTATGATTTACCAGTTAGTCATTTAGTGGCTTTAAAATAGAACACAAAGTTCCTACACGTATCTATCACACAACATGCATCACTTTAACGGTTTATGCCCATCTAGTTTCCCATCCATTCCCCACTCAAAATCAAACATACGATAATGCACATAACATATATAACATGTTAGATCATTCACAGATAGCATACTCGACATTTAGACACGCGAGTCACAACTTATGTCATTTCAGCATTTATATTCAAAACCGGCTGTTTTCGGACATTTTAATAAAATAGTTAAATTATTCCAAAAATTCCCAAATTTTTACAGGATGTCTTAAACGTTCCAGATTTTATTGTGTAAAAATATCGGGGTCCGGTTCATTACCAATATTTTATAAAAATTCATATTCCGGACTGAACTCAGATTTATGTATTTCTGATCACAGTCCACGGAACAATTTATTAAAAATTCATCGAATGTCCGATTTATGAAATTCTAGTGGGGTAATTACAAATGCATCGGTTGTCATCTACTGTACAAATTTCATGGTCCGATTCATCACAAAACTCAGGTTATGACTGAAAGTATGACACCCATTTATTGCTGTCAAAATTCAGCTTAAGCTGTTGTTACAAATCGACACATTAAAAATAGTAAACGAAGTCCAAAAATTACGATTCTGGTGCCATTAGAACCGTATTTCATAATAACATATTTTAGATTCAAAATATCGGTTTTTTGTTGAGTTTATGACCTGTTTACAGCCAACTGAATTGGCTGTAAAACCGGGACAGATTCTGTTTTCACTTTCTAACTTACTAACTTGTGTTCGATTGATTCCGTTAATCATGTTTAGTGACCACAACAACATCACATATTCATATTAATCAGCAAAACATCCGATAATCAACCACTAATCATAATCACACAAGATCTACATGATTTACACTAATATTCATCCATTAACTACCTTGTTCATCACTTTAGTAGACTTTTAGTTGGTGATCTTATATGTTAATGATTTTCAACCGACGAAACTCTTATTAACCACTTTAGAATAGATCAAGAAGGTGTTTAGAGTCACTTACTACTAGCTCAAGGCTAGGGAAGAAACTAGTCGAAAAACGGGTGGTTAATAGCAACGTCGAGCGGTCCTTGACAATCCGCAAGAACCGGGCTTCCTTGTATGTGACCCTTCACTCTTGTGTAAACTTGGGAATTCAAGATAATTTTTGAAGGTGGATGGAGGGATGTGAGTGCTCTCGGCCGTAAGTCAAGGAGGGAGCAAGAAAGATCAAATTTTTTTTTGTGGTGTTTATGAATGAATATGAAGCCTTATGGTCCAACTTATAGTCCAATTCCACTAATTCCCATTTGATCTTATGTTCTCTTGATATTAGGCACAAGGATTAAAATATTCAAGGTTTGTAAGATGGTGTCCCCTATGGGGAACCGAACTCGTTAGGGGGGGGGGGGGTATTCGGTTTGTTTTAAACTAGATGATTAAGCATTAGTTGTTAAGTTAGGAGGTTAAGACTAGATATTAGTGTGTGGTGAATTATAACGGGTGTTAGGGTATTCGGAGACCCTAACTGGCTCAGAAAAAGAAAACAATGTCATAGAAAATATTTTTATGTTCCGGGTAGAGTCCGGTTGTTCGGTTGGATATTAATCCGTTAAAGTGCTAAATTACTTCGTAAGGCGTCATATTTATATATTTTGTAACGTTTTTACTTTCTAACACTTAGGAAAATATAACGGACTATTTAGTGACCTTTCTGTACACTATTAGTATATTAACAAATACGTGTAAGCATAACACAGATATCAGTTAAGTAATTCCACCCAGTCGTCAAGCACATTAATTATTATTAATAAATTGTACGGTTACATGTAAATTTGAGGGTTGTCACATTCTCCCCTTGTTAAGAGAATTTCGTCCCGAAATTTAGCGCGTGGTTACTGAGGAAGCTAGTTAAGTTGCGTTGTTTTCCTAATTTTCCTGGGGTGTCACAGTTTGGTCAGTTATACCCTTAAGGTCTTGTTAGGGTTTTAGACTTTGATGTTTTGTCTCCAGTGATAGGGTATGGCCCATCGTTGTTGTTGTTCCGCCGTTTCTTCCAGTTAGCCAAGAACGGCGATTGTTTTACCTTTGAAACATCTCAGGTTGATGTGTGTTTAATTTCGTCTATGGTTACTACCCTTGGTTCTTGGAAGGACCGATTTTCCTGGATTTCTGAGTCCATTGTTCTTTTCAGGCTTGTTTGGAGGCATCCTTATGCTGTTTTGAATGAGCTTGAATCTTTCAAACAGGAGATAGATGGTTATTGAAGTTTATTAGGGGGTGTCCTTCCAGGCTTTGTCCTTTTCCCGAACATCTTTTAGTGCTGATGGATGTTAGCAAGTTGTGGGACAAGCCGGATCGTGACCCTGTGCTCGTGAGAGATGATCAAGGTATGATATTTTGTATTTTCTGCTTATGTTATATTTTATTTGTTGCAGTTATGTTTGCCTTAGACTTTATCAAGAGCGATGACACATCTGATGTTGTGTTTGGAGATGCCGAGGCTACATCCGGCGAAGATGTTGTTGTTAGGGGCACTGAACATAGGTTCGAGGGTTCAGGCTATGTGAACGTTCCCAATGTCAAGGGTTTCACCAAAGTTGTTGCTTCTAAAGTCTCTACTCGTCGTTCGAGCTGTTGTTTGATAAAGATTGCTGACCAACCATCGGCTTCTGAGCCGGTGGAACTAAGTAATGACATAGAGGCTTCAGATGATTTAGAAGTTGGGGTTGGGGAAAATCAAAAAAGGACAAGGGACGGCCCTTGGTGGTTTGGCGGGTAAAAAGGCTATGAGGTTGAAGGGTTCCGGGAAGGGTGGTGAAGGTTCCACCAATGTTAATCCATGGGAGGTTTATGGGCCGGATTGGAAGGTCACAGTTGGTGACAACTTCAAGCCTTCATACATTTGTGAGGATGTTCTTACCCACTTTGATTCTCCTGTTGTTCGAGGTTCTTGCTCGTCTATGGATGATGACCTGATGATTTCGAAAAATGGTAATGGTTGCTTGTAACCTTGTTGCCTTGCTTCCAGTGGGTGTATCCCGATTTCGCAAGAGGATGCGAGAATATGATGTCTTCTCGAAGAAGAGGGATGAGATGAAGGCTTCACTAGCTACTCTATAGAAGGAGGCAGTGGGTTATGCTGGGAGGGAGAAAAGCTGATGTTGAGGATTGATGAGCTTTCTTCCCAGCACAAGACTGAAATGGTTGAGTTGGAAAAACGCTTGGAAGCTGACAGGGTTCAAGTCAGGGTTGATAGGGCTGCTTTGGAGGTTCAGAAGTAGGCTTTCTTGGAAGAGAAAGATAGGTTGAAAGCTTCACTAGCCCATGCGACTAGTGATAACAAATGGTTAATTGAACCTGGATTCCAGCAAGTGGTTACATACCTTCTTCATTCATCGGAGTTCAATAGTGCCTTGGGTGATTCGTACAGCCAGCTTCTTGCTCAAGGTTTATTTGCTGGTTTTAAGGCATGTGAATCCGGGTAGACTCAGCAAAAGTTTTCTCTTTTTCAACCTAAGGCCTTTGATGTCTTCAAAGAAACTGTTTTGAAGATGGAACACTTGACTTACCCTTATGTGGGTGAGGTTTCCAAGTGTTTTGGTAAGCCTCTTTCTGTCTTGCAGGAGTTGTAACCTACTGGCCTTAATGAGGCTGTGTATGGTAAAGTGTTGAACTCTCTTTCCAAGAAGCGCTCATGCTCTGATGATAGTGAAGAGACGTTCTCTGATGGTGGTGAAGGCTTGAAGGATACAAGCCTTGAAGCTTCTGAGGTAGCAGGTAAAGGTGGGGTGAAAAAGAAGAACGCCAAAAAGTCTAAGTGTGGTGAAGCGGGTGCAACAAAGACTGTCGTTTCTGATGCTGCTAGCTAAAAACACTTTGACTTTATTCATAGCTTTCTTAGCAACTTAAACAATGTTATGTGATGTGTTGTGCACAAGTAGGTTTTAGGGGAACCCTTAAGGTTTCCTTTGGTAGTTGGTAGCCTTCAAGGCTTTTGATCAATATGTTAAGTTTATGGCCCTTAAGGCCTTGTGTTTAAAACCAATGTGTTTAGTGCTTTATTCCACTCTTTCCTTATGTGTTGATGATTTTTTAATGTTGTTGTATGTTTTTGTAAGACAGCTTGGTTAGATACTTGTATCTTAAAGCCTTCGAGGCTTCCAGTTGTCGTTTGTTGTTTGTGACTTGGTGTTTTGCTTTGTACTTTGGTCACCAAGTTGCATACAACCTTGTATTGTTGTGTTTATGTCTTGGGAATTGTCTTTGTTGGTATTGTGTTGTCTTTATGTTATTTATACCTTGAAGGGTTCAGCGCTGCAGTCACTTAGCCTTGGTATTTTTAACAATAAGACATAGCACTTATCCTATTTATCATTTTCCTTAGTTTGATCTTGGTTCGTAAGCCTATTGGTTATGGTATGCTTTTTAGGAAAACTTTCTAAGGCTTAAGGAACATTTGGTGAAGGCTGTTCAGACCCGTCTATGAGACAAGTTAAAGTTGTTCAATGGTCTCATGGAGTTGGATTGATTTAGGAACTCACCCCGTATATAGGTCCATTTAACCCTTGAACCTATTGAGCGATGTGGCCTGGGAGCTCATCCCCTTACATGGCCCTTGCCATGGAGTGTTTTGCTAGGTTCTCAACCTGATTATAGGATAGAAAAGACAAATTTTGATAGAAAAAAAAATCATCATTTATTTATAAAAGGTGCACTTTGATTACGAAGGAAAGATGGAACATAGAACATTTTGTCCACACATGGAACCTTTTAAGGTTTTTGCCATTACGGTGACAAGGAAGCTTTTTGCCTTGTGTATCGGCAAGCTTATATGATCCTCTTTTGTGCTTTTTCGAGAATGGTGTATGGTCCTTCTCATTTGGGACCAAGTTTGGCTTGATTTTCTTTCTTCCTTGCTTCGTTGTTATGGAGGACCAAGTCTTCCAGGTTTGAATCGTTCATGTTTCACTCGAGTGTTGTGATAAGCTTCCATCTTTTGCTTATATTTGGCTTTCTTTATAGCGGCTTGGTCACGGGCTTCTTCTAGGAGTTCCAGGTTTAGCATGGTTTCAGCCTATTTTGCCTCAAGGATAACGTTGAGTGTTCGTTGTATGGTAACTCCTATTTCTGTCGAGATGAAAGCTTCTGACCCAAATACCAAGCTATAAAGTGTTTTCTTGTGGCTTGTTTTTCGGTTGTTTGAATTACCCATAAGTCTTTGGGAAGGTCTTCAAGCACTGAGTATCATGTCTTCCCAATCTTGTTTGTATCCCCTTCACAATGTTTTGGTTTGTTCTTTTAATCTGGCCGTTTGATTGGGGATAGGCCACTGAGCTAAACGCTTGTGTGATTCTGAACTCTTTGCACCATGAGCTAAAAGGCTTCTCGGCAAACTGTTTGCCATTATCTGCGATAAGTACCCTTGGAAGCCCAAAGCGGCAAGTGATGTTTTTCCATACAAAGTCAATGACTTGTTTGCCTGAGATTTTTCCTAGCGGCCTGACTTCTAGCCACTTTGTGAAATAATCTACGGCGACCAATAAAAATTTCACTCCTCCTTTGGCCGGTGGGAATGGACCGAAAATATCCATTTCCCATTTGTGGAGTGGCCAAGCTGAAGGATGGGAACGAGATCGTGTTTAGGACTTTTGGGTACCGGTGCGTGTATCTGGCAGTATTCACATATTCATAATTGTTCAGTGGTATCTTGGTGCATAGAGGGTCATAAGTATCGAAGGTTTACAGATCTTGGACCATAATGAGCCCCGCATATTCCCTCGTGTACTTCCTTGATCAGATGTTGGCTTTGTTTTGGGCTAACACATCGGAGTAGTGGTGCAAGATAACCTTTTTTGTAAATAATTTCTCCTTGCAACATATACTGCCATGATTTGATGTGAACCCTTTCAGCCTCTATCTGGTCATTGGATAATTCAGCATTTTTGAGAAACTTTTCAATTGGAGTCATCCAATTTGGCCCTTCTTCAGTGATCACATCTTGAACCTCAAGTTCTTGAATTGATGAGGTTTTCAATATTTCGACTAGTACCTTCTTGGTGAGATGGGTGAATGTGAGAGATGCAAGCTTGCTTAAGACATCAGCTCTCTTGTTTTGGGATCTTGGAACTTGTTTGATGGTACATGTTTGGAATGTGTTCATCAGTTCCTTTGATTTATCATGGTATTTCTTCATGTTTGGCTCTTTTGTTACGTGGCTGCAATTTGCTAGACTTGAGACAAGTAAGGAGTCTGTGATGGCTTGAAGCTTTTGGGCCCCCATTTCTTTGGCTAGTTTTAGCCCAGTGATAAATGATTCGTACTCAGCTTCATTGTTGGTGGTATGAAATTCAAGTCGAAAAGCATATGTAAATTCTAACCCATCAGGGTTGATTAAAACTAGACCAGCCCCTGAACCTTTGATACTGGAAGCCTTGTTGGTAAAAAGCTTCCAGGTATCGGGGTTGAAGGGTTCAGCGGTGGTTGTATTAACTTCTGTTATGGCTTCTTTAGGGACTTACAAGGTGAGTCAGCCAAGATTTGAGCTTTGAGAGCTTTTCTTGGAACATAAGTGATTTTATGTTCACCTAGTTCAACAGCCCATTTGGCTAGCCGTCCAAATATTTCTGGTTTTTGAAGCACATTCCTGATAGGTTGATCAATGACTACTTGTATTAGGTGTGCCTGAAGATACCTTCGAAGCCTTCTGGATATTTGGACTAGGGCTAGAGCAAGTTTTTCCAAAGGAGGATACTTGGTCTTTGCTAGCTTTAGAGTTTTGCTGAAAAAGTAAACTGGTATATGAACTTTGTTTCGTTCGATGGTCAGGACCGTATTTATGGCTTCTTCAGCAACCGAGTGGATAGACAGAGATTGTTTCTCCTGTTTCCGGAGCCAAAATGGATGGGAGTGAAGCCAAGTGTTGCTTCATTTGGTTGAAGGCTTCCTTTTGAGGTGAAACGCTTCAAAGCTGTAAGCTTTCCATCGAAAGTCTTTCTTGTTATCACATCCCTTGAGGGTTGGATTTTATGCTTTGTATCCCCATGATATGCCCTACAAACGAGCACTTGACTGGTTTAAGCTTCATGTTGATATTTCTCGAGTTTTGGAAGGTTTCTTGTATGTTATCGAGAATTTGGTATTCCGTTTTGCTCTTGATCACCAAATCGTCAACATAAGCTTTAATGTTCTTGCCGATTTATTTGGCAAACACTTTGTCAACCAGACGTTGATAAGTGGCACCTACATTTCTTAAATCAAAAGGCATTTTTTTATAGCAAGATATATCTTTATCAGTGTGGAATGTGGTTTTTCTTAATTTTCTTTTTTCATTAGGATCTGATGGTAACCCTTTTAGGCGTCAAGAAAACACTTGAACGGGAAGCCTGTGAGCGAGTTATCCTTGAGGTCTATCTGGGGCAGCGGGTTGCAATTCTTTGGGCATGCTTTGTTCAAGTCTTTAAAATCGATATACATTCTCCAAGACTTGTCGGGTTTTCGAACCATTACGGGATTGGCCACCTATGATTGATACTTGACCTCTTGAAGGATTCCGGCTAGAACTAGCTTTTCCATCTTTTGTACCATGGGCTTATTATCAGGTGGGATCCATAACTCATGTTTCAATAATGCTACGAGGGATGCCGGTCATATCTTCTGGGCACCAAGCAAAGATATCAACATAGTGCAAGAGAAACTTCTCAAGGTACGAGAGGGTTTCTTTAGAGAGGTTAGTGTTCACCCTTGTCCTTTGCTAAGGATATTTTGGGTTTATGAAAAGCCCTTGTTCATCGTCTTCGTTCTTTCTTAAGCTTTCCCCTTCAACCACAAAAGTCTCTTGGGTAGGTTGAAGGGTTGCTATCCCTTTTTCAGTTGAAACTCTTAAAATTGCATGGAGCATTGTTGTTGTTGTTGGCTTGCATCATTTGAGCATAAAGATTTGGGAAGGCAACAGCCATTTGCTGTGCGATGATTTCCGCCAGTTCGGCATTTTCCATCTGATTGTCGCGTCGAGGAGGCATTCTAAAAGAGGAAACATGAAAGGAAACGGGTGAGAGATTTAGACGAAAAGAATGAGATGAAAAAAATCTGATGAAAGCAAGGATAGTGGTCATTTGTTTGTCACTACAAAGCAACGAACGACCCTGGTGACTAATCAAAGTAAATGGATCAAAAATAATGTATCGCGAAGACATGCTCGCCTATAAGTGAACACTCATCCCAAGAATTCCCAGGTAAGCACAACTGGTCTCGCGTCTGATGAGATATATACGAAGTGCTTGCCTAGACAGAAAACCCAGAATACAGGCATTCACCCTTCCAGTTTGCACGTGTTCACATTATTTAAAACCCAAAACCTTGACGAGATTTTTGAAAATTTAAAGGGGTTCAAAACCATATAACAGAGGGTTCAAAACCTTACAATAGAGGGTTCAAAACCTTGTAATAAATCATCCTAGAACAGATGATTAGTTTTCAAAGTGGTTTTGAAATTTATGTTCTTGTTGAGGTCGTCGCCTAAGGATAGGTGACGGTATTGTTTTATGACTAAACGCAAGCAAACTCGCGTTAGGGTCCTAGAAAGGTTATAGACTAGGTCAAAACATTACTAATAACCTAATTCCCTATAACCATTGGCTCTGATACCATCTTTTCTGTCACACCCCGACCACGTAGAACATACAAAACGTGGCGGAAATATCGGGGAGTGTTGTAACAGAATTAATCGTTTCAAATCCATGGCAATTAAAGTTTCGTTTTATTAATCAATTATGAGAGTTTACATTGTTTAAACAAGAAACAAAGGGTACATAACATAAGTTAACTAGTTATTGTCTCGTTTTAAGTCGCTAAGGCACGAGTCCATCCTAAATGTAGCATGTATCAACAATCATTGCAAAGCAGTACCTGAAACATGTGTAAAAACGAGGTCAGCAAAGAAATGCTGGCGAGTATATAGGTTTTGTGAAAATAAGATTCATGACTTCTGTTTAAGAAAATGTTTAGTCATGAACCTTGTAATTTGCTTTGCCTTTGTAAATCATTTGAAAAAAAAACGATGAGTTCAGGTGATATGTATAATAAGAAAATAATGCATGATTAAATGAATAACCATGTAATATGAGTTTGTATAAGATAAGTTGTTTGTAAATAAATGTCTTGTGAAAAGTATGTTATTTGTATAAAATGTTTATATGTATCAAACTGAAATGATTCAAATAACGCTGCGATATATGTAATACCATACAAACACTTATATATAGGAAGTACCAGCGGCGTATCCACCATGCTTGTATCATATTACACACGCATCGTTACTTAATCACTTATTCAAACCAAACCATCAAGATGTAAAATGTTCATGTCTAATGTAAATCATGTAATATGTATTCAATGTGATTTGTATAAATAAATGTAAGATTAAACAAATAACCTTATAGTAGCATATTAAAAGTATACTTTGGATTTGTAAGTAACATATTAAACTATGTTTTTGGTTTCATATATAACATATCAAAATATGCTTTAGATGTGATAAATAACATATTTAACTATGTTTTGGTTTCATAAATATATGTTGGTTTTGTACAATACCACACATGAGAGTATATTCAACTATACTTTAATAGTGTGATTTAAGAATTCATTCAGACCTAGTGCATCAAAATACACCTTTGAGACTATAGGAATACCACAAAGGAAATCCCTATTTGGATGGAGCAACAAATTGGTTTCAGACATTCCATGACAACAGGAATGGGGTGTCAAATCCTATAGCGCTATATCATACTAACAATCGGTCTGGTGAACATAAAATAAGTACAATTCAACAATTTATTTTATGTTCTTTGAGAAATCAATGTTTAAACTATAATTAATCATTCAGTTTGTCAAATGATAAGTAATAACATGTATAATCAATTATACTTTTGGAATCATGAAAATAACAGATAGGTACACATGCTTCACCCCAAAACAGTTTAGAAAACAGTAAAAGAGGGGAATAATGTACTCGCCTGATAATGCTTGGAGGTCTTGAACAACAACCAAACAAAGTTAGAGGGAGCACGGAATCAGTCGGCAATCTAAAACTATAAAAATAAACCGGACTTAAATCGGGAGATCGGATAGGATGAGGCTTGGTAAACCAAATGAGTATTGGAACTCATATGATATGGTTTAACAAGGCCTACATACTATAATGAAACCAAACCTAAGTGCTTTCGACCCATCGCGACCCATTAAGGTAGCTTATGCTACTTTAACGCGTCGTGCACGTGAAACGCGTTCGGACCGCCTAACTAGTCCTATGACAAGTAGAATATGCCTAAACATGTTACATAATTAGTTATGTGACAAAGGTTTTAGTTACATATGCTTAATTACCAATTATACATTAAAAGGGTATTCTGGTAATTTACCTAAGGCATATAAACTACCTATCATACAACTACTTAAACGAAGCGACCATAAGGTATAACCTCGGAAGGTTATTCCCTATATACTATGGTCACCTAATGTATTTGGTCGGATCCTAATGATCGACCAAATGGGTCGAGTTCGAAGGTATAGGCGATTTATTAGATCGCCTACCCTACGACTCTAAACAACGTGGTAATCAGTGGGCATAGTCCCAAAGGACTATGACCAACGTGATTACAATCACGTTGCGAAGTTCTTACGAACTTCGCATTGACCATAAGCTGGTCAACGCTGAAAGTCAAACAAAGTTTGACTTTCTGACTCGAAAAGCAATAAAATAAGGAAAAGAACGAAAGAATACTTACGAAGGGTCCCCGAATGCTAATCTCGATCCAAGAATCTCAGGTATGAAACAATGGTTTCAACTTAGAGTTCCTAAGATCAAGATTCTAGTGATTTTAGCAATGGGGGTGGATGGGTATTTATAGGAATACCCGAACCGTTAAGATCGCTTGTCGAATATCGTGCCTTAATCGTATCCGTACAAGTGTCGGAAAGTTATGGTGCCTAAATTCCATCCTTATCCGCTGACTAAGCATGTTAGAATGTGTGGTTGTGAATTAAACAGCTGTTTATACATCGAATCTGGTCCCGAAAGTGAAAAACTGATATTTCTGCCCAGATAAGGTGCTCGCGTAGCGCGACGGTAAAGGCCCTATGCAGTCGCGCTACGCCACCATGCACCAGCTTCAGAAAAGTTTCAAAATTGACAGTTTTGGTCCCTGTGGTGTTTTAAGGCCTTTTTCGATGCGTTTGAACCCCGTTAACCTCATTTCAAGGCTCTAAAATGAAGTTAGAGTATAGGGAACTCAAAACATGCTCAAAAATATGCCGGAGGTTGGTTCGTTTGGCCGTACGGACGCGATGTTCGCTTAATTACGACGGAATGCGCATAAGCGCGAAAAACGATCCAAATGACGTGACGAATGGATTTTTCTTATGCCAAACACTAAAATAAAATATTATAGTGCTTACATAAATTTTTGGATGTCCGGATGTATTCAGAACGTAAGTTGTCCGGATGTATTCAGAACGTAAGTTATGCGCAAAAGTGCAAACTTGTGTACTTTTTGACACCTTTAGTCCCTGAATGACCCAAAAGTTTATTTTAGCACACCGAACCCCTCAAAGCCTATTTCTAAGCTATATAAAGGATATTTAAGGTGTGTTTAACTTATGGTCATGTTCCGGAATGTCTGTTACAGTTCAAATTGGCATACTTTCGCAGTTTGTCATATTTAGTCCCTGTAAGCGAATTAGCTTGTTTTTGCCATACCAAAGCCTTCAAAACTTATTTCTAAGTTATGTAAAGGTTATTTAAGGTATGTTAAGCCTATGTCACTATTCCGGAGGGTTTGTTGCATTAAACTGGTTATATCTACGCATTAGTGCGCGTATAACCTTCCAGAAAGCGATTTAAAGCTTAAAATCAAACAAGAGTTGATATGTGTAAAAGATACACATAATTTTACAAATCCCAAGTATGAAATACAATATTTCATTGGTTTGGCATTTGTTTGACGGTTGAAGTGACACAGGTGTTACAGTCTCCCCTACTTTAGGAAATTTCGTCCCGAAATTTAATTCTAGAGGAAACTTGTGAAGACAGCTGTGACGGTTTCGCCTTAAAGTAGATCCATTGAACCCTTAAGTAAAACTCTGGGCCATGTTAGGAATCTTAGCGAATTTGTTAACCCTCAGAGTGAATTCCTTGTGGTAGTAAAACATGAATTTTTTTTTTTTGAACTATGGACAGAAGAACGTTTCTTATGAAAACTTATCATAGGAAACTTGTGTGTGCTTGAAATCAGAATTGGGGAGTGTAAGATAAAATGACATCGGTCAAGGTCCAAGACTTCTCCCGTATCATTATTCTTGTCACTATGGGTCTTAACACATGACAAAATTTCCTGTGGTTTCTGTGCACTGAATTCCATAATTATGTAGGCCTCCATAATTACTTAATTCCTTGCACAGTCCGCACAGTTCATTTCAGAATGCGTAGAGGAAAATCAATTGAATAAACGTGAAGTGACTCGACTAGACCACCAAAGGGTCCTTTTAATTTGATCAACGAACGATCTTTTTAACTAGATCAACACATGATCTTATTAACTAAACCGTCGTACGATCTCCTTAAATAGACCACTTAAGGGATCTAATTATAGAATAGTACTTTAAAATCCAAGGGACTTGACTACAACGTGGAAGTCCATTAAGGATTTAAGATAGTAACTTTGGATATCCTATTATGAATCTCTCGTATGAGATATGAAAGATTTTACGAGGATTTGGATGGATCACATACAACCACAAACATGTAAGAAAACACATAAGCACAAAAAATAGTTAACTTGATTCTTTAATTTGTTGTCTTTGAGCATGGATAATTAAAGCACACTGGAAATCCAATCCATGAATTTCATTAGGTACTTTAATCATTTTCAAGGATCCATCTATAAAGATAGAAGGATTCTCAATAAAAGTTTGGCTTTGTTTCTTAAAAGAAACGAGTGTTTAGGGTTCTTGGGGAGATCACAAACATTCATAAAATGACAGAACCATACGAGTAGTTTGTCTTTGAGTTGACATCATAAGATTGTATCCAACGTTCACACAATCGTATCAGTTTTGCAAAAATAAAAACGACGAATTTTTATTTATATAACAACTGACTTGTCTTTAAACATCATAAGATAACAACCAAGGAAATAACAAAACACTAGTTGTTCACTGCCCCATCATTGTTCATGTTTGCCTCATTGATGTTAAACGCTCATCCTCGCGCCGGAGGTGCGTTAACAAGCCTTGGGCAATTGTTCCTGTAGTGGGTAAGGTCACCGCAGTTATAACATGACCCCGGAGGGAACCGTGCTTGAACAGCAGCAGGGTTTGCAGCAGCTTGATTTGCATAGCGACAAACATTGATCAAATGTCCCAACCGTCCACAGTGAGTACATTTGTGACACTGCTCTTGCTCTAGATGATGACGGTTGCACTTGTTGCACAAAGGTGCAGTACCAACATAGTTTTGCCTTTTGCGAGGTTGTGCTGGTTGGTTTCGTGCAACCTGTTTGTCTTGAGCAGTTACAGCGCAGTTCTGAGAGGCTTTGCGCTTCTTCTTCTTGGATACCTCAGCATGTTCTTCCTTTGGTTCCACTTGAGCAGTCTTGTCAGATGGTCTTGGGTCGCCTTTTCGAAACAGCTTACGTTTCCTGATGTGGGATTCAGTTAGGGTGGCAGACAGTTCAATGGCTTGTCTGACAGTAGTAGGGTTACTGCCAGTAACAATATCCTGAACTAGGTCAGGAAGACCATCCGTATATTTCTCGATCGCTTTATCCACAGGAGTAACCATAGCAGGACACAACAGGCTCAATTCTTCAAAACGGTCAGTATAGGCTCGATGTTCACCACTGTCTTGCTTCAAATCATCAAACTCCCTCTCCAAAGCTCGCAGTTCATGACGAGGGCAAAACTCCTTCATCATAAGAGCCCTAAGCTCAGCCCAAGTCTGTGCTAATGCAACCTCAGCACCGCGGTCTCTCATCACTCCGTTCCACCATGTGAGAGCCCTCTTCTGAAACACACTTGAAGAAAACTCAACCTTACGATTTTCAGGACACAGAACATGACGGAAGGTATTCTCAATGCTCTCGAACCACTGAAGAAGCCCAGTTGCTCCCTCAGAACCACTAAACTTGAGCGGTTTTGCCGAGTTAAAACTCTTAAAATTGCATGGAGCATTGTTGTTGTTGTTGGCTTGCATCATTTGAGCATAAAGATTTGGGAAGGCAACAGCCATTTGCTGTGCGATGATTTCCGCCAGTTCGGCATTTTCCATCTGATTGTCGCGTCGAGGAGGCATTCTAAAAGAGGAAACATGAAAGGAAACGGGTGAGAGATTTAGACGAAAAGAATGAGATGAAACAAATCTGATGAAAGCAAGGATAGTGGTCATTTGTTTGTCACTACAAAGCAACGAACGACCCTGGTGACTAATCAAAGTAAATGGATCAAAAATAATGTATCGCGAAGACATGCTCGCCTATAAGTGAACACTCATCCCAAGAATTCCCAGGTAAGCACAACTGGTCTCGCGTCTGATGAGATATATACGAAGTGCTTGCCTAGACAGAAAACCCAGAATACAGGCATTCACCCTTCCAGTTTGCACGTGTTCACATTATTTAAAACCCAAAACCTTGACGAGATTTTTGAAAATTTAAAGGGGTTCAAAACCATATAACAGAGGGTTCAAAACCTTACAATAGAGGGTTCAAAACCTTGTAATAAATCATCCTAGAACAGATGATTAGTTTTCAAAGTGGTTTTGAAATTTATGTTCTTGTTGAGGTCGTCGCCTAAGGATAGGTGACGGTATTGTTTTATGACTAAACGCAAGCAAACTCGCGTTAGGGTCCTAGAAAGGTTATAGACTAGGTCAAAACATTACTAATAACCTAATTCCCTATAACCATTGGCTCTGATACCATCTTTTCTGTCACACCCCGACCACGTAGAACATACAAAACGTGGCGGAAATATCGGGGAGTGTTGTAACAGAATTAATCGTTTCAAATCCATGGCAATTAAAGTTTCGTTTTATTAATCAATTATGAGAGTTTACATTGTTTAAACAAGAAACAAAGGGTACATAACATAAGTTAACTAGTTATTGTCTCGTTTTAAGTCGCTAAGGCACGAGTCCATCCTAAATGTAGCATGTATCAACAATCATTGCAAAGCAGTACCTGAAACATGTGTAAAAACGAGGTCAGCAAAGAAATGCTGGCGAGTATATAGGTTTTGTGAAAATAAGATTCATGACTTCTGTTTAAGAAAATGTTTAGTCATGAACCTTGTAATTTGCTTTGCCTTTGTAAATCATTTGAAAAAAAAAAACGATGAGTTCAGGTGATATGTATAATAAGAAAATAATGCATGATTAAATGAATAACCATGTAATATGAGTTTGTATAAGATAAGTTGTTTGTAAATAAATGTCTTGTGAAAAGTATGTTATTTGTATAAAATGTTTATATGTATCAAACTGAAATGATTCAAATAACGCTGCGATATATGTAATACCATACAAACACTTATATATAGGAAGTACCAGCGGCGTATCCACCATGCTTGTATCATATTACACACGCATCGTTACTTAATCACTTATTCAAACCAAACCATCAAGATGTAAAATGTTCATGTCTAATGTAAATCATGTAATATGTATTCAATGTGATTTGTATAAATAAATGTAAGATTAAACAAATAACCTTATACTAGCATAATAAAAGTATACTTTGGATTTGTAAGTAACATATTAAACTATGTTTTTGGTTTCATATATAACATATCAAAATATGCTTTAGATGTGATAAATAACATATTTAACTATGTTTTGGTTTCATAAATATATGTTGGTTTTGTACAATACCACACATGAGAGTATATTCAACTATACTTTAATAGTGTGATTTAAGAATTCATTCAGACCTAGTGCATCAAAATACACCTTTGAGACTATAGGAATACCACAAAGGAAATCCCTATTTGGATGGAGCAACAAATTGGTTTCAGACATTCCATGACAACAGGAATGGGGTGTCAAATCCTATAGCGCTATATCATACTAACAATCGGTCTGGTGAACATAAAATAAGTACAATTCAACAATTTATTTTATGTTCTTTGAGAAATCAATGTTTAAACTATAATTAATCATTCAGTTTGTCAAATGATAAGTTATAACATGTATAATCAATTATACTTTTGGAATCATGAAAATAACAGATAGGTACACATGCTTCACCCCAAAACAGTTTAGAAAACAGTAAAAGAGGGGAATAATGTACTCGCCTGATAATGCTTGGAGGTCTTGAACAACAACCAAACAAAGTTAGAGGGAGCACGGAATCAGTCGGCAATCTAAAACTATAAAAATAAACCGGACTTAAATCGGGAGATCGGATAGGATGAGGCTTGGTAAACCAAATGAGTATTGGAACTCATATGATATGGTTTAACAAGGCCTACATACTATAATGAAACCAAACCTAAGTGCTTTCGACCCATCGCGGCCCATTAAGGTAGCTTATGCTACTTTAACGCGTCGTGCACGTGAAACGCGTTCGGACCGCCTAACTAGTCCTATGACAAGTAGAATATGCCTAAACATGTTACATAATTAGTTATGTGACAAAGGTTTTAGTTACATATGCTTAATTACCAATTATACATTAAAAGGGTATTCTGGTAATTTACCTAAGGCATATAAACTACCTATCATACAACTACTTAAACGAAGCGACCATAAGGTATAACCTCGGAAGGTTATTCCCTATATACTATGGTCACCTAATGTATTTGGTCGGATCCTAATGATCGACCAAATGGGTCGAGTTCGAAGGTATAGGCGATTTATTAGATCGCCTACCCTACGACTCTAAACAACGTGGTAATCAGTGGGCATAGTCCCAAAGGACTATGACCAACGTGATTACAATCACGTTGCGAAGTTCTTACGAACTTCGCATTGACCATAAGCTGGTCAACGCTGAAAGTCAAACAAAGTTTGACTTTCTGACTCGAAAAGCAATAAAATAAGGAAAAGAACGAAAGAATACTTACGAAGGGTCCCCGAATGCTAATCTCGATCCAAGAATCTCAGGTATGAAACAATGGTTTCAACTTAGAGTTCCTAAGATCAAGATTCTAGTGATTTTAGCAATGGGGGTGGATGGGTATTTATAGGAATACCCGAACCGTTAAGATCGCTTGTCGAATATCGTGCCTTAATCGTATCCGTACAAGTGTCGGAAAGTTATGGTGCCTAAATTCCATCCTTATCCGCTGACTAAGCATGTTAGAATGTGTGGTTGTGAATTAAACAGCTGTTTATACATCGAATCTGGTCCCGAAAGTGAAAAACTGATATTTCTGCCCAGATAAGGTGCTCGCGTAGCGCGACGGTAAAGGCCCTATGCAGTCGCGCTACGCCACCATGCACCAGCTTCAGAAAAGTTTCAAAATTGACAGTTTTGGTCCCTGTGGTGTTTTAAGGCCTTTTTCGATGCGTTTGAACCCCGTTAACCTCATTTCAAGGCTCTAAAATGAAGTTAAAGTATAGGGAACTCAAAACATGCTCAAAAATATGCCGGAGGTTGGTTCGTTTGGCCGTACGGACGCGATGTTCGCTTAATTACGACGGAATGCGCATAAGCGCGAAAAACGATCCAAATGACGTGACGAATGGATTTTTCTTATGCCAAACACTAAAATAAAATATTATAGTGCTTACATAAATTTTTGGATGTCCGGATATATTCAGAACGTAAGTTATGCGCAAAAGTGCAAACTTGTGCACTTTTTGACACCTTTAGTCCCTGAATGACCCAAAAGTTTATTTTAGCACACCGAACCCCTCAAAGCCTATTTCTAAGCTATATAAAGGATATTTAAGGTGTGTTTAACTTATGGTCATGTTCCGGAATGTCTGTTACAGTTCAAATTGGCATACTTTCGCAGTTTGTCATATTTAGTCCCTGTAAGCGAATTAGCTTGTTTTTGCCATACCAAAGCCTTCAAAACTTATTTCTAAGTTATGTAAAGGTTATTTAAGGTATGTTAAGCCTATGTCACTATTCCGGAGGGTTTGTTGCATTAAACTGGTTATATCTACGCATTAGTGCGCGTATAACCTTCCAGAAAGCGATTTAAAGCTTAAAATCAAACAAGAGTTGATATGTGTAAAAGATACACATAATTTTACAAATCCCAAGTATGAAATACAATATTTCATTGGTTTGGCATTTGTTTGACGGTTGAAGTGACACAGGTGTTACATCCGGCCTTCAGGCCTTCAGGAATCTGAACCTTTGAACCATTTGTCATAAGACCCATACTGGAAGCTCCAGTTAAGAGTTCTCTTTTTTTTTTCTTTGATGTCTACAGCTTATTCTCCTCGAACGTAGGCTTCAGCCCTTTCGAGTGTTTCTTCAAGGGTTTTGGGCAGGCATTTATTGAAGTCTCTTGTGAGATATTTGGAATTTATAGCATTCATTAACCCTGCAACCCTAATCTTTTCATCGGTGCAAGTTAAACCTTTCTTCTTGTAACTTTCGATGAAGTCTCTAAGACTTTCATCATCACGTTGTTTGATCTGGAAGATTATCGTGGCGTTCTTGACATACCTATGTTTTTATAGGGAACTTTTGCTAAGATTGTCAAAGGTCTGAACGCTTCGTCTAGGAAGGTCATTGAACCATATGCGCGAAGACCCTTCAAGGGTTTGGTTGAACATGAGACAACATTCAGAGTTGGGTCATTTTTCAATTCTTGCAGTTCCGACAAAGATTTGGAGGTAGTCTTCAGTACCGTGATGGCATCTTTTTCTGGGTTTGCAACTCGTACTCAACAATATGTTGGGAGAAGCAAGATAAGTCATTGGGCTTGTAAGGTTTTGAGAGGTATTTTACTACCCTTGAAGCTGGGTTACCGCTTGAGGTACCCTGGTAAGTGGTTGGCACTTGGTTGATGAAGTTAAGGTTAAAGCCTTGAAGGCTTTCTGTGTCATCATCCAGCTTTTACGTGCTGCAAAGGAAATTATGCCATCATCCGTGTCACCAGCTAGGTCATAAGGTTAGAGCCTCAAAGGCTTTCTGATGGTAATCATAAAAGATGTTATCATATGTGTCATCAGCTGGGTCATAAGGTTAAAGCCTTGAAGGCTTTCTGATGGTACTGTATAAGGCATTCCCATGGATGTGCTCATGACCGTACCTCGAGCCAAAGACAGGGTGGCCACGAAGTAGCAATGGGAGGAGGAACACCTGAAGCTGGTGACTGCCATAATTGATCAAGAGTGGTTTCATGCTCAATAGGTGCACCGGCTGTAACGGTTTGGGAGGCAAATAAGGGAAAAACGGTTGGACTAGGCCTCCCCAAAAGCTAAAGGGCTTGAGTGGTTGGTCTGTCACACTAGGGCCAACTTTAATGTAAGATGTGGCTGAACGTGAGCTGCTAAAAGGAAGAGATGGAGGGCCAGGTGTTAATGAGGGTTTAGACTTCTCATAATTTAGTCTTATTCTTACCCTTTTCTTCCTTTCTAGGCTCACATGCTAGTTGAGAAAAGATCTCAGTTGTGAGAAATTTCTAGCTACTCCCTCGGGTGTTAGTTATATGAATTTCGATGTACGCATTGCACCGATTTGAGAAGATGCAACCCCTAATTGGGATGGGTTGGTGTATGAAAAGAGGTGAACTCCGGGAAAAAGTTCCCGTTGGAGTACTTCCTGGAATAGAGAGAGGTGTAGATCTAACCAGTGAGATCCGACTAGAATTTGTTGTTAAATTGGTGTGGTTAGGCACCCGATTTACAAGGAGATTCGCTTTCAGACATGATGTAAATAGAAAAATGGAGCTACACAACTGGTCTTTAAGATAAAGTAAGCGGCGTAGCCCCACGGTGGGCGCCAACTTGTTGATGCAACAAATAATAGACCAAAGATAGTAGCGATATCTCCAGGGTAAAAGGGTTCAGGGGTTCGATTAGCCTAACGCAGGTCGTGGGGTCCCCCCACATTTGCAAGACGTGGAGAGAGGTTCACTAGTATTGTTGTTATCTTCCTTAGATCTTGAGCTGATTAGAAATCAGCCCAGAAAGCGATCGTTGGAGAAGATGAATTATTTAGTGTGAAGAAGAGAACTTGTAAGAAGCAAGTTCTCATGGGAGAAGAAGAAGAGAAGCAAGCATGAAGCTGGTTCTCAAGAGGGAGAGGAAGAATCAGAGAGTTAGAGTGATATCTGCTGATCCTGGGGTCTCCCATATGCTTAACATGGGCTGCAATTTATAGGGGAAGAGGTTTCTCAAAGGGGAAACCTTTAACTAGTAAACCTGGCTTGCAGTGAGGGGCTTACCCTTTTAGGGGTTAAAGGGTTTGGACCTGCAGACAAAAGGGTGTTCTTTGTGCACATGTTCTGTCTGTGCAGAAATGGTTCACACGTTAAGTGTTGATGTGACCGGACACTGTGCTTGTCCTTTTTACTGTTCTCCTGAGTTCGCGCGTATTGAACCTCTCAACCTTTTAACCTTTTAAGCTGTTATATATATTAGTCATTTTATTGAGATTTGGGCTACCCCGTCATCAATATCGATCATCACAATGCTATTACTTTTTAACTACATTATACATTATGCATTATAAAATTATAAGAAGAGAAGGAATATACAAAAATTAAGAATCAGAGAACCAATTTCGATCTTCATAACAAAATAATAAATGGTAAGCATTAAAACAATGTAGTATAAATGTATTTGTGTATTTATATAACATTTGATCATATGTAAAATAGTTATACGTATACAAATATAGGGGTAAGATGAAATAAAAAATTGATTTTGCCTAAGTAGGATGAGAAAGAATCTTAACCATTCATTTTTCAAATCAATGGTTAAGATTAAAGTGTAGGAGAAAGAATGAGTGTAAGGGTATCTTGGGAAAATCCTATTTATAGACTTTCTCTCTCCACATGCAAGGCACATGCATATTCCACCCCCATTTTTTAAACGTTCATAACTTTTTTATACAACATTATTTTTTCATAAAAATTTCACCATAAAATCGAGCGTCTTTTTATCTTTAATTTGAGTACCATATTGCTATATAAAATATGAAGACTAAAATAACCCACCAAAATGTGTTGTATTTCTATGTTGTATAACATTTTTTGTACTGGATTTTTGTACTAAATTTTTTGTGCTAGATTTTTTTGTCTTAAATTTTTTTTTCTCATTTTTTTGTGCTAGATTTTTTTGTACTACATTTTTTTGCTAACTTTTTTCGTGCTATATTTTTTTGTACTGGATTTTTTGTGCTATATTTTTTTGTACTAGATTTTTTTGTTGTATTCTTAAAAAAACAAAAGGGGTGGCACATGTCATTTTCACTCCTATTTATAAGGACCAAAATGCCCTTCCTTCCTACTTATTAGGAGTGCCACATGTCATCATCACAATCCTTCTTAGGCTACTTAGGCAAAAACCACTTTTTATTGGATCCTTCCCCTACAAATATATACGTCTTAATTCACATACGATTTTTAATAACAAACTTTATTAAAAAGATAGTATAATACACATACAATCTCTTCAACACTAGGGATGGAAACGCGCCGAGCTCATCTCGTTTCAAATTATACTTCTAATGCTCAAGCTTTGCGTCATAGTTTGACTTTGTGAGTAATTTTTCAACCTCGGCTCTTTTATTATTTATATTTATTTTGTTATTTTTTATATATATATGCGTTATAATAATTTTTGTATGTGTGTATAATTATACTTTTTATATTTAACATAGTATATACTAATTAGTTAAATAATCATAATTTAATATTTAATAGTTACTATTATATACCTAATGTATTATATAAAGGTTGTACATATACTAGGTTTACGAGCCTATTCAAGCCAGATATATGAAACTCGGGTTCAAGCTCATTTATCCTAAAACTTATTTTTGGGTTTGAGGTCGGCTTAATTTCATTTAATCACGGCTCAAATTGAGTTTTTAATGAGCCAATATCAAATAGCCCACGAGCACCTCGATTCGTTTACACCCTTACTCACCCCCCCTCTCCCACCCCCCAATCCCTATGTGAGATAGAATTTATTATGTATGTTAATTTTGGAGTTTTATTTTATTAACTAACCGTTCATATAACTTTGGACTTTTATTTTATTAATCTAAACCGTTCAAATTATCTTTCTGGTTTTCAAATTTTCATAGGCTCTCAAGAATAAAATTACCAAAATTTATAAATCTTTATCTAGAAACATATGGATTTCAAGTATAAGTTTACCTATTATTCTATTATTATATTGTAAGCAATTGACCAATTGTGTTATCATATCATTAAAATGACATTTTTAATGGTTTCAAATCTTTTTTTTAAATTTAGTGACTTTTGCGGTGATCCGGCGACATCACAATTTCGTTGCCCCTGACCCTCCACGTCGACAAGCTGCAACCATTTACCGACATTTCATAACCACTTGATAGCCGACCCGCCTCCATCAACGGTCGGGTGGACTAATTTGATAAAACAATAATTACTTTGGTAAGACATCATCTACAATAGTGATTGTATAGGAGACAATACAAATCTGTATATTTTTTTTAAGAGTAAATTACAAGTTTTGTCCTTTATGTTTGTCCCAAATTTCAGACGCTGTCCTTTACCTTTAAAATTGATGAGTTTTGTCATTAATGTTTGAAAATATTGCACGTTACGTCCTTTATGGCAAACTCAGTTATATTTTTAAGTTAAATGAAGGCATGTGCAGGGCACATGAGGGTAGAAATGTAATTGCACCTGCCACTTGTCTTTCCCCCTTTAATTATAACAACATCTGCCCACATTCATTCACCTGCTTCACATTGATCATCCCTCATCTTTCATTTCTAGGGTTTTAGACACTGTAAAAAAGACGATCAAGATTCCGATGTCGCAGGATGAAGAAGGTTGGTATGTCAGGGATAATCTTGACACTGAAAGTGTCGTTGAACTGTATGGTAAGTTACAAACCCTAGCTTCGATTTTGGGATAAAATGTTGTGGTTTTTGTTGATCATCAGTTGATTAATAACATAAATGTTGAAAATTTGCAGATGGTTTTCCCAATTTCTTTAGCATTTGCTTTCATCATGGTGGTAGGCTTACATCACCTCCTGGACGCACATATGTAGGAGGCAAGATCAGTTATGTTGACTTGATAGATATTGATAAGTTTTCCATTCATGAAGTTGATCTTATGCTTGATCAGTTAGGGTATAATAGCTTGAACCCAATGTATTACCAGTTTTTGAATCCTGAAAAAACCCTAGATGATGGTCTTGAACACCTAATCAGTGATCAAGACTGTTTAACTTGGCTAGGTATGTTGAAATGCACAAGATGATCCATGTATATACCACTCATGGCTTGAAAAACATGAAGGAACTGTTTAGCTCACCTAGTAAACCTCCTAAACCTAGCATCACCATTGAAGAGATAGATGAAATTGGACCCTATGCCATAGTTCCTATGAAGGAAAATGCAAATGTTGGACATAATATTGGCTATGGGGAATCCAGCAGTAAGGTGCCAGTTAGTCCAACATTTGTTGAGACTGAAGTGAATGTCAATGAGGTTGATGCTAATCCAGATCCAGGGAATAATACCAGACAATTTAGAAGGATATATGTGTGTTTGGCTGCATTAAAGCAGGGGTTCAAAGCAATTGGAAGGGATTTCTTAGGTCTAGATGGTGCATTCATGAAAGGACCATTCCCAGGGCAACTGTTAAGTGCAGTGGGTGTTGACTGCAATAATGGGATCTACCCTGTTGCTTATGCAATAGTGGAATCTGAAAACAAAGAGTCATGGACTTGGTTCTTAGAGATTTTAGGTGATGATCTTGGTTTAGGCACTTACTCAAATTTTACTTTCATAAGTGATAGACAAAAGGTACTGTCTTTTACTTTGTTAACTGTCTTTTACTTTGTTAACTGTCTTTTACTTGCAATATATTGTGCAAGGGATACTTCCTGCAATCTCAAAACTGTTTCCTTGTGCTGAGCATCGATACTGTCTTCGCCACATACATGAAAAATAAAAGTTAGTTTCAAAGGAGATCTTTACAAGGATAAGCTTTGGAACTGTGCTTGTGTAACAACAGTCCCAGAATTATCAGTTGCTATGGATGACTTGAAGGCTTTCAACAAGAAAGCTCACTTATGGTTGTCAAAGATTCCTCCTTTACATTGGTCAAGGGCTTATTTTTCAGGTATTTTTTTTGTTTTTCAAGGTCTCTTATGTATTCATTTGTTCACTTATGTATTCATTTGTTCCTACTTTTGGCATACAGAGGGCTGTTTCTGATATAGTGCTTAATAACATGTGTGAGGTTTTCAATGGAAAGATAGTAGAAGGCAGGGACAAGCCTATCATATCAGCCCTTGAATACATAAGGGATTATCTAATGAGGAGAATAGTAACTGTGTTGAACGTAATGGAGAGAAGTGAAGGCTTGCTTACACCCAAGGCAACATAAGTTTTTGAAGGGATCAAAATAGATGCAACTGCTTACCATGTTCAGTGGAATGGGGGGGGGATATCTATCAGGTTAGTGGAAAGCCAAATCATGCTCGTGTAGTGAATTTGACTGCAAGGACATGTAGTTGCAGAGCCTGGGAAATAACAGGGTTCATGCTCCTACAACGATTACACCCCCAAAACATCACACCCAGGTTGGTAGACCCAAGAAATTGAGGAAAAGATCTGCTGTGGAGCTTGAAGAGATGACCCAATCAGGAAGGCTGTCCAAAAAGCACACTAAAGGAGCATGTTCAAAGTGTAAGAAGACTGGACATAATTCTAGGACTTGCAAGGGTCAAGGTGAAGCTGTCAAGACTGGCAAATCAGGGAAGAGTGGCAAGGCAGGGAAGAAAAGGAAGGCAGCAGCAAACTGAACCTGTTTTATGTCTTTTGAACTTGTTTTATGTCTTTTGGAAATGTTGGTTGCTACTATTTAGATGTTTGTGAACTTTTGGGTAGTTACTTTTGGTGTTTATAAACTGCTGGTAGTATTTGGAACATGAATCAGGTTTGGTTATAATATGGTAAGTAGTTATTTGTGTTTACAGTTTGTTTTGGTTTGAATGGTTTGATTTGGTTTGAAGGCTTTAATTTGGTTTGAATGGGTCAATTTGTTTTGGTTATAAACTGCACATGGTTTGTTTTGGGTCTGTTTTTGGTCACTTTGTTTTGGTTATAAACTGCACATGGTATGTTTTGGGTCTGTTTTTGGTCACTTTGTTTTGGTTATAAACTGCACATGGTTATGGTCAGTTTACATTATGGTCTGTTTGGTTTGAATGGGTCAGCTTGTTTAGATGTCAATTGCTGCACTTTTTTTGGTCAAAATTAGATCTTGTCAATTTACATCTGCACATAACATATAACAAACTAAAAAGGCATAACATGCATCACAAACTTAGATCTTGTCATTCAAAATTAGATCTTGTCATTTTACACATACTGCACATCATGTATAACACCCTAAAATGCCAGAACATACATCACAAAACAGATCCAACTAAAAACCAAATACTTTTTCAATTTTCTTGACTTTGCTTCAACTTTCATGTTCTCATGTTGCAGCTTAATGTTTTCTTCTTCCAGAATCATGTTCTCTTGTTGCAGCTGCATCTTATCCGATTCCAAGTTGTTCTTAGCCCTAAGCAATCCAGGTATGATATCTATGCACCTTTGGCACCTTTGCTGATCGAACCATCCAATAAATGGACAATTTGAACCCTACATTTGACCAAATCAAAACATTAAAATCACAAACGACATTACCTTATCTAATCGATGAACCCTAATTTTGAAGAAGATGAAAGATTACCTGGACAGGACAAGAATAAAAACGGCGACCAGGATTCTTCTTTGTCCATGAAGTTTGTATAATAGCTTCCCTTCCACAATGGCAGTTGACCATGGCGAATATGAACCCTAAATTGCAATTCTGATGAACCCTAATTTTGAAGAAGATGAAAGATGAAAGGAATTAGGGCAGGTAGGTTATAAATAAAGGGGAAAGACAAGTGGCAGGTGCAATTACTTTTCTACCCTCATGTGCCCTGTGCATGACTTCATTTAACTGAAAAATATAACTGGGTTTGCCATAAAGGACATAACGTGCAACATTTTCAAACATTAAGTACAAAACTCATCAATTTTAAAGGTAAAGGACAGCGCCTGAAATTTGGGACAAACATAAAGGACAAAACTTGTAATTTACTCTTTTTTTTATTTAAGAAGAGAATGATATTTTGGTTTTTCTTGCATGAACCTATTTTATCCTTGATTTTTAAAAGATTATAATTTTTTATACGATTTTATTTTTTAAAAGAATTACACCGTATTAATAAGCATTTCATTCTCTTTAATTTTGAGCAGACTGTTGCTATAGTTTTTTATTTAAAAAAAAAAATAGTTTACAAGCTATAAAGTTACGTGATTATGTTCTGGTACGTAATTACGTACCATATGTGCAAGCACTAACAAATATTCAACGTGACCCTACATTTATAATCACGTACCATATGTAACAAGTGTAATGCCACGTGATTATGTATTAGCACGCAGTGGCGAAGCTTGAGATTTCCGACCGAGGGGTCGAAAACGTATATACCAAAATATTTCTATAAAACCAGGGGGTCAAAAACGTATATACCCAAAAATTTCTATATGAAAACTACATACTCCCCACTACTGAACGAAAAGTTCGGGGGGTCGGCCTCCCCCTCCCGCCCCTATTATCCTACGCCCAAGTCAACACGTAATATGTTATTATAGTTTTTTATTGTATAATGTTTCTATTACTAAAGTTGTGCTTATTTCATGATTATACATTCAATATAATGAAAACTTAATTGTTTTTATGTTATTACGTGATTAGATATGTAATGTAAGTCGTTACGTGATTATAGATGTAGTGTTACGTTGAGGTTTTGTTATTGCTTTTGCATACATGGTAAGTGATTATTACATGGTTTGTGATTACACCGACCATTTGTTACTGCTTTTGCACACATGGTACGTGATTCAAGATTTAAGTATACGTTGAGTATCTGGTACGTGATTTAGGTATTCATTGATCATTTGGTACGTGATTATTGACATAGTGTTACATTGAGAATTTGCACTGTTTGCATATATGGTACGTGATTTACGTATTCATTAAATATGTTCTGGTACGTAATTACGTACTGAAACATAATCACATAACGTTACACTATCATGTAACTTTATAGCTTGTATTTTTTTTAATACTAAGAAAACTATAGCAATAGCTTACTCAAATAAAAGAGAATGAAATGCCCGTTAATACGATGTAATGTTTTTTTATTATTATCATATGACTAAGTTATAGTCGTTTGAAAATTATTAGGGAAGTGTGTTTATGAGTCACGAATATTGGATTTTCCTGTTTTGCTATTTTTCCCACTTGTTTCCCTTGTTTTTAGTTGCGTAAATTCTAAATTTAAGGACTACTAAATCTAAACCATTGATCTTGCAAATCAAGGGCCAAAACTTTCTCTTACACTTCTTACATTTCCAATCTCTTTTACAATAACCATTCTCTGATTATTTGGCTGTCAGGAATTTACACGAGTCATTTGTGAGCCAATTAAGAGCTTATTAAAAGTTTAAAATGATTTAAACGAATTTAAGCCGAAACCAAACTAAATTCAAATCGGGTTATGTTTTTACCATTTGAATTTGGTTTGAAAGGATAATAATCAAAACCAAGGAAACTAAAACCCGATCCGATGAACACTCTTAGTTTTACTTTTATAATAAACCTATGTGGATTACGAGATCTTTGTATTTTAAAATACGTCATGAAAACTTTAATAATTAAAAATCAAAGATACTAGTTATAAATTAGCATAATTTATATTTATATATACTATAATTTGAAACATTTTGTTGCATTAGAGATTGTACATTAAGCTTTATAGATGTGTTGTGCATTCAATGGTTGTATCCATTGATTTATGTTTGTACCCAAGGTGGGTTTAAAAACCACACCATAATGGTTGTACCTTTAGCTATATTTGTTGTTCCACTTTTGATTTGTGCTTTTTTACTTTTAACCACAAGGCTTTTACAACTTTTACAATTTAACCCAAAAGCTTTTTCACTTTTAACTTTGATCACTTATACTTTACATCTTCTACACATTTTTTTATTTACGTTTCGGTCTAAGTTGTCACACCCGCTCATAGGCAGAAGCGCGAGATGTGATCTTGATAAGTAATCATTGCATCCGAATAAGTAAACATGTTATATGAATAAAATAAGTGCGATGTCCATCCATACGATTGATTTAAAAAAATTATAAGTCACATCTTTTGTTCATGAAAAACAATCCAAAAGTTTTAAGTTTCACAAAAGACTTGTTCACAAATATAATTTATACAAATCAAGGCTTTGTATTCCATATTTCGCACGAAGACGGAACATGTGAACCAACCCCTTAAAAAAGGATGGCACCGAATTTCTGGTTCTTGTTCTTGTCTCGTTTCCACGCAAAGTCCCACTAATTTCCTGAAATACGTGTTAACTAAAAGCGTCAACAAAAGTTGGTGAATTCATATGTTTTGTTTTGTATCAAATGAATCTTTAAAACATTTGAAATATGTTTGTATGAAATCCGGTATGTAAAGCGTCTATGAAATCGTTGATCATTAATGTTTTTCAAGGACATCGGTGACTTTTTGACAAACCGTGTCGTCCCGATCAGTCAAAACCCCAGTTAACCTAGGTAGCTAGGGTAAGTCGAGTATCATATCCATGAAGAGCATGTGGTCAGTATTGCATGACTTGTTTGATTTTTTTAAACTATTTACAAAAATGTACAAAGTAATTATGAAGCTTGCTAATTTTCTTTAAAATTGTGTTTGAAAGTGCGGACCAACAATGTGATTCCAATTGGTTTGTAGAAAAGGATTTAATGATGTTATTTAGAATGGAGAATATCAAAACGATAGTTAAAATGGATTTGTGAACACTATTTAGAAAATAATCACACCCGGGTTTTGGATTATTAAGTATCTAGAGCTATCCACCATGAATGGTTTGATTATGTTATGAACACCATTGACTTCTTGAGTTTGTTAATTTGAAATCCTAATCTTAGACATCAACAACCGTCTATCATACACAACCGGTGCAAGATAACCATCGCAATATGAGACAATAGTATGTTTTATTAATCAAGAACAAAAACCAAACCCTAGCATAAATCACAACTTAATGGTAGCAGTCATCTCTCAATGTTATTGATGCAAGAAAATCTTAACAATTTTGAGTTCAAAACAATACTAATAATCAATCCGCACAATTTCAATCAAAGATTACAAAATGTTTATATCAAACCAAAACATGAAAAAACAAACCCTAGGAAACTCACAACCTTTCACCCGGGGATGATCTTGGGGAAATTAGCCACTCATGGTTTATGACTGATCTTCAAAACGTGATGAAATGTGATAATGAATGGATTGAATCTTCAAGAATCTCCCAAAAATCTCCCAAAATCGCCTAGCAAAACCCCCCAGTTCATATATGTCAAGACCAGCATGAATGATCCTTTCTTTTTGTCAATAAGGGCATTTTTACGATGTATAATTGATCAGGGACGCATTATGTGTCCTCAGGGACACATTATGTGTCCATGCTCTAAAATCCACACTTTCATGTGCCCTCTGTTGCGTCCCGAATGAAGTAACTTGTGTTCTCATCCCATGTTTTCTCCTTTCTTCTCAAAACCACTCTCGATTATTTCCATATGCTTCCATGTGCTTCCCATTTCTCAGTTAGTTACTGAAATGCACTTATTTAAGCTTCGGTGAGCTCCTAAATGCATTATTTCCTTGTTACCTTCATTCCAAAGCTCGTAAAGCTTCCAAAATACACCTTAAACCTATCAATGCCTGCAAAATACAAACCATCTCAAAGTAGGGTATTCTAAACCTCAATTTCACACAAGTTGATATAATTAAACACATTAAGCTTTGGAAATTTGCCAACCCATCAGGTAGTAATCGAGAGTGGTTTTGAGAAGAAAGGAGAAAACATGGGATGAGAACACAAGTTACTTCATTCAGGACGCAACAGAGGGCACATGAAAGTGTGGATTTCAGAGCAGGGACACATAATGTGTCCCTGAGGACACATAATGCGTCCCTCATCAGTTACAAATCATAAAAATGCCCTTTTTGACAAAAAGAAAGGATCATTCATGCTAGTCTTGACATATACGAATTGGGGGGTTTTGCTTGGTGATTTTGGGAGCTTTTGGGGAGATTCTTGAAGATTCAATCCATCCATTATTGTCACACCCCAATTTTCGGTGGGCCCGGATGGGTACACTCGTGACGGTTGGATAACAGTTATCACAGTATAATAATAATAATATGCAGCCGAAGTATTGGATTAAAAATTATTAAAAATAAAGATTGAATGTATAAAAGTATTACAAGCGTTTGACACAAGCCCACATGCAGGATCTGAATAAACAGAGCTTTAGACATTATAGGCCTTAAGCATCAGGAGTGCAAATTCGTTAGCCTTCATTCTAGCCGACCCGTATTCCCAGCCTATAATAAGGTTCGGTACCTGCTGTTCAATCTTTTGAAAATACGTCAGCCAAAGCTGGTAAATACAATTAACTGACTCTTTGGAAAAATCGTTTTTCAAAAAGAGTTTATACATATGGAAAACCCATAGGTGATCCTTTAAATATAACTTGGGATTATTCTTGTTACGAGATTATATACTTGATTAATCCATTGGATTGTCCGGACATGGTATCATTAACCCCCAATTATATAAATTATCAAGTAAATGGATTAAAGCGTATTCTTACACTTTTGCGCAATCATAGGCAACTTACTTGTGTAATAACCGCCCCAAGAGGCATATTTGCCATCCCAAGTTTACACTAAAATAAGTCAAGAGTATTTACCTTATTTGCTAGCTTCCAATCAACAAGACTATATTTGGCAAAAGCCACAAGTCTAAGTATTATTGACCCAAGTCCGATTATCTGGGGGGGTACTATAGTCTGGAATGAACAGATTTATTATATGTTAGAATGTATACGGGCCAAAGGTAGTTCCTTTAGATATGACCCGATATTTAGGAATAGGTTCGCTAGATTAAGCGTATACCAAATGGAATGTGGTTTAAACCCAACAAGTACTAGGACTTGCATAATATGGGTAAACAAGCTACATTCTGGATTTTGAGATCAAAACGACAAGGTTAAACCCTTTTCGGTAAACTTGTGTAAACTAGTTACGTAAGTCTAACCGTACGCGTATAAGCGATAACGGGTAACCGGATGAGTCATGAACAAGTTCTATATGCCAATACACTTTAACCAAGTTATAATATCAGTAGGATATCAACTTGTATGCCCGTTAAGGTTTTAAAATAAACTATGCCTCATAAGGGCATTTTGGTAATTTTACAACTTATAAAAGGAGCTTGCAAGTAAACTGATGTCATGGTCATAAACATTTTGTAAAAATGGTTAATTTATGATATCATATCAGTAGGATATCAAATATATGTGTGGTTTATGTTTTAAGACCAAACTATGCACCGTAGGGGCATTTTGGTCATTTCACACATAGTTTTGAGAATTTATTTGGGATTCTGAGTTCATGACTTATACCTATTATAAAAACATTTAAAATGATTTATAAAGTCAGTAGGTAACAAGTCTTGGTTCATAAATATGGTTTAAAACCGTACTATGCGCCTAAACGGCGTTAAAGTCGTTAAATGACGATTTATGTGAAGATTTATGAAATCTGATGTTATGACCAGCTTTCAATAGTTAAAATATTTTATTTTTCATAACATATCAGTAAGCAAAATGTTTGGTTTGAATATTACGCTTAAAACCCATTTTATGTGCCATAAGGGCATTATCGTCATTTATTCGGCATTGTACAAGAACTTGAAGTTAAACTCAGTTTGTAATTTGACTTAGCATCCCAAATAATCCTATGTATAATATCATATCAGTAGGTAATGAGTTTTATACTAAAATTATGTTTAAAACTCATTTTGGGTGTAAAAGGGCAATTTAGTCCTTTTAAAAGCATAGTTTACGCTTATATGCGTAAACTCAGTTTATGACCAGATTATAATCATCAAAATATTCTAAACATGTTTACTTATCAGTACATAACTCATTTGCATGCTCATTTAGGTTTAAAACCTTATTTTTAAACAAAAGGGCATAATAGTCAAAGTACGGCTTAATTACGGAACATGCCTATAAACACAGATTACTAGTCCGATCGTGTAATATAACCTTATAGGGTTATACTACATTATATTATGACCATAACGGAACCTAAAATCAGTAGCATACTAGTCTATTTATATTTATAACCAAAAGTCAATGCAGAAGTCAAACTTCGCGACTTTATGTTGCGAACCGACCATAAAACTGGAATTGACGAGCCGAGAATGTTTACACATGTTCTAATAATTATTACCAAGTTGTTTAAATGATAAAAAAATATTTTAGAACACTTCTAAACTCATATCGCAATTATTTTAAAAACTGACCCGTTGACTTTTTAAAGTAATATCACGTTGACTCGTCAATTGACCAAGCAAACGTGATTCTTAGGAGGTGCCCTTTTGAGGGATTAACACCTACCTAATTACAATCATGCAGCCATGTTCGTTGTGAACAATGGCTTGACCGTTTAAGGTCTAACTAAAAGTCAAAGCGTTTATCGTAAACATTTGACTTTTCGACTTTAAAAGCCAAATAAAAGAACTAGTAATGAAAGGAACACTTAAAAGTGGTCCTAGGGACTGAAGAGAACTCAGAGGTATACTCCCAATTGATCAGGAGCTCCCATAAGAGAAGGAGAGAAAGAATGAATGAAAGGTGCAAGTGAATTATGGTGAAGAACACTCTTATTTATAGTTTTCATGAAGTTGTAGGATGATGCCAAGTGTTATGGGACTTCTTAGGATGTTAACAAGTGTCCCTATAGGTGTCTAAACAATTAACCAGCCCATAGATTCATTTATGAGGTTTTATAGCTGTATACTTGGGCTGCAAGTCAATTTTTGAAGTTTGACAGCTTTAGTCCCTGCACAAAATTTGTTGAGTTTTGGCACTTCTAACACCCGTTAATCCCATTTTAAGCTCCATAAGGTAGTTAAAGTATATTTAACTTGAATTATGCTCGAAAATGTCATGTATGTCAGTTCGTTCGGTCGTACGGTCGCGTTTTTCGCTTAATTACGGCGAACGTTCGAACGGACGCGAAAACAATCCAAATTACGCAACGAATGGTATTTTTGCATTCCCATCACTAAAATATAATATTTTAATGATTATAAAAATTTTTGGATCTACGGATATGGTCAGAACGCAGAATATGCGCGAATTTGCATACTTTTGCAGTTTTGACACTTTTAGTCCCTGTGATCAAATAAGCATATTTTCACATACCGAACCCTCCAAAACTTATTTCTAAGATATGTTAAGGGTATTTAGGGTATGTATATCTTATGACCTTGTTCCGGAGTGTACGTCGCTACGAGAATCGGCAGACTTTCGTAGTTTGTCGTAAATAGTCCTTGAGCTCGAATAATGCATATTTTGTTATGATTATCACAAAAGCCCTCATTGGCCAATATTAGGAACACTCAAGAGTATGACCAAGCATCATAAAACTCTTGGTTCATTAAAAGGTCTCTCAAAGGTGTAGTTTCACACTTTGACACTTTTAGTCCTTTTAACGCACAAACTTATGCGTATTATCTTTTAATGGCATCAAAGCTCTACATAGCCCATATTAGGCATTCCCGAGAGTATGATAGAACGTCACGACGCTTTAGGTTTGTTAAAAGGTCACTCAGAGGTAAGAATTAACATGTTGACGCTTTTAACCCTTCGATGCACAACTTTTGAATTATTTTGCAAACGATTTCGTTTATCCAAAAAGTGGCTCATTGGAGAATATGAATACCGTATAATTTCACTCAGAGGCTTAGTTTAAGCATGTTGACACTTTTAGTCCTTCCGTAGACATAGTTTTCTTTTTTTTGACGAAAATAGTCCC
This sequence comes from Helianthus tuberosus, assembly GCA_030545235.1. Classification (NCBI taxonomy): domain Eukaryota; kingdom Viridiplantae; phylum Streptophyta; class Magnoliopsida; order Asterales; family Asteraceae; genus Helianthus; species Helianthus tuberosus. Next base: position 124,976,558 of record CM060442.1, on the reverse strand, counting down.
TCTTAACCAACTTTTGACATAATTAAGATTAGAGACACGTGTCAATACATTATTGGACACGATTTTACGAGGTGTTACATCCTCACCCCCTTAAAAGAAATCTCGACCTCGAGATTTGTTCAGAGCAATATGGTTAATTCCGTATCATAGTAAGTTTCAACCTCTCAAGAGTATCTTGGGCCACAATGGGAATCCCATTTCACATTTACGAGAGAAACTTGGGACTTTCAAATTCCATGGTCCATAATAGACAAGGTTTTTCAATAAACCTTAAGCTCATGTTTAAACGTCATGGTGAAACATGACAAGTGCTTATCAGCTAAGCACTTTGCTGGAATTTTCCAGAGATTAGTATATTTAGTATCTTAATCCGATACTATAGACAACGGTACTCCATAAGGAGACTCAAGGTTATCTTTCTATAGATTAGTCAGAATTATAAATTTTCCTTAATTGACAAGAAGCGTCGACTTAGTAGGTTTGTTGACTGTAATTTACATTGCGTCATTGCCGCGATTTATTTTAGGTAACTAGGAGATTAGATCCGTTGTTACCATTTCCCAATTCTATGTGGGATTTTCTAGTTCATTATACAGACCACAAATGGTCTACGATGTTTGACTCACTTGCGAACATTCTAAGCATTATGCTTCCTGGGTGGCTATGGACTTCTCATGTCCATCCACACAAAGGTCTTCAGCTTTCGATTTTAATTCATCAAAAGTTACTTGTGTCATGTAGATGACACATCCTTCTTTCAATCACTTAGATGCCTCAAGCATAAAAGCTTCCTCGGGCAATCCATAGTGTTGATCTTCCACGGATGGTGAATATATCACCAAATGGGGGTTTTAAATTTTGATAAGTTTCTTACTGCAAACAATGCGGATTTGTTTTTTTTTTTTTTTTGAACTAACCAATCCATGTCTAAGAACATATCGAATCCCATAGGATTTATAGATAAAAGATTATCAAAGACGAATTGCTTCATGAAGGATATATCATATGTGAAACCATCTAGATTGGCCACTTGATTTTATAAATGACATTTAAGTTTTGAAAGGGCAGAATTCAAATTTTATTAAATTTACAATCGATGAAGCTTTAACTAGCTCAAGGGTTTAAAACAAGTTTCTAGTAAATAAACCATTTACGGGAAACAGATCTGTAAAGATATGTCTTGAACTTCTTCTGCTGCAGCAGATTGGAAGGCTCAAGCATTGCCTTTCTTGCCATCAGTGGCCTTGTTCTTCCCGTCAGTCGCCCTTTTTGGGCAGTGGGTCTTTATATGCCCTTTCCCGCCACATCCATAGTAAGTGGCGTCTTTCAAGTTTTTCAATTCATGAGACTTGTGATCCATCTCCTTACAGATGCCACAACCCTTGGTCTGCTCACGAAAACATCTTCCGAAGTGTTGCTTCCCGCAGGTTTTACATTTGGGTTTTTTGCCTCATTCGGCTTGGTATGGTTATAATTCGAACTAGTCTTACCCTTTTTGCAATCCTTACTTGGGGTGTCATCACGCTTTCGATTGTGATCCTCCTCGGCTTTAGTCGCCCTTGCTCTTATTTCATCTTCAGTGAGAGAAAGAGCCAGATCCACAGCGGATCTATAAGTCGCAGGTTTGGAGGATTTAACCATCCCTTTGATTTCTAGAGTGAGTCCTCCAATAAACCACGCAATGTGCTTAGACTCGGGGGTAATTAAATATGGCACGAGTCTTGATAAAGAGTTGTATTCCGATACATAGGCTCGACATTCGAGACCTTTCATGGTCAGCCTTAGAAAGTCAGATTCAACTTTCTCCACCTCATGAGGTGGGCAATAAGTCTTGCGGATCAATCCCACGAACTCAGACCATTTTAGATTGCACATTGCAACCTTTCCAATGGATTGGATCAGTGCCTTCCACCAAGTCAAAGCATCCTCCTTGAAGGATTGGAACACGTACTTAACAATGTCCTTGGCGGCATAACCACTTATATCAACAACGGTTTTCATTTCATCCAGCCACTTTAGAGCATCAATTACTCCAATCTCACCCGTAAAGTCACATGGTTTACAAGCAACAAAGTATTTATATGTACACCCCTTCTTAGAGTCATGTGACTCAGCTTTCTTGGTACTCTTAATACTCTGCTCAGTCTTAGTTGAGGAGAAATGAGTCTTTTCAGTTTTATCAGTATTAGAATGGGTTTGGAAACGGAGTTCTCTTTCTGTACTGATGGCCTTGGCCCTTTAAATGTGGCCATAAATCCAGCCAGGGCTTTACCGACTTCGTCGGCAACTATGGATCGAAGACGATTCTCTTCGTCATTACGGTTCTGGTGCTCTAAATCGTCACCACCTTTTTTCTTACTTGCTTTGCTAATACTCAGGCTCGCCATAAGTTTATCTGAAAAATATTATAGCCATCAGTAATTCCTCGAGAACTAAATAGCAAATCAATTTATTTGCATTAGATCTTACAGATCTATATGTTTATATATCAATTTCACTAGCCCTGCTTACCACAATTGGTAATGGACTTAGCCGTATAACTCATCGGCTTGTCACAAGGGATATTTAAATATAGCACATTAGCTTGTCATGAAGGACATTTAAATATATCACATTAGCTTGTCACAAAGGACATTTAAATATAGCACATTGGCTTGTCACGAAGGACATTTAAATATAAAACATTGGCTTGTCACGAAGGACGTACAAGACATGGCACGAGGGCCTGTCACAAATATTGTGAAAGATATGGCACAAGGCCTCGTCACAAAGGACAATTAAGATATATATATATATATATATATATATAAGCCACGATCTCATTTGATCAAAGGGCTTCAAGGTTTGAACATAATTCGTTACCTTTGGATAAGGGGTCGTAGACCGCAACTGTCGTCACAATTGATGATATAATATGACCAGTAGGCGATTTGATTGACATCACAAAGGATGTTAAACTAATGGTCATCGCACTGATGATATCAGTCATGATCGCACTTGATCACATAGACTGCGAAACTTGGGCATAACTTTCCACTTTGGACAGGGAACCATAATGGTCACAACTGTCATTGTCTCAAATGGACAATATAATATAGTCTGTAGGTGAAACATCACTAGGGATGTTATGTATGATTATCATGTTGATGATATTAGTCATGATCGCATTAATCATATAGACTATGAGATTTAAGCATAGCTCACCCCCTTGGGCAAGGAATCATAAAAGATTACAATTATCTTGTCACAATTGGACAATATAATATAGCCCGTAGGCAAAACATCATTTAGGATGTTAAATATAATCATCATATTGATGATTTTAGTCATGATCGCATTGATCATATAGACTATTAGGCTTGAGCATAGCTCACCACCTTGGATAGGGGATAAAAAAGATCACAATGTCAATGTCTCTAATGGACAATATGTTATAGCCCGTAGGCAAGACATCACTAAGGATGATAAATGATATGATCATCGTATGAGATGATATTAGTCATGATCGCATTGATCATATAGACTATGAGGCTTGAGCATAGCTCACCACCTTGGACAGGGAACCATAAGTTCACAATTCTCCTTATTGTGACTGACAATGCAGTATTATGATTCCTCTCCTTCCACGTAGTTGGGAATTGTTGGAGATTTGGTACAGATATCGTCACGAAGTTGGACGAGAGTTTTCTCCTTTCCACGTAGTTGGGAATTAGTTGGAGATTTTTAATGATACGTTTCAGTCAACGTATTGAATATAAATTCTTCTCCTCCGTTAGAGATGCATCTTAGTTGATGTTTTAAAAACATAAATCCTTCTCCGTAGTGGGAGTTTTGGGAATACGTCGCAGTTGACGTTTAAATATAAGTCCCTCTCCACATTGGGAGATTTGGGAATACGCCTCAATACAGTCAGCGCATATGATACGGCTTGATATAGTCACCGTTTAAATATATATTCTTCTCCACATTGGGAGATTTGGGGATGATTAGCATTGCATAGATGGATGAATTTTCTATCTCCTTTCCACTCATTCGGGAATTAGTTGGAGATCTTGGTTAAGTGACGTCCCATAGTTGGACAAGAATCACTTAAAGATTTTTAAGATTATATTGGTGTGAGGGAATCGGTTTTCCACTTCTGTCACCTTTTCAACCACTTCCATTGGTGGGAAATATATATTTAAGACAGAGTCTTTTATCATGGTCTTATTTACTAGTCTTAATTTTGTAAGAACTAGTAGACCGAGTAAATTCAAAAGAGATTTATTTGCTTGATTGCTAGTGGTCCTTCGACTAGTTGTCTTCACCCAATAGAGTTGGCACTTTTAGTCCTTCTCCTCAGTTGGAGTTTCCAGGACACGTCTTATTTGACGTTTTAGTTATATGCACTTCTCCTTAATTGAAGATTTGGTACACGCCTTAATATAGTATAACGTATACGATACGGCTCAATATAGTACACCGTTTAATTATATACCCTTTCTCCTTATGGGGAGATTTAGGGGTGCGCCTCAATAAAGTACAGCGCATATAATACAGCTCAATAAAGTGCACTGTATATGGCACAACTCAATAAAGTACACCGTTTATAAATATACCCTTTCTCCTTATGGGGAGATTCGGGAATACGCCTCAATAAAGTACAGCGTATATAATACAACTCAATAAAGTACACTGTATATGGTACGACTCAATAAAGTACACCGTTTATAAATATACCCTTTCTTCTTATGGGGAGATTCAGGAATACGCCTCAATAAAGTACAACGTATATAATACAGCTCAATAAAGTACACTGTATATGGTACGACTCAATAAAGTACACCGTTTATAAATATACCCTTTCTTCTTATGGGGAGATTTGGGAATACGCCTCAATAAAGTACATCGTATATAATACAGCTCAATAAAGTACACTGTATATGGTACGGTTCAATAAAGTACACCATTTATAAATATACCCTTTCTCCTTATGGGGAGATTCAGGAATACGCCTCAATAAAGTACAACATATATAATACACCTCAATAAAGTACGCTGTATATGGTACGGCTCAATAAAGTACACCATTTTTAAAAATAAGCCCCTCTCTTTATCGGGAGATTTGGGGATATGTCGTCTCATATTTGGACGAATTTTTTTGCACTTTTTCAACCACTCATTGGTGGTAACATGTGCTACTTGGCTTTCGTATATTGCACAATCAAGAGATCTGTTTGATAAGGTAGGAGCAATAAATGTGACCTTCATATTATTAGAAGGAAAAATCATAAAATAGGCTCCATAAAATCAATGATTCTTCTTATGGTAGTAATATCGCCAAATTATATTAGATGCTTACTATTAGCCGATATCAGTACAATATGACCGTTGGGAGATCTTAGTGGTTCCATGCATTAAACCGTCATACTTGCCAGGCATGAAAGCAATCTATGGGACACACTAAGATACTGCCAATTATCATATGGCGCTTCTATCAAACTAAGTTTGGCATTCGTAGTTGCTAAAAAATCATTGAAATAAAAATCATTGTCGTACTCCAGTTGGAGAAATTTGCTGGCGAGAGTTGCCGAATTTATATAATACAATATATATACCCAGATGGGTTTGCATTAGTCGAGCTCGAAGACTCGAAATTATATGCTTTAAGCATGAATAAGAAAAAGTGATTCCTTTTTCTGCTTATTCTCTGGAATGAGAGAACAGTTGAATCAAAGAATATAATCTGGTGCAAAGTACACATATATCTTTGCCATGATACGGCTTTCCATAATTGTTGCTGTTTTAAACAGCTGGTGAGATATCACCGGAATGTCTATCAAATATGATAGACTTCGGATAAATGATACTAGGATATCACAGAAATATCAAAAGATATAATACCAGGTGACGAGGTTTGGCATCCTCATATCGGAGTCATCGTCTCTAAAACATATGTAGTTCACCATATGGAACTTCAAGCTACTTAATGGTAGAGATCCTTGAGTCCGTGACCCATCATAGATTCTTCATTTTGTTCGCGACATCTTGGCAGTATAAAATCAATAACTACTATATAGATTAAGAGTAGTCTTATATTCAGGTCTAGACTCAGAGTTTTTAAAGGAATCTGCATTTGTGATATTTGAGATTAGACACTAAAGGCTAGTGTCCAATTCATTCAAATTGTAGCTCTGATACCAACCTGTTATTCCTTAATTTCCGGTGGGCCCGAATGGGTACAATCATGACGGTTGGATAACAGTTATCACAGTATAATAATATGCAGCGGAAGTATTGGATTAAAAATTATTAAAAATAAAGCTTGAATGTATAAAAGTATTACAAGCGTTTGACACAAGCCCACAGGCAGGATCTGAATAAACAGAGCTTTAGACATCATAGGCCTTAAGCATCAGGAGTGCAAATTCCTTAGCCTTCATTCTAGCCGACCCGTATTCCCAGCCTATAATAAGGTTCGGTACCTGTTATTCAATCATTTGAAAATACGTCAGCCAAAGCTGGTAAATACAATTAACTGACTCTTTGGAAAAATAGTTTTTCAAAAAGAGTTTATACATATGGAAAACCCATAGGTGATCCTTTAAATATATCTTGGGATCATTCTTGTTACGAGATTATATACTTGATTAGCCCATTGGGTTGTCCGGACATGGTATCATTAACCCCCAATTATATAAATTATCAAGTAAACGAATTAAACCGTATTCTTACACTTTTGCGCAATCATAGGCAACTTACTTGTGTAATAACCGCCCCAAGAGGCATAGTTGCCATCCCAAGTTTACACTAAAATAAGTCAAGAGTATTTACCTTATTGCTAGCTTCCAATCAACAAGACTATATTTGGCAAAAGCCACAAGTCTAAGTATTATTGACCCAAGTCCGATTATCTGGGGGGGGGGGGGTACTATAGTCTGGAATGAACATATTTATTATCTGTTATAATGTATATGGGCCAAAGGTAGTTCCTTTAGATATGACCTGATATTTAGGAATAGGTTCGCTAGATTAAGCGTATACCAAATAGAATGTGGTTTAAACCCAAAAAGTACTAGGACTTGTATAATATGGGTAAACAAGGTACATTCTGGATCTTGAGATCAAAATGACAAGGTTAAACCCTTTTCGGTAAACTTGTATAAACTAGTTACGTAAGTCTAACCGTACGTGTATAAGCGATAACGGGTAACCGAATGAGTCATGAACAAGTTCTATATGCCAATACACTTTAAACAAGTTATAATACTAGTAGGATATCAACTTGTATGCCCATTAAGGTTTTAAAATCAAACTATGCCTCATAAGGGTATTTTGGTAATTTTACAACTTATAAAAGGAGCTTGCAAGTAAACTGATGTCATGGTCATAAACATTCTATAAAAATGGTTAATTTATGATATCATAACAGTAGGATATCAAATATATGTGTGGTTTATGCTTTAAGACCAAACTATGCACCGTAGGGCCATTTTGGTCATTTCACACATAGTTTTGAGAATTTATTTGGGATTCTGAGTTCTTGACTTATATCTACTGTAAAAATATTTAAAATGATTTATAAAGTCAGTAGGTAACAAGTCTTGGTTCATAAATATGGTTTAAAACCATACTATGCGCCTAAACGACGTTAAAGTCGTTAAATGACGATTTATGTGAAGATTTATGAAATCTGATGTTATGACCAGCTTTGAATAGTTAAAATATTTTATTTTTCATAACATACCAGTAAGCAAAACGTTTGGTTTGAATATTATGCTTAAAACCCATTTTATGTGCCATAAGGGCATTATCGTCATTTATCGGCATTGTACTAGAACTTGAAGTTAAACTCAGTTTGTAATTTGACTTAGCATCCCAAATAATCCTAATTATCATATCATATCAGTAGGTAATGAGTTTTATACTAAAATTATGTTTAAAATTCATTTTGGGTGTAAAAGGGCATTTTAGTCCTCTTAAAAGCATAGTTTACGCTTATATGCGTAAACTCAGTTTATGACTAGATTATTATCATCAAAATATTCTAAACATGTTTACTTATCAGTACATAACTCATTTGCATGCCCATTTATGTTTAAAACCTTATTTTTAAACAAAAGGGCATAATAGTCAAAGTACGGCTTAATAACGGAACATGCGCATAAACTCATATTACTAGTCCGATCGTGTAATATAACCTTATAGGGTTATACTACATTATATTACGATCATAACGGAACCTAAAATCAGTAGCATACTAGTCAATTTCGATTTATAACCAAAAGTCAATGCAGAAGTCAAACTTCATGACTTTCGGTTGCGAACCGACCTTAAAACTGGAATTGACGAGCCGAGCATGTTTACACATGTTCTAATAATTATTACCAAGTTGTTTAAGTGATAAAACATATTTTAAAACACTTCTAAACTCATATCGCAATTATTTTAAAAACTGACCCGTTGACTTTTTAAAATAATATTACGTTGACTCGTCAATTGACCAAGCAAACGTGTTTCTTAGGAGTTGCCCTTTTGAGGGATTAACACCTACCTAATTACGATCACGTAGCCATGTTCTTTGTGAACAATGGCTTGACCGTTTAAGGTCTAACTAAAAGTCAAAGCGTTTATCGTAAACGCTTGATTTTCGGCTTTAAAAGCCAAATAAAAGAACTAGTCACGAAAGGAACACTTACAAGTGGTCCTAGGGATTGAAGAGAACTCAGAGGTATGCTCCCAATTGCTCAGGAGCTCCCATAAGAGAAGGAGAGAAAGAATGAATGAAAGGTGCAAGTGAATTAAGGTGAAGAACAATCTTATTTATAGTTTTCATGAAGTTGTAGGATGATGACAAGTGTTATGGGACTTCTTAGGATGTTAACAAGTGTCCCTACAGGTGTCTAAAACAATTAACCAGCCCATAGATTCGTTTAGGAGGTTTTATAGCTGTATACTTGGGCTGCAAGTCAATTTTTGAAGTTTGACAGCTTTAGTCCCTGGACAAAATTTGTTGAGTTTTGGCACTTTTAACACCCGTTAACCCCATTTTTAAGCTCCATAAGGAAGTTAAAGTATATTTAACTTGAATTATGCTCGAAAATGTCATGTATGTCAGTTCGTTCGGTCGTACGATCGCGTTTTTCGCTTAATTACGACGAACGTTCGAACGGAAGCGAAAACAATCCAAATTACGCAACGAATGGTATTTTTGTATTCCCATCACTAAAATATAATATTTTAACGATTACAAAATTTTTGGATGTACGGATATGGTTAGAACGAAGAATATGCGCGAATTTGCATACTTTCGCAGTTTTGACGCTTTTAGTCCCTGTGATCAAATAAGCATGTTTTCACATACCGAACACTCCAAAACTTATTTCTAAGATACGTTAAGGGTATTTAGGGTATGTATAGCTTATGAACTTGTTCCGGAGTATACGTCGCTACGAGAATCGGCAGACTTTCGTAGTTTGTCGTAAATAGTCCTTGAGCTCGAATAATGCATATTTTGTTATGATTATCACAAAAGCCCTCATTGGCCAATATTAGGAACACTCAAGAGTATGACCAAGCATCATAAAACTCTTGGTTCGTTAAAAGGTCTCTCAAAGGTGTAGTTTCACACTTTGACACTTTTGGTCCTTTTAACGCATAAACTTATGCGTATTATCTTTTAATGGCATCAAAGCTCTACATAGCCCATACTAGGCATTCCCAAGAGTATGATCGAACGTCACGACACTCCGGGTTTGTTAAAAGGTCACTCAGAGGTAAGAATTAACATGTTGACGCTTTTAACCCTTCGATGCACAACTTTTGAATTATTTTGCAAACTGTTTCGTTTATCCAACAAGTGGCTCATTAGAGAATACGAATACCGTATAATGTCACTCAGAGGCTTAGTTTAAGAATGTTGACACTTTTAGTCCTTCCGTAGACATAGTTTTCATTTTTGACGAAAATAGTCCCTCTTAACCAACTTTTGACACAATTAAGATTAGAGACACGTGTCAATACATTATTGGACACGATTTTACGAGGTGTTACAATTATCACATTTCATCACGTTTTGAAGATCAGTCATAAACCACGAGTGGCTAATTTCCCTAGGATCATCCCCGGGTGAAAGGTTATGAGTTTCCTAGGGTTTACTTTTTCATGTTTTGGTTTGATATAAACATTTTGTAATCTTTTGATTGAAATTGTGCGGATTGATTGTTAGTATTGTTTTGAACTCGAAATTGTTAAGATTTTCTTGCATCAATGACAATGAGAGATGATTACTACTATGAGTTTTGATTCGTGCTAGGGTTTGTTCATTGTTCTTGATTTATAAAACATACAATCTTCTTTAAAATAATCAAACCATTCATGTTAAATAACTCTAGATACTTATTAGTCTGAAACCCGGGTGTGATTCGTTTTCTCATATATTATTTTTAACTAATCAATTAAGTTTTAAAATCATAGTCAACTAACTGTTCTCTTAGTCAATAGCAAATTGTCGGTTCAACCCAATATCTTTTCAACTAAACAAACAAACAAACAAATAATTAAATAGCAAGCTTCATAAGTAATCACCCGAATCCTGACACAGACTATTCGTGGTTCGAAACCCCGACTGCCACTTACTATTTGTTTGAGGTAATTTGGGAATTATAAATATATCTTTTACCGGACCATCGACATCCGATCAAATTTTGGCGCCGTTGCCGGGGAGCTAGTGTGCTTAGTATTGCATTGTTTGTTTGATTTGTTTATATTGGGTAGTTTTAGATCTTAAAAAAAAACTCAAAGTATAAATTTAATTTTAGTTTTTAGTTTGCTTTCTTTGTTTTTCTCTTTGATTTTACTTTGGGTAGTCGAGTTTTGTGTGTACAAGTACATGTTTTACAAGCACTTTATTTCACCATGAATTGTGTAGATGATGACCCATGTGAATGTTGTGGGAGCCGAGAACATCTATTGCATGAATGCTCATTGTTCCATGATAAAGTTCAAGCAAACAAGGACCGGGAAGACTCCCTCAACGGAAGGTACGAATATGGGAGGGCGGATTATGAAGATCTCAAAGGTCCATCCTCATATTATCCATACGTTAAACCATATCCACCACCAAATCGTCAAGAATACTACCTCCCCTGTCACACCCCGATATTTCCACATATTACCGGTGGGCCCGGTGGGGAGTATCGTGACGTAGTTGATATCATCATAGTCAAATAATCATAGTTCAATGCACAGCGGAAGTCTAAAGTAAATATATTACAAACCGATTCAAAAGTAACTTCAATTATTACAATTGGATTGTAAGATGGATCCACAGGCGGATCTTAAGACAGAAAGAAGAACACTTTCAACAGATTTGAGACGTTTAGAACTTACAAGATTCCCTATTAACGCCCTGAGCTCCCAGCCAATTACGTGCAGTACCTGTCACTTAGTCTTTTTGGAAAATACATTAGTTTACACTGGTAAATACAATTAACTGACTCTTTTGAAAACATTTAAGAAAATTGATTTAAATGCACAGGGCACAAATTATCTTTTATAACTTGGGACAATTATAAAAAAATAATCTTGTATACAGATTTATATGTTCGTTATACATTCAGGGCCCGATGTTAGAAACCGGGTCAAGATTAACAGACACACCACAAGTATAGGCCCACAAGAGAGTGAGATACCGTTTCCCTTATGCAACTGTCAGGTGTATGCCTACACCCCGTGCTTAAGACGTGGCCATTTCTTAATAATGATGCCAAGGATATCCGGGACATGGTCATTAACCCCCAAAGGCTTTTATTTCAAACAAGACAAATTAAAACGGGTTACCTCAATAATTTAATCACAATCCGATTAAACATTCAATACCCGACCAAGCGGTATTATTATAATACCGTATCCCAAGCCCGTATAGGGAAAATAAGTTAAAAGTATTTACCTGAGCTTAAAACGCAATTTATACTCAGCCGTATATTCTAATCAGCAAGCACAAGTACCTCTACTGGGGCTCTCAATCTGGAACAAAGGTTTTATTAACCTATTAGATTCCTAACGGGTCTTATTTAAGTTGTAACTTAGACCGGTCAGTTCTAATGAAAGGTTTTCGGTTCAAAACGCAAGATTAAGCGAAGACCGGATTAGAATGTGATTTAGACCCGACAAGTATGGAGACTTGTATAATATGGGTAAACTAAACATATTCTGAATTTTGAAGCAAAAAAATGATAAGGTTTGACCCATTTCAGTTAATTCATGTAAACTAGTTACATAAACCGTACCGAACGCGTAAAATGCATAACGGGTAACCAAAAGAGTCATGAACATGTTTCACAAGTTAATATGCCTTAAATATGTTGTGATATCAGTAGGATATCTTCTATTATGCCCAAAACGAATTTAAAGTGAATTTAAGCCCCGTAGGGGTATTTTGGTCATTTTAAAGATTATAAAAGATTAAATATTAATCTGAGGTTCAGGTCTGATATGATTAGTAAAAAATAGTTATTTTTGCAGGTCATATTAGTAGGGTATTGCCTATATGTGAAATTTATCATTTATAACCAATTTATGCACCGTAGGGGCATTTTGGTAATTTCACATAAGCTTTAAAGGTCAATTTTTGGAAATCTGAGTTTAAAACTTTTGCTTACTGTTAAAGTATAAAAATTTACTAAAAACATCAGTAGGTATTAAGTCTTATATGTTTAAAATAGTTTTAACTCATACTATGCGTTTAAAACGCGTAAAAAGTGGCTTTTAAGCGATTTTCGGGTTATATAAGAAAATCTGAGTTTCTGATTAGTTTTTAAAGTTCAAAATACTTTATTTATCATATAAAATCAGTAGCAAAAAGTTTGGTATGAAAATGTTATGTAAAACTCATTTTATTCAAGAAAAGGGTATAACCGACAATTACCGAATCAAAGCAAGAACCCTATGCTATGATCAGTTTAAAAATAAATAAAAATCTTCAAAAATCTCAAAATATTATATTACATCAGTGGGTAAATGGTTTGGTGTCAAAATTTGGGTTTAAATAGGCTTTATGCTAATAATGCCGTTTAATTAATAAAAAGCTTTCAATTTACGCTATTAAGCATAACTCCTAATTTTGACCTCAAACTGATGTCAAATTTTTAGGACATGTTTATAAATCAGTAAAAAAGGTTTTTGTCCTCTCATATTTTCAAAAATCTCGTTTTAAGGTCAAAAGGGTATAATGGTCAACATTTAAGCTATTAACGGAAACATGCAATGAACTAGGATTACTATGGAACCAAATTGTATAACCTCAGAGGGTTATACTAACCTATAACATGGTCCTAAAGGAATCCTAAGGCATATCTAAATTAAACTAAATCGGGTCAGAACTGAAAGTCAAAGCAAAAGTCAACTTTTGCGACTTTCGGTTCCGAACCGAGCCTAAACTCAGAATTGTCGGGTTGAACATGCCTAGACATGTTCAATTAATATTTACCCAGTTATTAAAGTGACAAAACTGGTTTTATTACCTTTACATCATTAGTTATAAATTTTATTTAAAAACGGCTCGTTCGACTTTTATTCTAATTGCTTTGACCCGACAATTAACTAAGCAAACGTGGTAATTAGGTGGTGCCCGTTTGAGGGTTTAATACCTACCTAATTACGATCACGTAGCCATGTTCGTTGTGAACAATGGCTTGACCATTTAAAATTCAAAGCTTTTATCGTATACGCTTGACTTTTCGGCTTTTCAAGCCAAATAAGATTAACTAGTCACGAAAGGACACTTACGAAGGGTCCAATGGACTGAATGAAGGTTCCTAAATGCTCAGGATCCTCCTTGAATTTGAGAGCAAGAGCATAAATGAAATGAGGTGCAATGAGAACCAAAGATCAAATGGGTATATATAGGATTTTGAGAACCGTTAGGATCGTTTCTCGATAAACGAGCTTCAATCTTGACCCTCCATGTGTGCCCATGGTTTCTAAATACAATGGGTGTCAAAAACCAGCTCATGGTATTGAGAATTTTGCATAAAAACCCCTGAAATTCGACCAGAATGCCAAAAACAAGAATCTGCCCAGATCAGTCTCTGGCACCCCGTGAGAGGCCTCTCGCCCCCCCGCCAGAGACCAAAATGGCAGAATTGTAGAAATGGTCCCTGCATGCAATAAACCTAGTTTTTGACACGCTTAAGCCCCGTTAACCACATTTCAAGGCTCCATAATGAAGTTAAAGCATAGGGAACATGAAATATGCTTAAAAATATGTCGAATGTCGATTCGTTTGGTCGTACGGTCACGTTGTTCGGCTAATTACGACGAAACACGAACGGACGCGAAAAATGAACCAAATTACGCGACGAATGGAATTTTATCAAGCCAATCACTAAAATAAAATATTTTAATGATTACATAAAGTTTTGGATGTCCGGATATATTTAGAACGTGAGATATGCGCGAAAATGCAAACTTATGCACTTTTTGACGCTTATAGTCCCTGTTGATCAAATAAGTTTATTTTTGCACACCAAACACCTCAAAGCCTATTTCTAAGCTATGTAAAGGATATTTAGGGCATGTTTAACTTATGATCATATTCCGGAAGGTCCAATACCATACGATTCGACAGACTTTTGCAGTTTGACGCAATTAGTCCCTTTAATACACAAACTTGCACATATCATCGCTTAATAATATCGAAGCCTTATCTAATACATATTAGACATTCTTGAGAGTATTATTAAACATCACAATGCTTCGAGTTCGCATAAAGGTCATTCAGAGGTATAATTAAACATATTGACGCTTTTAACCCCTAAAACTTGCAAAGTTGCGCGTAACTTCACTTATAATCATAAAAGCCCTTAATGGCCTAGGGCTGTAAACGAGTCGAGCCGAGTCGAGCCAGGGTGGGGTCGAGCTCAAGCTCGAAATTAATTCAGGAGGTTAAATTTGGCTTGAGCTTTACGTTGGAGTTAAACGAGCCTAAGAACGAGCCAACGAGCCGAGCCATGGGCCGAGCCGAGCTTAGCTCGAGCTGGGCTTGATTACAAAATGAGCCAGCTTGGTTCACGACATCTCAAATTGAGTTTTTTTAGCTAGTTTTTCTCGAGCTTCTTTCGAGCGAGCTACGAGCCGAGCTACGAGTCGCGAGCTTTATGAACAGCCCTATAATGGCCAATATTAGGCATTCTCGAGAGAGTAATCAATTATCATGAAGCTCTCGGTTTGTTAAAAGGTCACTCAGAGGTAAGAATTAACATGTTGACGCTTTTAACCCTTCGACGTGCAATCTTTCAATTAATTATGCAAACGGCCATTCTCGATCAACAAGTGGCCCATTTGTGAATATGATTACCATGCAATGTTGTTCAGAAGCTTATAATAAGCATGTTAACATTTCCAGTCCTTCTATAATCAAAGTTTTTTTTTGATTTTTCGCAAAATTAGTCCCTCAAATTCAATGTTTGACTTTATTAGGGTTTATTACACATGTCAATACATCATTGGACGTGATTTTACGAGGTGTTACATCCTCACCCCCTTAAAAGAAATCTCGACCTCGAGATTTGCTAAAGTACTGGAAGTACTTTCTGACGTATCATGGACTTAACCTCCATAGCATATTTGGGCCTCTAAGGGCATCTTAGTTGACCTATACAATAGGTACATACTCTCTTTCGGAGCTTCTTAACCTGTCGATTCTTAATCTATACAGGTTTTTCATCAACCCATAAATTTTCATTAGTCTGCATATCATTATGTGATAATGCTTCTTGTCTTATTGTCTAGCCATATCTTTAAGTCACAGGTGTGGAATACATTGCGAGTTCCACCAAACTCCTTAATAGGTTTTAGCCTATAAGCCATTGATCTTGATATATTTGATTTCCTCGAATGATCCTCTATATCCAGAGCTCAACTAGCCCGTGGTATTAAAATTTCAGCACACCCTTCCTAGGGTGATACTTTCAATTGAATCTCATTCCTTATTAAGGACTTAAGGAGGTTGCGACTTTCATTAATCCTTGATTTTCCGCCGATTACTGGCAGTTTCCAGACGATCATAAATTCATATGATCTTCTCCATCGTTCCTATGGTAATCTTTCAGATCCTGATAATTGGACTTACCAAAATTCTGTACATTAAACGAACCTTTGACATCCCATCAGGACAAGGTCTCCAAAGGAGCAGCCTTGATACTTATATAATAACTATTATAGAGGAGTTTATTTAAGGTGAGATGGTTATTCCAACTACAGTTTAAAACCAATCTTAAGGAATAGCTAATCCTTACAGCTAGTCGAACAAATCGACGATCCTGGGCAGCTGATGACGACTCTTAATTGTTGCCTAAGTAGGGTTGCGGTAATCAATGATAAGCATAATGAACCGTCTTTCTTAATTAATAATATTGAAATTCTTAGAATTACGAATTAGGCTTTATGAACCTTTATCTTTAAACTCACTTCATTAAAGTTTCGATTCTTCCAATAATGATGGTACTAATCGTCATGGAGATTTCACAATAATGCAGCCTTATGCGGGATGTAAATCTTAACTCTATTTGCCTTTCAGGAGGTAAACAGGGTAGTCCTAGGAGAAGATAATCAAGACACAAGGAGGTTACAGAGATTTTCCAGATCTCAGGCTCCAGTTCATCTATCATTATCTGTGTCTAGGGGTGTTCAAGATCGCATTATCCGGTTTTCAGATATCCGAAAATCGGATATCCGAAAATTTCGAATAGTTAATATTAACATCCGAATCCGTATCCGAAATTTCGGATATCCGAATTCGGATATCCAAACGGATATCCGAATTTAAACAATAACAAAAATCCATTTGTTCGATTAAACCCAATCTAAAATAAAAAAAACAGATCTTTACTCATGAATCAAGATAAACAATTAACAAAGCTTGTTGCACTCTACTTTTCATACTAAAGCAGCTTTATAAATACCAATATTAAATTAAATGTAGGAAGGAATATTACTTTTATGTCGCAAAATTTAGAAAATCCTAATGAAGGTGAACTCAGAAACTAAGAAATAACCTGCAATTAAATCATCTTGTTCGTTGTGGTTTACATCCAAGGAATAACATAAATTAGAAGAGTTGATTGATGAGTATCAACAATAAATTAGAACAACCTGCAAATAAATCAACATAAACGTTCTTATGTGGGCTAGGGGTGTTCAAGATCGGATTATCCGGTTTTCGGATATCCGAAAATCGGATATCCGAAAATTTCGGATAGTTAATATTAACATCCGAATCCGTATCCAAACGGATATCCGAATTTAAACAATAACAAAAATCCATTTGTTCGATTAAACCCAATCTAAAATAAAAAAAAAACAGATCTTTACTCATGAATCAAGATAAACAATTAACAAAGCTTGTTGCACTCTACTTTTCATACTAAAGCAGCTTTATAAATACCAATATTAAATTAAATGTAGGAGGGAATATTACTTTTATGTCGCAAAATTTAGAAAATCCTAATGAAGGTGAACTCAGAAACTAAGAAATAATCTGCAATTAAATCATCTTATTCGTTGTGGTTTACATCCAAGGAATAACATAAATTAGAACAACCTGCAAATAAATCAACATAAACGTTCTTATGTGGGCGAAGGTGAGCAGATACGGGAAAGGAGTGACGGCCGCCGGCGACTGAGGGCGGAAGAGAGAGATGAGTAGGATAGGGGCAGCAGAGTTGTGAGCAAACCCTAAATTTGAATTGTGGTGTCTTAAAAGAGAGTATTATTGGTGTATATGATATATATATATTTATTTTTATTTTTTGAGTTTTTCGGATATCGGATAATCCGATTATCCGAAATTTTCAGAAATTCACATCCGAATCCGAATCCGAAATTTCGGATTATCCGATTTTCGGATATCCGAATTTTCGTATATCCGAATTTTCGGATATTTCGGATACGGATTTACGGATATTTCGGTTTCGGTTTCGGTTTCGGATTCAGATTTTTTTGAACACCCCTAATGTGGACGAAGGTGAGCAGATACGGGAAAGGAGTGACGGCCGCTGGTGACTGAGGGCGGAAGAGAGAGATGAGTAGGATAGGGGCGGCAGAGTTGTGAGCAAACCCTAAATTTGAATTGTGGTGTCTTAAAAGAGAGTATTATTGGTGTATATGATATATATATTTATTTTTATTTTTTTAGTTTTTCGGATATCGGATAATCCGATTATCCGAAATTTTCAGAAATTCACATCCGAATCCGAATCCGAAATTTCGGATTATCCGATTTTCGGATATCCGAATTTTCGGATATCCGAATTTTCGGATATCCGAATTTTCGGATATTTCGGATACGGATTTACGGATATTTCGGATTCAGATTTTTTTGAACACCCCTATCTGTGTCAGATAAGTGACACATTTATGTTACGAGTCCACTGATTCCTTAATCAGAGACATTTACTTGGACAATTCCATTCTGGATATCTTCTTTGAATACCATTAGCTGACTTTAGTACCATATGACCATTGGAATATCCTTGTGGTTCCATGCATTAAACCTCCATACTGATCAGGCATGGAAGCAATCTATGGAACATATTAAGATACATCAATCCTCATATGGCGCTTTTGTCATACCGTCTGGTATTCGCAATCGATAGAGATCAAAGCGATATCAACTACATATGCTGACGTACTACGTCTAGAGAGAGGGTACTTCTAGAATTCTACGACTGAAGATTTCTGACAGGAACAGGAGAAATGGTTTCTATGATTTTCGTTTGTAAGTTTTACCTTACACTTAATCTCTGAGGTTCTAATGGAAGATTTTAAAAGTTTGCTATACTTACAATTTATGAAGGATTTATTGGTATCCGAATCAAAACATAATTCTTAGCATTTATATTCCAATAAATGTTAAAGAATGTACCTGATGTTATTATTGATATGAACTACCTCTGGAATTCTTCAGCAGAGTTTATGCGCTTTCATTCTTAGGCTTTCCATCCTTAGCCGCACTTCCCTTGACAGATGTAGGGCATGCAGTCTTGATGTGGCCTTTCTCACCACAGCCGAAACAGACTGCATTCTTCATGTCCTTGCAATCCAACTTTCTATGCTCTCTTGATTTGCAGATCTCCCACAAGCCCTAGGCTGCGATTGGGATTTTGGCTTGAACCTGCATTTCCCTAGATGGTGCTTCTTGCAGGTCTTGCATACGGGTTTCTTGTTGGACTCTTGCTTACCCTTTTTCTTAGAACTCTAGTAGTTATCTTCCTCCCTTTTCTTTTTTAGTTCATCCTTTGCATTTGAGGCATGAACAAGATCCTTCTCGTGAGTAAGGAAGTGTGGTCTTAGATGAGATTTGGAGTAAGTAGCATTGGGCTCCTTGAACTTTCTCACGGCCTTCCTTACAGCCTTTCCAACAACTGCGTCTATCATAGCTTGGAGAACATCTTTGTCAATTCGTAGGTTCACAATTGTAGCATCTTTAGCATGTGTCGCATCATCAATGGCGCGATTGACGGTTGTCTTATCTGAGTTTGTCATACTCGAGACTTGGTCCCTAACACCAAATGAAACAATTACTTAGTTGCAATCCAACAACCGCTTTTCATCATCCTGATGACCTAACATATACTAACCATGGTATCATTAAACCATATAGGCTAATTATAGCACGAACATTCTTAATGAATGTTATTTGATTATATATCAATTATACTTAGCCTAGGCCATAGAAAGACCATCAATGGCAATTAAGGTTTGGACCTAGTCCATCACCTTTTTGACAGGGGATCAAATGTCACATCTGTCTTGATCATATTGATGATTTTTGGATAGCTTGAAAGCTTAACATAAGGATATTGGAGAAGAGTAATTCCTAATATAAATATCTATCTAAGATTGTTGAAGTAGTCTTGTAAGTCCCGTAAAACGGATCTTTTAATGATATCAAACAACACCAAGTTTGTGCGGAATCCAAACTTGATGTGATTCAAGAATAAACAAAAAATATGAAACACGAAGAATAATACCGAATCACTTTCAAACACTTGCACACGATTCTATTACTTGAAAAGCAAAACCGTCTAGTACAAGTGCTCACACCACCAGTCGCCTCTCCTTCTCTGATTCTCTAGAATTGTGTAACTAGGAGGTTCAAACCCTAAAACAAGTCAAAAACTTGTTTATATACATAGACAAGCCCATTTCCCACATGGGCTCCCCTTGGGCCTGCTTGGCCCACATGGCCTAAAGCTTGGCCCAAGTGACCTATAAAGGTCTAAAACCTAATATAAACTAACCCGGTAAGACCCAGTTCGTAACCATAGCTCGTTGTATTAATTTGATGCGTCAGTCTCACACTTTAGGGCCTAACAATCTCCCCTAGACTGATGCCATCAAATCGTCTTCATAACATGAAATCAGCAACGTCTTCAAAGTAGTCTATGGTTGTCACTATGCTGCAGATGTTGTGGAAGTTCTTGACTTCTGAACTCTCAGCACTGGGTCTCTTTCTTCAGCTTTTGTGGTTAGCTTCATATCAGGATCTTGATCAGCTTTGCTTGAAACATCTTTGTCAGAAAGAATGTGAGAGGAGGATTCTCAGCAGCTCTTTTCTTGTTCGATATCTCTCTTTCAAGCAGGTTCATGATACTTCTTCAAATGTACTGTCACTGTCAGATGGTGTTTCGTATCCGCTTCTTCTGACTCAGGTACATCTTGTTGTTGTGATGCTCCATGCTTCTTCAGCAACTAACAACATCTCAGTCTTTATCAACCCCTGTTCTTGAATGAAATCAAGTTCTGCACATGCTCATAAATTCATAAGCAAACATTTCTTATGCAACAGGGAGAGTACCATATGAACACTAGGTACATCCAAGTACTTATACTCGGATTTCACAATTTAAATTCTTTCAATTTTTGATGATCAGTCAAATCTTCAAGAACGGTTACATTTTTATTTTATTTTAAGAGAACAAATAAACACTCTATTTTTGGATTTTTGATTTTATAGAAAAACAAGACACTATTTTTGTGTTTTTTAATTTTTCAATTTTTTTAATTTTTAATTTTAAGAATTAAAAACAATTAAAAACTCAAAATATAAACAACTACCATAATATAATATACAATTACAATTGCAATGGGATCAAAATTTGTTCTTAGGCAGACTAAGGAACACTTTTCAGTACGAGCCTAATCAAACTGGTCTATGCGATTGCCAATATGTTTGTCCACTTAAACTTTAACGCTCAACTTTCAATTTTTCAACTTCGTGATATGCTTAAGGTAATATTATACTATTATACCCGTGTGTCCCATTCCAAGGCATACCCCCGCGATCAAGGTAAGCACAACGATTCATCGTAACAGGTGAGTATACTGATGTCATCCTTTTTTATTTACAACGTTAGACCATTGGTGACAGGTCAGTACTTTCGTACATCAGAGCGACCAATGATTGTGTCCAACGAGGGCGAGGAAAATACCATTTTGGTACGAATTTGGCTCTTTGAGCATTAGGAATTTTCTCATTTTGAGATTTGATTCCTTAGGGATTTTGTCCTCTTGGGATCTTTTAAGATATCCTGACTGTGTCTAGGTCTGCATATAATCTGGATGCAACAGAAGGACAGCCAAGATATCCCCGGATGATTCAACAATATAAAGACCTGAAACCTCAGATGTTGGCTATCAATCAACGCAAGATTTAAGACCATAAAATCATACGCCGTTGGTATGCTACCCACATGGTACATAGTTCGTTATGTTTATATTACTTAGTATCTTTTATCCTTTTGAGCGTCAAGCCTATCAACATATCGCAGTAGATCCTAGTCTTTTCAGCTATGGCACCTTACATGTGTTAGTCAAACCCTTTAACACAAACATTTATTTCACTTCCCATATCATGCAATTTATCTTTTTGGCTTTTTCATTTTTCTAATGTATTTGTATTTTTCTTTTCTGAGATTTCTCCCCCTAAACTCTATATCTATCTATATGTCCCCCCCCCCTAAATTTGTGCATAGATCTTGTATTTTTGCATAAATTTACCATTTACTAGAGAAAGGGCACTTTATATACAAAATAATGAACTAAGAAAGAGAAAAGAAAAAAAAATATTTTTGCTTAACCGTTCTGTCATCAGATTGAAGACTAATCAATATTCAAATCAAAGTACTGAATTTACATGGTACCTTTTGCTGATCATTTCTTACTTCTCTAATCTCCTCAAAAGGAAACATATCATCTGTAAAAAAAATTTGAACTTTTTGCAACAGTGAAATGTTACCCGTTTTTATCTCTGGAACAACCGCTATCAACATTCCAGAGATTATCAACAGCTCCTCCTTGGTTGTTCCTGAAAGGTAAGGAGATTAGTAAGACATGGGTACCCAGGCCATCGTGGTCCTGGGATTTCCTGAAGCATCAAAATAAGACACTTCCTTTAAACATAAGTCCCCTTTCATTTCAAGGATTGGAGACATTGCTGCTTTGGATTTGGGTTTCCAAATCTGTTTCGGTTTAACAAATGTGTTTGTTGCCTTCGGTTGATCAACTTTAGCTAATTCAGGCTTGTTAGTTTTAGAAAAACGTTTTTGTTCTTGAACAGCCTTGCGTTTGTTTTTAGCAGTGTTCCAATCCCCATCAGAAGGTTTAACCTTGGGATTCACATTCTTCATTGCCTTAGGTGATGAAACCTTCATTGGCTTAGAATGGTAGTTATCCTTAAGTGTAACCCTCTGATTTTGAGCATAATACGGTTCATGGGGATGATTTGTGCAGTTCCGAGCAATGTGACCAGCAATGTCGCAATTGAAGCATGTTTATCTCTTCACGTAGAAGGCATTCTGATAATCTTGTGTAGCTCTTGCAGGCCCTGAAGGATGAACTAGTCCTTTTTGTGCTTGTTTTCCTTGCACATTTCTTGCAAACGAGGATGAATTTGGATGTCTGTACTTGTCGTTTGTTGGGGCCTTCTGTGGTGGAGATTTCTTTTGATTCTTCTTGTTTTGTTTAGACTGCAAGTGTTAGGATCGGAGGCTCTAGTGATTGTGCTTGTTTGTATAAATTGAACAAATCAACAGAAATGAACAGAGTTTAAGTGCAGCGGAAATGAAAACAAACTTTGTAAACACAATCAAAGGAGAATATAGTTTGATAAACATTTGCTTTTCATAGATTCGAAAGATTACAATTCAAAGCAAAAGATTACAATGCAAGCTTACAAACTAAACTCCCCCTCAGCCTGATACCCCAAGATTGGTTGCACAAGATGAAAGGATTGAATTGAGGAGAAGAACTCACTCAAAATGATCAAATGTAACAGTACAGGGTACTGCTCCATTTATAGGCAAACCAAACCACTGAGGCATCTCAGCTGACATCACCATGAAAGCGACGTCTAACAGCCTAACAACCTGTAACAACTATTCCTATACAAACACTGCTATTCTTAACCACTGACTATATATAAAACAGATGACACACTAAACTACTGCTATCTTCTTCCATCAGTGCTTTCCTAAAAGTTGATCAGTCCTTGAGTGGGCAGTGCTTTGTCATCAGTAGATAGAATCAGCAGTGTTGACTTCTTAGCAGTCTTCAAGACTTCATCAGTAGTTAGAAGAACAACAGCTGTTGTATTCGGACAGTGGATAAAGGACCATCAGATGTTATAATCACTT
This sequence comes from Helianthus tuberosus, assembly GCA_030545235.1. Classification (NCBI taxonomy): domain Eukaryota; kingdom Viridiplantae; phylum Streptophyta; class Magnoliopsida; order Asterales; family Asteraceae; genus Helianthus; species Helianthus tuberosus. The sequence continues at coordinate 124,952,883 of CM060442.1, read as the reverse complement.
TCAAGGGGAAAGTCTAGTGTAATCAACTACTTATTAAGAATCCACGGTTGTGAACCGGTTTTGGCTTTCATTATCTGTTCCTCTGGTAGGGTTCAATCCCAACAATCTCCCCCTGGAACAGATAATGCCAAAACCCTTCATTATTCTGGATGTTTATTCTTCATCAGAAGTTCCTTAGCTTGTCTTTTAAAATTTTCTTCAAAGTCCTTGGAACTTGAGTCATCCTCATCCCTGCACAGTGTAAGTTCAAGGAGATCCTACAAATCTTCAACACCAAGACCTAGTGCTTCTTTCCTTGATATGTACTTCACTTCACCATTGGATCTGACCAGGGTCAATACATGGGTCTTTTGATCAGACATCCACTTTAGTACTTTTGAACCCAATGGGTTTCTTGGGAGAGATTTATTTTCTGATGAGCTTGGAGATTTTGATCTTGTAAAGAATTGTAGAGCAGTATCTTGAACTTCAAACATTTGTTTAAAAGCCTTTTCTATGACTTCATTTGCTGCAGCTATGTCTTCTGCAACTTCTTTGTCAATCTGTTCTTGTCTCTTTTGTTGATCTAGCTCAATGTCTAAGATATCTGCTGCTGTATTAGGTGATGCAGGTTTGGTAAATACCTTTTTAACAAGGTCTTGAAGTTTTACTGAGCTATCTTCTTTTAGATCCATTTTCTTGATGGCTTCTGTGAAGTACTCAGCTTCCTTTTCTTTTGCTTCTTCACTGGTCAGCAGTTTTTCTTTTTCTTGATTTTCCACAAGGATAGGGTTATCTGCTGATGTGATCAGTGTTTTAAGAACATCAATGTGCTGTTCAAGCTTTTTGTAGTCAGGCTTCTTAGAAGTGTCTGAGACTGTTATTCTTCTTTTCTTAAGCCTTTCATAAGCTTCGTCGGTATACTGCTTTGTCCATTTTGCTATGGCTTCAGCAGTATCCACCTTAGCATCTATCAGTTCCTGTTTTTTCTTTTTGTACTCGGATGTAAGATCAGCAATGAGCTTTTTATATTTGTTCCAATTTGGAGCTGCCTTCTTCTTTCTTGGATCATTTTTAATCCTTTCAATTCTGTTTGCTTCATGCTTTAAGGCAACCATTGGCCATTCTTCAAATTGGTGTTCTTCAGCTTGATAGAATTTTTCTTTCATGATGTATGCAAGATAACTTTTTCTCATTTCTTTTCGTTGATCTGCTTTTTCTTTGCTCAGATCTTGTGCATAGTTTTCCATCAGCTTGACTTTTGTGAGCAAAAATTCCAATTTTTCAGAAATGGCTTCATCACCTTGATCTTTGCATTCTAGTTTAGCTCTGATCTTTGTGTGCCTTGCTTTCATCTTGAGATATTCATCCATGTCTTCTGGGACTATGAAGCCTATGAGAGAAGGAAATCTTCTTTTTGAAGGATCATCCTCGGTGTAAAATTGTCTCATCTCATTTTTTACAGCTTCTAGTTCCAGTGGATATTTTGCAGCAACAGGATCATATTTTTCATCAGTTGCCTGAGTTGTTTTTCTTTTTCTTGAGTAAAGCCTTTTTGGAGAAGGGGGTTTTGGTTGTGATGTTGGAAGTTTGAGAGAAATGGTGGATGGTTGACTGACAGCTGTTGAAACAACTGGTGTTTCATCCTCTGTTGTCATCACAACTACTGATGTGTCAGTAGATGTCTTCTGCTTTTGAGCAGGGGTTGAAAGCGGTGAAGTTGTTTTTGGTGGTGGTGATGGAGAATCATCATCAGGAATAAAAATCCTTCTCCTTTTTATTGTAGGAGAGGCTGATGATGTTTTGGGTGGATCAGTGGTTTGAGTGGTGGAAAGTGTCTGACTAACAGCTGTTGAAACAACTGGTGCTTCAACCGCTGTTGTCATTACAACAGATGTTGTAAGTTCTGTTGTCTTCTGTTTTATGACAGGAGATAATGGTGGTAGGGCAGTGGTAGTGTGTGTTGTAGTGGTGTGTGTTGAAGAGATGGCAACTGTTTGACAAGCAATTTTTGAAACTACTGACATATCAGCTGTTTGGATAGACGTTTGAGATTTTGTGGTTTGAGGTTTAGATGTCTGTTTTTCTTTTTCCGGTTCAATGTAGACACCATCCTCAATTCCCTTCATCTTCAACTGCTGGATTTTCTCCCCCTTTTTGGCATTATCTGGAAGGGGGTTATCCATGAAGAGGATAGTGGGGGGAACTTTTCCACCATGGGCAGTGCTTTGTATGCTGGCCTTTATAGCCTTGATGTCTGCTTGAGTATCTTTAAATCTTCACTCCACCATGTTTGTCAGCATTTTTACATGCATTTCATGCTGCTGATCAGCCATTTGTTTTTGTTTTTCAAGCAGGGGTTGAAAAAGATTCCAGAGCTCATTTGCAGCAAGTGCTTGTGGTGGAGCAGGTGCTTGAGGTGGAATAGCAGTGGATTGTGCTTTTTGAGCTTTTAACAGCTGTTGCACCATATCCTTTATTTCAGTAACTGATGTTTCAAGTTTTCCAACTCTGCCCGTCAATTCCTGATATTTTGAATCATCACCCAAATTAATGGGATCACCTGAAACCCCGCCAGCAGTGGTTGTATCAATGTTTGACTTAGGAACTGAGTCCCAAAAGTCATCCATTGATGCCCCTTGTTCTCGGTACTGGGGACTTCTTTCTTCAGTACTTGATAAACCTTTGATGGTACTAGTGGTCAAAATAACTTCACCAGTGGTTATCAGTGGAGCTATAGAAGAAATTGCCTTCAAGGGAGTCTGACTGATGAAACAACTGTCCAAATGTAGATCAGTTGATCCAACATTTGTAGTTGCTGCTCCACTTGAACTACTGACAGGAGTTACTTGTAACTCCTGCAGTGTAACCTCCTCAAATGTTGCTGGGATAGCAGAGGTATATGCATCAGACCCAGTCACTTGTTGGAGTATACTCTCAGTGATAGGTGATAGAGAGGAACTGGTTTGTGTCTGAGCTATATCAACTGCATGCAACAAGGGTAATATGGATGGTGGTAGTGTGAGGGGTGAAAATAAAGGAGTTGAAAGAGACATGTCCTTGGGATCAGGACTGAGGAAGATGGATCCGAGTGGATTCAGAGCTTCATAATGTGGGGTCCCTGTGCTTACAACCTGATCCTTTTGTGAGGATGCAGGAGGAGTTTGAGGCAACGGTGGAGATCTTTCTACCAACTGCTGTGAGGAAGTAGCAGCAGTGGTTTGTGGTGACATTTGTGTTGTCACTGGCAGTGGCTCTGGGATCTCATCTTCCAGAGTTGCCTTTTTCTTGGGTTTGGTGGGCTTTTTGTATGATTTATTTTTGGTCTTTTTGGTGATGTCAGGTGTGGGTTTCAAAGTAGTGGTTGTGCTGCTATGATCACCTGGAGCAGTGGGCTCAACTGTAGATGCCTGAGAAGCAGCGGTAGCTGCTAAAATTTGCTCAGGCACCTTTGCTTTTGTTTTTATAGGTGCCATCATTCTGGAAAATGTTTCAGTTGTTAAACCTTTTAATTGAAAATAGACACCTTGTTTGAGCAAATTTTCATTTTCTTTTCCAAATTTTTGTTTAAAATAGTAACTTAAAAACCTTGGAAAAAGCAGAAATGCTTTGCTATCAACATTTTTCACCAAATCATCAAAAATCTCCTGGGAGTAGTTAAAATTTTCATTGTTTAAAATAGCATAACCCAGGCATTGTATTTTTGAAGGTATTTCATTGAAAGCGGTTATTTTATTTGAGACACACATCAACAGTGTGTGGAATAAAAATCTAGGTGCAGAAGGAAAGAAACCTTTTTGTAAGGTATCCTTCTTTGGTTGTTCTGCATAACCCATTTTTAAGAAATCAGTTTTCAACTCGGTTTTATCAAAGGAAGTTTTACCTTTCTGATCATCAAGTTTAAAGACTTCTGAGATTGATTGCGGAGTAATTTGAATCGCTTTACCCTGTATAGAGGAGTTGATGGCTATGACTTTATCATCTTGTTTTTCAAGCGTAGCCTTTTTCCAAAACTCTCTCTGGGTTTGTTGGTAAATGGGAGCATCTGCTATCAACAAAGTTTTGTACTTTGATTCAGATAATGTGTCGATGATGGAATCGAAAGTATGATTGTTTGTGGGTTTTGTGAGTAGACCCAAATAGTTGTGAGGGGATTTGTAAGGTATTTCAATGGGTTCCGCGGCCGTTTGAGCGACCTCTTTGGAAGATGATGATGATGATTTTGACTTTGATTTTGATTTCGTCATTTTGATGAAGAAGAACAGAGAATGATTTGGGATGAAGGGTTGAAAAATGCTTTGAGAAGAGAATTTTAGAATTCAATTCGACAGTGTAAAACCCTGTTTGGGGGTTTTGATCAGGGTTTTATTAAGGGAAAAAGTGAGTGCTGATGTGGCAGCAGTTACAAAGATCTGAGGGCTAAAAACTGACCACGTGCCAACCTCTGATGATATGGATGAAGAATGGAGAACAGTTGTTTTGGAGAGCCACTGATGAAACAAATATCAGTGGTGACAACGGTAATAATTTGGTGAGCACTGGATGATTTTCACTACCAGTGGATAGCATATCAGTGGATAAGTCACTGATTTTGAGCATCAGTGCTTGCCAAGAGAATGAAAGGATCAGTGGTTGACTTTCAGCAGTGGACAATATTTAGGAAGCAGATGTTTGAACAAAACAGTGGTTAGGGGTAAGGTAATGGTAATGATTTGACAGACTAGTTTGTCAGCAACTGTTTTGAGAATTTTCATTCAAGGTTTTGCCACATGTCATTTACATATTTTGAAGCTATTACGACTTCCTGACAGTGGTTTAGTACCCCAGATGATGTAAACTTTTTACTAAGGCTACTCATTTTTGCTATAATTTTTTTAATTAAAACATGAGTACCCAAGTATTTCAGGATCTGTTAACAATCAATCTTTTACTCAGTGTAAAAACAAACTTGAGTATGACATGACCTTGACACGTGTACCATTTCCTTTTGATCTATTTTGAGGATAATATAACCAAAAAAAATAATGTCATATATCCTGACAGGAGATTGAAACTTTTACAATCAAAAACCAGTAAAAAGTTCAAAGTATATTTTTCTAAAGAAAAATGAAGAATGATATATCCTGCTGTATTTGAGAAAATCCTTTTCCAGAAAAAAAATTAAAGGATTCTCTGAAACAGTACCAAAAGGAATTGGTATAATTTTAATAAAACACACAATCATCTCATACACAAGTTTATGAAAATGGTCAGTGGTTTGTCAACAGTGGTATGAAATTGTTGGTGCATGTTTGTGACAACAGCTTAGATTTGGTCTTTGGATATCTTGTAATTAGTTAAACGATAAACAGTTAGCGGGTTTAGCTTTGTAATAGTTAGTTATAATGTTTGGGCTAACCAAACCCATGCTTATGGGGATATGGGACGAATTGGGTCTAGCCCAGATCGCAGCCCATGTAGGAAACTCTAGCCCAAGTAGACACCTTGTGTTATATAAACAAGGTTAGGCTTTAGGGTTTAGGTTAATCATCCAAAACAGTTTTAGTGAGAATTTCGTGAGAGCATAAACAGCTTGGACGAATTTGTGTGGTTAGGGTTTGATTGATTGTAATTCAGTTTGATTGATAATCAATAGAAACCCGGTTTGAAAGTGATTTCTGTTTCTACTCATTCTGTGATATTCTGATCAAGAGGATTCCGCACTTTTGATTAGATTGACAATTCTGTGAAAGATCCATACATCAAGGGGACCTACAATTGGTATCAGAGCGTTAGGCTCTTGAAGGCTCGGTTCAGAATTGTGCTTGGAGAAACAAGAAGATTTTCGAATTTTTGAAACCTAAAAAATTAGGGTTTCGAAATTTTTGGCTGATTTGATTAATATTTTCGAAATTTTAGGTGTTTTTGATCTTCTGCTTTTATTGATTGCTGTTTTGCAGGATTTCTGGAAAGAATTTGTTGATTCTGGAAAAGTTTTCGGCTGATAGACTTGAAGATTCGAAGATTGTTCTTCGTGTTCTTCACGTTCTTCGTACTGTTCTTCATTGATTTTCGAAATTTACTGATATTTTGCTGTTTCGATTTTGCAGGAAGTTGTTAGGAGAATCAGAAAAATCTTCAGAATTTTGAACAGATTGAGTTTCATGATTTACTGGTTCAGCGAATTTAATAGTCCAGCGAAATTGTTTGACCCAACGAACTTAAAATCCAAAGGCGACTTTGGTAACCGGATAACTTTCCACAGCGAAATTATTACGGTTTTCGGCGACTTTACTGGTCGTCGTAATAGCGAAATTAAGAAGCGTATTTGACCAGCGAATTTGACCAGTGAACTTGACTTTTCAGCGAAGTTGACCTGCAAACTAGGCTAGCGAAATTAATATTGACTAGCTAGCGAAATTAGCAGCAAATTTAAAAGGGTGGAATATTTTCTAGCAAGCGTAACAAAAAATTCGCGTTTTCGAAAATAGAAATTGATCCGTAGCTCGTTTGACAGAACCGTCTGCACCGTTAAATTCCTCGTATTTTTAGGGCAAAAAAAAAAAAAAACCTCTGGAAAATCCCGAATTCGGTTTTTGACATTATATATCATTGGATTCGTCTTTTCGAGACGATTCTAAGGGTGTAATTTGGTAACCACTGTTTTCGGAGATATTTTATACGATTTTATCAGTCTGTTGCGTTAAAATGTCCAACATGACGAATTTGAATGCACCTAAGATGATGAAGGTGGAGAATTATCTTACATGGATGGACAACTTCCAATCCTTCATTGAATCTCAGGATGCACGCATGTGGATCTGTATTGAAGATGGGTACACAAACCCAACACATGATTATGAGGGCAGACCACGTAGAACAGACTATGTGAACATGAAAGAGGATGATAAAAAGATGTATGAGGCTAAAAAGAGAGCCTTGGCTGCGATAAAGATGTCCTTACCTGATAGCATCAAGCATACCTTCAAAAAGTACACTAATTTAAAGGATATGTGGGATGTATTACAAAAGCGATATCAGAGAAATGAGAGTGCCACTCAGGCATTCATGGCAGAGATAGTGCTAGTTGATGAGGCTGAAACTACTGTGAGTGATGCTGAATCTGAAGTGAAAAATGCTAAAGCTCAAGTGGAGAATGCTGAAGCAAAAGTGGATGCTGAAGTAGAGAAAGAGAGTGAAGCTGAACAGGTTGTTGCTAATGAAACTACAGAAGTTCATGAGAAAGAGGTACAATCTAATTCTGTATGTTTAAGATGTCATGAATTACAGGGTGAGGTTGACAGGTTGTCAACACAAAACCAAAGTCTGGTGAGCGAGATGTCGAACATAAAAGAGTCAAACTTTTTTGCTAAAAGAAATGAATCGTCATACTTGAAGAAGATAAAAGGTTATGAAGCTGAAATTGAAGCTTTAACTTGCAAACTAAATGAAAAACTTCAAGTCATAGACTTAGCTCATGACATGATGGCTGAGAAAACAAAAGAGATTTCTGAAAAATGCAAAGAGTTGTCAGATGCACAACTCAAAATTGTTGAACTTGAAAAGAAATTGAGTCAATTTAGAGATTCGTCTTTTGTAATGAAACACATGATGGGTGGGTTAAAGAAGAGTAATGACAAGACCAGTGTGGGCTTCCAGGGCTTTAATGAAGTTCCACCTCCTCTTAGTCATGACTATTCATTCCTGCCTAGTGAAGATGAGCTAGCAGACTTTATGGCATCTGCACCAAGTAGCTTCGCATCCACATCAAGTCAAGGTGATGGATCTGAGAGTGATGATGCTAAGAAGAACAATAACAGGGAACCTTTGAAAAGGAAAAATTCCCCGCCAAAGAATAAAAATCAAGCTTTTGTTAAAAAGATTAATTTTGTTCAAGGTAGTGATATGAAAAATGAAACAACTGTTATTGAAAATGAATCAAATGTAGAGTTTGCTAAAAATAAAAACAAAGAAAAATCTGAATCCAAGCAAACTAAAAAAGCTTCATCCAAGGTGTGACAACCCTCACAAAACCATGTATCCGTACAATTAATTAATATATAATTAATGCTTAATTACTGTGCTTGCTTACACTTGTGGTTAAACTGCTTCTTGATTTCGGATACATACATACTCATGCATCACATTTTATACTGTCACTCTATTACTTACACACAAACATTAGTGACAACTTTGATGCACAAAAGCACAGTTAGCACACTAAACGGATAACCCAGTAAACATGCTGACATTACCAGCACCAAAGCAGACATTGTTCTGAGGCCAGTATGAGCCGGGAGTAGATTACTACACTAGTAGGGAGTGTAGGGAGGTGAAAATCATTAAACTGTGTCACTAGGTAATAGTTATAGTGACCGGAAGTGCCTAAACATACTTTAATTATAAAATTCTGCACTACATAAAAAAATTCAACTTTTAACAAAGCTAGTAAAGTGCAAAAACTTGGTAAAATAATCCTAGACACTTTCCAAAGTGTTGGTAATTTATTGTGTCACTAAAAACAATATAAAAGACACTTTAAATACTTATTTGACACTTTAACGGATCAATATCCAACCGAACAATCGGACTTAACCTGAAACATAAAAATATTGTCAATGACAATGTTTATACTTTTCTGAGCTAGTTAGGGTCCCCGAGCACCCTAACACCCTTTATATTACACTACACACTAATAACCTAACTAAAATCCTAACTAAACTAACTAGATCCTAACTATCCAATTGAAAACCAACTCTAACCCCCCCCCCCCTTCATGGGACGATCACCATATGGTGACCCACACTTCTCCTTATTTGATTATTTTAATCATCTTTGTCTAGTATCTAACTAACATATTACATATTGGATAAATCACAAAGTTGGACCATAAATAAACACTTAGGGTCACCATTATCTTACTTCAAGCACCAACACTAAACAACTATCTTCCTCCCTCCTTTGAGTGTTCGGCCGAGAACACTAGCAACACCACCACCACCGTCAAGTTTTGTTCTTGCTATTTTACGTACACACAAGGGTGCAAGGAGCTATACAAACAAGCCCGGTGCTTTCGGAAGTGCAAGGACCTCTCTAGATTTTTTTATCCACCTCGTTTACGTCTTGTTTCTTCCCTAGCCTTGTGCTAGTAGTAAGTGCTTCTAAACCTCATCTTGATCTTGTTTATGGTGGTTAATAGGTGATTTAATGGTTAAAAATTAAGAAATCTAAAGAACATAACTTAAAGTCTTGAACATAAGATGATTAAGGTGGATAAAGAAAGAATATGTGTGTAAATCTTATAGATCTTGTTTAGTTGTGATTATTTCATGTTGTTTGTTGTTAAAAGTGGTATGGATCACCATCTAACCATACTAGACCATGTTCAAGAACATGAACTAGTAGTATGTTAGTGTAAAAGTTGTAAAAGATAGTGAACCCTCCCACTCATGAAACATGAACTTGTGTAAATATAATTTTTCTTGTAAAATAAGATTCTAACCTAGTAGATCTAAAGATCTACAAGTGGTTTTCGGAAGAACCAAGTAAAAGATGCAAGTCTTGTTAAAAACCCGGATATTTTATAAACAAGAAGCATTTATAGCAACTAAACAAGTGTGTAAACACTTGTGTAATAATGAAATTTCGTAAAGAAATATTTTTGTAAACCTTGACTAGAAGTGGTAAAACTTCAAGTTCTTTAAAAATAAAGTTTATAAGAAACTAATTTTATTTTTAAAGATAACAAGATCTATTAAATATGTTAGAAAATTACTACCTATTTTTACAAAACATTCAAGTTCATGAGATTATGATTTAGGCTTGTTTTGCCAAGTTGATGCTTAAATGTTGTTGATTGATAAATTGTTTGAGTAAATTTTGAAAAGAAAATGATACGCTTGTAAGCGTGGACACCTCCAGTTACAGAGGAAACTCTGGCGAAATTTTTCCAGAAATATAACACTTAGAAATATTTTTGTGACGAGTGTTTATAAATATATTTTTAACTTGTTTTTCCAAATAAACTTCGCCATGATTTTTATTACAAAAATTACCAAGTGTCGGAGGTGGATTTTCGTAAATAAAACTTGTTAAATATATATTTAGAATATATATTTCATAATAAAACGCTTGTGTGATTATGTGATTATTTTGTGAACTATATATATTATTTTTAGGGTAAAAATAATATAACTGGAATATACTGAGAAGTTTCGACTCCAAAATAATACCAACGCTATCACAAATAAATATTTAAGTTACGCCGGTATTGTTATAACAACGCGAACTTTAAAACGTAACTTATGTATATTTCGGAAAATACTCTTACGCGTATATTTTGATAAGTATTATTTTGGAAAGTATATAAAGTAAAATATGTATATTTTGGGAGTCAAAATATTTTGGACTTGTGATTAAAATATATTTTTCAGGTGAGACTTAAAGATATATTTTTCGGAATTATAACGTATACGTATATTTTGGTAAAATATTATTTTGGAAACTGTAGAAATAAAAATATGTTATTTTTGGGAAAAATACATATACTTTGGAAATACGTTATTTTTGGACAAATGAGTTGAATATGTTTTCCAAGTGGGAGATAAAAATATATTTTCCTAGTATATTTAGAAGATGTATAATTTTTGGGAAAAATATATATTTTCTGGAACGATGCATGATTAAACAAAACAAGGTTTATTTGTATATATTTAAGTGAGACTTGAAATGTATGGTTTTGGAAATATATATTGGGAATATATTAACATATATTTAATTGGAACAATACACCGAAATACGACGCCATTACTTGGCAAGATACACAAATACAAATACCAAAAATACATGTATGAGATACCCCCACCCTTGGGAAGGAACACGAAGTTAAAATGCTTAAGAAGTATTAATACAGAAACACTGCGTAAACAATTATTCCAAAACTAAATACAATTATTATAACTTGGAATAATACCAGAAACGTAACCCAAAAACACAAATACTAAGACAAGGCACGACCCGTTCGTCTAATAGACGTTAGTACACTGTAGGTAGTCGTGTTGGCTGAGGAGACTTGGGTTACACATACTGAAGACGCAATACAGTGAGTTCATGTCCCCCTTTTCTCTTAACTGTTTTCAGTTTTTATACTTCGGGGGTGAAATACATGTTACAATAATTATGGATACTTTTATACATGGTATGGTTAGCTTAAGGAGGGTTACTACTTAGATCATGTGAGTGGATAGGCAGAAACTAGAGGCCATTAATCCTCGTCGTAGGACCGAGGGACATTAGTGATAGATCTATTTGGGTGTAGCGAGCCCCACTCCTGAGTCCGCTGAGTGAACCAGGTGGTGACTAAGTGCCCGACGCACAAATCCGCTAGGTTTGAGTCTTCCTGCATCACTTCACACATATCATTGACTTTGCAACCCAATGGTGATCTCTTTTTCCTTAATTGCTACATACCAGGGATTTTCATACATACAAACATATTACAAAGGTTTATACATACTCACTTACACATGAACTCTCTTAACTTTATGTTGATTTTTCAAACTACATGTATTTCAGGAAACTAATGGATCTGGCACGGTATGCATATTTTTCAAGCTGCGTTTGAATAAAAAAGTCATCCAGAGTTGTAGGGTTTAGAAGGTGTAACCTCTTCCTGGACGGGTTACCTATCTCTAAACCTAGTATTGTTTAAAGTCTTTTGCTAAGTTCTTTTTACGAACTCATTAAATCAAGTCAAGGTTTGTAACTTATTTTGTGATTGATGTTTTAAGACAAGTATAATTTGGTGTTTTTCTAAACTCTATTAACGGGTGAATATCTCATGTTTTTATCATATAGCATTGTTATGATTGTTGCTATGGTATTAAGAAGTCACACCAAATAAACCCACGCTTCCGCAAAGCCAGGGTGTGATAGCTTGGTATCAGAGCTTCGGTCGTAGCGAACTAGGATTCTTTCTTGAGTCTAGACTACGATCATTAGGGCTCTCATGAAAATGTTTTCACAACATGTTTTCATTGCATACACTAAACGTCCAGATCCAGGGAAACAAACATTTTTACAAACAAAAAGGGGCACAAATACACATTTCCGAATTTAAGATTTATAATTCAGTCGGGGAGACTGAGGGAGTTCAGTCGGGGAGACTGAGGGAGTTTAGCCTGAGAGACTAGGTAGGATAGTCTGGGGAAGACTAGGATGAATACATGCTTACATTGTTATTACTTACACGCATAATTGCTGATTTTTGATATACGTGCATATGAATATATGCATACACTAATTGTTAATAATTACTATGGGTATACATGCTATGACTATTATGAACCGGCACACATGTCACATTATTTAGAAGGCGAGTTATCAGACATTGATAACCCCATGACCGCTGTCACAAATGATGAGACTGCATATGCGCCAGAGACATTTACGTAAGACCATGAGAGTGACCCAGATATGCTGACCAAGGACGAGGACGACTTCCAACAGACCGCGCCACCAGATTTTGGTGATACTTTACCATTGCGGGTGGTTTCTCTGACAAGAATCCTTCTGTCACTCTTATTTCAGTCCATGACCCCTTCGTCACTGGACATCCCGATGATGAGCACACCATGGCTCCGATCCTCGACAATGCCCCTCTTGTGGACATTCTTTCCGAAGGTTGATTACTCAGTGAACAATTGATAACGATATCGACGTGATATTGACGGTCCTTCTGATAACGCCCATGATGATGGAAAGTTAGACGAGAACGCGTTACTAATTTCATTTCTCGAGACCCCTGTTAACAAGCTATCTTTTGATTCGAGCGTGCATTCGATTCCAGGCTCCTTTGAGTCGGTGACACCTGCAGCCTTACAGACAGTCGGATTACAGCTTTCTACTACTGACGCAGACAACGATGACATGACTGCTGCGCTATCACCTGCTCGAGGCACCACACCGTTAGACGCCCCATAGCCTGCTCTTGAGCTAGCTTCTACACCTTTTGGGTCAGCTCGATGTTGCGCCTGCTGAACCTACACCTTTACGTGATCACGATCCTGTTTCTTTTTGGTCTGTCAGACATTGCACCCCTTATATCTACCTGCATCGGGCAATCTCCTCATTTGTTCAGATGTTTGCTACAACAGCCCTTTCCCCGACCTCACAGGTCGCACCGTTTGCTATCTTCACCTCAACACAGCTGGACGAGCCATTTTGATGATTCCTATTGTACACTGTGCTGAAGTTAGACCCTTACATGATGAAGGCCACGCGCGAGATGAGTTGCTCCTGTAACATCAACTACAGTTTAAGGATATGAGTCGCAAAATGTTGGAGTTTGAGCTGACGCCACAATTGGCAACTTCAAATGCAAAACATTACATAACCGAAAACATGATTTGAGCGTCTACATCACAAGACAACATATTGTCTGAAAAGTTTATGTAAAACACCACGTCCTCCACCCTGTCTATCACCAGCATGCTTTGATCCGCCACATACATCAAGATTCCTTTGTGCTCTTGACCTTTGCTATTTCACCATTCGCAGGATTCTGATGCTCATTTCTTTACTATCGAGCGGCAGAACAGATAATTACTTCAACATATATACAAGCTCGAGGAGGGACTCACGCATGTTAACAGTTACTTTTCTTTCCTCCTCCACCTCAGTCACCAGTATAGTTGGTTCTGGATTATGCGGATTGCATTACGCTTGGGTAAAGACACTAATGACAAGCCGGGATTGCGGAGACTTTTGAGGACCACTTCTGACTACGTAATTTTGATGCACTAATATACTTGTTGGACAAGGGTAGGGTGACCCTGTGTCCCTTCTGATGTGATGCATTTTGTAAGATACAGTGATTGTGGCCGGAGGATAATGAAAGCCCGATCATCTTTAAACACGCGACAACACTTATGACTAATGACTAACAAAAAACTCCGTCGCTATGTCCCCACTAAGCACGCTGTTGATCTACATATTTGTGCTATAACTATAATGCTACATGCGTACTTGCTACATTCCTATTTACTAGTTGTGCAATACTTATGATAATATGTGATTCAATGTCCTAACGACTGCGTATATGCATATATGTAATACACCCCTGAGGTCTTATTCGTTAAATAGAGACTTGTGTGCTCGCGTCCTTCACAAGACCTGACCTAACCGACTTTCTTCTAGGAATATGTCGACTCAAGGGAACACCGATATCAGCCACCCTCTACCTACAGCAGAGGTGGAAATGCAAGAGCGCCTCTTACAGGCCATCACACGGTACGAGGCCCGTCGCTCCGATTGCAGCAGAGGTACCTCAGGAAATAACCCCCCCCAACAGTAATGTCTAGTCATTTAAGACACATTACAAAACGTTTGGACATTTCCACGAGTGCCTTGCTAAGGCCTTACGCGAATAATGTTGCTTACATCACAGGCTGCACCTACAAGCAGTTCTTGGACCACAAACCTCGAGAGTTCGACGGCACTGGGGGTGCCTTAGCCTTCGTGCGCTGGGTTGAAAAGACAGATTCTGTTTTACGATTGAGCAAATGTGACCCCGAACATCAAGTCACGTATATAGCTGGACTATTGGTGGATGAGGCTCTGTCATGGTGGAACCATCAAGTTCGGACAATGGGCGAGACCGCTGCGTATGCTATGACGTGGGACGAACTGAAAGATCTGATGCGTAAGAGATATTGCTCGAGGGCAGAAGTCCAGAAGTTGGAAACAAAACTGTGGAACTTGAAAATGGAAGGACCAAAGATAGCGGAGTATGTGCAAAGATTTAACGAATTATCACAATTTGCCTTACTCCTGGGGGGACCAGAGTTTAAGAGAATTGAACAGTTCATAAGGGATTGGCACCTCAGATTCTAAGCTTGGTAACAAAATCTAAACCTTCAACGATCACCGAGGCTATCAACATAATCATGGCCCTCACGGAAGAAGCAGTTAGAAGAGGAGAATTTTCCACTGCGGATAAGAAAAAGGAGACTGCTATAGAGGCATCTGGGGATAACAAGAGAAAGCTCGCAAATTTCAAGACGGTTACTCAGGGGAGTAGCAAGAAGAAGGCCAAAAAGGGAAAAGACTACATGGGTATCCTACCTAAGTGCGACAATTGTTTACGTTATCATGTCGGGCGATGTAGATATGGAAAATGTGCTAACTGTGGAAAGAGGGGGCATCCTAAAGAAACTTGTTGGCAAGATATGGAACGTGGTAATGGAGGCCAAGATGATAGTGAGAAGCACGGAGGAAACAATAACTATGACGAATATCAGGGCAGAGCGAGTGACAAACAGAAACGTGCACAAGGATGTTTTAACTGTGGAAGCAAAAGGCATTTCAGAAAATATTGCCCTAAAAACAATCAGGCACAAGGATGAAAGCTCCCCACCGGAGCTAGGGTGACACGCCAGGGATTCAAGCATGGATATCGGTACGTCCCGAATTACTCAATGTTATGCATCTGTATTGCCAAATACTGTTGCAAATTTTACAATTCGCACCTCTAGAGTTCGAGAGTGTAATTGGTTTATGTAGCGAATAAGTAGATATTCCAGTACCCATTAGAACTAGCTTAGGGGAAGCTAGTGGAAGCCAACGCAGTAACTGGGGTGACAAGATAAAAACCGGAGAGTGTAAGTTTATGATAGATCTACTGCCAGTTGAGCTGGGAAGCTTCGACGAGGTAATCGGGGTGTATTAGTTGCCAAGCGGTCGAGCGGAGGTTGATATCCGCACCTCGATGACGAATGAAGGAACGATCGTGACTCTCGAAGCAGGATACGCCACCACAGATCACGAATTGCTTAAGGCACGAAAGTTGTTGTGGGAAGGATGTGTTGTTTCCTGGCTCATGTCGGGTACAAGGGAGCCGAAGAACTAGAACTCGAAGATACCCCCGTGATCGGAGAATATCCTGAAGTCTTCCTAGAAGACTAGCCAGAATCATCTCCTCCACGACAAGTCGAATTTTCGCATCGATTTGATTCCAGGCGTCGCGCCTGTAGTCAGTGCACCCTGAGCGACTTACACCTTCGGAAATGCAAGGATTGACAGTGAAGTTTTAGCAGTGGATAGAGAAGGAAGATAACATACCAAAATTTCCATTTTTGGGTAACCCCATTTCTGCTCGTCAAAAAGAAGGATGATGATTTCCAAATAAACATCAACTACCAGGAGCCGAACGAGCTAACACACGAGAGTCGGTGACTCTTGCTAAGGGTTAGCGAACCTCTTACGTAACTGACTATGAGGACCCAACTACTACTACACGACTGATCGACGATCGAGCATCGTTAGGGTGAAATTCAAGAAGAAAGTATACCAGGGCGAAATTGTGGGACAATGACTTGTTCTTAGACAAAATGGTGCTTCCTACACAATGTACAAACCGGATCCACACAGGATACGAAATCTGGAGAATCTAGAAAACTTATATCTAGGACCTTTGGGAACCCCGGACCAAACTCGTAAGGATTTACTTAGCAACCATATATGTCAACTCAATCAAACATCATTAACTTGACAAACTTGTCATTGCAGTTAACAAAACCGAAAGTACTTAAGTTTTCTTCCGTTGAAGTCTTCACTGTTACTTCTAACGAGTAGATATTTGCATTTCTACTCCCCTCAAAGCAGTTGCATCATGTTGATTTCCTTCGCTGAGAGCGAACACATGTTTGCTTCGTATACTTGGTCACTTCTCCCTTTTGGTAGAAACACATCTCTTCATCACTTGAAAACTTATATATAACCCATGCACCTTTTGCTACGCATGCGGTTTTAGTTCGAATAAACGCTTCATTAAAGTTCAAATATTACGTTGCTAAATCTAATTACTGGTTTGCGACTCGAGTAACCTACGTTATTGAAATTATTGGCTCTTTTGCTATCAAGTCAACACACTCTCTTGAAACTTCTTTTATTACAAATTACATTCATGGTTTATTTTGTTACCATGCCGATATTTCCTTTGTTGATAACATATGTTTATTGCCGGGCTACACTGAGATTAAGTTCGATTTCTTGAACTTATCCACTTCGCATGTCCAGTTTCAGACATCATATGATGTATTGAGAGCATCATATTCGAAAATTGTCGCAAAGATCTTTTCATTTCGAGTCATAGTAGATTCGGTTGGTCTATGACTCCACTAAATCGTTGATTGATTTCGATACCTTGCAGTGATACTTTCACAGAATTGAAGCTTGCGCTAATTGGCTTACTCATTTCATACACGGATTTAATTGCCTATTTACTTGTTAACAATCCATTTTGATATCCACGATCGAAGCAGTCTTAACACAATTATGTGTTGAGGCAATGGTACATATATTCATAAGCACAAATGTACCTCCTAACGATTCTTTCGTTGTCAATCAAATGCCTTACAGTACTTAATACTTTTCATCTTCGATCAAAACAGTGGCTCTTTGATGATTCCGTATTCAACCGAAAACTTTATGACATTGTGTAAATCAAATCTTACGGCTGTTTCGGTACACTTTCATCTGATCTCAAACACGGTGAACTTGTTCAGTCACCGCTATTATGGAATTATGTCATTGCAACACCTTGTGGTGTCATTACAAACTTGTAGCTTGTGCTAATCATGGTCAACCGTTTCACACAGGACTACATATACTTTTGCTTGACACATCATTCAAACAATTCTGATGCTACTACTAATTAAGGCAAGGATACACCAGATTCGCTTGTTTTTCCCTCGGCGCATTCTCGCAATTCAAAATTTTCAACACACTAAATTTTACCATTCATCTACTCGGTAGTTGACAGATCATTTTACTATTTCATTTGAGTTGTTGATTTTGAATTCATATAACGGATGCTATGTTTAGTGAAAACTCGCTTGCATATTGCGATCGATCGTTTGAGAGTCTTATTAGTCAGATCTCCTCTTTTTGTGAAACCCCCCTGCTAGCTGGATTACACTGGACTATACGTCAGGTACGTCTTGTACCTTTGACAACAAATGCTAAAAGCACATACCTTTTAACCATAAGGTTCGAGTTGTTACATGTTTTGGGACTCACCTAATGTGAGTAATGTTTGTTTCGGTTTGATGATTATCTACTTAGATATTATTCATATACATACATGTGTGACTTAACCATAAGGAGTTAAGGTAGTACAAATTTCGAGGATGAAATTTCTTTAACGGGGGGAGAATGTGACAACCCTCACAAAACCAGGTATCCGTATAATTAATTAATATATAATTAATGCTTAATTACTGTGCTTGCTTACAATTGTGGTTAAAGTGCTTCTTGATTTCGGATACATACATACTCATGCATCACATTTTATACTGTCACTCTATTACTTACACACAAACATTAGTAACAACTTTGATGCACAAAAGCACAGTTAGCACACTAAACGGATAACCCAGTAAACATGCTGACATTACCAGCACCAAAGCAGACATTGTTCTGAGGCCAGTATGAGCCGGGAGTAGATTACTACACTAGTAGGGAGTGTAGGGAGGTGAAAATCATTAAACTGTGTCACTAGGTAATAGTTATAGTGACCGGAAGTGCCTAAAACATACTTTAATTATAAAATTCTGCACTACATACAAAAATTCAGCTTTTAACAAAGCTAGTAAAGTGCAAAAACTTGATAAAATAATCCTAGACACTTTCCAAAGTGTTGGTAATTTATTGTGTCACTAAAAACAATATAAAAGACACTTTAAATACTTATTTGACACTTTAACGGATCAATATCCAACCGAACAACCGGACTTTACCTGAAACATAAAAATATTGTCAATGACAATGTTTATACTTTTCTGAGCTAGTTAGGGTCCCCGAGCACCCTAACATCCTTTATATTACACTACACACTAATAACCTAACTAAAATCCTAACTAAACTAACTAGATCCTAACTATCCAATTGAAAACCAACTCTAACCCCCCCCCCCTTCATGGGACGGTCACCATATGGTGACCCACGCTTCTCCTTATTTGATTATTTTAATCATCTTTGTCTAGTATCTAACTAACATATTACATATTGGATAAAGCACAAAGTTGGACCATAAATAAACACTTAGGGTCACCATTATCTTACTTCAAGCACCAACACTAAACAACCATCTTCCTCCCTCCTTTGAGTGTTCGGCCAAGAACACTAGCAACACCACCACCACCATCAAGTTTTGTTCTTGCTATTTTACGTACACACAAGGGTGCAAGGAGCTATACAAACAAACCCGGTGCTTTCGGAAGTGCAAGGACCTCTCTAGATTTCTTTTATCCACCTCGTTTACGTCTTGTTTCTTCCCTAGCCTTATGCTAGTAGTAAGTGCTTCTAAACCTCATCTTGATCTTGTTTATGGTGGTTAATAGGTGATTTAATGGTTAAAAATTAAGAAATCTAAAGAACATAACTTAAAGTCTTGAACATAAGATGATTAAGGTGGATAAAGAAAGAATATGTGTGTAAATCTTATAGATCTTGTTTAGTTGTGATTATTTCATGTTGTTTGTTGTTAAAAGTGGTATGGATCACCATCTAACCATACTAGACCATGTTCAAGAACATGAACTAGTAGTATGTTAGTGTAAAAGTTGTAAAAGATAGTGAACCCTCCCACTCATGAAACATGAACTTGTGTAAATATAATTTTTCTTGTAAAATAAGATTCTAACCTAGTAGATCTAAAGATCTACAAGTGGTTTTCGGAAGAACCAAGTAAAAGATGCAAGTCTTGTTAAAAACCCGGATATTTTATAAACAAGAAGCATTTATAGCAACTAAACAAGTGTGTAAACACTTGTGTAATAATGAAATTTCGTAAAGAAATATTTTTGTAAACCTTGACTAGAAGTGGTAAAACTTCAAGTTCTTTAAAAATAAAGTTTATAAGAAACTAATTTTATTTTTAAAGATAACAAGATCTATTAAATATGTTAGAAAATTACTACCTATTTTTACAAAACATTCAAGTTCATGAGATTATGATTTAGGCTTGTTTTGCCAAGTTGATGCTTAAATGTTGTTGATTGATAAATTGTTTGAGTAAATTTTGAAAAGAAAATGATACGCTTGTAAGCGTGGACACCTCCAGTTACAGAGGAAACTCTGGCGAAATTTTTCCAGAAATATAACACTTAGAAATATTTTTGTGACGAGTGTTTATAAATATATTTTTAACTTGTTTTTCCAAATAAACTTCGCCATGATTTTTATTACAAAAATTACCAAGTGTCGGAGGTGGATTTTCGTAAATAAAACTTGTTAAATATATATCTAAAATATATATTTCATAATAAAACGCTTGTGTGATTATGTGATTATTTTGTGAACTATATATATTATTTTTAGGGTAAAAATAATATAACTGGAATATACTGAGAAGTTTCGACTCCAAAATAATACCAACGCTATCACAAATAAATATTTAAGTTACGCCGGTATTGTTATAACAACGCGAACTTTAAAACGTAACTTATGTATATTTCGGAAAATACTCTTACGCGTATATTTTGATAAGTATTATTTTGGAAAGTATATAAAGTAAAATATGTATATTTTGGGAGTCAAAATATTTTGGACTTGTGATTAAAATATATTTTTCAGGTGAGACTTAAAGATATATTTTTCGGAATTATAACGTATACGTATATTTTGGTAAAATATTATTTTGGAAACTGTAGAAATAAAAATATGTTATTTTTGGGAAAAATACATATACTTTGGAAATACGTTATTTTTGGACAAATGAGTTGAATATGTTTTCCAAGTGGGAGATAAAAATATATTTTCCTAGTATATTTAGAAGATGTATAACTTTTGGGAAAAATATATATTTTCTGGAACGATGCATGATTAAACAAAACAAGGTTTATTTGTATATATTTAAGTGAGACTTGAAATGTATGGTTTTGGAAATATATATTGGGAATATATTAACATATATTTAATTGGAACAATACACCGAAATACGACGCCATTACTTGGCAAGATACACAAATACAAATACCAAAAATACATGTATGAGATACCCCCACCCTTGGGAAGGAACACGAAGTTAAAATGCTTAAGAAGTATTAATACAGAAACACTGCGTAAACAATTATTCCAAAACTAAATACAATTATTATAACTTGGAATAATACCAGAAACGTAACCCAAAAACACAAATACTAAGACAAGGCACGACCCGTTCGTCTAATAGACGTTAGTACACTGTAGGTAGTCGTGTTGGCTGAGGAGACTTGGGTTACACATACTGAAGACGCAATACAGTGAGTTCATGTCCCCCTTTTCTCTTAACTGTTTTCAGTTTTTATACTTCGGGGGTGAAATACATGTTACAATAATTACGGATACTTTTATACATGGTATGGTTAGCTTAAGGAGGGTTACTACTTAGATCATGTGAGTGGGTAGGCAGAAACTAGAGGCCATTAATCCTCGTCATAGGACCGAGGGACATTAATGATAGATCTATTTAGGTGTAGCGAGCCCCACTCCTGAGTCCGCTGAGTGAACCAGGTGGTGACTAAGTGCCTGACGCACAAATCCGCTAGGTTTGAGTCTTCCTGCATCACTTCACACATATCATTGGCTTTGCAACCCAATGGTGATCTTTTTTTCCTTAATTGCTACATACCAGTGATTTTCATACATACAAACATATTACAAAGGTTTATACATACTCACTTACACATGAACTCGCTCAACTTTATGTTGATTTTTCAAACTACATGTATTTCAGGAAACTAATGGATCTGGCACGGTATGCATATTTTTCAAGCTGCGTTTGAATAAAGAAGTCATCCAGAGTTATAGGGTTTAGAAGGTGTAACCTCTTCCTGGACGGGTTACCTATCTCTAAACCTAGTATTGTTTAAAGTCTTTTGCTAAGTTCTTTTTACGAACTCATTAAATCAAGTCAAGGTTTGTAACTTATTTTGTGATTGATGTTGTAAGACAAGTATAATTTGGTGTTTTTCTAAACTCTATTAACGGGTGAATATCTCATGTTTTTATCATATAGCATTGTTATGATTGTTGCTATGGTATTAAGAAGTCACACCAAATAAACCCACGCTTTCGCAAAGCCAGGGTGTGACACAAGGGATCATCACCATCTGATAAGGGATCTACCTCAGAGACTCCAGCTAAGAAGTCTTTGAAAAGGAGATTGTGCTTCAAGTGTCACATAAAAGGACATGTAGATAGCTGCTGTCCTAACAAAAAGAGTGAAGCACAAATTAGTGAGAAACAGAGGGGGGAATCACCAGAGGAGAGTGATAAAAAGGAGAGAGAGTCAAATTCTCCAAAGAAATCTGCTGCTAAACAACCACAGAATGTTGCAGTTGGTGAAGATAAGGCTGAAAAAGGAACTCCACAAGTTCCTCGTTTTCAAGGAAATCAACCAAGATTTCAGCCTAGATCTCCACCAGGCAGATATGAGAGACGTAGAAGCAGTTCACCTAGAATGAACAATTTTAATGGAAATACAAGTAATTTCAGAAGTCAAGGTCAATATCAAAATCGATACCAAAATAATGGTGGTCGAACCTTTTTATAACAATGGCTTTAGAAATTATAACAATCAAGCTTCTTGGAATCAAAATTTAAGGTACCAAAATCAAAATTTTCAAAGGTCAAATAGTCCAAACACATATAGGAACCCTCAGGACCATAGACCTTATGGAAATAAAAACCCATTTCCATCAACAGGTCTGAGACCCAAGACTCCAGTTAGGAGTAATGGATATTGGATGGATGTTCAAGTGGTTGGTGAATTTGGACGACCCAAGACCATTAAGGCTTGGGTTCCCCAATCTAACTAATTTCTTAGTTGGTGTGTGCAGGAGCTGCTAAGGAGGATTATCAATTTATGTTGATAGTGGCTGCTCTAGGCACATGACGGGGGATGTGAAATTATTGATATATATATATTGATTGATATAAATTGAAGTTCAAAGTGCTGAGTCGACACACTAGATAACCTGGCAGATCTTTATACTAAAGCTTTTGACAGGGCTCGCTTTGAACATTTAGTCGAACTCAACGGGATGAGGAATCCTGAATAACTGGTTTTTCATAAGAATTTTGTAAATAGTTTACTGTTTTCTTAAAAATCAAAAATACAAAAACATTAAAAAAAATCAAAAACAAAACATAAAAAATAGAAAATCAAAAATGAGTTATCACTGTGTGAAAAGGAAGAAATGATAGTACATCAGCAAGTTAGACTGTCACACTGAAACTGAAATTAAATTGCTTAAGTGTGATAGCAGCTTCATCATATGATGTACCAGTAGGCAAAAAAGCATGAAATAATAAACTTACCAATGTGATATAAACTTAAATGAACTGTGTATGAGTGGGGAACACATCAGTGGTGTATGGTTTAATGACCTTAAATCTTGCGTTGATAGTTGCCAAAATCTGAAGTTTTGGGTCTTTATACTGTTATTTCATCTGGGGATACCAGGGGTGTCCTTCTGCTGCATCCAGATATATGCTGACCTAGACACACCCAGGATATCTTAAAAGAGCTAAAAATGCCAAAACCCTTAAATGAAGAAGCTCTCATAGAGAGTCATTCAAATGTGCAAAATGCATAAATCGTACCAAATTGGTATATGTCTTAGCCCTCGTTAGATATTTTGGTCTCTCTGCTGTATGGAAGTACTGACCTGTTCACCAATTATCTAAACGTTGAAAAACAAAACGGATGAATTCAGTATACTCACCTACTACGATGAATCTTTGTGCATACCTTGATCGCGGGGGTATATCCTGAAGTGGGACACACCAGTATATCAGTAATAAAATTACCTTAACGTATCATACGGTAAGGGTACTTGAAATGTTCATGCATTTTGTTTAAGTGGACATACATACTGGTAATCGTCTTGGACTGTTTTTCACGAAAAGTTAAATAAAGAATTATCTAATGGTGTGAAACAGTTTGATTGTGCTGATATGATCTTCTTACCGGTGATTCTCACAAAAATAGAGTGTTTATTGCTTTTGTTATTTACTTGCTTTCAGAAAATATAAAAAAAATCCAAAAAATAATGTCTTTTTCTGTTTAAAATTCTTAACGTACGGAAAACTGTTATTCTTGGAGGAATTGTTACTGTTAGGGGGAGACGGTGTTAGAAAGTGAGTTCAAAATTTTAAATCATGCGGGTTATAGGGTGTGATTAAAAAGTTTTGCGTGTTGGTGATAAATTGAAAATGCTTAATCTGTGATATAATCTCTTGAAAAATAATAATTTATTTAACTTTGTTGAAAAATTCTTATGGTTTCTCGAGATGTTTTTTTTATAGTATACAGATTGAAGCGGTATGTTGCTGAGAAGTTGCTGTGAAGATGAGAGTTTGATTGGATGCATGGTAGAACCTCCTTTCTACATTGCAGACAAAGTTGAAGAGTTTGAAGATTGCTATTCAAATGCTGAACTGGAGTTTACTCAAACGCTAAAGTTTTTGAAGATTTGGTGATTGGATGCATCAGCTTAGGGGGAGTCTGTTGCTGACAGAAGCTATTGAAGCTGAAGCTATCCAAAGACCAAAGACAGTGCAAGATTACATGAAGATTGCAAGAAGACTGAAGACAAAGTTATTTTATGAAGCTATTGTCAAGGGGGAGTTTGTTGGTGCATGTTTGTGACAACAACTTAGATTTGGTCTTTGGATATCTTGTAATTAGTTAAACGATAAACAGTTAGCGGGTTTAGCTTTGTAATAGTTAGTTATAATGTTTGGGCTAACCAAACCCATGCTTATGGGGATATGGGACGAATTGGGTCTAGCCCAGATCGCAGCCCATGTAGGAAACTCTAGCCCAAGTAGAAACGTTGTGTTATATAAACAAGGTTAGGCTTTAGGGTTTAGGTTAATCAGCCAAAACAGTTTTAGTGAGAATTTCATGAGAGCATAAACAGCTTGGACGAATTTGTGTGGTTAGGGTTTGATTGATTGTAATTCAGTTTGATTGATAATCAATAGAAACCCGGTTTGAAAGTGATTTCTGTTTCTACTCATTCTGAGATATTCTGATCAAGAGGATTCCGCACTCTTGATTATATTGACAATTCTGTGAAAGATCCATACATCAAGGGGACCTACAGAAATTTTAGATACATTTTGACCACTGTTTGGTACCATTTTCTTGATGATTGATTGTCAACAAAATGAGGACACAAGATCACATGAGTTTTTGAAAACCCTGTTATAGACTTTGTTACCATGTGATGATTCTGAAAATTTGTCTAGTCCTTTTATAAGTTTATTCACTGGAAATACTCTTGTTACCTGAACTTCTCCTGACTCAATGAATGGATACAATTGCTTTGATAACCATTTTTACCCCAATTTTTGACTCTTAAGTGTTTTATATTTATACTCTTTTCTTTTGACTTCAAAAGTTTTGAGATAAACACACTTCTGAGCTTTTGTGAATTTTCTTCTTCCCTTTTTACCCTTCCCATTCATAAGTAATGAAATACTTACTGGGAGATCTTTATAGAAGAAATACTTATTCCAAAATCATTTTGCAGTAATGTTTTGAGAGATTTGGACATTTATACACATGCTTATGACAAATTTCACATCACCCATGATCTGGACATTTTTGACCCCTAATTCTCTTAATGTGATTTTAACAAGGTTGGTTTGTTCCTATTGAGGATCTCAACCTGTTTTTCAACACATAAGTTCAAATGACTAAAGTTTTAATTTCCCTCTGTTTACGTTAGCAAAAACACTAATGTTTTTATGAACATAGGCTTTTGTTAATCTGAGGTTCATACTTTAGTATCTAATATAATGACATCACAAAATTTCATAACAACAGTTGAAAACAATTTTAAGAAGAAGAAATAATACCATAGTTTGACAGACATGTTTTCAGATCTGAAAACTATGAGTGACTTGTGTAAGATATCACTTGTTGTGTGAAATTTGTGTGTCTTATGACATCTTTAGTTATATTACAGAGTTTTTGAGTAACACCTTTAAGCGTGATCAATCATTACTCTGTTTTTCAACAAAATACAGCCAACCTTAGTATCAATGAATTTTGAGCTGAACTGTTATGTCAAATTGAATGTTAGATCGAATTTGACTGTCCAAGCTCTGATACCAATTGTTAGGATCGGAGGCTCTAGTGATTGTGCTTGTTTGTATAAATTGAACAAATCAACAGAAATGAACAGAGTTTAAGTGCAGCGGAAATGAAAACAAACTTTGTAAACACAATCAAAGGAGAATATAGTTTGATAAACATTTGCTTTTCATAGAGTCGAAAGATTACAATTCAAAGCAAAAGATTACAATGCAAGCTTACAAACTAAACTCCCCCTCAGCCTGATACCCCAAGATTAGTTGCACAAGATGAAAGGATTGAATTGAGGAGAAGAACTCACCCAAAACGATCAAATGTAACAGTACAGGGTACTGCTCGATTTATAGGCAAACCAAACCACTGAGGCATCTCAGCTGACGTCACCATGAAAGCGACGTCTAACAGCCTAACAACCTGTAACAACTATTCCTATACAAACACTGCTATTCTTAACCACTGACTATATATAAAACAGATGACACACTAAACTACTGCTATCTTCTTCCATCAGTGCGTTCCTCAAAGTTGATCAGTCCTTGAGTGGGCAGTGCTTTGTCATCAGTAGATAGAATCAGCAGTGTTGACTTCTTAGCAGTCTTCAAGACTTCATCAGTAGTTAGAAGAACAGCAGCTGTTGTATTCGGACAGTGGATAAAGGACCATCAGATGTTATAATCACTTTCAACGGGAAAGTCTAATGTAATCAACTGCTTATTAAGAATCCACTGTTGTGAACCGGTTTTGGCTTTCATTATCTGTTCCTCTGGTAGGGTTCAATCCCAACAGCAAGTCTTGTTCAGAAATCTCACCAGTCTTTCCGAAAGCTTTGTTAGCACAGTCAAATGCATATTTCTCACATTTGCCATTACTGACTGGCTTAACAAAAGCATTTTTCACGTCACGGGTCTTTTGAGGACTATTGCTGCCCGTTGAGGACTGTGGAGAGCCTGCTTGTCTTTGATGTTTAGGCTTCTTCTTTCCACGTCCTTTACTTGCTTGCTTCGGCTCTTGTTGCTTGATCTGAACCTTTTCATCACTAACAGAAGGTTCAGATTGTTCAGCTTGCGCACTTGGAGCCTTGTTCACGTCAGTCTTCTCTTCATCCTTCATGTCATCAGCTTTGACAGAATTGGAGAGTTCAGGTTTATCGGATGAAATACCAGAAACTTTAGCAGAAATTTCAGCTGAAACATTTGACGAATTTTCAGCACAAGACGGTTCTGCACATGACACCTTTGAGCTGAATCCACTAGAATCAACTGATTCCAATTTCTCCGAATCAGCTGCTTCAGATGATTCACATTTGGAATCGGATGGTTCAGCTGGCTCGTTCGTTTCGTTTGCCGATTCAGTCTCTGTTACACAAGTATCAACGTTTTCTCCCAAACCATCAGGCCTGGAATTAATCTCAGAGTGAAAAAACGAGCTAAAAATGCCACACACATGAGAATTTGATGCTTGTTCATCTCCAACGACATCTTCAACTTTTACTTCATCTGTAGGGGAAGACGAAGCATTAGGATAAAATGTTCCTTTAGAAATAAAGTTTATTGAAGGAATCGGTCGTTTATTATCAACGGATTTGCTGTTGATTGATGACTTATCAATTTTAGGACCGTAAGTCATCTTGCTTTCATTTATCAGTTCTTCCTCATTAACAGGTAAATATGTGTAATTATCATTATAAGAAGGAGGAACTTGATTGAATCCCAACCCACACCCCTTCTTTTTCTTGTATGCAAGTTGCTGATCACACTGATTTTTGACTAGTTTACTGGAAGACTCATTGTTTTGAGCAAACTGCATCAGATGTGTTGCCTTGAGTAGACTGCTTGTCAGCATTGTCATATGATTTGATGAGTGAGATCAACTCATCTGACTTCATTTTGTAGCAGTCGGTTGTCAATATTATCTGATTAACATTTCTAAACCAACTACAGTTCTCCTGATCTGGAATCCCTTTTATAGCATCCAGAAGCTTTCTGTTACTCATGCGAGTAGACACCACCATCTCTGCCTTCTCCATTTCAGAGAGCAGTTTAGCAAACTTGCCAATCAATGCTTCTATAGATTCACCATATGTGTATCTGAATCCTTTGAGTTTCTGCTCAAGCATCTCTCTCTTAGAAGACATTTTTAAGATATGATCCCCCAAAAATGTGATCTTTAAACTATTTCCTCAACACAAACACAAACACAAACCCAAAGCGAAAACTTGTGTACTCGCTAACTCAAACCCTTTGTAGTTGAATGAACGAACCCGCTTTCTGAACCGCAGCTAAAAAAATCTGTCAAAACCGTTTCACCAAGACAAACAAACCTTTTTTTTAATTAATTAATTAAACAATATAATAAATACTATTATTATTAAACAAATATAATTATTATTATTATTATAATATTATAAAAGTCCTAATGATTAGGCAATGATTATGCTAATGATTATTATTATTATTAGAGTAAATTACAAAGTTCGTCCTTTATGTATGTCATTTATTACAAAGTATGTCCTTTATCTTTAATAAGCTCAGAAAACATACTCAATGTTTGAAAAACCATTCAGGTTATGTCCTTTACCCTAAACCTAGTTTGTTTTCCCAGTTAAATCAGGTCACATGAGAAGTACATGAGGGTATATTGGTCTTTACCTTAATACTAGAAAAATAAAATTATAAAAAATTCAAATATTCTCTTTCTTAACTATAATCTTCATAATCTACACATTATATCTTCAAAACTTCAAACATAACCCAGATCTTCAAAACACAAAGAAAAAAATATTCAAAACTTCAAAACCCAGATATTCAAAACTTCAAAACCCGGATATTCAAAACTTCAAAACCCAGATTATCATCAACATTATCATCAATAACCCATTAACAAAAAAACCCCCAATTTCTTACAACTCACCAAAATTAGGGCAACAAAGTGGTTTATTGAGATCGATGACAAATGATTCATAGAGAGATAACACTTCTATTCTGTCGAAGAGGTTCATAACCACCACCCAATCACAACCACCACCCACCACCCAATCACAAGCACCATCACCATCGCCATCTCCACCGTGTCATGAACACGACCTCCATTGATCAGAAACCCAACAAACTTTCACAACAAACCCTTCTATAATATATCGAAATTTCACCAATCTCTAGACTAATTTGTGTCGACGCTAGCACATGGTGTATCTAGGTTTTAAGTTGGCCAGTATAAACCCATTCAATCCACCCACCTAAACTGTTGTACTCCGACCACCGGTCAGCCGCCCACCACCACTTGAACTCCGGCAACTTGCACTTCGAACACCATTTCCGACCAACTCCGGTCACCTCCCAATATCACCATCCCACTGATTCGTCACCTACCACACCTGTCCGTCACACAGTAACACCGGTCACCACCACCTGCGCCTCCGCTACACCACCCTTTCCCACTCAAACCTACACCCACCATAAAACGCCACCTACAACTACGACAACTCCGCCGCATCTCTACGTCATCTCCGACCCATAACGACCAGAACCACCACATCCCCGAGATCCAACCAACCTTCACCCGCAAACCACCGTGTAAAACCATCTCCCAGTCCCACCACGTCCGGCTACCTCTGTCTTAACCACCACCACATCTGCATTTTAGTTTGTGTTGAGTGATGAAAGAGGAAGAAGAGAGAAGTAGGTGTGTGAGTGACGGCTGAATTTGAAATCTTAGGGTTTGTGTTTTGGACTTAACATAAAGAAAGAAAGGAGTATATTGGCTGCAATTGGATAAAATGACTAAATTACCCTTATGTAGGGTTGACTTAGTCAACTTTAACCATGAAAACTAATTGTGTTATGACTAAAGGACATAACCTGAATGGTTTTTCAAACATTAAGTATGTTTTCTGAGCTTATTAAAGATAAAGGACATACTTTGTAATAACTGACATACATAAAGGACGAACTTTGTAATTTACTCATATTATTATTATTATTAATGTTATTTTATTATATTAATAAAACAATGATTAGCTAATGATTACCAAATGATTTTAATAATATTATTATTATAATCAATATCTTAAAACCTAAAATATCATTAAAATCATAACAGTACTTCGTCTTCTTCGTTAAACCGAATATCCAAAACCCTAATTTTTTAAAAATCAACCACCAGTAACGATTTATGATGACGATGACTGGTGTGGTGGTCGGAGGTGGTGGTCGCTGGTTGTTGCAGGTAACGGCGTCGAAGATGACAGTTGATGACGTTGAAAAAGACGTCTGGTAGCGAGTATGACGATAAAGATCAGTGATGGTGGTTCAGTGTTTATCAATGATGATAAAGATCAACTTGAAACGTGGAACTCGAAGATGATGTAGACGAAGGTGGTGGTCGGAGTATGACGAAGGTGATGAAGACGACCAATGACGGTTCAGAGATGGTGTACGTGGAGGTTGTTCAACTCGAGACCTGTGAAGGTGATGAAGGACTCGAAACCTCTGTCGAAACAGTGAAGGCGGTTGGAACTCGAGATCAGATGAGCTTGTGAGTCGAGACCGTGAAGAAGAGACTCGAGACCAAAATGATGATGATGATGGTTGCGACTCCAGGAAGAAGCCTGCAACTCGGAACCGTGGTTACGACTCAGGAACTCGAAATCGTTGGATGTGAGATCGTGGAGTGGATGACTTGAAATCTCTGTCGAGATGGGACTCGAAACCAGTTGTTATCTAAGAATCTCGATGTCGAAATCAGAACTCCAAAACACTCAGACTCGAGAACTCAGTGTGATAATTGAATGTGAACTTGAAACCGTGTAAGTGATGACTCGAGAATGAGATTGCGACTCGAGACCTATTGTAGAGATAATTCAGTGAGTCAGACCTTGAGAGCGGTTGCGAGTCGAAACCGAGGTTGCTGACTCGAGACTCGAAAGTTGATGAGTCGAGACCGTGGAGATGGAGAACTCGAAACCGCAACACGGAAGCGATGTTGCGACTCGAGACCTTGAAACTGTGGAAGATGTATGGAGGTTACAATTTATGATTGTAAGTAATTGGAGCTCTGCTTGAACGATGAATGAGGAGTCGAAACCGGATGCTGGATGTGAGTCGAGACAGCTGTTAGACAACTCGAGACCAGTGGGAGTTTGATTGCTACTCGAGACCTTTTATGTTGGAATGATCGTTGAAGGTGGAACGGTGGAGTCGAGAAATCAGGAAGATATATTTTTCAAATTTTGGAAATTCTTTAAGATTAACAAAAATTTTCGAGATATCAGGAAACCAAATCCTTTTGAAATTTTATCTAGATTTTGAACCTTTAACACATTTCCAAACAAATCGAAAAGCAATATATGATGATTTTTAATAAAAAACGATGAATATTATGAAGAACACGAAGAACACCGAACCAAAAATAACGAAAAACTTGAATCTTTGATATCACACCGAGCCTAGAAACAGGTTCTAACGGCTCTGATACCACTTGTAAGTCCCGTAAAACAGATCTTTCAATGATATCAAACAACACCAAGTTTGTGCGGAATCCAAACTTGATGTGATTCAAGAATAAACAAAAATATGAAACATGAAGAACAATACCGAATCACTTTCAAACACTTGCACACGATTCGATTACTTGAAAAGCAAAACCGTCTAGTACAAGTGCTCACACCACCAGTCGCCTCTCCTTCTCTGATTCTCTAGAATTGTGTAAGTAGGAGGTTCAAACCCTAAAACAAGTCAAAAACTTGTTTATATACATAGACAAGCCCATTTCCCACATGGGCTCCCCTTGGGCCAGCTTGGCCCACATGGCCTAAAGCTTGGCCCAAGTGACCTATAAAGGTCTAAAACCTAATATAAACTAACCCGGTAAGACCCAGTTTGTAACTATAGCTCGTTGTATTAATTTGATGCGTCAGTCTCACACTTTAGGGCCTAACAAGTCTCTAAAGTATCATCGGCCAATTCCACCTCGCGTTATATGCCTAAAGTATTAATAGGCGGATACAACAACTTACAACATTTATTGTCCACAATAGACTTTTCTGCGCCAAAATCAAAGAATTCTCGCATACACATCATTGATAAGGAAGGTACCTGTTATGTCGTCATGATTCTGCACCATCTCCTGGGCGTTCATTTGAAAGACCCGAGCATTGGTCTTCTTAGCCTCCTCAGGCTCCTTCTGATTCTTTGGGCAGTTGGTCTTAATGTGCCCCTTTTCGTTGCAACCATAACATGTTGCGTTCTTAAACTTCTTGCATTCCAAGGTCTTATGCTCCTTGGACTTGCAGATTCCACAAGGTAGAGGCTGAGATTCAAATCTGCATTTCCCGAGGTGGTATTTCCTACAGGTTTTGCACTTGGTCTTTTCACCCGACTGCTGGTTGTCCTTTTTAAACCCGAAACTTTTCTTATGATCTGAGTTCCCCCTTTTCCTTTTATCGGAGCGATGAGAATTCTCATCCTCCCTTTTACGCTTTCCATCATCAGAAGCTTTGGCAGCCTTGTTTCTGACCACATCGAGTTTGAGTGATAGTGACAGATCTGCCGCTGACCTGAATGTAGTAGGTCTCGATGCTTTCACACTTGCCTTGATTTCTGGGGCTAGACCCCCCAATAAAGCGAGCTATACGCTTCGGTTCTAGTGTGATCAAGTAAGGAACCAATCGAGACATGGTATTGAAACTTGTAAGATATGCCTGACAATTTAGGTTCTTCATGACCAATGTCAAGAAATCAGTCTCAATTTTCTCAACTTCATGTTGAGGACACTAATTTTCTTTGATAAGAGCAACAAACTGATCACATGTCTGATTATACAACGGGATCTTCCTAGTAGCTTGGATTAGTGACCTCCACCAAGCTAGAGCTTCTCCTTTAAAAGATTGTGAAACAAACTTCACAATGTCTTGCTCTGCACATCCACTAATATCAACAACGGTGTCCATCTCATCGAGCCATGTCATGTAGTCGATGGCTCCCTTTTCTCCTGTGAAGTCTCTGGGCTTGCAGGAGACAAAATATTTATATGAACAGGTTTTAACATGTGGCTCTTGGTTAAGCACCATCTGTCTAGACGGAACACTCCTCTGATTTGATGAGTGATGAACATCGTCCTCCTTTGACTCGTGTGATTTAGAAGGGGGCTTACTACGAGCCACAGATAGAGTCTTAGAGTGTGTACCACTTGATTCATTATACTGTCTGTCAAGAGCTCGAGTAACAACATTATCTATTAATGCCTGCAGTTCCGCACCAGTTATATTAACTCTGGTTGTATCATTTTCCTCCCTCGGGTGGCTGTTAACCTCATCTGATCCAGCCATGTAGCTTGATTGCTACATAAATATTGACAATGATTTATTCAGAGGTTATTATGGAATCACCATTTTTGACGATTCATTAACCATGGTAATATAAACCATATTGGTTAATTTGTTAATTATATTAGTATTTTCATTATAATTTATCCTAGTTATAAAACATTAAGGATATTAAAGTGGCACAACAGGCCGAATCACAAGGACAGTTTTAAATTTATAAGCCATGATTTCAGAGAATCGAGGCATTAAGGTTTGAACATAGTTCATTACCTTTTCTTGACAGGGAGTCATAGACTACCATTGTCTTTTGTCTCGTTAGACATTGAATATAGCCCGTAGGCACTTTATCACAAACGGATGTTTGTAAAAATGATCATCTTA
This sequence comes from Helianthus tuberosus, assembly GCA_030545235.1. Classification (NCBI taxonomy): domain Eukaryota; kingdom Viridiplantae; phylum Streptophyta; class Magnoliopsida; order Asterales; family Asteraceae; genus Helianthus; species Helianthus tuberosus. The sequence goes on along the minus strand of CM060442.1, from coordinate 124,919,074 downwards.
ATTGATGATGTAAGCCATGATTTCTAGATCATTGGGCTATTTAAAGATTTGGAAGAAATCCAGTGTAAAGATGACATGTGTGATTTCATCGTATCACTGTTGTCAGGAGTGCTAACATATTTTCAGAAATTAACAAGGATTTGAATCTTTTAAATAGGTTTTACCATTATGGTCATGTCTAAAACGACATATCGGCTAGGTTATACCTTTAAGATTCCTTTCAATATATAGACTGATCAATTATAAAAAGGAAGGATATTATGATTCATTTTATATAATATATTTATTATATATATCGGTAATGATTTTTGAATCATTAAATGAAGGAAGTACTAGATGCCCCTAAACGGGACTTAAAGGAAATAACATTGTCCACTCAGGGACTTTAAAAGATACATATGTCCTTATAAGGACTAATAAAGAAATGAAAAGCAATGAAAGAGTTTCTTCTTTACTTTATTTCTAGAAATTTTCTCTTTGGTTCTCCGTGTGAGGTATGAATACCGAAGGTTTTGGTGGGTAATCCAAATCTTTTATTTTAGGAATCTTTGCAAACGCGGAATCCAAGGATTTATGGTTATTGAATAATACGAATCATGAATAAGGCCAGGACAGGTATAATCCAAGTTTGGGATTCCAAGACTTGGAGGTAAGAAATATGAGTCATTTGGGTCCATAGGTATTATCTTCGAAGCTGGATCTTCAGGGACAGCTGGTATGAACTCCTCCAACGTTGGCTTCTCATTTGAAGTTTCAAAAGTCTTGGGTATAGAATTTGAATTATGGTTAATGGGTTTAAAAGGTCATTCCTCCATACTGGTCGTGTGCTTATTTGAGCTGTGCTACGAAGCTTATCATTCTTATACTTCGGGTCTGGAGAGCTTCCACCAATGGCAGCTTCGCTCAGCGACACGATCCTGGGATGCATAAATATCGAAAACAATATATACATATAACAGGGATGAGATCATTCCTAGTTCAAGTCTAGACTCGGAAGTTAAGGAATGTGCTACTGTGTCATTGAGATTAAACACAAAAGGCTAGTGTTTAATTCACTCAATGTTGGCTCTGATACCAACCTGTCACACCCCGATATTTCCACATATTACCGGTGGGCCCGGTGGGGAGTATCGTGACGTAGTTGATATCATCATAGTCAAATAATCACAGTTCAATGCACAGCGGAAGTCTAAAGTAAATATATTACAAACCGATTCAAAAGTAACATCAATTATTACAATCGGATTGTAAGATGGATCCACAGGCGGATCTTAAAACAGAAAGATGAACACTGTTCAATAGATTTGAGACATCTAGAACTTGCAAGATTCCCTATTAACGCCCTGAGCTCCCAGCCAATTACGTTCAGTACCTGTCACTTAGTCTTTTTGGAAAATACGTCAGTTTACACTGGTAAATACAATTAACTGACTCTTTTGAAAACATTTAAGAAAATTGATTTAAATGCACAGGGCACAAATTATCTTTTATAACTTGGGACAATTATATAAAAATAATCTTGTATACAGATTTATATGTTCGTTATACATTCAGGGCCCGATGTTAGAAACCGGGTCAAGATTAACAGACACACCACAAGTATAGGCCCACAAGAGAGTGAGATACCGTTTCCCTTATGCAACTGTCAGGTGTATGCCTACACCCCGTGCTTAAGACGTGGCCATTTCTTAATAATGATGCCAAGGATATCCGGGACATGGTCATTAACCCCCAAAGGCTTTTATTTCAAACAAGACAAATTAAAACAGGTTACCTCAATAATTTAATCACAATCCGATTAAATATTCAATACCCAACCAAGCGGTATTATTATAATACCGTATCCCAAGCCCGTATAGGGAAAATAAGTTAAAAGTATTTACCTGAGCTTAAAACGCAATTTATACTCAGCCGTATATTCTAATCAGCGAGCACAAGTACCTCTACTGGGGCTCTCAATCTGGAACGAAGGTTTTATTAACCTATTAGATTCCTAACGGGTCTTATTTAAGTTGTAACTTAGACCGGTCAGTTTCAATGAAAGGTTTTCGGTTCAAAATGCAAGATTAAGCGAAGACCGGATTAGAATGTGATTTAGACCCGACAAGTATGGAGACTTGTATAATATGGGTAAACTAAACACATTCTGAATTTTGAAGCAAAAAAATGATAAGGTTTGACCCGTTTCGGTTAATTCATGTAAACTAGTTACATAAACCGTACCGAACGCGTAAAATGCATAACGGGTAACCAAAAGAGTCATGAACATGTTTCAAAAGTTAATATGCCTTAAATATGTTGTGATATCAGTAGGATATCTTCCATTATGCCCAAAACGAATTTAAAGTCAATTTAAGCCCCGCAGGGGTATTTTGGTCATTTTAAAGATTATAAAAGATTAAATATTAATCTGAGGTTCAGGTCTGATATGATCAGTAAAAACAGTTATTTTTGCAGGTCATATTAGTAGGGTATTGCCTATATGTGAAATTTATCATTTATAACCAATTTATGCACCGTAGGGGCATTTTGGTAATTTCACATAAGCTTTAAAGGTCAATTTTTGAAAATATGAGTTTAAAAATTTTGCTTACTGTTAAAGTATAAAAAATTACTAAAAACATAAGTAGGTATTAAGTCTTATATGTTTAAAATAGTTTTAACTCATACTATGCGTTTAAAACGCGTAAAAAGTCGCTTTTAATCGATTTTCGGGTTATATAAGAAAATCTGAGTTTCTGATTAGTTTTTAAAGTTCAAAATACTTTATTTATCATATAAAATCAGTAGCAAAAAGTTTGGTATCAAAATGTTATGTAAAACTCATTTTATTCAAGAAAATGGTATAACCGACAATTACCGAATCAAAGCAAGAACCCTATGCTATGATCAGTTTAAAAATAAATAAAAATCTTCAAAAATCTCAAAATATTATATTACATCAGTGGGTAAAAGGTTTGGTGTCAAAATTTGGGTTTAAATAGGCTTTATGCTAATAATGCCGTTTAATTAATAAAAAGCTTTCAATTTACGCTATTGAGCATAAGTCCTAATTTAGACCTCAAACTGATGTCAAATTTTTCGGACATGTTTATAAATCAGTAACAAAGGTTTTTGTCCTCTCATATTTTCAAAAATCTCGTTTTAAGGTCAAAAGGGCATAATGGTCAACATTTAAGCTATTAACGGAAACATGTAATGAACTAGGATTACTATGGAACCAAATTGTATAACCTCAGAGGGTTATACTAACCTATAACATGGTCCTAAAGGAATCCTAAGGCATATCTAAATTAAACTAAATCGGGTCAGAACTGAAAGTCAAAGCAAAAGTCAACTTTTGCGACTTTCGGTTCCGAACCGAGCCTAAACTCAGAATTGTCGGGTTGAACATGCCTAGACATGTTCAATTAATATTTACCCAGTTATTAAAGTGACAAAACTGATTTTATTTCCTTTACATCGTTAGTTATAAATTTTATTTAAAAACGACTCGTTCGACTTTTATTCTAATTGCTTTAACCGGACAATTAACTAAGCAAACATGGTAATTAGGAGGTGCCCTTTTGAGGGTTTAATACCTATCTAATTACGATCACGTAGCCATGTTCGTTGAGAACAATGGCTTGACCGTTTAAAAGTCAAAGCGTTTATCGTATACGCTTGACTTTTCGGCTTTTCAAGCCAAATAAGATTAACTAGTCACGAAAGGACACTTACGAAGGGTCCAATGGACTGAATGAAGGTTCCTAAAAGCTCAGGATCCTCCTTGAATTTGAGAGCAAGAGCAGAAATGAAATGAGGTGCAATGAGAGCCAAAGATCAAATGGGTATATATAGGATTTTGAGAAACGTTAGGATCGTTTCTCGATAAACGAGCTTCAATCTTGGCCCTCCATGTGTGCCCATGGTTTCTAAATACAATGGGTGTCAAAAACCAGCTCATGGTATTGAGAATTTTGCATAAAAACCCCTGAAATTCGACCAGAATGCCAAAAACAAGAATCTGCCCAGATCAGTCTCTGGCACCCCGCGAGAGGCCTCTCGCCCCCCGCCAGAGACCAAAATGGCAGAATTGTAGAAATGGTCCCTGCATGCAATAAACCTAGTTTTTGACACGCTTAAGCCCCGTTAACCGCATTTCAAGGCTCCATAATGAAGTTAAAGCCTAAGGAACATGAAGTATGCTTAAAAATATGTCGGATGTCGATTCGTTTGGTCGTACGGTCACGTTGTTCGGCTAATTACGACGAAACACGAACGGACGCGAAAAATGAACCAAATTACGCGATGAATGGAATTTTATCAAGCTAATCACTAAAATAAAATATTTTAATCATTACATAAATTTTTGGATGTCCGGATATATTTAGAACGTGAGATATGCGCGAAAATGCAAACTTATGCACTTTTTGACGCTTATAGTCCCTGTTGATCAAATAAGTTTATTTTTGCACACCAAACACCTCAAAGCATATTTCTAAGCGATGTAAAGGATATTTAGGGCATGTTTAACGTATGATCATATTCCGGAATGTCCAATACCATACGATTCGATAGACTTTTGCAGTTTAACGCAATTAGTCCCTTTAATGCGCAAACATGCACATATCATCGCTTAATAATATCGAAGCCTTATCTAATCCATATTAGGCATTCTTGAGAGTATTATTAAACATCACAATGCTTCGGGTTCGCATAAAGGTCATTCAGAGGTATAATTAAACATATTGACGCTTTTAACCCCTTAAACTTGCAAAGTTGCGCATAACTTCACTTATAGGCATAAAAGCCCTTAATGGCCAATATTAGGCATTATCGAGAGTGTAATATATTATCATGAAGCTCTCGGTTTGTTAAAAGGTCACTCAGAGGTAAGAATTAACATGTTGACGCTTTTAACCCTTCGACGTGCAATCTTTCAATTAATTATGCAAACGGCCATTCTCGATCAACAAGTGGCCCATTTGTGAATATGATTACCATGCAATGTTGTTCAGAAGCTTATAATAAGCATGTTAACATTTCCAGTCCTTCTATAATTAAAGATTTTTTTTTTATTTTTCGCAAAATTAGTCCCTCAAATTCAACGTTTGACTTTATTAGGGTTTATTACACGTGTCAATACATCATTGGACGTGATTTTACGAGGTGTTACATCCCCGCTACGGATTACCATTACGAGCAAGAGTGGGATTTCAACAATTATGAACAAGAGATGCCATGTTATTCAAGTTACTGGGAGGAGTTTGTCGATTACTTCCAAGAATACCATCAGTCCGCATACAAGGACCCACAAGATTCGATGCATTCCAAGTTTGATGCTCTCATAAACACGGTGAAAGAATATCACGAGGATATCAAAGATATGAAGAAAGCGAATGAAGTGAGAGATAAAGCTCATGAAGTATTGGTGATGCAAGTAGGTCAAATAGCTAAGGAAATAACCCAAATTAAACGCGAGCGGGATGAGTTGGCTAGTGGTACCATGTTTAATGGTGATGTGGTGGAAGAGGTTATAGATCTTCCAGAGCAAGAAACTGAATACTTAAACCAAACTGAAGACATAACACTGCAAGATGAGTCAGAGCGGAAAGAAACCCAAGTTCATCTCTATCCTTTAACCATGTTTATTACTCCAACCAACAATGTTGGGGATGAGGGGCCGGTGATAAGGGTTCGTAAGGTGGCATTGCAAGACATTGGGCAATTTCTTAAGAAACGACCCCAAAGTTGTGCAATATGTATGCCGAGTAAAAGAAAAAGAGACTGGATTTGGCATGCCAACTACCGAGCATATGTTGGAAACTCGGTAGGCAAATGTTCACTTAGACCACCGTGAGAGGCAAAATCAGGTATGATTGTTGTATATTTTGTATTATTATTCGTTTTATTTTTGTTTTATCCGTTTTCTTAGATAAATGAACGTTGTGGGTGTGTTCCCTATATAACTCTCACGAGACCTACTCGTCCTTCCGAGCTATCGGGAGGTTTAAAGGGCTTGTGTGCATATTCTAAATGCCGCCATGATTCCTACGAAAGTGAGTTAGGACTGTTATTGTTGTAAAATATTCTTTTTCCAAAAAATTAAAGTGAAATAACAAATGACTTGGTAAATCTTTTATAAAAATGGTAAAAATGGATTAGCTAACGGGTGTTGATTTTTGTGAGAAGCTTGCTTCTACGCGATTGTTGAGACTTGTATGTACGCTATGTTCGTGATGACGACCATTTTTATGGAAGAATGAGGAGCACACGAGGAATGGGCGAAAAAACCAGGTGCATACGTTCTTTTTTCTTTGATTATTTATTAGTTTAATAAGTGGATTATATTGTGTACATTGTTGGCCGAGGTGAAATTTGGGAGGTTGGTTGTGTCACATCCCTTGTACATTTTTAAAAGCTCTCATTCCTATAAATTGAGGATAATGTTGACCTCAAGTGTGAGGATGGGGGGAAATTTCAAATTTTTTTTCAAAATTTCCTTGTTTAAGCAATCTAAAAAATCATAAGTAACTAAGTCAATAAGGGATGACACAACCCATTTGGTCTTTTGTCATGGTTAAGTTCTACTTAGTAACATGACGGGTATTTAGCAGGTGGTTATTTGGGAATAATCCGCTTAAGAAACTAATATATTATGCATATCACATACCATACCCTTTGTACGTGAGATTTTGAGTCGCTTTTACACATCATATATATATATATATATATATATATATATATATATATATATAGGGAGAGGATCATGAGAAAACTACATACAAATGTGAAAACTAGAAAACTAACTAAAAAAACCTAAAAAAAAAAAAGCTAAAAAACATACAATTTTTTTTACATTTTTTATAAAAAAATCGCTAGTTTTTATATATAAAAAAATTAAATTTTTTTTTTGTTGTACTGCACATGTGCATTATATGTGTACTACACATGTGCATTATATCCGTAATAGAGCACATGTGCAATACAACAAGATATTTTTTTTTTTGAAAATTTTTTCTATGCATAAAAACCTGAGATTTTTTTTATAAAAATTAAAAAAAAAATTTGGTATGTTTTTAGGCTTTTTTAGTTAGTTTTTTGGATTTCTCATTTAAACTAGTTTTCTCATGATCCATCCCCTATATATATATATATATATATATATATATCCTTGTTTGAGTGTGCCATTAGTCACGTATTGTAGAACTTGCAACTTTTGATGCGTTTGAGACCATAGACCGAATACGAGCACAAGTATGATTAAGGCATTAGGTAAACCTTTTCTTTTTGCACCATTTATCTTATCCTTACCCAAAATCAATCCCTTAGTTGGCAACTTTGAGCCTAAACCTTTCCTTTAACCAACCCATTTAGCCTTTGAGCGTTAAACTTTTTTTATTTTTAACCCGTGTGATGAAAATTCGATTTTAGGATTAGTTGTTTGTAAAGTTGTGGTTCAAAAAATATTGAAAATTCAGAAAATGTCATGAAAATAGCAGAAAATTGTGGTGAAAAAGCACAAAAATATGCGTTGATAGTTGTTGAATAAAAGGCGAGAATTTTACCTTGTAGTTTGACGTTTGTAGTTAGTTTGTTTAATAGTATTTGTAATAAGAATTGAATTTTCATCGCCTTGGCCACTTTCAAAATATCCTATTCTACACCTTTAACATAGCCCCGTTACAACCCTTAAAGACCTTTTGACTTGTGCTTAGTATTCGTGTTCGGTGGTGGAGAATGATTGAGTTGCAAGCCTATGCGGGTACGTGTTCGAATCGATTTGAGTGATCATTAGAGACATGCTAATACATCATAATTAGCTAACTTTTTAAACCAAGTGGAGAGAAAATTGTGAGGGATGTGTATGATATGTTAGTTTCAAGGGCGGGTTAATCTTGGATAATCATTTCTTATGTGTTAATTGTTTTACTGCTAAATACTTTGAAAATTGTAAAATTATGAACCGGGCATAACATTAAACCTTAACTTAAGCTTTGAGAATGGGAAGTGTGTCTTTTATTCGACCTATGTGAAAGTGAAAAACAGATTTGCTTGAGGGCAAGCAAATGATAAGTGTGGGGATGTGATGGGTTGGTAAATTTCCAAAGCTTAATGGGTTTAATTATATCAACTTGTGTGAAATTGAGGTTTAGAATACCCTAGTTTGAGATGGTTTGTATTTTGCAGGCTTTGATAGGTTTAAGGTGTATTTTGGAAGCTTTACGAGCTTTGGAATGAAGGTAACAAGGAAATGATGCATTTAGGATCTCACCGGAGCTTAAATAAGTGCATTTCGGTAACTAACTGAGAAATGGGAAGCACATGGAAGCATATGGAAGTAACCGAGAGTGGTTTTGAGAAGAAAGGAGAAAACATGGGATGAGAACACAAGTTACTTCATTCGGGACGCAACAGAGGGCACATGAAAGTGTGGACATCAGAGCAGGGATACATAATGTGTCCTTAAGGACACATAATGCGTCCCTCATCAGTTACAAATTGTAAAAATGCCCTTTTTGACAAAAAGAAAGGATCATTCATGTTGGTCTTGACATATACGAATTGGGGGGGGGGGGGGGGTTTGCTAGGCGATTTTGGGAGCTTTTTGGGAGATTCTTGAAGATTCAATCCATCCATTATCACATTTCATCACATTTTGAAGATCAGTCGTAAACCATGAGTGGCTAATTTCCCCAAGATCATCCCCGGGTGAAAGGTTGTGAGTTTCCTAGGGTTTGCTTTTTCATGTTTTGGTTTGATATAAACATTTTGTAATCTTTTGATTGAAATTGTGTTGATTGATTGTTAGTATTGTTTTGAACTCAAAATTGTTAAGATTTTCTTGCATCATTGACATTGAGAGATGGTTACTACTATGAGTTTTGATTCTTGCTAGGGCTTGTTCATTGTTCTTGATTTATAAAACATACAATTCTCTTTAATTCACATTGTGAAGGTTTTCTTGCACAATTTGCCTATGTTAGATGATTGTTGATGTCTACAATTAGGTTTTCAATTTACAAACTCAAGAAATCATTGGTGTTCATAAAATAATCAAACCATTCATGTTAAATAACTCTAGATACTTATTAATCTGAAACCCGGGTGTGATTCGTTTTCTCATATATTATTTTTAACCAATCAATTAAGTTTTGCAATCATAGTTAACTAACCGTTCTCTTAGTTAATAGCAAATTGTCGGTTCAACCCCATATCTTTTCAACTAAACAAACAAACAAACAAACAAATAATTAAATAGCAAGCTTCATGAGTAATCACCCGAATCCTGACTGATGTGCGATAGGTGTGATATGTTTTTGTTTATATTTTAAGCCCTTTTTAACATGTTAGTTAAGTTTTAAATTTATAAAACACGATATTCTACTAACACTAAACACACATATGGGCAAGTGCACCCATAGTGAGCGTAGTATAGCGTTGGTAAGATACCAAGGTCGTCCAAGAACATAAGAGCTTTTAGTACCGGTTTATCCTCAACTTCTAATGAAATCAAAAGTTTTAGAAAAGGTTTTTAAACGTGAAAAATAAAAACTAAAAATGCTGAAAAATGAAAATAAAATTAAAAATAAAAACAGATAGACAAGATGAATCGCTTGGATCCGACTCGCCTTTAATGTAACCTTTGATGATTTCCGCACTTTTGCACTTTTTAAAAGATTATATTAGTTATAGTAGTAGGCCCCTCTTTTGAAGGTAACGTTACCCTCAACCCAGTGGTTTGAGTCAGCAAGGATACAATCCCAAAGGGTCGGAATATTGAAAGATAATTAATTAAGTTATTAATGTGTAGAGTGGTAGGCCCCTCTTTAGAGGGTGACGTTGCCCTCGGCTAAGTGGTTTGAGTCAGTAGGGATACAATCCCAAGTAGCCGGGTTAATGTATTAATAGTAGTTTACATATGAGGGGATTAGGCTATTCGCACCCCTGCCATCCAATACCAGTGGGTATTGAAGGAGGTCCTATTAAGCTTGACCCGGGTCGTTGCAGGATCTATACACTGAACAAGGCAAGAACCTTACCAAACCATTCCCTTAACCCCCGACCAGGTAGCCAACATATCTCTATATAGACCGTAGAGATATGAATGGTGAAAATCTTTTATTTTATATAGACAGTAAAATAGCGCCAAGACACCATGGACAAATGATAAGGAAGTTTCACCTTCAACATAAGAAACTAGTTATTAAATTCATTAATACAAAACCAAATAAAAAGTGCGAAAAGATTAAAAATCAAAAGTATTACATTAAATGCTTGTCTTCACCAAGTGATGCAAGAGACTTAGGCAAACATGGCCTTTGATTGTCAAGAACTCTTACTATCAATCTTGGATCCCAAGACTACTACACACACTCTAAGGTGGATGATGGATGATGGTGGTGGATGTGGGTGTTGTGACACGGCCCCGTGTCCACTGGACACGGCCCCGTGGCCATCCTCTTTCTCTTTTTTCATTAATTGCAATTTGTCTGCATTAGCTCCACACGCCCCGGTGTTCGCTGGGCACGGCTCCGTGTGCATAAGCGTATCTGTACTATCAAGATTTGCAAGATTCTGTGAATCTTAGCGTTGACCACGACGTGTGTTGAGCTGGGCATGCCCCCGTTCTAGGAATAGAAGCTTCTATAGGTTTGTCATTTTCTGCAGACACCTGGCCACGCCCCCGTGTTCGCTGGGCACGGGGCCGTGGTCAGCCTTCTGTTCTCTTGTTTTTGCTTGGGAAGATGCTGTCGAGGGGTCGGGCATGCCACATTTATTCATTTTCTTTGTATTAATGCTAGATTTTGTTGCATATTTGTTCCTTTTGTTCATTTAAGCTCATTTAGTCCTGAAAATACGAAAGGAAGACAAAAGCACACTTTTTCCAACATTAGTACTAAAAAAGGGTTAGTTTTATGCCTCATTTGATGTAATTTATATGTTGCATTTTACACACATCAAATACCCCCACACTTGAATCTTTGCTTGTCCTCAAGTAAAACTCTTTAATTTTTGGCTTACACACCCAAATGGAATGGGTAGAAGAGAAGTTTTGGGCTTGTCTTGAGTGTCGGGAATCCAAGATCTTTATTGGGTTTTATTTTTATGCTATTTACAATCCTATTCGTTATGATTTATTTAGAACGTTTCATAAGAGAAATCACTTATTTGGGCATAACATGACTCTTTAAAATTCCATTTATATACAAGTTCACATACCTCACGGGAGATCACTCAACACTCGGCCGAAGATGTATTTTTGTGAAACACTCGAGACCGGCATGGAACTTACTTCTACCATAAGCTTGCCAAGCAATCAATCATCCTCCTTTTTTACTATAAACCTTTGTAAATATCAAGAGGACTTTGGGGAAGGGTTAGGCTTGGGTTAAAGGTAGGTGGTTGTGGGTTAATGGTTAGTAAAAAGGGCTAAAAGCATAAAAAGCATCGGTTGTCGTAAACCTTTTCGTTTTTGTGACTTTTATTCAAACTAAACACTTTCAAACAAAGTTTCTTTGAGGAACTTGTTTTTTATTGCTAGACTTCAATTTCTTTTTTGATAAGGAATCGTCACAAGAAAACCGAGCTTTTTACTAAAATAAAGGGTTGAAAAGAAAAATGGTTTGGAGGGTGAAGGGTGTTTGTTTTGTGGGTTTAGAAATGAAAAGGTTTAGGCTCAAAGGGGTTAACTAGGGGGATTTTGGGTAGGTTAAAAGAAAAGGAAAAATAATGGTGTTAAAAAGAAAATGGGTTAGTCCTAATGACTCCATCATTTACTTACTTGGGTTTAAGTTGGTAAGGACCGGGAATGTATCGTCGTGGCAAGTTCTAGAGTCGTAAGAAACCAAACGGCTATTCACACAAGAAACGAAAGATGAGCATTTATTTTAAAAATGTATGCTTGTATGCTCAATAAAGGCTCAAAAACTCACTTTTTGTGGGAATGGGTTTTAATGTGCTCAAGTATATATAATCAAATTTTAACTAGATTTGTCATGTCGTTTCATAATTTTGTTATGTTAGTTCTTTTTATCACGACGCTATCAGTTGTAAATTTTTAAAAAATATAATCTTTTTAGAACTTGTTAATCCCAAATTAAACCAAGACAAGTAAAAAAAATGAAAAGTTTTTGAAAACATTTGGGGTGATTAGCGGTTCCAATAGAGTTTTGTGTAAGGCTTGTTATTAGGACTTGCAAAATTCAAGGTTTAGCATCCCCCCCCCACACACACACTTAAATTACACATTGTCCTCAATGTGTCCCAAAAATAAGTTTTTAGGTTGATTGCATGTGTAAAAAGGTGTTTAAAAACAAAATTTATGTTACTAGGCATCTGGGCACGGGCCCGTGTTGGTCCGGGCACGGCCCTGTGTTCAGATCGCCAGTATCATAATTAACAGAAGGCTGGGCACGGGGGCGTGTTTAGTAAGCACGGCCCAGTGTCCAGTTACCTGAACTGGGTGTTTTCTGCAGATCCTTGGGCACGGGGGCGTGTTGGGCTGAGCACGGCCCCGTGCTGAACTTGCTGTAATGAAGAAAAATTGTCGGGAGGCTCTGTTTTCGTGCATGGGGTGTGGGTTCAAGTTTCCCTTAGTAACCTCCACCATTTCGAGTATGTTTTACCCATTACAACATCATCCAAACATCATTTTTTAACTTAAAAATCATCATTCATTCAAGAGTGAGTTACACAATTTCCTAGAAAATAAGAAACATAAACTAAATTAGGATAGCTAGGTCATGATATACAAGAAATCTCAAACCACAAAGAAGTCCTAGCCTAGATATTTTTATTTTAAGAACAAAATTTCCGAAAAGATAATCTTTTTGGTTGAACAAGGCTTGTAGAACTTCTTCTCCGGAGAGGGCCCCTTACACATCGTTAAGCCATTCTTCTATCTCCCGAGGGAGAAGGAAGGCGGGCTCATTGGCGTCCTCGTTTTGAGGGGGTGTGACTTCCACCGGAACCTCTTGTAAGTTGTCAAGAGGAGGTTCCGCAGGGATGTCATCCCATCCGGTGGGGTTAATGACTTCTTGTGCCAAGTTCCAATCTTCTTGGGGAAAGATTGGTTCCATAGGGGGCATTGCAAGAATATTCAACCTTTGGTGCAAAAGGTTGATTTCTTGGAAGCTATTTTCTAGCCCCACCGTTAGATAGTTGATACGGTTGATTAGGACTTCTTCTATGGATGTCATCTCATCGAGAGCTTTTCGTAGTGCCATCACATAATGCACTAGGGTTGCTTCGATCGAAGACCTTCGTTCCCTGCGACTGTTCCTTGAATGTGCTGAAGAGGTTCTGCTATTCTGGCTTGACATTCTAAGAAAACAAATCGAAAAGTTCAAACTAATGAAACAGTACTCTGGCCACGGCCCCATGCTCGCTTAGCACGGCCCCGTGGCCACCTCTCTACAGATTTTTGAGACAAGGAATCTTATGGCTTTAAATTATTTTTCTGACTTTTGAAGCATTTTTAAGTAGAAATAACTTAAAACAATGTTGTAAAACTTATTTTTGATAAGATTCCTTGAATAAAAACCTAACAATTATAACAATAAAGCTTGAAATCATGGAGATTTCAAGTTTTAATGGAGGTTTTTAGGAGAGAATGAAGAAGAAGGCAATAGAAAAAAGTGGTAAAGACAAGATGGTTGTTGAGAACCTTCTTTAGAATATACCTTGTAGGGTATATGTGAAGAACCCACCAAATCTTTGTCTTTGGAATGAGTCCAAGTGTGCAGGAATCTTGCTGCATTTATAGAAAACGACAACACGCTAGACACGGCCCCGTGTCGGCTAGACACGGCCCCATGTCGGCTGGACACAACCCCGTGTGCAGACAAGATTCTGACACTTTTTGTCCGTATTCTGACCTAAAGTCAGACGAGAATCTTCAGGCGGACACGGGGGCGTGCTGACCTGGACACGGCCCCGTGGCTAGAGGTTTTTATGAAGTTTCGTCTATTTTAAGGAGTTTATCCGAATCGGGTGGTTCCTTGCTGGACGGAACAACACCGACGTGCATGAGGTACCTTAATTGCCCTAGTTTTAGACAAGAACGCAAGAGGTTATCTTAAAGGGTGAATCCTAAGCTAAATACCGGTGGGCGAGACCAACCTTTTTTTTCCTTATCCGGGCTCTCGTTAAAGAAGGTATATGTCGAATCGCTCAGGTCTATGTATGCATTGGTGAAGACCGATGGGGAGTCCTTCACGGCACAATTGACACAGGGACGACTATCGCTCAAGTCCTAACAAGAGTTGGAGGTGCTTTTGGGAGCAACGATATTGTTATATTCCGAATGCAATCTCAATAATTCTCCTTGATCATCGTCTTGAGATGAGTTAGTTATTTCCATCTCAAGTTCTCTTATCAATTGGAGAATTATTTCTTCCATTTGAAATAATTCTTCAAGAATCATATCATCTAGAAGATATGAATGAGAGCATTTGAGGGAGAGATAGGGATTGTTTTTACTTTCGCCCATCTTAAGGTTACAGGAAAACGATGGGTCTATATAGTGGGGAATGTAGTTTAAAAAATAACATTTTAAATCTTCATGAGGTCCACCACATATTTGACACCATGCACCATAAGAGGAGCGAAAGTAAAACTGATCAGTATCACTCATGTTTATGCCAGAAATTACCAACCGTCGGGATCTTACGGTTCTGTTTTCAATAACTGAAACTTGGGCATGGGGGCGTGTTCAGTGAGCACGGCCCCGTGTTCAGCTACTGTCGGACTTAAAACAGGAATGCCAGTACCAAAGATTGGGCACGGGGGCGTGTTCAACGAACACGGCCCCGTGCTGAGCTCTGCAGAAGCAGAAAAATTTAGAAAAATCCTAAAAAAACATAAAAATAAGAAAAAAGATTAGGCCGTTGATTCCTAACTTTCTTAAAATCCTTGTGTCCCCGGCAACGACGCCAAAAACTTGATGTGCGTTAGGTGTGATATGTTTTTGTTTATATTTGAAGCCCCTTTTAACACGTTAGTCAAGTTTTAAATTTATAAAACATGATATTCTACTAACACTAAACACACATACGGGCAAGTGCACCCATCGTGAGCGTAGTATAGCGTTGGTAAGATACCGAGGTCGTCCAAGGACACAAGAGCTTTTAGTACCGGTTTATCCTCAACGTCTAATCAAATCAAAAGTTTTAGAAAAGGTTTTTAAACATGAAAAATAAAAATTAAAAATGCTGAAAACAGAAAATAAAATTAAAAATAAAAACAGATAGACAAGATGAATCACTTGGATCCGACTCGCCTTTAATGTAACCTTTTATAATTTCCGCACTTTTGCACTTTGTAAGAGATTATCTTAGTTATAGTAGTAGGCCCCTCTTTTGTAGGTGACGTTACCCTCAACCCAGTGGTTTGAGTCAGCAAGGATACAATCCCAAAGGGTCGGAATATTGAAAGATAACTAATTAAGTTATTAATGCGTAAAGTGATAGGCCACTCTTTTGAAGGTGACGTTACCCTTGGCTAAGTGGTTTGAGTCAGCAAGGATACAATCCCAAGTAGACGGGTTAATGTTTTAATAGTAGTTTACATATGAGGGGATCAAGCTATTCGCACCCCCGCCATCTAATACCAGTGGGTATTGAAGGAGGTCCTAGTAAGCTTGACCCAGGTCCTTGCAGGGTCTATACACTGAACAAGGCAAGAACCTTACCAAACCATTCCCTTAACCCCCGACTAGGTAGCTAACATATCTTTATATAGACCGTAGAGATATGAATGGTGAAAATCTTTTATTTTATATAGACAGTAAAATAACGCCAAGACACCATGGACAAATGATAAGGAAGTTTCACCTTCAACATAAGAAACTAGTTATTAAAGTCATTAAAACAAAACCAAATAAAAAGTGCGAAAAGATTAAAAATCAAAAGTATTACCTTAAATTCTTGTCTTCACTAAGTGATGTAAGAGACTTAGGAAAACATGGCCTTTGATTGTCAAGAACTCTTACTATCAATCTTGGATCCCGAGACTACTACACACACTCTAAGGTGGATGATGGATGATGGTGGTGGATGTGGATGTTGTGATGGTGGTGGAGTGGTGGTGAAGTGGGAGAGAGGTGGTTTGCCAAGGGATGCCTTTGAAGTGAACCAAGCACCCCTATTTATAGTCTGCACAAAAGCCCAGACACGGCCCCATGGCCATCCTCTTTCTATTTCTTCATTAATTGCAATTTGTCTGCATTAGCTCCACACGCCCCCGTGTTCCCTGGGCATGGCCCCGTGTGCAGAAGCGTATCTGTACTATCAAGATTTTCAAGATTCTACGAATCTTAGCGTTGACCACGGCCCGTGTTGAGCTGGGCACGCCCCCGTGCTGGGAATAGAAGCTTCTATAGGTTTGTCATTTTCTACAGACAAATAGCCACGCCCCGGTGTTCGCTGGGCACGGGGCCGTGGTCAGCCTTCTGTTCTCGTGTTTTTGCTTGGGAAGATGCTGTCGAGGGGTCGGGCATGCCACATTTATTCCTTTTCTTTGTATTCATGTTAGATTTTGCTGCATATTTGTTCCTTTTGTTCATTTAAGCTCATTTAGTCCTGAAAATATGAAAGGAAGACAAAAGCACACTTTTTCCAACATTAGTACTAATAAAGGGTTAGTTTTATGCCTCATTTGATGTAATTTATATGTTGCATTTTACACACATCACTGACACAGACCACAAACTCTTCGTGGTTCGACACCTCGACTGCCACTTAGTGTTTGTTTGAGGTAATTTGGGAATTATAAATGTATCTTTGACCGGACCATCGACATCCGATCAAATTTTGCTTCCATATGCTTCATGTGCTTCCCATTTCTCAGTTAGTTACCGAAATGCACTTATTAAAGCTCCGGTGAGCTCCTAAATGCATCATTCCTTGTTACCTTCATTCCAAAGCTCGTAAAGCTTCCAAAATACACCTTAAACCTATCAAGGCCTGCAAAATACAAACCATCTCAAACTAGGGTATTCTAAACCTAAATTTCACACAAGTTGATATAACTAAACACATTAAGCTTTGGAAATTTACCAACCCATCATGTGCCGACATAGGAAGCAACCAAACCTACACAATGTTTGTGTCGATTACCCTCAACTGGGACACAAAAGCACTACAACGGGTGTCACGGACCAAGAGTGGGGCTCGCCAAAACCCAATAGATCTACCCCTTTCATTCCTCAGTCTGTATTTGTGATTAACGGCAACTTAAGTTTCTACCCTATGCGCACATTATCTATGTTTGTTTCATTCCCTAGATTATCATACCACTTGTAACATGTATCTCCCCCGAATGTTAAAAAACTGAAAAACGTTTAAAAGATGGGACATGAACTCACAGTTTGCAATCCGAGTGAATGTGCTAGGAATCTCGAGGTCCCGCGTATGTCTCACAACCTACAAGCGTCCAAAACTTCTTAGACACTTAGGTCTATGTTTGACCATGTACAAGTCTCTCATCTTGAATGTGTGTTAGGACTTGCATTTGTTTGTTTGGAACCTTTGTTTATTTGTTCATGTTGATAGTTTGATTATTTGTTAAGTTATTAATATTATATATATATATACTCTTGTCATGTAAGAATGGGCCTAGCCCTCGTATGTCTCCGTGCCTCACACGAGTGTTTGTACTTGTTCATCATGTATTGTCCGGGGCCTAGCCCTCGGTGTGTTCGTGTCTCGCACAATGTTTCGTTCTTTCAATATATATTCATGTCTTGGGAACATATGTTCCCTAGTATGTGTGTTTGTTCTTTTATGTATATATTTGTTCTCAAATATATATATATATATATGGGTCGGGATTTAGAGAAAACGGTAGAAAGTGTGAGAACGGTGAGAACGCTTAACGATTGTCCGATCAAAACAATATATGGACTAGATTGGCGTGGTGGCGTTTTCGTAAATAACATCAATTTTATTACGTGGACGCGCTTCATTAAGGGTAAAAGGGTCTTTTGACTACTCCACACAAAACGACATCTCATGAAATAAAACGGAAAAAACAAAAATCACAGACCATTCTAAGTAAAACGCCATTAAATATAAAACGCCAAACTTAATTATAGTAAAATCCCGCCTAAAAAACCGCCAAAAAAATCCTATATATACAACATCTTAGACCTTCAATTAAAAACACACACAAAAACCCAAACGCCATATTTTATATAACCCATTCGCCTTAGAAACGCCAAAAAACCCAAACATCAAATATCTTCTACTCCAAAAACGTTTTATTGAAATTCAGTTTGGCTGTCAGTAAGATTTCGCTCAATGAAATAGACAAAATCCTTAATTTAGGATGTTGTCCATTTCATTGAGTAAAATCTTATTGACTTATCCTAAACTTCCATCCAATTTATAACGCCAAAAACATACAAAACATTATTGAGGTTTGTTGTCAATAAAGTTTAGCTGTATGGGGTGGACAACATTGTCAGTTATCTTTCTTAACCGAGGATTAACAATGCTGTCCATCTCATACAACAAAACATTATTGATTTTAGCATGATCAATATTTGAGGTTTAAGGTGATCTTATTTCGTGGCGTTCTTTTTATCGGTAAAACACAAAAAAAGTTAAAAAATCAAACATCGTTGATTGTAAAAATTCAAGATTGTTGGCTGAAGGATCCAAACTCAATAACATTTTGCTGCATGAAATGGACAAATCTTCAAGAAAAAGATGCTGATGTCAGACTGTGTGCTTCCAAACAGCAACACAAAAAACTACTTGAAAAAACGAAAAAAAAAACAAAATGATTCATACGAAAGTCGAACCAGCCATTTAACATGATTCAAAAAAGAAGAAAGAGACTGGTGACAGAGAAGATTTGGAAGATCAATTGTTTATGTATTCTTTTTTTTTCCTTTTCAGTTAATTGTTATATAATAAAAATGTCATATATTAAAAACGCAAAAACAACCAAAAATGCTTGTTTAAACGATATCATCCAGTTAAACGCCACCAAAAAACTCCCAAACTATAATAAAATTACTTTGAAAATTATTATAAAAAACCCCAAAAAAATAATAAAAAATAAAAAGCAAACTTGAAAATGTAACTGGAAACAGAAAATACAAAATCAGTAATACTGAAGAATCTAAAACGCCAAACTTGAAAGATGGGACGTGTTACAGACTTCAGAGATAAAGCTTATCAAAAACATTAATTACAAAACAGTAACTGAAAAGACGAATATTTTATTATAATAATGCACCGCCTAATTTAGGCTCCAAAAAGACATCCTATAAAATGATACGACTCAGCAACTTCCATTTGATCAAACCAAAAAAACAAACGCCAATACTACTAAATACCACCCACTGTAAAACGCCAACAAATAAACTGAATGAATTGTTATCAGTGGGGAGTAACTCAGAAAGATTTTGCTGCACGAGATGGACAAAATTTCAAGAAAAAGATACTGATGCCAGTCATATGGCATTTTGTATTTTTTGTTCTTGAAGAAGGTTTGGATGAGGAGAAGAGATCAATGACACTGAAGAGTGGGTTCACTATAAAGATGAAGATCCAGATAAAGAAAAAGCGAAAAACCCACTCACACGCCATAGATCTATTTCCCCAAACATCCACAAAAAAAGCCAGTTCAACAGACGAGCAGGCAAAAAAAAAATCAAACCGATGGGTTTGTTAAGTTTTACATAAAACGTCATATATTTGGTGACAGTTCTTGTACTATTAATAGAGAGAGACTGGTGATAGTGAAGATTGGGAAAAGAGATCCGATTAGGATTTTTAATTTATTTCCTTCCTTTGTATTTTTTTTCCTGTGGTTGAAATATAATTTAACAATAGTAAAACGCCAAGATACCACAAACCCCAAAATATTTATAAAAAATAATAGAACAATAGGCCATCTTGTTTAAAACCCATTGGAAAACGTCATTCAAATAGATTTCCTGCCCCCTGGGTTTCAATGGCATACGATGTGAATAAACGCCATAAACGCCAAAATGTTGATACAATGAAACCATTAAAACGCCATTAATTATTGAATTTGGTTAACGCCAAAAATCTTAAAAACCAAAAATTAAAACAACATTGGGAAAAAGCGGAACTGGAAAAGCAGAAGATGAAATGACAAAAAAGCCCCTCCGCCCTTTTCTAAGCGGCGTGACACGTGTTGGGCCAGGAAGCGCTCTCACCGTTCTCACACTTTTGAGCGTTTTCTCCCGATCCCGTTTCTATATATATATATATATATATATATATGATGTGCAAAATATGGTCTATAAAACTAGCCTAACTTAGATACTCTAGTTTTAAATTATAAACTAAGACTCTCTAAATGCTAGACCACTGACAGGCAAGTGTACCTATCATACATAGTAAAGCCTAATGAAGTCCGGGTATCGAACCCATGAGTCACAAGCGACGCTAACTAGACTCTGACTCAACTAATTACTTAACCGGTTTTAATTGTTTTGAGGGTTTTAAGGTTTTGACTAATTAAACTATGGGATTCTAAAGTACCAAAACACAATTGTGGATGCTAAGGGTGAAATCAAGGATGAAGAAACACTACCCAGGTTTGGAATCTTATTCGTGACTCTCTGTTTTCTCTTGGCAATGGTAATTTTGATGGAACCAGGTTCTAATGATAAGACACTTTAAGACTAAAGATAGGCTGAATCTCCTCCCTGTCTCATTAACTTCTCTTAAGGATCCTAAAGGTCAAATAAAGCTCACTGGTATGGGTTGGATCACCTTTCGGTCTCTCCAACAATACTAAAGTACCCAAAGGTTAGATCTCCTCCCAGTCTCACTAATCACAACACACCCTAGAGTGTACAGGGTAACCTAGAAACACTTGACTAGACTTAGGAAATCAAATAATACTAGGCAACTTAGACAATTCTCCTATCGGTCTCACTGCACCTAAATACCTTGCATCAAAGACAATCCCAACTATCTAACACCTCGCGGTCTCAATAATAGGTAGAACACTAAACTCCTCGAAATTATCAAACAATGTTCCTATGAGATACGTTCACCATAAACCATAAACTTGTTACGAACACAAAGTAGGTAACCTAACATGTATCTATACATGAAAGACATTCACAAAGACACATGAGGAACAATTGATTTATAATAAATTAGAATAAAGTACGCAGACACATCTAGCTAATTATTATTAGGCTGTTTACTTTAATATTAATCCATCATAATTACCGATTATTAACAACGAATATTCATCACAAACCCGGGTAGAGAAACGAATTAGCTAATAATCATAGTCAAGAACGAAAATAATAAGCAAGTCATAAATAATACGCAAATCATAGTTATCAAATCTAAACACACAAAGTTAAACAAATAGAAAACTAATAATTGCAAACCCAACTCGAATCTTCAATCCTAATCTTGAAAATTTATTGGTAGACCTCTTCTTGAATCCCACCTTCGTATCTCCTCTATGAGTCCCCCAATATGTATTCTATGCGTCATAGTGGGTATTCGCCAATTTGTATATTATGCTTCCAGTTGGTCCTGAAACATTAAGTTGTGTATATCGATTAGATCTCATTAGGTATCACAATTGAATTCAAAGACTATTCCACCCATGGGCTTCAGTGGATCACAACATCAAACATATGTGCGCCAGGTCTCACGAATCCTTAAGGGACCCAAAAATAATCCACAAGTTGCAATGACAATGGATAGAGTATGGAACAACTCCTCCAAGTTCTATTAATTGTTGTGGACTTTAGTAATTTATGCATCTTTATGTTTCTGTCCAAAAGCTTCTCTTTCATGGCCTACACGATTAAATCAAGATAGTGAATTAATTCACATCTTTTATGAACAATGTAGCATTTTTGGAAATTTAAATTATAACGAGAATGTATTTTAAATTCTTTTTATTAAATGATTTGTTTTCTTTATTTTCACAATTAATTAAACCATTTAACTTCTTTCTGTTTAAAATCCACCAAATTTATATACGAACCAAGAACGAGTATAATTCAATAAAAACAACCCAAAAACTACACAAAAGTGTAGGGAATATCTATATAAAAATATGTATATGTTTAAAATTTACCCTACACATATTGAAATTTATTCTACATGGATCACAATTCATCCTATACGCCTCGTAATTTATCATACACTTAAAATTAATTTTTTTCTTCTTTGAATTTTTTTTAAATAAGTTACAAATTTAATGTGAGCTATTAAAAAGGAAGACTACCAATTAATGGTTTATCTAAGTTTACCAATATACCCTTACAATAGTACTAAATACAAAAATTAAATGAAGTAAAATAAATCATTCATATTGGTTGAAATTTCTTCTTTTTTATTCTTGCAAAAACTTTTCTTCTCTCTCTCTCTCTCTCTATATATATATATATGTCACACCCCGACCGCGTTAAAAACAACGAAACCGCGGCGGAAACATAGGGGAGTGGAGTGGCAGAATTATTGTTTCACAACCATGGATACAAAAGTTTCGTTTTATTGATTCATTAGATAATTTACATTGTCTTAAAACCAAATAAACAAGTTGCACATCGTCTATCGTTGTTATTATGTCACTAAGGCCTCGTCCAGATCCTATGTGAACATGCATCCTATCAATCAACATCATGCAACACCACCTGAAACATATGTAAAAACAAAGTCTGCAAAGAAATGCTGGCGAGCACATAGGTTTTATGAGAGTATCGGATTCATGGCTCGTTTACATGTTGTAGTACCTTATTAGACTACAAGAGTCAAAAGTTACAAACCTCGTTTTGAAAAGTGTATTGCAACATAATTAACCAACTCAGATCAAGTTAGTTATAGTTTATAAAATCTCGCAGTCATAATTCTTAACCCAAAAACATTTGTCTAAGTGAACCAAATTGTAAATCGTTCTCGTTAGAAAACTCGTATGGTTTATATCATTTAGAAATCATCGTTATGTGACATCGTTTCAAAATCGTTTTCCCATGTGAACTAAATAATGCCACGGGATATAATATGATAAAAACACTTATATATAAGAAGTACCAGCGGCGTATCTACCATGCTTTTATCATGTTACACCCATTCCATTATCTAATCACAACCCAAAACCAATCGTTTGTTCAAATCGTTTAACTCGTCCCAAAATCGTTCTCGTTTTAATTGTGAAACTACTTTTGGTCGCCTCGCTAATAACATCCAAACCTTCACGACTCGTCCATCGTTTAACTCGAATTAACAAACCACCAAAGGGTAAGTTAACAATCACAGATTCGGTCGTTACCCACATAACCCCCACACATAACCATGGGTGTAGTCTGATAACGGGATTTGTCAGATCTTATGGTACCATAACCTAATACTAGTCGGTTCGGCCAAAATTAATGAATGTCATTCGTTATGTAACTACGTCCAACTAGTTCGTTCACATTATCGAAATCGTTATTTGTTTAATATAAACCATAGTATTTGTTTTTGAAATCATCGTTAATACCTCGAAATCGTTTAACACATATGCATCACCCCAAAACAATTGAAAACAGTAAAAGAGGGGATCTATGTACTCACATCGATGTGCAAATATCCTTGATCTAAAGAACTCAACAATCTCAGGCAAACCAAGGAAATTCAAGTAGCACCTAGTAATCGAATCACTAATAAATAAATCGACACCTAAATCGGCAGATCGGATAGAATGAGGTCTTATAAACCAAATGAGTATTGGAACTCATGTGATATAGTTTATCAAAGCCTACATTCTAAATCGGAACCTATCCTAAGTGCTTTCGACCCGTTATGACCCATTAAGGTAGCTTATGCTACTTTAACACGTCGTTCACGCAAAAGCGCGTTCGAGACGTCTAACTGGTCCTATGACAAGTATTATATGCCTAAACATGTTTAAATATGTTGCATAATCAGTTTAGATGACAAAAGTTAAGTTACATATGCTTAAAATCCAATTATGCATGAAAAGGGCATTTTGGTCATTTTCCTAAGGCATATAAACTACCTATCATACAACTACTTAAACTAAGTGACCATAAGGTATAACATCGGAAGGTTATTCCCTATATAACTATGGTCACTAAACATGCTTGGTTGGATCCTAATGATCGACCAAACGGGTCGAGTTCGAAAGTCTAAGCAGTGGTTTAGACCGCTTGACTTACGACTCTATACAAGCACTAAACTAAAAGTGACGAGCTAAACATGTTAAAACATGTTTAACTAAGTTAGAAACCAGGTTTTGATATCAAAACAAAGTGTTTTGATACCCAAGAGTAGTTTGGTTGCAAAATACGCATAAATACGCATTTTGACCGAAACTACGACTCGTTACTATGCCTAGTCAACGTGGTAATCAGTAGGTATTTGTGTTGACCAAAGACTGGTCAAAGCAGACTCGTCACTACGCATTTTCACAAGGGACTATAACCATCGTGATTACGCTCACGTTGCAAAGTTCAAACGAACTTTGTGTTGACCAAAGACTGGTCAAAGTAGAAAGTCAAACACTGTTTGACTTTCACGCTCGAAAAGCAATAAAAGAACGAAAGAAGCTTACAAAGGGTCTAAGCTAGGGAGAACTTGATCTATAACACTCAGGTATGAAGCAAAGGCTTCAACTTAGAGCATTAATCAGATCAAGGGTGCAGAAAATGGAATGAGGGCTTGGGTATTTATAGTTTTCGGTAAACCGTTAGGATCATTTCTTGCAAAAGGGGCATCGATCTTGGCCATCCATGTGGGCACATGGTATTCTAATACAAGGGGACATGATAAACCATCAAAATCAAGCAGATGGTATCCCAAATCAGGGGTTAAAAACCATCAAAACCAGTTCAAAGTCCAGATTCAATGTTTCTGTACTATTATTCTGTCGCGCCCCGCGTAGCATATAGCCTGGGCTTACGCGCCCCGCCTGGCATCTTTGGCAGAATTACAGTATTAGTCCCTGCACCCCATAAACTTGATTTTCGATGCATTTTTGACACATTTAAGCCCCGTTAAACCCATTTCAAGGCTCTACAATGAAGTTAAAGTATAGGAAACTTAAAATATGCTCAAACACATCTTGGATGTCGGTTCGTTTGGTCGTACGGTTGCGTTATTCGGTTAATTACGATGGAAATCGCAACGAACGCAAAAACGATCCAAATTAAGCGACGAATGGTATTTTTGCATTCCAATCACTAAAATAAAATATTTTAATGATTACAAATTTTTTTGGATGTCCGGATATATTCAGAACGTAAGATATGCGCGAAAATGCAAACTTATGCACTTTTTGACGCTTTTAGTCCCTATTGATCAAATAAGTTTAGTTTAGCATACCGAACCCCTCAAAGCCTATTTCTAAGCTATGTAAAGGATTTTTAGGGTATGTTTAACTTATGATCAAGTTCTGGAACGTTCGTTACTGAACAAATTGGCATACTTTCGTAGTTTGACATAAATAGTCCCTGCGATCGAATAGACTTATTTTCAACACACCAAACCATCCAAAACTTATTTCTAAGTTATATGAAGGTTATTTAAGGTATGACAAGCCTATTTCATTATTCCGGAGTGTTTGTCGCGTTAAACTGACTGCGTTTACGCACCAATTTGCGTATAACTTTACAGAAAGCGATTTAAAGCTTGAAATCGAACTCGAATCAAATCGTAAAATCATCAAACACAAATACACACATAATAACACCAAAACACATTGTTTTATTAATAGTTGATATTGTTTTACATTGTACATCGATTACAGAGCACAGTTGTCACAGTCTCCCCTACTTTAGGAAATTTCGTCTTGAAATTTTAACTAGAGGAAACTTGTGAAAACAAAATGCGGATATTTCGCCTTCATTTGGTCCTCTCGTTCCCAAGTAAACTCTGGGCCACGTTTGGATTCCCAGCGAACCTTGACCAATCGAATCCGTTTGTTCTTCAACTGTTTGACTGCACGGTCCATTATCTCCACAGGTTTCTCGACAAAGTGCATCGTTTTATCAACTTGAATTTCGTCGAGTGGAATGTGAACATCAGTATCGGCTAAACACTTTCGCAAATTGGACACGTGGAAAATCGGATGAATATTTCCAAGCTCTGGAGGTAGCTCTAATTGATAGGCAACCTTTCTAATTCTTTCAACAATCTTAAATGGTCCAACATATCGAGGTGCAAGTTTTCCTTTCTTTCCAAATCTCACCACTCCCTTCCAAGGTGACACCTTGAGTAGGACATGGTCCCCAACTTGAAATTCTAAGGGCTTGCGTCGCACATCCGCATAACTCTTTTGACAGCTTCTAGCTGTCACAAGATTATCGCGAATTTTCTTTATTTTGTCCGTTGTTTCCAGAATGAGCTCAGGTCCAGTAAGCTGAGCTTCACTGATCTCATTCCAACAGACAGGTGAACGACATTTACGACCGTAGAGAGCTTCGAATGGTGCCATATTGATACTAGCATGATAACTATTGTTGTATGAGAACTCGATCAATGGCATATGAGAATCCCAATTACCACCAAAGTCTATCACGCATGCTCTAAGCATATCCTCCAAAGTTTGAATCGTCCTCTCAGATTGTCCATCTGTTTGGGGATGATAAGCAGTGCTTAGATTTAGTTGGGTTCCCATAGCAGATTGCATGGTCTTCCAAAAATGAGATGAAAATCGAGCATCACGATCAGATATGATGTCCAAAGGAACACCATGTCGAGATTCAATCTCATCAACATAAATATTTGCAAGTTTATCAGTAGATAGATCCTCGCGAATTGGAATAAAATGAGCTGACTTTGTTAAATGATCGATGACAACCCAAATAGCATCGTGACCTTTAGATGTACGCGGTAATTTAGTGATGAGATCCATCGCAATGTTCTCCCACTTCCAAACCGGTATCTCTGGTTGTACAAGCAAACCAGATGGTCGTTGATGTTCGGCCTTGACTTTGAGACAAGTTAGGCATTTTGATACATACAAGGCAATATCCTTCTTCATACCAGGCCACCAATACTGAGTACGAAGGTCCTTGTACATTTTATCAGCACCAGGATGGATAGAATATCGAGACTTATGAAATTCATCCATTACCAAAGTGCGAAGATCGTCTTGTTTCGGAATCCACAAACGATCTTTAGAATAGAGTAAACCATTGTCCTTCGCTTCGAGCTTAAGCTCAAGTTGACGTGGTAATTCCTTACCCATCAAATTTTGTTAAACACAAGATTGTTGAGCTTGAAGGACACGAGTTGGAATATCAGATAGAGTTCGAACAGAATGAAGCTTGACTTGCTCCTTTCGACTAAGCGCATCGGCTACGACATTCACCTTACCAGGATGGTAGCGAATCTCGCAATCATAGTCGTTTAAGAGTTCAACCCAACGTCATTGCCTCATGTCAGCTCCTTCTGATTAAGAATGTGTTGGAGACTTTTGTGGTCTGTGAAAACCACAGACTTCGTGCCATAAAGATAGTGTCTCCAAATTTTGAGAGCAAAAACCACAGCACCTAACTCAAGATCATGAGTTGTGTAGTTCTTCTCGTGAACCTTCAATTGTCTAGACGCATATGCTATAACTTTGCCTCGTTGCATGAGAACACAACCAAGGCCTAGATTCGACACTTCACAATAGACAACGAAATCATCGTTTCCATCGGACAAAGATAGAACAGGAGCATCACACAACTTCTGTTTCAGCGTTTGGAACGCTTCTTCTTGTTTGGATCCCACTCAAAAGGCTTATTCTTTTGAGTCAAAGCAGTGAGTGGAACCACGATCTTTGAGAAGTTCGAAATGAAACGGCGATAATAACCAGCGAGACCAAGAAAAGAACGAATTTCTGTAGGTGTCGTTGGTGTATTCCAATCCTTAATTGCAGCAATTTTGGATGGATCCACATGAATACCCTGCTCGTTGACTATATGACCCAAAAACTGAACTTCTTTAAGCCAGAATTCACACTTGGAGAATTTAGCAAAAAGTTGTTCCTTCTTCAGGAGTTCCAGAGTCAAACGAAGGTGTTGCTCGTGATCGGCTCGAGACTTCAAATAAATGAGAATATCGTCGATGAACACAATGATGAACTTGTCTAAATAAGGTTTACAGACCCTATTCATTAAGTCCATGAAGATAGCTGGGGCATTCGTCAAACCAAAAGGCATGACAGTGAACTCGTAGTGCCCATATCTCGTGCGGAATGCAGTTTTGGGAATATCTTCTTCGAGAACACGAAGTTGATGATACCCAGAACGCAGATCGATCTTGGAAAAAAGGTAGCACCTTGCAGATGATCAAAGAGATCATCGATTCGAGGTAGGGGATATCGATTCTTGATGGTAAGCTTGTTAAGCTCTCGATAATTGATACACATTCGAAAAGACCCATCTTTCTTTTTCACAAAGAGGACAGGAGCGCACCAAGGTGAATAACTCGGTCAAATGAATCCTTTATCAGATAGCTCTTGAAGTTGTTTCGATAACTCTTGCATCTCCGACGGTGCAAGACGATAAGGTGCTTTCGCAATCGGTTTAGCATTGGGTACAAGATCAATATGATATTCGACTTGACAAACTGGAGGCAAACCAGGTAGTTCATCAGGAAACACCTCTGGATATTCTCGAACAATCGGAATATCCTGAATACCCTTGCTCTTGCCTTTCTCCTCGGTGACATGTGCCCGGAAGGCAACATATCCTTTTCGTAAATAACTTCAGGCTTTCATACACAACATGAGTTTCAAAACAACTGAAGGTTTCTCGCCACGAACCTCTAGGACATCACCAGACGAAAGAGGAATACGAACGATCTTATCGAAACAAACCACCTCGGCATGAAACTTGGTTAACCAATCCATCCCCACGATAATGTCAAAACTCCCAAGTTGCATCGGTGTGAGGTCAATAGGAAAAATATGGTTATCGAGGTTCAATTGACAACCATGAATAACAGAATCGAGTATGAGTAGTTTACCAGTAGCAACTTCGACAGATAAGGGTTTCCTCAGTTTAGTTCTAGGTATCACAAGTAAAGGCTCAAAAGATAACGAAACAAAACTCCTATCGGCACCAGAATCGAAAAGAACAGATGCAAGTTGATTGTTAACAAGGAACGTACCGTTAACAACCTCGTTGTCAGCACGAGCCTCGTTTGCATTTAGATTGTATGCTCGTCCACGAGTGGGATTCACATTCGCGTTTGCATTGGCATTCGTGTTCTGATTTGCATTCGCATTCACCAACCTTGGGCAGTTGTTGCGGGAATGACCCATTTCTCCGCAATTGTAACACGAACCAGGTGGGAATCTTGTAGCATTCCCTTGAGCTTGTGCTGGAACCTGAGCAGCTTGATTCTGACCCAAACGACAAATGTTGGCCAGATGCCCAAGTTTACCACACGTAGTGCACTGCTTACAGGCCTGTTGGGCAACATGATGACCATTGCATCGAGCACAGTGAGGTGCAGTACCAGCATATTGCTTCTTTGCGGGAGGTAGTGCTGGTGGGTTCTGAGCATTCTGTGCAGTGACTGCAAAGTTCTGGGAAGCCTTGCGCTTCCTCGACTTCTTAGAAGACTCACTCTTCTTCATTCCCTTACCCTTTTCTTGTGCAGAATCAGCTGACTTCTTCTTGTCACTCTTACGGGTCAGTTTCCCTTTTCTGACCTGAGACTCGGTCAGAGTAGCAGCCAATTCAATCGCTTGACGAACAGTAGTAGGATTACTGCCAGTCACAATGTCTTGCATAGAATCAGGTAAACCATCGATATACCTCTCTATTGCTTTCTCCAACGGGGTAACCATCGTAGGACACAACAAGCTGAGCTCCTCATAACGATCCGTATACGCACGGTGTTCTCCCCCATCTTGTTTCAAATCATCGAATTCTCGTTCCAAAGCTCGAATCTCGTGACGGTGACAGAACTCTCTCATCATGAGAGTTCGAAGCTCTTCCCATGTTTGTGCCATCGCCACATCGGCACCCCTATCACGCATCACACCGTTCCACCATGTAAGAGCACGCTTCTCGAACACACTGGATGCAAATTCAACCTTACGCTCATTCGGACACTGAACATGTCTGAATGTGCTTTCCAAACTTTCGAACCATTGCAGGAGCGCGGTTGCTCCTTGAGACCCAGAAAACTTCAAAGGTTTAGCCGAATTGAAATTCTTGAAACTACACTGAGCATCATTGTTATTATTGTTGTTGTATAATTGATGGATCTGGGTTACTATGTTCGGAAGCACGACAGCCATTTGCTGAGAGACAAGGGCTGCGACTTCTTCGTTGGTTAGAGGTTATGCATCACATCGAGGAGGCATTGTCTAAAAAGAACAAGGAAACATGAGAAACGAGTGAGGTCGACAATTGGGAAAAACAAAAGAGGTATCGAAAACATCGAAAAAACACAAGGAAGGCGATCATTCGTTTGTTACCTCGAACAAACAAATGACACGCAGTGACTAATCAAAGTAAATAGGTCAATATAATGTATTGCAAAGACATGCTTTAGCCTATAAGTGAACACTCATCCCAAGAGTTCCCAGGTAAGAGTGACTGGTCCAATTATATGGATTTATACAAACACTCTAGCCTTAGACAGAAAACTCAGGATACAAGCGTTCACTCTTCCAGATTGCACGTGTTCACATTATAAGACCCAAACTTTGACGAGATTTTGAAACTCGGAAGGCACTAAGCCAAAAATGAATCATCCAGAAGGGTGGGTGATCATTTTTCAAAATCAATTCGGAAGCTTTGAAGGTTCAAAACCTTATAACAAATCATCTACGAAGAGATGATTGGTTTTCAAAGCGGATTTGATATTGTGTTCTCGTTGTGGTTATCACCTAAGGATAGGTGACGGTATTGTTTTAAAATCTAAACGCAAGAAGACTTGCGTTAGGGTCCTCGAAAGTTATAGTCTAGGTCAAAGCATTGCTAATAACCTAATTCCCTATAACCATTGGCTCTGATACCAACTCTTCTGTCACACCCCGACAGCGTTAAAACAACGAAACCGCGGCGGAAACGTCGGGGAGTGGAGTGGCAGAATTATTGTTTCACAACCATGGATACAAAAGTTTTGTTTTATTGATTCATTAGATAATTTACATTGTCTTAAAACCAAACAAACAAGTTACACATCGTCTATCATTGTTATTATGTCACTAAGGCCTCGTCCAGATCCTATGTGAACATGCATCCTATCAATCAACATCTTGCAACACCACCTGAAACATATGTAAAAACAAAGTCAGCAAAGAAATGCTGGCGAGCACATAGGTTTTATGAGGGTATCTGATTCATGGCTCGTTTACATGTTGCAGTACCTTATTAGACTATAAGAGTTAAAAGTTACAAACCTCGTTTTGAAAAGTGTATTGCAACATAATTAACCAACTCAAATCAAGTTAGTTATAGTTTATAAAATCTCGCAGCCATGATTCTTAACACAAAAACATTTTTCTAAGTGAACAAAATTGTAAATCGTTCTCATTACAAAACTCATATGGTTTATATCATTTAGAAAACATCGTTATGTGACATCGTTTTCCCATGTGTACTAAATAATGCCACGGGATATAATATGATAAAAGCACTCGTATAGAAGAAGTACCAGCGGCGTATCTACCATGCTTTTATCATGTTACACCCATTCCATTATCTAATCATAACCCAAAACCAATCGTTTGTTCAAATCGTTTAACTCGTCCCAAAATCGTTCTCGTTTTAACTGTGAAACTACTTTTGGTCACCTCGTTAATAACATCCAAACCTTCGCGACTTGTCCATCGTTCAACTCAAATTAAC
Organism: Helianthus tuberosus; assembly: GCA_030545235.1. Classification (NCBI taxonomy): domain Eukaryota; kingdom Viridiplantae; phylum Streptophyta; class Magnoliopsida; order Asterales; family Asteraceae; genus Helianthus; species Helianthus tuberosus. The sequence goes on along the minus strand of CM060442.1, from coordinate 124,887,270 downwards.
AAACCACCAAAGGGTAAGTTAACAATCACAGATTCGGTCGTTACCCACATAACCCCCACACATAACCATGGGTGTAGCCTGATAACGGGATTTGTCAGATCCTATGGTACCATAACCTAATACTGGTCGGTTCGGCCAAAATTAATGAATGTCATTCGTTATGTAACTACGTCCAACAAGTTCGTTCACATTATCGAAATCGTTATTTGTTTAATATAAACCATAGTGTTCGTTTTTGAAATCATCGTTAATACCTCGAAATCGTTTAACACAAATGCATCACCCCAAAACAATTGAAAACAATAAAAGAGGGGATCTATGTACTCACATCGATGTGTAAATATCCTTGATCTAAAGAACTCAACAAGCTCAGCCAAACCAAGGAAATTCAAGTAGCACCTAGTAATCGAATCACTAATAAATAAATCGACACCTAAATCGGCAGATCGGATAGAATGTGGCGTTGTAAACCAAATGAGTATTGGAACTCATGTGATATGGTTTAAAAAAGCCTACATTCTAAATCGAAACCTATCCTAAGTGCTTTCGACCCGTATGACCCATTAAGGTAGCTTATGCTACTTTAACGCGTCGTTCGCGCAAAAGCCCGTTCGAGACGTCTAACTAGTCCTATGACAAGTATTATATGCCTAAACATGTTTAAATATGTTGCATAATCAGTTTAGATGATAAAAGTTAAGTTACATATGCTTAAAATCCAATTATGCATGAAAAGGGCATTTTGGTCATTTTCCTAAGGCATATAAACTACCTATCATACAACTACTTAAACTAAGTGACCATAAGGTATAACATCGGAAGGTTATTCCCTATACAACTATGGTCACTAAACATGCTTGGTTGGATCCTAATGATCGACCAAACGGGTCGAGTTCGAAAGTCTAAGCGGTGGTTTAGACCGCTTGACTTACGACTCTATACAAGCACTAAACTAAAAGTGACGAGCTAAACAAGTTAAAACATGTTTAACTAAGTTAGAAAACAGGTTTTGATATCAAAACAAAGTGTTTTGATACCCAAGAGTAGTTTGGTTGCAAAATACGCATAATACGCATTTTGACCGAAACTACGACTCGTCACTATGCCTAGTCAACGTGGTAATCAGTAGGTATAGTCACAAGGGACTATAACCATCGTGATTATGCTCACGTTGCAAAGTTCAAATGAACTTTGTGTAGACCAAAGATTGGTTAAAGCAGAAAGTCAAACACCGTTTGACTTTCACGCTCAAAAAGCAATAAAAGAACGAAAGAAGCATACAAAGGGTCCAAGCTAGGGAGAACTTGATTTATAACACTCAGGTATGAAGCAAAGGCTTCAACTTAGAGCATTAATCAGATCAGGGATGCAGAAAATGGAATGAGGGCTTGGGTATTTTTAGTTTTCGGTAAACCGTTAGGATCATTTCTTGCAAAAGGGGCATCGATCTTGGCCATCCATGTGGGCACATGGTATTCTAATACAAGGGGACATGATAAACCATCAAAATCAAGCAGATGGTATCCCAAATCAGGGGTTAAAAACCATCAAAACCAGCTCAAAGTCCAGATTCAATGTTTTTGTAATGTTAGTCTGTCACGCCCCGCGTAGCATATAGCCTGGTCTTACGCGCCCCGCCTGGCATCTTTGGCAGAATTACAGTTTTAGTCCCTGCAACCCAGAAACTTGATTTTCGATGCATTTTTAACACGTTTAAGCCCTGTTAACCCCATTTCAAGGCTCTAAAATGAAGTTAAAGTATAGGAAACTTAAAATATGCTAAAAAACATCTCGGATGTCGGTTCGTTTGGTCATACGGTTGCGTTATTCGGTTAATTACGACGGAAATCGTGACGAACGCAAAAACGATCCAAATTAAGCGACGAATGGTATTTTTGCATTCCAATCACTAAAATAAAATTTTTTAGTGATTACAAAAATTTTGGATGTCCGGATATATTAAGAACGTAAGATATGCGCGAAAATGCAAACTTATGCACTTTTTGACGCTTTTAGTCCCTATTGATCAAATAAGTTTATTTTAGCATACCAAACCCCTCAAAGCCTATTTCTAAGCTACGTAAAGGATATTTAGGATATGTTTAACTTATGATCAAGTTCCGGAATGTTCGTTACTGAACAAATCGACATTCTTTCGCAGTTTGACACAAATAGTCCCTGCGATCAAATAGATTTGTTTTCAACACACCAAACCATCCAAAACTTATTTCTAAGTTATATGAAGGTTATTTAAGGTATATCAAGCCTATTTCACTTTCTAGAGTGTTTTTCGCGTTAAACTGACTGCGTTTACGCACCAGTTTGCGTATAACTTTCCAGAAAGCGATTTAAAGCTTGAAATCGAACTCGAATCAAATCGTAAAATCATCAAACACAAATACACACATAATAACACCAAAACACATTGTTTTATTAATAATTGATATTGTTTTACATTGTACATCGATTACAGAGCACATTTGTCACAATATATATATATATACATATATATATATATATATTTATATATACATATAGGCTAATTATAATGAGAAACCCCATCCTAGTTCAGAAAACTAAGAAAACCGTTGTGTGGACAAGGTTAAGCCACGTGGGCTGTTTTACATTCTCTTTAAGACTGTGTTACATTGGCTTTAAGGGCAGTATCGTAATTTTGCATTACACAAATACTGAATGTAACAGAGCTATTTAACTTTATGGGGTGACTTTGGCAGAAGTTGCAACATCAACTTTGCATTTAATACTATCTTTCTCTCACCATTTCTCTCACTTCTTTATCACCAGATTTTCTTTACACACACACTCTCTCTCAATCATTCAATATCTTTTTCCTTCATTCATTTTATTCAAGTAGATCTAAACAAATCGGAACAAATCTAAAGATGTCAATATGGGGGTTTACCAGATCTCTATCGTTTGTCGATATGGGGAGGTTTTGCCGGTGCACATAGGGTTCGTTTGGAGTTCAAATCTAAACTTTGGTGACTTTGAAGTGACCTCCGGTGATTCTGAAACATTTCCCGGTGACAAACCAGTCAAAGATCCGGTGACATATTGGATGGTGATTTTGAAACATTTCCCGGTGACAAACCAGTTAAAGATCCGGTGACATATTGGATGAAAAAAGGGTTTTTGTAGGTGGTTAAAGATGGTGGTGGTGGGTTGTGTAGGATTTTATGCCCCTTTTGTTGAAACGTTATTATTTCTCATTCATAACTATTGAATTTCATAAATGGGCAAAAGCTGATGTTTTATTGAATTGTATTATTGTTTTTTTAGCTTTATTATTACTTGAATCAATCCGTCAAGATCTCTGAGATTTTAGCCACCAAGATCTAAAAAAACATCAATTTTGAATCAAACCACCACCATCATCACTAAGGTTCAGTTTTCTTACACATTTTTGTTTAAATTTTTTATTTTGTATTATTTTATTTGTTGATATTTTTTGGTGTTTATGGTGATGAGAAATGGCACAAGAAGAAAAAGTAAAGTAGAGTTGCAGAGAAATAAGGATATCCGAATCATCATCCAGATGCTCTAGACCCAAAAAGATGATCCGAATTCAAAAAGATGATCCAGTTCCAAAAGATGCTCCGGAAAGATACTACCAGATCCAAAAGATGCTCCAGATCCAAAAGATGCTTCAGATCTGGTTAAAGATGTTTGATGTTGAAGATGATATTTCAGATGACGGTTCGATGTTGAAGATGATCCAAAAGATGTTCGATGTTGAACATGATGTTCCAGATCTAAAAGATCCTCCAAATCTATAAGTATGTTTGTTTTCAGGTTTTTTTTTTTTTTTTTTTCAGATTTGCAATTTTTTGTGTTTTGTTGATCTTCATTTTTTTGTGTTTTGTAGATTTGTAACTTTTTTTATTTTTTTGTTCAAGAAGATGAATGTTGTTTTTTTATTACTGATTTTATCATTCTTTGTGTAAAATTTGTTTTCAGATCTGAACAAATGGAAACAATTTGATTTAAGTTCTTATGTATTTGATTAAAATCTAAGTTACTTTCTTGTTTATTGTTATGATGATTGAATCTAAAAAAATTGTTGTTGTTGGATTCTTGTTAATGAAGTTATATTTTTTATATACATTTTGTAACATTGCTAGTTACATTACTTATGTTTGATTATTGTTAATGAAGTTTATTTTTGATGTAACAATTCTCATAACAATTATTTGCGTCTTAGTTACGAACCTCCAAGATCTAGGCATTTTTATGTAACACTATGTAACCGGGTGTTAGAAATGTAACAATCGAAGAAAAATGCATGTTACATTTTTTCGTATTACAAAATTAATGCCCGTTAAAGAAAATAGAGTGCATTGTTACACTTTTTTAGATTATTGTAAAAATAAAGTGTGTTGTTACATTTTTTCCAGGTTATTGTAAAAATAAAGTGACTGTTACAGAAACAAAGTGTGTTGTTACATTTTTTTGTGTTAGAAATGTAAAAATCAAAGCAAAAATGGCTGTTGCATTTTTTGTGTTACAGAAATAATTCCCGTTACAGAAAATAAAGTGCATTGTTACACTTTTTTAAATTATTTTAAAAATAAAGTGTGTTGTTACATTTTTTCCAAGTTATTGTAAAAATAAAGTGACTGTTACAGAAACAAAGTGTCTGTTACATTTTTTTGTGTTACAAAAAAATAGTTGTTACATATGTGACGTAAAATTGATCATGTAAAAATTATATGTTACGTTTCTATGTAACACTTTATGTTACAGAAATAAAGTGCGTTATCACAAATGTGGCGTAAATTGATAATTAAAAAATGTATGTTACATTTTTATGTAATACAAATGATATAGGTAACAATTTTTGTGTCAGTTACATCTAAATATAAAAAATAAACAAAACATCTGATGTATATAAAAAATGAAAAAAAGAGAATTATATCAAAAGTAAAAGTATGAAAGAGAGTATAAAATACAATATAACATAATTTTTTGAAGTAACTTACTTTTTTAATACCCCTCCCATCCATTACCCATGATAGCAATTTTTTTTTTTTTTTTTTTTTTTTGTGTTGATACAAAGTGTTTTTTTTTAATATCCTAGATCCATTTATTTTTACGTGGGTATTTTTATATAGAAAATGTTAACAAAAACATTTTAGTTTTATAATATTATGTTACACTTATAACGCACATAGTTTATGTAACATATTTTCACAAAAGGCTTTCAACAAATTCTATAGCACATATATTTTTTTTTTTTGACGATTTGTACATTGGGAAAGCCAAAAAGTAGTAGTCATTATGTTTGATGTAGGGCTTGGCTTTTTTATTTTTTACAAAAATTACTTTTTGATGTGACAATCTAATCTAGTGATAGTTGTGTACTGAGAGACATATGTTTGTACTTTAATTTATACACTACCACTTTTTTTTATTAATCTGATGTTACTAGTCATCATGTTTGATGGATTTTTTTTACTTTAGACCATTGACTTTCAAATTTAAATCAATGATTGGATTTGGTCCTTTATTTTTATACTAATTTTTGTTTAACATTTATGTTAATCTAACAGAGACAATGTTACACGATCAAAATACAAGAACACCATTTAACATATTATAGACTATTTTGATTATGGTACATAATTGTTAGAACTTTTTTATGTTAGATACATATTACTAATTATTGACTTACTTTTTTTTATGTTTGTAACAATGTTCATCTTTTTTGTTAAAAATATTGTATATCAAAATAACATACCTTCTGTCTTAACGCGTGTCACGTTTTTTTATCTTCTTTTTGTAACATATTACACACCCATACTTATTTTTAATAATTTTTTTGTAGGGAATGAATAGGGCGTTGCATTTTGTCACACCCCCAAAATCCACATGCGGAGTATCACCGCTTGGAGGCGTGACTGACCAGGATCAAGCCACCAATCATATTGAACATTGTAAGTAATAAATAAAAATTCATCCCAACAATACGAAAGGTGTTCAAAACAAAACATAGTTAAGTGTTTAGCGGAAGCATAAATGTGAAAACCCAACATAAGTATTCAGTTCGAAATGATATAATGTTTTTAACATGGCACACTGTCCATGTCCCACAACGACCGCGCCTCCCTGTTGTAGGTCCCCTTGACGTATGGATCTTCACAGAATTGTCTTTCCAATCAAGAGTGCGGAATCCTCTTGATCAGAATATAGTAGAATGAGTAGAAACAGAAAACAGCAAATCACTTTCAAACCGGGTTTCTATTGATTATCCAAACAAACGTTTTACAATCAATCAAACCCTAACCACACACAATTTCGTCTAAGTCTATGCTCTCACGAAATTACTCTCTCAAATATTGTTTTGGCTGATTAACCTGAACCCTAAAGCCTAACCTTGTTTATATAACACAAGGTTGCTATTTGGGCTAGAGTTTCCTACATGGGCAAAGCCCAATTCGTCCACCCTTGACCCAACTGGGTTTTGTTTAGCCCAAACTCTATAATCTCACTAATACAAAGCTAAACCCGCTAACCGTTTATCGTATTTCTAATTACAAGATATCCAAAGACCAAATCTAAGCTGTTGTCACAAATATGCACCAACAAACTCCCCCTTGAAAATAGCTTCATAAAATAACTTTGTCTTCAGTCCTCTTGCAATCTTCAAGTAGTCATGCACTGTCTTTGGTCTTTGGATAGCTTCAGCTTCAATAGCTTCTGTCAGCAACAGACTCCCCCTAAGCTGATGCATCCAATCACCAAATCTTCAAAAACTTTAGCGTTTGAGTAAACTCCAGTTCAGCATATGTATAGCAATCTTCAAACTCTTCAACTTTGTCTGCAATGTAGAAAGGAGGTTCTACCATGCATCCAATCAAACTCTCATCTTCTCAGCAACTCATCACTTTAACTTCTCAGCAACATACCGCTTCAATCTGTATACTATAAAACAAACATCTCGAGAAACCATAAGAATTTTTCAACACAGTTAAATAAATTATTATTATTCAAGAGATAGTTAAACTGTATAACAGATTAAGCATTTTCAATTTTATCACCAACACGCAAAACTTTTTAATCACACACCCTATAACCCGCATGATTTAAAATTTTGAACTCACTTTCCAACACCGTCTCCCCCTATCAGTAACAATTCCTCCAAGAATAACAGTTTTCCATACGTTAAGAATTTTAAACAGAAAAAAAAACACTATTTTTGTATTTTTATATTTTCTGAAAGCAAGTAAATACAAAAGAAATAAACACTCTATTTTTGTGAGAATCACTGGTAAGAAGATCATATCAACAAAATCAAACTGTTTCACACTATTAGATAATTCTTTATTTAATTTTTCGAGAAAAGCAGTCCAAGACGATTACCAGTATGTTTGTCCTCTTAAACAAAATGCATGAACATTTCAAGTACCATTACCGTATGATACGTTAAGGTAATTTTATTACTGATATACTAGTGTCTCCCACTTCAGGATATACCCCCGCGATCAAGGTATGCACAAAGATTCATCGTAGTAGGTGAGTATACTGAATTCATCCGTTTTGTTTTTCAACGTTTAGATAATTGGTGAACAGGTCAGTACTTCCGTACAGCAGAGAGACCAAAATATCTTATCGAGGGCTAAGACAAATACCATTTTTGGTACGATTTGTGCTTTTTGCACTTTTTGAATGACTCTCTTTGAGAGCTTCTTCATTTTCAAGGATTTGGCATTTTTAGCTCTTTTAAGATATCCTGGGTGTGTCTAGGTCAGCATATATCTGGATGCAGCAGAAGGACACCCCTGATATCCCCAGATGAAATAACAGTATAAAGACCCAAAACTTCAGATTTTGGCAATCTATCAACGCAAGATTTAAGGTCATTAAACCATACACCACTGATGTGTTCCCCACTCATACACAGTTCATTTAGGTTTATATCACATTGGTAAGTTGATTATTTCATGATTTTTGCCTACTGGTACATCGTATAATGAAGCTGCTATCACACTTAAGCATTTTAATTTCATTTTCAGTGTGACAGTCTAACATGCCGATGTACTATCATTTCTTCTTTTTCACACAGTGATAACTCATTTTTAATTTTCTATTTTTTTATGTTTTTCAATTTTGTAATGTTTTTGTATTTTTGATTTTTAAGAAAAGCAGTAAACTATTTACAAAATTCTTATGAAAAACCAGTTATTCAGGATTCCTCATCCCGTTGAGTTCGACTAAATGTTCAAAGCGAGCCCTGTCAAATGCTTTAGTATAAAGATCTGCCAGGTTATCTAGTCTGTCGACTCAGCACTTTGAACTTCAATTTAAATCAATCAATATATATATATATCAACAATCTCACATCCCCCATCATGTGCCTGAAGCAGCCACTATCAACATAAGTTGATAATCCTCCTTAGCAGCTCCTGCACACACCAACTAAGAAATTAGTTAGATTGGGGGACCCAAGCCTTAATGGTCTTGGGTCGTCCAAATTCACCAACTACTGGAACATCCATCCAATATCCATTATTCCTAACTGGAGTCTTGGATCTCAGACCTGTTGATGGAATTTGATTTTGATTTCCATAAGGTCTTTGGTCCTGAGGGTTCCTATTTATGTTTGGACTATTTGACCTTTGGAAATTTTGATTTTGATACCTTGAGTTTTGATTCCAAGAAGCTTGATTGTTATAATTTCTAAAGCCATTGTTATAAAAAGTTCGACCACCATTATTTTGGTATCGATTTTGATATTGACCTTGACTTCTGAAATTATTTGAATTTCCATTAAAATTGTTCATTCTTGGTGAACTGCTTCTAGGTCTGTTAAATCTACCTGGTGGAGATCTAGGCTGAAATCTTTGTTGATTTCTTTGAAAACGAGGAACTTGTGGAGTTCCTTTTTCAGCCTTATCTACACCAACAACAACATTTTCTGGTTGCTTAGGAGCAGATTTCTTTTGAGAATTTGATCCTTTCTCCTCACTATCACCTTTCTTCTCAGGTAATTTCCCTCTCTGTTTTTCACTCATTTGTGCTTCACTCTTTTTGTTAGGACAGCAGCTAGCTACATGTCCCTTGGTGTGACATTTGAAGCACGATCTCCTTTTCAAAGACTTCTTAGCTGGAGTCTCTGAGGTAGATCCCTTATCAGATGGTGATGATCCCTTAGATGAACCTTGTTTAGTTTGCTTGATTTCAGATTTTTCTATGCTCTTATTTTTTGCAAACTCTACATTCGATTCATTTTCAATAACAGCAGTTTCGTTTTTCATATCACTACCTTGAACAAAATTAATCTTTTTAACAAAAGCTTGATTTTTATTCTTAGGCGGTGAATTTTTCTTTTTCAAAGGTTCCCTGTTATTGTTTTCCTTAGCCTCATAACTCTCAGATCCATCACCTTGACTTGATGTGGATGCGAAACTACTTGGTGTAGATGCCATAAAGTCTGCTAGCTCATCTTCACTAGGCAGGAATGAATAGTCATGACTAAGAGGAGGTGGAACTTCATTAAAGCCCTGGAAGCCCACACGGGTCTTGTCATTACTCTTCTTTAACCCACCCATCATGTGTTTCATTACAAAAGATGAATCTCTGAATTGACTCAATTTCTTTTCAAGTTCAACAATTTTGAGTTGTGCATCTGACAACTCTTTGCATTTTTCAGAAATCTCTTTTGTTTTCTCAGCCATCATTTCATGAGCTAAGTCTATGACTTGAAGTTTTTCGTTTAGTTTGCAGGTTAATGAGTCAATTTTACTTTCATAACCTTTTATTTTCTTCAAGTATGAGGATTCATTTCTTTTAGCAAAAAAGTTTGCTTCTTTAATGTTAGACATCTCGCTCACTATACTTTGGTTTTGTGTTGATAACCTGTCAACCTCACCCTGTAGTTCACGACATCTCAAACATACAGAATTAGATTGTACCTCTTTCTCATGAACTTCTGTATTTTCATCAGCAACAACCTGTTCAGCTTCACTTTCTTTCTCTACTTCAGCATCCACTTTTGCTTTAGCATTTTTCACTTCAGATTCAGCATCACTCACAGTAGTTTCAGCCTCATCAACTGGCACTATCTCTGCCATGAATGCCTGAGTGGCACTCTCATTCCCCTGATATCGCTTTTGTAATGCATCCCACATATCCTTTGAATTAGTGTACTTTGTGAAGGTATGCTTGATGCTATCAGGTAAGGACATCTTTATCGCAACCAAGGCTCTCTTTTCAGCCTCATACATCTTTTTATCATTCTCTTTCATGTTCACATAGTCTATTCTACGTGGTCTGCCCTCATAATCATGTGTAGGGTTTATGTACCCATCTTCAATACAGATCCACATGCGTGCATCCTGAGATTCAATGAAGGATTTGAAGTTGTCCTTCCATGTCAAATAATTTTCCACCTTCATCATCTTAGGCGGTTTGTTGGTAGTGCCAACCTCATGCTCCATTCTCAACAGCTCATTCAAACTAGACATGTTCGACATTTTTAACGTGACAGACTGATAAAACCGTACAAAATTTTTCCGAAAACAGTGGTTACCAAATTACACCGTTAGAATCGTCTTGAAAAGACAAATCCAATGATATATGATGTCAAAAACCGAATTCGGAATTTTCCATAGTTTTTTTTCCCCTAAAAATACGAGGAATGCAACGGTGCAGACGGTTTCTTCAGATGAGTTACGGATCAATTTCTATTTGCAAAACTGTGAAATTTTATCGACGCTTGCCAACTGAAATTCCACCCTTTTAAATTTGCTGGTATTAGGTCCTCAGTTAATTTCACTGGGTCCCTGATTAAATTCGCTGGGTCAGTGATTAAATTCGCTGGGTCTGTTACTTGTTCAATTTCGTTGGTTATCTTTGCTGGACAAATTCGCTGTTATAATTTCGCTGTTACGACGACCTGTAAAGTCGCCGAAAACCGTACTAATTTCGCTGTGGAAAATTATACGGTTACCAAAGTCGCCTTTGGATTTAACTTCGCCGTTCACCGAGATATGAGGTCTCAAATTCGCTGATCAGTCTGCGAAATTGTTAAAATCGCCCAGTAACTTTGGAAACTCAATCTGTTCGAAATTCTGAAGATTTTCCAACACAAATCTGCAAAATCAGAAAACCTAATCAGCTCAAAATTTTTTGAAAATTATGAAGAACAGATTGAAAACCACGAAGAACAATCTTCGAATCTTCAAGAAATTCAGCCAAAAATTCTTCCAGAATCAATCAAAAACTTTCCTGGAAACCCTGAAACCTGCAAAAAAGCACTCAAACAAACCAGAAGATCAAAACAGCCAACAAAATTCGAAAAATTTTATCAAAAATTTCGAAAATTTCAAAAACCCTAATTTTCATATTTCAAAGATTTCGAAAATTCTTCCTGTTTCTGCAGCCAACAATTCTGAACCGAGCCTTCAAGAGCCTAATGCTCTGATACCAATTGTAGGTCCCCTTGACGTATGGATCTTCACCGAATTGTCTTTCCAATCAAGAGTGCGGAATCCTCTTGATCAGAATATAGCAGAATGAGTAGAAACAGAAAACAGCAAATCACTTTCAAATCGGGTTTCTATTGAGTATCCAAACAAACGTTTTACAATCAATCAAACCCTAACCACACACAATTTCGTCTAAGTCTATGCTCTCACGAAATTACTCTCTCAAATATTGTTTTGGCTGATTAACCTGAACCCTAAAGCCTAACCTTGTTTATATAACACAAGGTTGCTATTTGGGCTAGAGTTTCCTACATGGGCAAAGCCCAATTCGTCCACCCTTGACCCAACTGGGTTTTGTTTAGCCCAAACTCTATAATCTCACTAATACAAAGCTAAACCCGCTAACCGTTTATCGTATTTCTAATTACAAGATATCCAAAGACCAAATCTAAGCTGTTGTCACAAATATGCACCAACACCTGTGCAAGCTCCATGGGTACCTATCGACCTGCAAGGCATGTAACAACGAGTCAACAATAAAGTTGAGCGAGTTCACAGTTGATTGTTCAGTTATTGAGTTCGTTTCAGAAATCGTAAGTTCGTTTCATAACCATGCGTTACCCAGTATCCTTGTTTCCCAAACCTTCACGACATTTAGTGGGGGCTTCCCATGTTGTATGCTACTAGACTAGTTGTATCTATAGGTGTCCTTCCCAATCCGAGGACAGTGGTAAGTATGAGATTACGTAGGTTTTACGTAAGTGCCCTTCCCAATCCGAGGACAGTGCAATGTAGGTTTTACGTAGGTTTAGCGCTGGTGTCCTTCCCCATCCGAGGACAGTGGTACGTAGGTTTAGCGCTGGTGTCCTTCCCAAACCGAGGACATTAGTACGTAGGTTTTACGTAGGTTTTAGCACAAGCGTCCCTCCCCATCCGAGGAAATGTGGTAAGTAGTCTAGTAGTGATGTAAGTACGAGTAGTCATTCAATCCCATTCCCAACCCACCGGGAATCCCATGACTTGGAAAGAGTGTGAACTCACCTCGGTTTGCTCGGTATGCTAAACTATTTGCTCACAATGATCAGTCAAGGCCGGTTACTAGATGATCCAACTAGAATTCGAGAGGGATGATGGTGCGACGATGGTTGCCGTCGGCTAATCAGAGAGGGAGAGAAAGCTAGGGTTTGTTAAAAAAAATCTCTGTGCAGATTACGTAAATATATGTATGCAAATCACAGTTGGGCCTTGTCTGGGCCTCGGCGTATCATTGGGCCGGCGAAACACTGTGTTTCGTCGAGATGAAGACGGCGAAACACTCCCTGTTTCGTCGAAGTGATTTATGACGAAACTGTAATTGTTTCATCGGGTTGCTTCGTCGGGTATAGCTCCAAATCTCAAACAGTTTAAGTTCATGTAACCAACACTTTAATCACATTAACTAGGTAACATATCAAACAAACATCTCAACATATAATCCAACACGTACAATTACAAGGCAAACAAGTCGTGTAAGCAACCAACTTAAACAATTAACGTGCAATTAATGCGAAGGTGGAATCTTGGAAACTCGAGTTGTCGCACATTTTATGTTTATCACATCCCCGTGAGACGAAATTTTGGTGCCCATAAGATCCCCTTGGTTTAAAACATGCTCTTCTCAGTAATAGGATTTATCAGATTCACTAACTGCCATCAATACCTGTTACAAAAATAGATTGTCATATACACATGTAACAAAACCCAAAAAAATATAAAGGTTACATACGTAATAATTTAATCGAATTTGTATCCATATTTTTGAAGGAGTTCCTCTCTTTTACCTGCTTATGCATTAAATGCATTACTATACTTTTTACATAGAGATCCATCTTTTTTGAAGGAGCTCCTCTTTTTTACCTACTTATGCATTAAATGCATTACTATACTTTTTACATAGAATTTTTTTAAAGGATACTGCATTTTTTTGTTTTATAAAATACTTGTGCTCATTTTCCTGTTCTCTTGCTTATCTCAATCCCTATATTGACATACTCATAACAAAAATATTATTTTTACAAGTATATAATTTATATTTTTTACTGTTAGTATTTTAAAAACAATCATATTATTTTGTGAAACCCCTAACCCAAAAAAATGAGTAGTGATCAACGAAAATGCAGAATTTTTGTTTTGTAACGAAGACATGGTTTTAGTAGGAAAACATCATAACGAAGCCATACCTTTATTTCCTTAAATTAACCCCTTCGGTCGTTGTTTCTTCTTCCTCAAAGATTCTACCTTGATTGTGTTATGATGCAAGATGATTTTTAGGAAGATGAACAATATAGAGACTTTTTGTTTCTTAATTTTCTCAAAACTTGGTATATGAAAGCTTTTGAGTTTTTGTAGGATCGTTCGACTGATCCGAATGAGTCGTTTAGAGAAGTTTTGATCTATTTCAGGTGCGGAAAACAAGAAATAGACTTAGTAACAGCTTGATCTTCACTTAATTCACTGATTGTATTGATTAAACGTTTGATTACAATCAATCTTCACACCGGCAGAGCTTCGGCATGGAATACAAGAACTCTATCTGATTTCGCTCAAGAACACATATATATAGTACTTGTGATTTCGCTCCAAGAGACACAGGGACCATATGAGCGAAATCAACTGACCACATAAGCGAAATCACCTACCTAAGACCCTATGAGCGAAATCAGGATCTAATGCACATACATTTCAAACGTATACTATTTTGTCTTCTAGCAAACTGATTTTCACGTGAGTTTTTGTCTTGTTCCTTGTGAATGTTGTAGACATGTGATGTCATTGGCATGATGTCATCATTAATAATGATGACATCATGCTTGATCCGAACCGCAACGTATTCGAGACTCGACATAAGACGAAGACGACAGATGAATGCACTAACAGACTCCCCCTCAAATGTTGACGAGTCTTAAGTGTCGAGTCTTCGCATCTTCAGTCTTTATCAGTCTCTTTTCTTTCTTGGCATATACCAGGATCTTCTCTTTGGCTCTAACCTCGTCAGACTCCCCCTCTCATCATGATGGGATCGCCATCTGGAATAAGCTATTACCTTGAGATTGCATCCTGGTTTTAATTCAGTTCAGTTTATATCCTGCACACATTTTCTCATAAAAAACATAAGTTTTTACTTAAAACAATAAGAAAAACTTACTGGAAATAGTTACATCAAGTTCAAATTAATGACCCTGATTAACTAAACTCAATTTCTTTCTTAAATCAAAATTTTTCAATTCAGTACACACACTCCCAAACCAGTTCATCTTGTTTAGCACTTGGAATTTTGAAAATCAGCTCATCAACATCAGTTGTCGAAAATCCTTTTGAATTTTTCAAAATTTATGCTAAAACACGCTAAAAATCTTTTTGGATTTTTGACTGAAAAGACATGCAGTAAAATAATATTTACAGACACTATTTTTGTGAGCTTGTGTAAGAGGATCATATCAGTTTATGTGACCAATCACTAGCACCGTTAAGCTTTTAAACATTTTAAGTTCTAAACGATTCACATGGATTAACGATATTGTTGTCCACTTAAACTCAATCTAAAAACTTTTGACATGCTTACCGATACGTTTAAGGTATATTAATTTTGCACTAAGTTCTTATGGACCCCACGATCTCAGCATATCCCCTCATCATGCAATACACTGACTCAAGTAATGCCTTTAAACTTTTATCAACTGTGATTTGTGCGAAAAACAAAGCAGAATGTTTAAACATTAACAATCAGGTCGATACTTCCGTATACGCAGAGAAAGTCCAATGTTTAAACAAAATAAGAAAAATAAAACAAGTTGAAGTTGTTTAGGCTTTAACCACCAGGTCGATACTTCCGTATACGCAGAGGTGATCCAAAGCTTAAACGAAACACCAAAGAAAATAAAGCAGAACGTTTAGGCAACAACATCCAGGTTGATACTCACGTATACGCAGAGGATGTCCGATGCTTAAACAAAAATAAAGAAATAAGACAAGTTTAAATATTTGCAAAATAAAATGCACAATCACAGTGACTTTTCAGCAAAGTTGTGAAAATTCACAAACTTAACCAGCTTTATGTCTTTCGACAATCAGCGATTACCGAGTAGGCACACAATCAAGAAGGACAAAACTAAGTACTATGCTTTTGACCATGTTTCCCACTAGAACTAGGCTTTTTCATTTAGGTTTGTATCGTTATCACAAATCTACTAGTCTAGCTGAGCCTATCGTCACATCTTTAGTAAGATCGTTTATCACATTACATCTTTCCATTTCTTTAGCATGCTGTGACAGTCCAACTGATGTACTATCATTTCCTCTTTTTGACAACAAAACTCATTTTTGTATTTTTCAATGTTTTTGACTTTTCAAATTTTCTATTTTTTTTTTAAATTTTTACTCCCCCTAAAATCAAAATATGTCTCAATTTTGATTTTCTGGGAAAATTTGAAAAACAAGCTATACAAGAAATATGACAACATGATGAGAATCACTTCAATTCTCCATTCACTTGGCTTGAACAATCAGAACTCCCCCTGACGACAAAACATTTTCCCATGGTGATTTCAAAACACTTAAGTTTGTTTTAATCAAAATGGTTTTTCCGGAAAATTAGTTTTGTAAGTCATTTCTCAAACATGGGGATCATTCATCACCTTGTTTTCTTTAACCACTTGTAAAAACTAACATTTGTCGATTTTTCAACACAATCACTTGTAGAAAATCAAGTACAACTTAATGTCCCTGATTTACCACTTGTAAGTCGAAATCACTTTCGTGAATTTCTCAAGAAATATGCCGATTCATGTTCCACAATTACCAACCTGGGAACTCCGGCAAGTCGGGTTTTTCATTTAAACAGATTCACCCAAGCCTGACGGTCCTTGGGTGTTTTTGAAATTCCATTTGACAATGATGGAAAATTTTCATCATTCATTGTCAAACCGGAATCACTACTTTTTACTTCAACACATGGCTCCTCTGGCTTTACCACACCAGATTCATCACCTGAACTTGGCTTGTCTGACTTTGAAGAGTCAGATTCATCGCCAACAGCTGGCTCCTTTGTTTCTGGAGAAACAAATTCATCACCAGCAACTTTCTTTTTCATCTTTCTCTCTTTCTTTACTCTCTCCTCTGTCCTCAGATTTGTATCTGAAGAATTCGTTTTGCTTGATTTGTCAGTCTTTGGCGAGCAAAATGATTTATCAGAACTTTTATCTGTTTTACCAGTTGTATCCGAGGACAAAATCCTTTCGAGATACTCTCTCGCCTTCTTCCTCTTCTTCCTCAGTCTGTCTTTTTGCCCCTGCGAAAGCTTCACTTTCGGTTTTAGAACTTTCTGTTCTTGAACTTTAGGTTCTTGAACTTTCTGTTCCTTGGGCTTTGCTTTGACATTGACTGGTTTCTTTGCTATTTTCTGAGATTCAGCCCTCGATCTTCCCTTTGATCTCATTGGGCAATCTTTAGCAATATGGCCAATGATGTTGCAGTTAAAGCATCTTCTTGACTCAAACCTCCAACTCTGGCAGTTAACAGCAATGTGTCATTGATAACCGCATCTGTAACACACTCTGTTATCGTACCAATCACCATTTTCAGCCCAAACATTCAGATCAAAGCACTCTTTAGCTTGGTGATAATCTTTCCTCCTCTTGTTTGCTGGATTTGGCCTTTGAGCTCTGTGGTCCGACCTGCACCACTCATTACCAACAATTTTTGAATTTTCAATTTTTACTTTTTGTAATTTTTTATTGCGATTGGATGATTGATCTGATGAACTTTTATTCTCTTTTTGAACATTTTTCAAAATTTTCTCTTTTTGTTTTTGTTCCACTTTCTTCTTCAAAGGTTTTTGCTTAGAGCATTCTCCCTTTTCAGTTGATTGTGGAACAGTTTCTTGAAACTTTTCTTTTAACTTCAAAAATAAATTCTTTTTCTTCATTTTTTCATTTTCATCATCAGATTTCTCATCGCAATCTTCAACTACGACTTTGTCATAGTTTGTGACATCGTCACTTATTTGAACTGAATTAACCAGTTTAGGACAGGGAATAGCTGAAGTATTTACATAAACCTTCAACTTTTCTTCCCATTCTCTGATTTTACCTTCTAACTCTTTGATTTTCTTTCGAGCACATTCAGCTTCTTTTTCAAGTCGAATAATCGTCTGAAGATGAGAATTTATCATTTGTTGCTTTTCAATGTTATTCTTGCTAAAAACAGATCTCCCATCTTCAAGAATTTTTATTTGACTTTGAAATTCTTTTTCAATTTTTGATTTTTCATTTCCAAAACTTTTAATTTTATCTTCAAAAATTTTCCATTTTCTTTCAACTTCTTGTTTTCTGATGTCAAACTGTTCAAGTCATTTAACAGTTTAACATTTTCAGATTTTTGCTTCTCACAAATTTCCTGCAAAATAAGAATCTGTTTAACATCAGTTTGCTTCTCATCCTTCAACTTTTTGACTTCCAATGTCAAACTTTCCACATCTTTCAAGAGTTTGCCATTGTCAGCTTCAAGTTTATCACATTTAGAGCACCCTGATGCAGAACTTGAAGATTCATTCTTCACAAATTCTTCATTTTGTGAAACTTCCTTTGTTCTTGTCTTGAATGATCCTGCACAAAAATTTTTAATGAAATTAAGAGGATTCGCATTCTCATCAATATAACAACCCCTCTTGTTATCGTATTTCATAACATTTTTTGCCTTAACACATTCAATAATCCTTTTGTTCATTTCGTCAATCACATCTAAACTTATATCCACCAAATGTGTTTCCAAGACCTTTATCAATTCTTTCTTTTTCTTTCCATTTTCATATTCATGAGTTTTAAGTTTGCTAATGAATTCTTTTAGATGTAATTTTGAAAAATTTGATTCACTTCTTAAATTTTTCAAAAATTCAATCCATTCAATAGGTAATGCATCGGCAAACTTTGTTATCTTTTCAGCATCTGTCAAGAATATCTCATGATCTTTTAGGTAACCAAGTAAAACATTATATCGGTTTACTAGATCATCCAATGTTTCATTTTTCAAGCACACAAAGTATTTAAATCTTTTCTCCCATCCAATCTTTTTCACCATTCTATAACTTTCATCTATAAACCCTCGATTCCAATCATTAAATTTCTCAAAATAATAATTTTCATTCTCATCAAACATCACTTCCATTTTTCAAATAGTCCCGACAAATTTCACTCAAAACACACTTTCACTTGTTCCGAGTATGAAGTGGGCTGCACTTGACTGTGATTGGGCCGAACAACTTCAACAATTCATGTAGACTGCACTTGAATAAATTTATTGGGCTGATCAATATATGTAATCCGATACTTGTTCACGTGATATCCGATAATTTCAAGTCACATGGGCCGATCAATATTAATACTCAAAACAAATTGATTGGACCTCAAAGTCCACTGAACCGACAACAACAAGTAACAAGATAAGATGATTGGGCCAATGTTTAAAAATGGCTGACAACTGTTGATTGCTTTCGATGTTTGCTGACACCTTTTTAATTTTCCAACACAAACTGATTAGTCTGTCAAATCCACTAAACCGATAACATAGTTTGATTGAACCTCAGAATAGACAATGTTTTCAAATAAATGAATAGACACTCTCTGACAATCACATGAATTCAATCAATGTTTCACATGCATAGCTGACCCATTTCATGCACACACAAATCGATATATTCACATGCACACATAAACCGATATATTCACATGACTCAATGCACTTTCAAACGGTTTGTCGTTCTCGATAAAAACTTTAATCACATGTACTGACACACACAGTTATGATTTCACACACTATATATCTTTCAAGTCAGGAGCGAAATCAGAAAACAACACTGTGGAGCGGAATCAGATGTTTTGGTTGTCCCAATGAGCGAAATCATGAAATGTCCGAATGAGCGAAACCTAATCGGAGGTTAATTTGATCCATTTTTAGTCTGATTTAAGCTATGAAACTTTCTAGGGTTTGTTAATAGTCACTTTTATACAATTTGTGAAAATTTGAACCGGTTTTGATCGTTAAATCTTCCTGAACTGATGAAAGAAGGTGTAGAAGATAGAAATCTCAATGAATTAAGGCTGTAATCTGCAAAACTTCTCCAACTGGCTCTGATACCAATTGTAGGATCGTTCGACTGATCCGAATGAGTCGTTTAGAGAAGTTTTGATCTATTTCAGGTGCGGAAAACAAGAAATAGACTTAGTAACAGCTTGATCTTCACTTAATTCATCGATTGTATTGATTAAACGTTTGATTACAATCAATCTTTACACCGGCAGAGCTTCGGCATGGAATACAAGAACTCTATCTGATTTCGCTCAAGAACACATATATATAGTACTTGTGATTTCGCTCCAAGAGACACAGGGACCATATGAGCGAAATCAACTGACCACATAAGCGAAATCACCTACCTAAGACCCTATGAGCGAAATCAGGATCTAATACACATACATTTCAAACGTATACTATTTTGTCTTCTAGCAAACTGATTTTCACGTGAGTTTTTGTCTTGTTCCTTGTGAATGTTGCAGACATGTAATGCATTGGCATGATGTCATGATTAATAATGATGACATCATGCTTGATCCGAACCGCAACGTATTCTAGACTCGACATAAGACAAAGACGACAGATGAATGCACTAACAGTTTTGATCTGGGGATAAGTGTAGTTGGTATATCATATCTGGAGCAAAAAAGAAGTGTAATGATGAATATTGAAAAGTAAACATCTTTTAGGGTTTTTAATTGATGTAGTTGGACCGTGTGTACTCTTTACATGTATCCCCAAGAGACTATTATGTACCCACTTTCCCAAACTACCCTTGTGGTAACTTTATTCAGATTTAAAGTACAACTAATCAATTTATCGTTGTTCTAATGCTCATAGACGTAGATCAAACACAATCAAGGGTTATGATGCAGTTTTCAAGGTTTTCTCAACTCAAGTGGGTTTTCAATTTATCCTTGCCCTATATATATATATATATGTATATATACACATATACACATACATACATATATATATATATACATACATATACATATACATATATATATATCATGTTTGGTTTCTTAAAAATGATATATTTCTAAGGCGTGCCGGGAAAGATATACATCGTTTAGTCTTTAAAAATATTTTATTTTTTAAGACTTGTCGGTAAGTTAATATATATATATTTCTTGTTAGTAAATTATATATTGTTACTTGTCCAATTTTTGTATACTTTACCGAGTCGGTTTAGTATTGTGAGGACTGGTAGTTCGATTCTAGATTGAACAACTCAGGTCAGATCTATCACTGTAGCTGTGCGGAATCCGTATACAGTGTAGGATATAATACGTGTTTAACAACGTTTCGTCCCTGATTTGATAATATAAACAACACAACACAAAACTATACAATGACACTAACAGGACAAAACATAGACTAAGTACAGACGAAAGCTACAGACATAGTGCATCTACAGACTCCCCCTTCGATGTAGCTGCAATCTTCCTTCCTGTACAATCTTCATCGCGCCTTCATGTTGCGTCTGTTCTCTCTTGCCTTCTTCCTTCTCTTTTCCTTCCTTTCTTCTAACATCTGTCTCCTCAAAGGTCTTCCCGTTTCATTCTACCACTTACGGTATTCAGGATCACCATCTCTTGATTTGGACCACCTAGGAATCTTATTTTCTTGAGATTCGATAGGTGTCTGATCTGTATCAGGTGGCCTTTTAAACTTTCTTCTTCCTATTTGAGCAGCTCTCTCTGCAATCTTCTTAAACCTTTCGCTTCTTTTCTCTTTCTTCAGAAACTCTTCCAACTCTAGATCCCTGAACTTTGATTCCCAATATCTCCCATAGTTGATATCCTTCGCAAAGCACACATTCACAATCTTCTGATATTGTTGGGCTTGAAATTTATCAGGCTCATTATAGATAATCTTGTTGAAGAACAAGCAGTCGATGTCTTTCTTCGAACAATTTACTAACCCCATTGGATCCAAGACATGTATACACCTGCATTCTCTGGTCTTCTCATCAAATAAAGTAATTATTGCTTCTGTTGTGCTTTGATTGTAGAGCCAGCCCTTGAAATCTTCATAAAAGTCTTGCTCCATTGCTCTAAGCGGCATATTCTTTAGACATCTTGGTGGTTTGATCTTTAAAGTAATATCTTTCTCGCCCGTTATAGGATCAACTTTTACAACTTGTTTCGGCTTGTGTGGCTTCCAATCATGAAAGTTCTCTTTAGCTTGCAACTTTATGTATTTGCATAGCCTTTGATCATGACAGTTCACCTCTAAACCATAGTAAAACTGCTTTATGTTCTTCGTTTGCACCAGTTCTTCTACATCCCACCAAGGTAACGTCTTTATATCAGATAGAAATTCAAAGTATTAGACTCTGAACTCTCTTCTTATAGCATAAACCTTTAGATCTTCCAAGTAGCCCCTTGAGAGAATATCACCTAGAGATTTATCTGGATGATCAGTGAAGTAATGTAGCGGCCGTTTAAACTTTCTTTCCTTTGGCATAACCTTGTACCATCGTTTTCGTTCCTCAAGAAGATCTTCCTGTGGTACAGTCTCAGGAACCCCCTCTGTAGAAATCCTCTCTACTACTTTCCTTCTTACTTCGTCTTCATTATGAGATTGAAATAATTCGGTCAATGTAGGAAAGTCGTCATCGACTCCAGAATAGTGAAACGGTGTATCTTCTTCAGAAATATCAGAATCTTCTTCAATGATCACATCTTTAAAGTTATCTGCTTCATTTACGAACTTGAAAGTGTATTCTCTATCAGGAGTAGGTGGTATCTCCTCTTCAATATCAAACTTAAACTTTCCATCATCCATTCCTAACTCCTCTAACATGGACTCTCGAGTCCTGTTCTCTTCCAACTCCCCCTCAACCTCTGCATGTAAGTAAATGACTTTGGGAAGCGTAAGAAATACCTTATCACCAGCATGCTGTGTTCAAGAAGATGAAGCTTCATGATGTTGATCCTTTTGTTGCTTATTTAATTCATCATTTAATAAGTCTTCAAGAGTATTCGGACCAGAACACTTCACAATCATCAACCCTGTAGCTCCCTGATCTTCATCATCATCACCATCATAATTATCAATCGCTTCAAACAAATCTTTTAATTCCTCATCCTCTTCATCATCATCTTCCTTTTCTTTATCATCTTTTGATTCATTATGACGTTTCTCAATGATCTTTCTTCTATCAAGCCTTATCTCTTCAGGAGTAACATCTTTCAACTCACCAATTGGAATGATAGCTAGAGAATTATCCACATCATCTTCAGCTACTTTCATTTCAACTTCATTCACATTAGAAGCTTCAACATTCAAAGTATTTACCTCTTCTGCTTGAGTTGGTTCAGGTTGGCTAGAAGATCCAAGAACTTCTTCAGTATCGACCACTAAACCCTTCTTTTTATCCTTCTTTGATTCAGCAGCTTCTTCAGCAAGTCTCTTTTCTCTTTCAGCCCTTCGTGCCTCAACCCTTTGAATCTCAATTTCATCAAACACAACTTGAACATTGATTCCAAGCTTATGTTCAACTACAGTGTAAAGCATGTTCAGCTGCTCATCTTTTATCACCTTGTCAGCTCTCAATCCTTCTACTTCTTTCCTCAATATCTCATTCTCTTTTAAAGTAGAAACATGTAGATCACCCAGCATTTCATGCAACATCTTGTTAGCACTATCAATAGTCTTATACTGAGCATTTACCTCCTCGATCTCATCTGTCAACTTCTGCATGATCTTCAATCTCTTTTCTTAGAGCCACATTCTCTGCTTCAACAGCTCCAAGTTTTTCTTTCGCAGCTTCTGACTCTGCTTCAGCTTTAGCCTTTGCTTTCTCCAATATACTTACTTTCCTTTCCAAAGCATTAATTATTCCTTCATTGAATAGATCACCAACATCTTCTAACCCTATTGGCCTTGCTCCAAGATCATGTGGAATTTTTGGAAATCCATGACTTGAGCTTTGTGAAGTTGTAGCTTTCTTTGATGCTGATGTAGGCTCTTCAATTGTTTTAGGTTGTTGCTCTGGAGTTTTCTCAAGATCATCATGAATATGAATAGTTGGATTGATAGGTGTTGGTGGAGGTGTCGACTTTCTAATTCCAACAAACTCTACCTCAACGTCTTCATCCCTTTCTTCAGTTCTTTCAACCCTTTCATACTCAGGAACTTCAGTTGTTTCTTGTTCAGGAATAACAGTTGTTGTTCCTTTTCCAGCTCTAACACTTCTCAGAACAGCTCTAGTTGGATGTGCTTTTCGCTTCTTCCTTCTGTTCTTCTTCTTTTCTTTAGGAGTTGGCTCATAAGTAGCATCTTCTTCGTCAGATGCTTTCTTTTTCTTTGGCGACCTTTTGAATTTCTGCTTTCCAGAAACATACGAACTTGGTGCAATCTTTGTTGGATCTATTTCATCTCTTTTAGTTTCACTGGAGTCTGTATGAACTAAACCTTCAACAAACGTCTTCTCCACATTCTGACCACCGGCTTCCACATTCTCTGCTGCCTTTTCTGCTTCTTTTTCAACGTTCTCTACAGTATTTTCTTTAGCACCTTGAGCAGCTTCAGCAGTTGATCACTTTTCGTAGTCTGCAAACGACATCTTCTGGCACACCCCGACCGCGTAAAACAACAAACCGCGACGGAAACGTCGGAGAGTGGAGCGAAAGAATTATTGTTACACAACCATGGTAATTAAAGTTTAGTTATATTAGAATTTAATGTTTACATTGTCTTAGTCTAAACCGATACGAAACATAAATTAAACTTGTCTAGCTTCGTTTTAAGTCACTAAGGCCCAAGTCTGTCTAAGTGTAGCACAAACATCATCATGCATTAGCACCTGAAACACATGTGAAAATAGGTACGCCAGCATAAAAATGCCTGTGAGATACATAGGTTTTGTTTATGCAGGATTCATGACTTGTAGTTAAAAGAAATGTTTAACAAAAGTAGTCATGAACCTTGTAAAATGTTTTCTTTTATAAAGTCATGTGAAAATCGATATGAAAATCATATGATATAGAAGAAAAATGCATGGTTAAATAAATAACCAAGTAAAATGAATTTGTGTAAATCATGTTGTTTGTAAAACAATGTCGTGTCTTTGTATAAAATGTTTCATGTCTTGTCGAAGTGGTTTAAATAACTCTACGATATGTAATATAACAAAAGCACTTATATATAGGAAGTACCAGCGGCGTATTCACCATGCTTTTATCATATTACACATAGCCTCGTTATATAGGTCACTTATCAATAACCAACCAAAATGTCTTGTTTAAACAAATGTCAAAATGTTTATTTGTAAACAATGTTCAATGTCATGTTTAAACTGTGTCATGTATAATCAGATGTAATGTATGGCACGTAGAAAGTATCTACTCAAACCATATGTATAATGTCAATGTGAAAACATATGTCATGTATGGTGAATAAATAGTATTTACTCAACCTCATAGGAAAAATGTGCAAAACAATGTTTTTGAATAAACCTAAGTTTAAATCAAAGGTTATGTTTTGCAGAAAACAATGCTTTATGGATACGATCATTTATGCAGTAATGTTTATCGCATACATTCAAGCCTTATGACTGTCGGATAAACCCTTAAACGAATTAAAGGTTCATCAATTATGTATATCGGATTCACAGTCTCCCCTACTTTAGGAAATTTCGTCCCGAAATTTATTTAGAGGAAACTTGTGAGAATAGATATGGATATTTTTCTTTCATCTGATCTTCACGTTCCCAAGTAAATTCTAGGCCACGTTTAGATTCCCAGCGAACTTTAACGATAGGTATGCGCTTGTGTTTGAGCCTTTTGACTTCGCGGTCCATGATTTCCACAGGTTTCTCAACGAAGTGCATCGTGTTATCAACATGAATTTCATCAAGTGGTATGTGGAGGTTCTCATCAGCTAAACACTTTTTGAGATTGGACACGTGGAAAGTTGGATGAACATTTCCAAGTTCAGGAGGTAGCTCAAGTCTGTAGGCTACTTTTCCGATTCTTTCAACGATCTTGAATGGTCCAACATAGCGTGGTGCAAGTTTTCCTTTCTTTCCAAATTTAATCACACCTTTCCTAGGGGATACCTTGAGTAGGACGTGATCACCGACTTGAAATTATAAGGGCTTGCATCGTCGATCTGCGTAACTATTTTGACGGCTTCTAGCTGTCTGAAGGTTATCACGAATCTTCTTGACCTTATCTGTAGTCTCTAGAATGAGTTCAGGTCCAGTAAGCTGAGCTTCACCTATCTCATTCCAGCAGACCGGTGAACGACATTTTCGACCGTATAAAGCTTTGAAAGGAGCCATGTTGATGCTAGAGTGATAACGGTAGGAGAATTCGATCAATGGTAGATGCGAATCCCAACTACCACCAAAATCGATCACACAAGCTCTAAGCATATCCCCAGTGTCTGGATTGTTCTTTCAGATTGACCATCCGTGTGCGGATGATATGCTGTGCTAAAATTAAGTTGGGTTCCCATAGCAGATTGCATGGTTCTCCAAAAATGAGATGAGAATCGAACATCTCTATCAGATATAATGTTCAACGGAACACCATGTCAAGATACAATCTCATCAACATAGATTTTAGCAAGTTTGTCAGCAGATAGATCCTCACGGATTGGAAAGAAATATGCTGACTTTGTAAGACGATCAACAACTACCCAAATGGCGTCATGACCTCTTTTAGTACGTGGCAACTTGGTAATGAGATCCATAGCAATGTTTTCCCATTTCCAAACCGGTATCTCTGGTTGCTCCAATAATCCAAAGGGAGGTTAGTGTTCTGCCTTAACCTTAAGATAAGTAAGGCATTTGGAAACATATAAGGCAATGTCTTTCTTCATACCCGGCCACCAGTACTGGGTTCGAAGATCCTTATACATTTTATCTGCACCAGGGTGGATAGAATAACGAGACTTATGAGCTTCATCCATTAGCAAGGTGCGAAGATTATCTTGTCTTGGGACCCACAAACGGCCCATGAAATAAAATAGCCCAAAGTCTTTCAGTTCAAGCTCAGGTTTAAGATGATATGGTAATTCCTTACCCATCAAGTCTTGTGTAACACAAGTATGTTGAGTCTGAGAAATGCAGGTTTGAATATCAGATCGAACCTGAACACAGTGAAGCTTGACACGTTCCTTACGACTCAGTGCGTCAGCCACGACATTCACCTTACCAGGATGGTAGCGAATTTCGCAGTCGTAGTCGTTTAGAAGTTCAACCCAACGTCGTTGCCTCATGTTTAGTTCTTTCTGATTGAATAAGTGCTGGAGACTTTTGTGGTCAGTAAACACTACACATTTTGTACCATAAAGGTAGTGTCTCTAGACTTTGAGAGCAAAGACTACTACACCTAACTCAAGATCATGAGTCGTGTAGTTTTTCTCGTGTATCTTTAACTGTCTTGATGCATAGGCTATGACTTTATTTCTTTGCATGAAAACACAGCCAAGGCCTAAGTTGGACGCAACACAGTATACGACAAAATCATCGTTGCCCTCAGGTAAAGTTAAGATAGGTGCATCAGAGAGTTTCTGTTTCAAGGTCTGAAAAGCTTCTTCCTGTTTGGATCCCCACTCAAAAGGTTTATTCTTTTGAGTTAAAGCAGTGAGAGGAACCACAATTTTAGAGAAGTTTTCAATGAAACGACGGTAATAACCTGCTAATCCAAGAAATGAACGAACCTCGGTAGGAGTAGTAGGTGTATCCCAATCCTTAATCGCACTGATTTTGGCGGGATCTACATGTATACCTTGTTTGTTGACGATGTGCCCTAAAAATTGAACTTCCTTAAGCCAGAATTCACACTTGGAGAATTTGGCGAAAAGCTGTTCTTTCTTTAGGAGCTCCATTGTAAGACGGAGATGTTGTTCATGATCAGCTCGTGTCTTTGAATAGATCAAAATGTCATCAATGAAAACAATGATGAACTTGTCCAAATAAGGCTTACAAACCCTATTCATCAAGTCCATAAAAACAGCAGGAGCATTAGTTAAACCAAAAGGCATAACAGTAAACTCGTAATGACCATATCTTGTACGAAAAACTGTCTTGGGAATATCTTCTTCAAGTACACGAAGTTGATGATACCCAGAACGTAGATCAATCTTTGAAAAGCAAGCAGCGCCCTGTAGCTGATCAAAGAGATCATCAATGCGAGGTAGGGGATATCGATTCTTGATGGTAAGCTTGTTGAGCTCACGGTAATCAATACACATTCGAAAAGATCCATCTTTCTTTTTAACGAATAGGACGGGAGCGCCCTAAGGTGAAAAGCTCGGATGAATGAATCCTTTGTCAGAAAGCTCCAGGAGTTGTTTGGATAACTCTTGCATCTCAGACGGTGCAAGTCGGTAAGGTGATTTAGCTATAGGATTAGCGCCAGGTACAAGATCTATAGGAAACTCAACTTGGCGTACAGGGGGTAAACCAGGTAATTCTTCAGGAAATACCTCAGGATAATCCCGAACAACATGGATATCTTGAATAGTCTTACCTTTGCCTTTCTCTTCTACGACATGTGCCAAGAAGGTGACATAGTTCTTTCGTAGGTATTTTTGGGCTTGGGTACAAGACATAAGTTTAAGGCTACTAACGGGTTTCTCCCCACGAACTTCTAAGATTTCACCAGTCGAAAACGGAATACGAACAATCTTCTCAAAGCAAATCACCTCAGCGTGGTACTTGGCTAACCAATACATTCCTACTATTACATCAAAGCTCCCAAGTTGCATCGGCGTGAGGTCAATAGGAAAAAGATGGTTATTAAGGTTCAACTGGCAGTTTCGAAGAACGGAATCGAGTACAACGGGTTGACCACTAGCTACTTCTACTGTCAAGGGCTTTCCTAGTTTTGTTCTAGTCATCAAAAGCAAAGGTTCAAAAGCTAAGGACACAAAACTCTTATCGGCACCCGAATAAAACAGAATAGAAGCAGGTTGGTTGTTAACAAAGAACGTACCAAACACCACATCGTTATCTGCGCGTGCCTCATTTGCATTCAAATTAAATGATCGACCACGAGCCTGTACCTGATTTGCGTTTGCCAACTTCGGGCAATTGTTCCTGTAGTTGGTCGGATCCCCACAATTGAAACACGAACCAGGCGGGTAGTGAGGTCGTGCAGGATTCTGGGCAGGGTTTTGTGCAGCTTGATTTTAGTTAGGAGCGAAACGACAGGTGTTTGCAAGATGACCAGACTTACCACAGTTTGCGCAGATGAGGCATTGCACTTGTGGCTGGTGGTGGCTGTTACATTTGTCGCACAGTGGTGCATGTGTCACACCCCAACCGATGGCAGAAACATCG
This sequence comes from Helianthus tuberosus, assembly GCA_030545235.1. Taxonomy (NCBI): domain Eukaryota; kingdom Viridiplantae; phylum Streptophyta; class Magnoliopsida; order Asterales; family Asteraceae; genus Helianthus; species Helianthus tuberosus. Next base: position 124,858,413 of record CM060442.1, on the reverse strand, counting down.
GGGCATGTCACTAAGTGAAACAGATTGTCCATGAGTATCCATAACAACTATTAGTTACCAGATATTTAAACGCCACGTCCCATACCATAACATATCCAAGTAAAACAGTTATTACAAATAATTGTCTAAAAAATAAACACTGTTCCGACAACTCAGATTTAAGCGTGACATAACTAGACCCCTAGCTTGATTCACCAAAGCACAGCATTTCCTAGCATCTTAAGCACCTGCCACATACGTTAAAATAGAGGTCAATACACATAGTGTAAAGGTGAGCATACAAGTTTAATAGATATAATAGAGTTCGGAATTGTTTATGCATAACCAGCATGTAACACGTAGCAAAGTGAAAGCTAGTAGGTTAGCGATAGAGAAATATGCACAGACGTGACTGCGAGTTGTAGAATACGCAACACATATCCCCACTAGGACACGTGAAGTAAAGCCCTTAAAAACCCCTGTCCACGACAGGTGCTGAGTCCAAACTATAGTACTATCGTTGCTAAGGTGTCAGGCAACAATCATTGTGTTAACATAACATATAAGCATCCATCGAATACACGTAACATGCAATAGCGGTCGGTGTATAAATAGTGTTTGCATTGTGTGATTGATGTGATTTGAATATAGATAACGTATGTAACACCCACAAGTGCGTAAGGCAAAAAGAGATCGAGTATACTCACAGATTGTGCTTAACAAGTAAACACTCTCTTGGATTGAAGGGACCAAGTGTCGAATGGTAATCCGATCGGATGGTCATTCGATCGGATGTCAATCCATTCGGATGGTCATCCGATCGGATGACCATTCGGTCGGATTGATATCTTGCTTGGTTAGGATGTGTTTGTGTATGATGGCTTTGAAGTTTTCGTTGTAGCATTTTGAAAATAAAGAAGTATCTCTACCTTTCAGGTCGTTCGATCGAGCGGTGGTTCTGTCACACCCCCAAAATGCCCCATGCGGAAACCCCCGCGAGGCGTGTGACGTACCAGGATCTAGCCACCAATCACATTGAACTCACGCATGATTTAAATAAAAACTTTCATTTATTAAGATAAAGTATTACATTACATAAAGTATAACTCATCGTATTCAGCGGAAGCATAAATCATTTGTTAAGTGTTACATAAACCGTATGTACGAAAACCATTAGACTTCTCTCGCGATCCCATGCACTACGACCCATGACCACTCCAGCATCCCAGACAGCAAGTTCCACGATCCACAAACACTATAACCTGCGAGCATGCACACACGTGTATCAGATAACGCTGGTGAGTTCATAGTTTTATGAAAACGTTAGTTACCAAGTGTTTAATTATGTTCATTGATTACAATGTTGATAATACCTCGGATACAAGACGACTCCAGATTTATTTTGCCCGTTCCCCAATGCTCCTATCAAAGCATTAGGCATGACTGAGTCATTAGTTCACACCCGTCCTCTCAGGTACGGGGTGAGGGTGCCAAACCTAGATAGCGCTACCAACTAATACTCCGTTACCTCTCAGGTAACAAACAAGATGGGACTTAAGGGTGATAGGACGAGTGTATTATCCAACATTCCAGATTTTACCCACAAGACGTATTCCTCTCAGGAATACCCATTTAATTTACCCAACAACCTATCCCTCTCAGGGATACCCAATGACTATCCCAACCACCGGGACACATGCTCAAGAGAAACGAACTCACCTTTGATTGCTCAGATTGTTAAGTTACTTTACCAGTTCCAAGTTGGTTAACCATACCCTACCATGGTTACCAAAGATAATCAGTTTCATCAATATATACCCAAATCACGTATTCGATAAGTCACATGTAATACCATTGTCACATAACACATAGCAGATGATTGGTTTTCTTACACGTTTATATCACCAGTTCATGTTCCCAACAATGGTTACCAATAACGTCAGTCTTACCATCACTCAAGTTATCAATTTTACACAGCTTACATCTATCACGAGATCACAGTATGTCAGGTAGCAAATACACATTTCTAACACAAGTTTACATCTCATGTAAATGTCATAAAGTATCACATAACACCACAGGTGAGTTTGCTAAACATACACATCGAACCAAGTTTCTTATTTTCATTGACATGCAACAAGGATCGTTTACACCCAAGTATCTATCATCCTCATCAACATAGGTACCTACTGTTCAACTCATTCTCTTTCTCGACGAAGTACTTCCTTGCGACGAAGTATCTATGTGACGAAATACCTATTCTTCGCCGGGTTCACATATGACGAAACACCACTAAGTTTCGTCGAGGTTACTTATGACGAAACACCACTAAGTTTTGTCGAGGTTACTTATGACGAAACACCACTAAGTTTCGTCGAGGTTACTTATGACGAAACACCACTAAGTTTCGTCGAGGTTACTTATGATGAAACACCACTAAGTTTCGTCGAAGTCAGTTAATGGGGCCCTGGTCACATAACATCAGTTCCATATTTTTCAGTAAGATCAAATCGGTTACACTTTTGCTTTTACACAACCCAAGCAAGCAATTTCTATCTCAACACAACTTCGCATGAATTCCTAATTCATCACATAATCAAATCAACAGAATCAATCAAAATCATCACTCCACTCAATTCATAACATTCATATATCCTACAGTTCGATTCAGTGATATGTGTTTTATCAAATACTAGGTCATAATTAGCATGATATCATTAACCGACCATCTCATTCTAAATTCGTTTCGTCGTCGTTTTTCACACTGATTCACATGAACACAGAACATCATATCATTATTATTTCTATCAGCATGCAACCCTAGCATAACAATCATGTACCAACACAAACACATGTAGCAAGAGGATTAAATCACACAACGGTAAGAACATACTAACCAAGCAAGCAAGATAGGAAATCGAGACGATCCTTCAAGGTGAAACACGGCTGCCGTCGACTTGTTCTAGAGAGTAGGAGGGTTAGGGTTTTAGAAATCGTACAACCGTGTATAAGTTATAGTACGCACAGGGCCTGGCCCTAACCGGGGTTCTCTTGGGCCGAAGCCCATCTTGGCGAACCATATATTTCGTCGGACAAAAGGTGACGAATAACCATTGGCGAACCATATATTTTGTCGAGTACAAGATGATGAAGAACTAGCATATTTCATCGAAGGCAAGGTGAAACATAAACAACTCATTCTAAATTGTTCATTAAACAACCAACATAACAACACATAAATGGTGCACATAATACAACATAAAGCAATTTGCTGAAACACGATTTCCAGACAACTGATGAGTAGAGAAAGGACCTTGAGATTTCGGGTTGTCACATCATCCCCAACTTTAAAGAAATTTCGTCCCGAAATTTGACAAGTAATCCGAAACAGCAAGACATTACGTTAACTCAGGATGACTGTGGATTTTCCGCGGGTACCACATCATCCCTAACTTGAAAAATTCACCAGTGAACTCCGGTCCACGTCTTGAGTTCCAACGAACTCTCACAATTGGAATTCGACTGTGCTTACGAACCTTGACTTCCTGATCCATAATTTCTATTGGTTCCTCAACGAAATTCAATTTGTCATCGATCTTTAGTTCTTGAAACGGTACTACAAGTGTTTCATCGGACAGACACTTCTTCAACTGCGAAACACGGAAAACATCATGAACGTTACCCAACTTGGCAGGTAACGCGAGCTTGTACGCCACCTTACCAATCCGTTCCAAGACTTTGAATGGCCCAACATAGCGCGGGTTAAGCTTGCCATGCTTTCCAATGTGTACCGCACCCTCCCAGGGTGAGACTTCCAATATGACACGTTTGCCTGCAGAGAACTCCCAGTGTTTCCTAAGTTATCAGGTTTCCTGGCGATCACGCGTTATCGCTACACGATTTCCAATCTAAATAATCTTCCCAAGAGTTTCGACTGCAAGTCCTGGACCCGTGATTAGGTTGTCATCCACCTCAGTCCAATAAGGAGGTTGGCATTATCGTCCATGTAATGCCTCAAACAGAGCTGTATGCATACTAAAACGGTAACGGCCGCAGTAGAACTTACCCAAAGATAAGTGTCCTTCCAAATGTTTACTAAAGTCAATCACGCACATGCTCGCAGCATGTCTTCGTGTGTCAGGATGGTTCATTACAGTGATAAGTAATGCTCATGTCTAGACGTGAGCCAAGGGTGTTGTGTATTACCCCGGCTTAAATCAGGTTATAGATCAAAATCAGGGGTAATAGGAGTTGGCACCTCGTGCCTAAAAAGCCGCCTCTCTCAGAGCAATATTCACAAACTTGTGAAGACTCGTCAGTTTCCTTGATTGCAAGAGAGTGTACTGGTTGCATGAGACAATCAACGATCACCTAGGTGATATCGGTTCCGTTCTGAGTTTTAAGTAAACCAGTGACAAATCCACGGTAGTCTGTTCTCATTTCCATATGGGTGTTTCTGGTTGCTGACACAAACCAGTAGGTTTCTGGTATTCCACCTTGACTTTCGCACAAGTCAAACATCGTTCACATACAGTGCTATGTGGGCCTTCCTGCCCGGTCATCAATACAAGGCTTAAAATCCTAATATCTCCTATCAAACCCAGACTACTAGAACATCGAGGCCGGTGCGCTTTTCTCAACACAAGTTTTCTCCAGTTGCCGTGTAGTGGAATCCATATTCGTTCCATGAAGTATCGAACATCGTCCAATCTCGCCAAAAGTTGCTCCTTCATGCCCCGCATGGGTTCAATCTTTAAAAATTCTCTTCCTTCAGTTCTTCAGTCTGAATGGAGCAAGTCTGATCAGGTAGGTTAGAGTCGATAGTGAGCTGCAAAGCTCGTGCATGCTCAGGTTTCACAGTCAACGTCATTCAAAAGTTACATCCGGCGATGCCGTCACACGTTTAGCTCTTTCGAACAAGGGTACACGGGAGGCCCTTGTGATCGGTCTAAGTAGTTCATTTGGTACCGTCCAAGTAATGCCTCCAACTTAACTCCAAAGACCATGGCTTCCACCGCAGGTTGTGACTCATGCCATTCTTCTTGTAACTCCACTATGTAAGCCATCACCATCTCGTGTTGCGTCGGCGTGTAACTGGGACTCTGATTCGAACCATCATGGTATACCACTAAATCACTCGTACCCTCGGGTATAGACGATGCTCAGTGCATTGTAGTGTTGGGTTTCAAAAGCTAAAAAGACGTCCTCCTACGTCCTCCTGTTTTGTCTCCCACGAATACACAGCACCCTGCTGTGCTGAAGAGGTTAAAGTTGCGCGATCTTCGAAAATCCCCCGATGAATCTGCGATAGTATCTAGCGAAACCAAGGAATTGCTGTATCCCCGAAGAAATCTTTGATGCCAACCAATTCCACTAAAATGGATCTTAGCGAGATCCATGTGTATCCTCACTTCATTGACTAAGCGACCAAGAAAGTGTACTTCTCGAATCCTTAAGTCACACTTAGGTAGATTTCGCATGCAGTTGCTCCTCCCTCAGGAGCTCTACAATAAGATATAAATGCCGCTCATGGTGTTCCTTTCTCCTGGAAATGATTCAAAACGTCATCAATGAACACGGTCGATTCATGTGATCCATAAAGCTGCTGGTGTGTTGATTAACCCAAAGGTCGTGGAGTACAATGTCGCAATGGCCGCATTGCATTCGATATGCCGTTTTAAGAACCTTCTCCCCTTGGACTTGCATCTGATAATAGTTCGTTCGTTAGTCAACCCTCGATTGGGAGCTTGACCCTCGCAACTGGTCAACAGGTTGTCAATACATGGTCGAGGCGGACGGTTCTTGACAGTCTCCTTGCTGAGTTCTCGATAATCAGTACACATATGAAAAGGCTTATCTTCTCGGATATAACTGGGGCTCCCAAAGCTAAAAAATGGGTCTGACAAAGCTCCTGTCCAACGGTTCTTGTAGTTGATTAGATAGTTCTTGCAATCCTCCTGGTGCAAGACGGTAAGGAGTACGATCAGTCAAGGCTGTCTCTGGCATGAGATCCAACTGAGAGTCTACCTAGTAGCTGTGGAAGAAGACCTGAAAGTTCCTCGAGTAGCACGCTGAGTGGAATCACGAACAATGGTGGATCCTCGATCCTCTTTCCTTAGCCTAAACATTAGTAACGGTTGCCAACATAGTGGGGTAGTCCCTCCGTTGACACTCCTGACTTTCATTGCTGAAATGATACTAACCTTTACACCACACTGATGCTTTAGGACAGACGACGATTCGCCACTAGAGAGAGGGATACTCAAAATTTTCTCCTAACAAGGTATATCCGCACAACATCTGGACAATCAATCCATACTAACAACTACATCGAAACTATCAAGGATAGCAGAAGAAAGGTCAAAGTCAAACACTTGTCCCACAAGGTCGAGTTTGCATCCCAACGAACATATGAGGCCTCGATTGACTTGCCATCGGCCGATTACACAACAAATTCGGTTTCAAGAAGTATCAGGGTTGAACAGAATGGAGACGAAATGATTAGTTACCAAGAACTTGCAGGCCACCATGTTGCTATATTCCTGGCATCGTCCACGCCAATCCTAAATGCCCTTCCACGAACATCATTTCCAGTGTTGTTGTTTTCGTTACAAGGATTTGCAGTCTATCGTCATCCCCTTGGTTGTTGTCGTCTTGATTTAACAACGGCCAAGCCATGTTGTAGGCACCTCCATTTCCATACTGTAGGCAACGATTACGAGTACCTTGATGCCGTCGTGACTGTTGCCTCGGTGTCGTTACTTGTAACGGAGCCCTGCGATCTCTTACCAATAGGGTCCATCTTTCACATTCCATGTCACGTCCTAAGGCACTACTCAATGTGCTAGCAGTTACACATCCCACACTATAGTCAATTGCCATCGTTTATGTCCCAATTGATTCGTAAGAGTTGACTCCCATAAGTCGCTGTCTAGGATTAAGGGTTCGATTGAAGTCGGTTTGCTAGTGTTCGTCGCCGGTAATCCAGGGTCGTTCTAATACTAAGGTCGGTAGGACACTATGCTCATCCTCTTGTCCATCGATCTAGCAGGTGGATTGAGTAAGACACGGTATGTGGCGAGAGTGTTGTAGAAGTGATCGCACTTACAGAATCTGAGGTGTCAATACATTAAGTTCCAGCCAATGAAGAGGAGTGAGAAAGGTATCGACCAACTCAGGGACGTTCGTACGAGCACGTAACATTCTATACAGTTCGCTAAACGTTCAGATGAGTGTTCAGGTAACACTCGATAACATCGAGATTCGTAAGAATTCAGAGAGGAGTGAAAAGATCACGTTCAAGTAGGAGACAATCACTGCTATGACCCCTATAGGTTTGTTATGCTTCTCATTGATCAATTGACGGAACAGAACCCATTTTTCACTTGTTAAGCCTCACTGGGACTCACAGGCACCCCACATTATTATTATGTGTGCACCCACAATAATATTGTGATTTGCATGCTCATCTCAGCTCCTCCTAACTCATGTCAAATGGTTCCTCAAACTCGAATGCCAAACAAAGGTTATCAAAATGATAAGATCACAAGAATCTAATGTGACAACCCAAGTTTCCAAGGCCTTTACTTGACACATTACTCGTTTTGTGCTTAGTTTTTGTAATTCATTGCACTTTAACTTGCCCGTGGTTGGCATATATGGATGTAGTTATTTTAAATATTGAATTGTGAACTATGTGGTGTGTGTTAGTTAATAAATAAAATTTGAATATGTGATAGAAATTATTAACCTTCACCACCCACACACACATGATGAAGCTTGAAAGCTTCGTCACAACAACCACTTGAGGAAGGTTAACCTTCCTCGAAACTGAAGACACCTGAAGCTAAACCTTCATTACCCTCATACTTGACGAAGCTTAACCTTCCCCATCCACATACTCGGCGAACTTGAAACCTTCGTCGGGCACGGGCTTTGGCCCAAGACTGTTCGACTGGCCCAATTACATTTACGTTATATCTTGTGAGATCGCTTAGGGTAGAACACTTTTAGAAAACCCTAAACTACTCTTCTCCTATGCGACGGCAACTACAACATTGGTGCCTTTCTTCACGATCAATCCATTAGTTTCTCTTTTCCAGTTAGTGTTTAATCCGCACATGATTGATTGTTTAATATTATCGTTAATTGTGTGTTTTAAATCATGACTATGTGATACTAGGTTATCGAATACGGTTCCTCATGTAAATGGTTTGATGTTTCTGTCATGAATCATGTAGAACAGATCTTATGTTATGAAAGCTGTTGTTTAGGCCACTATTCATACATTAGTTAATGCTTGATGCTCATATTGTTTGGGTGTCGAAGGATTTTGTATTACTGTTTGGTATGTGTGGGTGATCTGGGGTAGTATAATTCTTGGTTAAGTTGATGTTATAATTGATGATGCGAACTGTTAATTGAATAATTAAAAGTGATTGTATGAATTGTTATGATTGAGCAAATGGTTGTTGTAGCCGTCGTAACTGTTAGAATGTATTAGGGTTCCTGTGTTCTGTAACTGATGATGATGATCATGCTTACCTGGGGAACCTTCAGTTGAGGAAGGTTAAGGTTCCTCGTGAGGAAGGTTAAGGTTCCTCGTGAAACTTGTAAGTACTTAAGGTTCCTCATGAAACTTATAAGTAACAGTAGTTAAGTATGTTAACTATGTTAGTGTGATAACTCTGTTAGTATGATAACTCTGTTAGTGTGATAACTCTGTTAGCATGATAACTCTGTTAGTATGTTAACTCTGTTAAGTCTGTTAACTAATAACCCATGTTAAGAATAGACTGAAAACTCAACTATGTGAAACACGAATTATATCAACATGAGATAACTGTTATGTGTTACTTGATAATGATTGCCTAAGCACACTTTGTGACATAGAATTGCATGTGGATAGTTACGAACTTAAACTGATTGTATCTATACGTGTACACTATAGGCTTTGACTGAATAAATTGAACGTGTAGTTAAGCATACCGAGCAAACCGAGGTGAGTTCACACTTTCTACAAGGCATGGGATTCCCGATGGTTAGGGAATGGGTAAAGAGATTAAAGAGAATCTGCATATTCTCCTTGGGTAGAATGTGTACCTCCGCTCCTCCATAGGAAGGACGACAACCTTGAACCTGCGTAATCTCCTTGGGTAGATTACGTACCTCCGCTCCTCCATAGGAAGGACGACAACCTTGAACCTGCGTAATCTCCTTGGGTAGATTACGTACCTCCGCTCCTCCATAGGAAGGACGGCAACATTAACTTACTAGACAAAACTCTATCATGAAGTCCCACATTTTTATATCGACTTAATCGCCGGGCCAATGGCGAGCGGGACATTAGTTAATAGCGCTATTAGGGTTGACAAGCCTCACACCGTGCCGGTAGGACGGGCGTGTACTAATGGATCTGGGCACTTAGTCAATGATGATAGACATTGACGTAGCCACGTAGGGCACAACTATTGTTCGTCAGTTGTTGATATGGTAACGGTCTAGTGGTTCACATGGGGAAGCCCCCACTGGTTATGGATATGGTTTGGGAAACAAGGATATTGGTTAACTTGTGGTTTATGAAACAACGTATGGTTTTCGAGACAAACACTAAAACTAAACAACCAACTGTGAACGCGTTCAACTTTGTTGTTGACTTGTTGTTACATTCCTTGCAGGTCGTTAGATTCTTATGGAGCTTGCACGAGGAGGAGAGGTCGTTGTGGCATATGGACTGTTATGTCCTGTGCTTAACATTTGAACTCTAAACTATGTTTTGGTTATTTAAACATTACTATGCTTCCGCTGATTTCTTAAACATGTTTGGTTTATTTTGAAACACCAATTATATTAGGTTTGGTTTTGATTACTTAATTGCATTGTTCAATATGATTGGTGGCTTGATCCTGGTCATGTCACGCCTCCAAGCGGTGATACTCCGCATGTGGATTTTGGGGGTGTGACAGATTGGTATCAGAGCCATTGGTTATAGTGAACTTGGTTTTAAAAAGGGGAAAAAGAATTTTGTCAAAACCAGACTATAACCTGTACAGTGCTCAACGATCCACAACGACGCTTTGCTCCACGTGCAAGGCTCAACACTATAGGTGATATGATTTATGTTTATATTGCCTGCTTGTTAGTCACATAGTACATTGCTCATGATATGCTTAGATAAACGTAGCAACGATTGTTTGAAACACATGTGTGCTTACTCTCTTCTGTCATCGCACTTTCGCGACACCTTTCTCACTCATGTTTCCTTTGATGTGAAGATCATGGGTGGACGTGTTAACCTAACTCAAGCCCAGCTGACGGCTTTGATCAATGAATAAGTTACTGCAGCACTCGCAGCTGCTCAGGTAGGAGGTATAACCTGCCATTGCAACTTACTCTAGGATCTTTAGATCCTACTCTCGTAAACCAACACTTATGCTTAACTTTGTCTCTTCTTACACACACGACAGGTCAACCTGCTCAGCCTCCTGCATGTACCTTCAGTGGTACAGAAGGAGTTGTAGGTCTCCTCCACTGGTTTAAGAAGCTCGAAGATGTCTTCGAGATGTGTGAATGCCCTGAGGCTCGTAGGCTAAAGTTTGCTACTGGAACACTCGAGGGTGCTGCGTTAACCTGGTGGAAGGCGCAGGTTCAGCTGTTGGGGCTGGCGGTTGCTAATGCCACCCCATGGAACGACTTCAAGGAGCTGATCAAAGAGGAGTACTATAGTCGGGATGACATCCACAAACTAGAGGTAGAATTTTTCAATTTGAAGATGTCGGGGTCTGAAATCGAAGCATATACGAATAGATCAAACGAGCTGGCTATCTTGTCTCCTTCTATGGTAGACCCTCCCATCAAACGTATCAAGCTGTATCTCAAGGGTTTAGTGCCAGAAATTCAGAGCCATGTGACTTCAGCTAATCTTGGCACCATTCAGCAAATCATCAAGTTGGCTCATCGTCTCACTGATCAGGCAGTTGAGCAGAACAAGCTGCCCAAGCGTATTAGCGCTACTACTACTGATGCTCCTAGTGATAACAAGCACAAGTGGGATGGAAATTCAAGCAAGGGTTCTACTTCTGTTCAGTCCCAGTCCCAGCAGCGAAAGACTGAATACTTCAGGAGTCCTGCTCAGCAATTCACAAGCAGTCAGAATCAGAGTCAAAGTGGGTATAAGGGAAACCACCCTAAGTGCAATCGATGTAACTTGCACCACAGTGGGCATTGCAACAAAGGTCGCTGCCATCGATGTAACAAGCTTGGTCACGCAGCAAAGGAATGCAGGAGCCCATATCATGCAAATCAAAATTGTCAGCAGCAACAGGCTCCACAGAACCAGCAGCAACAACAACAGGGTAATAAGGGATGCTTTCAGTGTGGTGCTGAAGGCCACTTCAAGAGGAACTACCCCCAACTAAACCAGAATCAGAACAACAACAATCAAGGGAATGGAAACAATGGGGGTAACAATGAAGGCAATGGTGCTAGGGGACGTGTTTTCGTGATTGGTCAGGGTGAAGCGAGGAACGATCCCAACGTTGTTACGGGTAAGTTCCTACTAGATGATTTCTATGTTTCTGTTTTATTTGATTCGGGTGCCGATACCAGTTATGTGTCTCTAAAAGTTAGTCAAATGCTTAAACGTACCCCAACACTTTTAAACACCAAGCACATGGTAGAACTAGCATACGGTAAAATTCTTGAAGCCACACACGTAGTTAAGGGTTGTAATCTCATCTTAGCTGGTCAGACCTTCTCTATCGACCTCATTCCTATCGTTCTGGGTAGTTTCGACATTGTTATTGGTATGGATTGGTTATCTCAACATCGAGCAGAGATCCTTTGCAAGGAGAAGATCGTCCATATTCCTCGTTCAAACGGAGAACCTTTAGTGATTCATGGCGACAAGAGTGGTGCTGTGGTGGGCATCATTTCTTTCCTTAAGGCCCAGAAGTGGTTGCGAAAGGGCCACACTGCTATTTTAGCCCTCGTTACGGACACCTCAAAGAAAGAGAAGAAGAAAATAGATATTCCGATCGTACGTGACTTTCCAAAAGTGTTTCCAGAGGAATTGACAGGTCTACCGCCCCACCGTCAGGTTGAATTCCAAATCGAGCTAACACCTGGAGCAGCGCCCATAGCTCGAGCACCTTATCGTTTAGCCCCATCAGAACTAGAAGAGCTGTCTACGCAACTACGAGAGCTCTTGGATAAAGGTTTTATTCGTCCCAGCTCTTTGCCCTGGGGAGCTCCAGTATTGTTTGTGAAGAAGAAGGATGGTACCTTCCGTATGTGTATTGACTATCGCGAACTCAACAAGATAACTGTGAAGAATCGCTATCCTCTTCCACGCATTGATGACCTGTTCGACCAGCTGTAAGGGCCGAGCTATTACTTAAAGATTGATCTGAGATCGGGATATCACCAGCTAAGAGTCCAAGATGAGGACGTCTCTAAAACAACATTTAGAACTCGTTATGGGCACTACGAGTTTTTGGTCATGCCCTTCGGGCTGACAAACGCACCTGCGGTCTTCATGGATCTTATGAACCGAGTGTGCAAACCTTACTTGGACAAGTTCGTTATTGTTTTCATCGATGACATCCTGATCTACTCTAAGAGTCAGGAAGAGCACGGGCAGCATCTGCGACTTATTTTAGAACTTCTCTGAGCAGAGCAGCTTTATGCCAAGTTTTCGAAATGTGACTTTTGGCTTCATGAAGTCCATTTCCTAGGCCACGTGGTAAACAAGGATGGGATTCACATTGATCCATCCAAGGTAGACTCGATCAAGAACTGGCCTGCACCTCGTACACCAACAGAGATCCGCCAATTCTTGGGTTTGGCGGGCTACTACAGAAGGTTTATCAATGATTTCTCCAAGATTGCGCAACCTCTCACCTCGCTAACTCAGAAGGGTGTCACCTATCATTGGGGTGATGCACAGGAATCTGCTTTTCAGCACTTAAAAGATAGACTTTGTAGCGCGCCTATCCTCTCATTGCCTGAGGGCACAGATGATTTTGTGGTTTACTGCGACGCTTCCATCCAAGGACTTGGTTGCATGTTGATGTAACGTGACAAGGTCATTGCCTATGTATCGCGCTAACTTAAAGTTCACGAAAGGAACTACACTACGCATGACTTGGAACTAGGAGCAGTGGTTTTTGCTCTTAAGATATGGAGACATTACCTGTACGGTACCAAGTGCACCATTTACACCGATCACAGGAGTCTCGAGCAAATCTTCAAGCAGAAGGAGTTAAACATGCGACAACGTCGATGGGTCGAGCTCTTGAATGATTACGAATGCGTGATTAAGTACCATCCGGGCAAAGCCAATGTTGTGGGTGACGCCCTCAGTCGAAAGGATACTACACCTAAATGCATGCTTGCGTTACAACTTACCATCCAATCTAATCTTCCTACTCATATACGAGATGCTCAGGTTGAAGCATTGAAAGCAGAGAACATTAGGGCGGAGTCCCTACGAGGATCGAGGAAACGGTTAGAACAAAAGGAAGACGGCGCCTACTATGTAACAGGGCCCACTTGATTCGGGCACACGTTTGCGAAATGGTTGGGATCACCACATGCAAAGCAAGCTCTAGCGTGGATCGCGGGTGTAGGAGCCGCTTGTTGGCCTTGAGGAGTGGGAAGTAGAGCTTGTTGAGTAGTAGCTTGACCTTGAGCTGGAGCTTGACGTGGACCAGTATGGCAGTTGGCGGTGAAGTGGTCGTACATGCTGCAGTGCACACAATATCTGCAAGTAATTCCCACTGGGTGGTGATAAGTACAAGTAGGACAAGCCGGATGAGGACCAGTGTAAGCATGCTTGGCCGGCGGTGCATGAGTGACCGGCGCCGCTACTTGGCAGTGTTGAGGCTGCGGTGGGGCAGGTACTGCTTGAAGTGGAGCGGCAGTGGTGACAGCGCAATTCTTGCTACTGTTGTTGTTGTTCTTCTTCTTCCTCTTGCGACGGGAGGACTTTGAAGACTGAGGAGCGGTGGTAGCTTCAGCGGTTGGAACAACGGTAGCTTGATGCAGATTCTTGGAGGCTTTATCCCAGTAACCAGACCTGACTCGCTTGTCATTGATCTCAGCGGTGAGCAGGTAGGTTTCCTCAATAGTTTTCGTCTTTGCAGCTTGAACGAAATCAGCCATGCAATCCGAAAGAGCACGGATATACTTCTTGATGGTGATTTCGGGCGTAGTAACTTGGTCTGGACAGATTATGCTTAGCTGCTTGAAGCGAGCAGTTAAACCAGCGTTGTCACCATCCTTTTGCTGGATATGCCAGAACTCGTCCTCCAGCTTTTGGCGCTCGTGGGTAAGGCAGAAATCTTGCATCATAACGTCCTTCAACTCGTCCCATGTCAGCCCGTAAGCTGCATCATTTCCGCGTTTGTTTCTCTCGGCCGTCCACCATTCTAGAGCTCGGGATTGGAAGACGCCGGTAGCGTTAAGAGTGCGGAGATTATCAGGACAGCCACTCTGGCACAGGGTGACCTCGATCGAATCAAACCATTGGAACATGGCCGTAGGCCCATCTTCGCCGGTAAACTCTTTCGGGCCACAGGCTTTGAACTGCTTGAAGCTGAAAGCAGACTTTGGCGAATCAGTCCTGGACTCTTCAGAAGATTTGCTGGCATTCTCATTCAGTTTGCTAACGATCTGCGAGATGACTTTTGCCATTTGCTTAGCGACGAGAGCAGCAATGCGTTTGTCTTCATGGTTTCGGCGAGCTGTTCGAGAATAGCTCTTTCCAGATGATTACATTGTCTGCAACAGATATCGCCATAGGATTCAGACGCTATATGATCGAATCTCTCCTCACAATCATACTTAATACTACTAAAGCTCAGTAACACGTCTAACCACATAACACATAATCTCGTAGGCACATAATCACAGAGTCACGTAAGCACGTAAGGCACAAAGACACGAAATTTATGTAAGCACAGAAGCAAATAAGCCACAGAATCCACACTATATTTTGCACGTATTCACCTACACATATTGCACGTATTTATCCATCATTCTGTAGGATCAGGGAATCGATCTAAACGAGTCGATCAGAAGAGTTCTAGATCAAATCAGAGATGGAATTCAGTGATTTGATCTTCATTCAGCTTGATATGCACTTAGAAGTAGATTAACTGTCGATTGAATTGATTTCACAACGTTACACGAGCTGGTGACACTTCGGCAGAGCTTCGCTACCGGAATCAGAATGTTACAAATGATAACCAAGACTCTACTATTTATAGGGAAGGCCAGATCGCATGAACTGATCCACACGACCTGGTCCAGGTCGCACGAACTGGCCCACTTCGCACGAACTGGTCAGTTCGTGTGAAGTGACTTGTTCTGACCTGTTTCCCATTTCTTTCGAACTACGTGTCTTGGTCTGTCTATTCTATTACACGACTCGATACAAGACGAAGTCAACAGACATATGCACTAACAAACTCCCCCTTGGATGTTGACGAGTCTTCAGTGTATTGAGTCTTCAGTCTTGATCAGTCTTCATGCTCTTTCCAAAGTATCTTTCTCTGTAAGCATCCTCATCAATCTCTTTCTCTTTCAGAATTTCAACCTACCTCTATCCTCTCTCTTGATCAGATCTCTTGATTCCTTAAGTTTATCAGCATCAACAACTTTTATCTCGAGCTTTGTTCCAGAATCTGAGTCTGGCTCTTATGTCTTCAGACTCCCCCTTTGCTAACAAACTCCCCCTTAAGTGCAACTGGGATCGCAGTCTGGAATCTTCTATCTACAGGCTTTCACATGTTCAGGAACGTCTCCTGGCTCTCCGTAGCAACAGAATCAGAAATCTGGCTCTATTCTGCATCAGGAGTCGAAACCTAATTCTTTCAAATCTTTTACCTACACATACTCTACCCAAAAGTTAATTTCACAATTTTTTTTTAATTTAACAATTTTAGAAACCACTTGTAAGTATCATGAAATATTCTCAAATAAACCACTTGTATTCGTAACACTCAAATTTGGTTTCAAATTAATGAACCATTTAATCATTTCAAAATCATTTCTCATTTCAAACAAACTCTCCCAACCCTGTTGTTCATCATGTTTAGTACTCGGAATTTTGAAAATCAGCTTTTCAACATCAGTTGTCGAAAATAAGATGAAATAAAATCTTTTTGAATTTTCAAAATTTTATGCTGAAACACACTAATGAAAAGCAGTAAAGAAATATTTACAGACAATATTTTTGTGAGTTTGTGTAAGAGGATCATATCAGTTTTTGACAAATCACTAGCACCATTGAGCTTTAAACACTTTAAGTTCTAAACGATTCACTTAGATTGTCAGTATACTGATCCACTTAAATTTTCACACAAAGTTCAATTGTTTCGAGATACGAATTAGTGTTTTAATGAACTTAACTTATTCGTGTGTCCCACCTCAGAATATACTCCCGTATCCATACTCTTATATTCAGTCTTACAGGTGAATGTACACCAATGATATCTGTAAATGGGTAATGCGAGGCCATGAGAGCTCAGGCTAGAACTTCCATTTAATCAGAGAGATGATGGCTCGACTTTAGGTGTGTTCCCTTTAGAGAATCTTTTCTTCAACAACACATGATTAGCATTTTTCAATGTTTCATCATTTTTTATGCTGAGGGTGGGCTTTATGATTAAAGCAGTGCAAAGTATTATACGAGGACTAGGCTATCGCTCCCGAAAAATTAGAAGTCCAGGTATAATACCCCAGATATCACCACGCACAAAGACCTAGTATGTCAGAAATAGAAAGCCCTTCAAACAAGATTTCAGGGGTTACCTATATATCCGAGAGATGTTCCCCACGAGATAAGTAAGTATTTGATGTTTAGGTTTATATCTCGACAACAATCTACTAAGCGTGTAAAAACCTACTGGCATATCATCAGTGAGACCGTTTATCACATTTTAACTTTCCAATTCTTTAGCGTACCGTGATAGTCTACTGATGTACTATCATTTCCTCTTTTTCACAACAAAACTCATTTTGATTTTCTCATGTTTTTGGTTTTTAGATTTTATCATGTTTTTGGATTTTTCAAATTTTCAAAATTTCTAATAAATTTTTTACTCCCCCTAAAATCAAAAATATGTTTCAATTTTTGATTTTCCGGGAAAATTTGAAAATGAACGCAATAAACTGATGTGAATTGCTTCAATTCTCCATCCACTTGGCTTAAACAATCAGAACTCCCCCTGACAACAAACTATTTTCCCATTATGATTTCAAAACACTTAAGTTTGTTTTATTCAAAATGGTTTTTCCGAAAAATCAATTTGTTAGTTATTTCACAAACATGGGGTTTCATCACATTGTTTTCAAATTACTACTTGTATGACAGTTAAATCAACAAAACTAATTTTCAAGAATGATGCCGATTCATGCTCCACGATTACCAACTTGGGAGCTCCGGCAAGTCAAGATTTTCAGTTAAAGAGATTCACCCAAGCCTGACGGTCCTTGGGTGATTCCGAGTCATTATCACTCGGTTTCTTTCCTTTCTTCTTCTTTTCATAAAATTCCTTTACCCCTTTGACCTTCCCGTCAACCATTTTTCCAAAAATATTTAGAACTTTAGGGTTAAAGGATTTTTCAACATCAAATTCTTTCTTTTCAGAAAAGAATTGATTTGAAATGTCAACTTTGCCAATTTTTTGTTTCAAGTTTCCGTTTGACAATGGTGGAAAATTTGCATCATCCATTGTCGAAATGGAATTATCACTTTTTAGCTCAACTTGTGGCTCCTCTGACTTTGACGAGTCAGATTCATTGCCAGAAAGTGGCTCCTTTGCTTCCGAAGAAACAAACTCATCGCCAGATTTAACATCTGATTTCTTAACAACCCACTTTTGATTGTTAAGATTCACATTTCTTTTGTAGAAACGTGTTGAACTCTCACCAACATCAAATTTTGAATTTTTGAACACTTTAAATTGTTCGGTTGGTGGTTCATTCTCAACCATTTTTTCTTTGAGTTTAGAAGACACTCCCTGTTATGTGTTGGTTGCCTTTGGACAGTTCAAGGCGATGTGACCAACTTTTCTACATTGATAACAGGTTCTTGTCTCCTTCTTTTGAGCAACATCATTCTTCATTCCCTCTTGCTTCTTAGCAAGGAATTCTTTGTTCGTCTGCTGTCTGAACAAATTCTCTTTTCTTCTTCAGAAGATGTTCCTGATACAAAAACAACTTTCGATTTAAAATCTTTAACATATTTTTCATTTTCTTTTGGAATAAAACCTAATCCTTTCTTTTTGAAATTACTGTTATGGTTCGGTTTCTTTCGATAACCCGAACCAGAACTGTAACCTTTTTTCTTGTTTAATCTCTATTGAACTCTTGAGGTGTATTTTTTAGGTTTTTAGAAAGATTTACATCTTTTATTTCAGAAATATTAATTTCTGTTAATTTGAAACCTTGTTAATCATTTTAGTTTTAACACCTCTTATTGGAAATTCTTCATCAGAATATAATTTGTCAGAATCATTCAAAGTATATGCTACTTTGAATGTTTCGTCATTCAAATTATTTTGTGACATCAGAAAATCTTTATTGTAAACCCGTTTGCCCTTTTCAACTGTTGGACTTGAAGTTTCAGACTTTGACGTTGACTATGACTCCTCATGTTTATCTAACACCTGATCGACCACCTTCTTTATTAACTCAGACTCATGATCAGTGTCAGACGATGTGAATGTGACATCAATATTATCTGGCAATCCATCTGAAGGTTTAGATTCCCACTTTAAATTGGTTGCCTTTTTTACTCTTTCTGAATTAGGATTTCGTGGAGAATATCCTTCTTCAAGAGGCGGTGGACACTTTGTATAATTGGTACTGTGTTTCTTACCAGTATCCTTTACTTCAGGTTTCTTCTCCTCAAACGCTTCCATGCCTTCTACTGTAGGATAAATCCTGTCAATCACATAAGAAGCACATGAATAACTTTTCAATAACCTGTTTACCCTCTCAGTTTCTATCCTCTGAGTTTCCAATTTTTGTTCAAGTTCAGCGCATTTCTCAATGTAATTATTGATGATTTTTTTGCTTCGTCATGAACGCTCAATTGAGTGTCTTCATAGCAATCGCTTGTTCATTGTTTGACTTGCTATATTGATTCATAGCTTTGTTTAACACATCATAAGATTCTTTCAATCTGTTCACGTTATGAATCAATTTGTTGTTGTGCATTTTCACAGTATCACAATTTTCACACTTCTCGGGCATTTTTTCAGTATCAGCTTCCTTCTCAACCTTGATAGTTGGATTTTCTTTAACCTGCTTCTTCACTACTCGAACACATTCTTCAGATTTGACCTTTTCTTTAACAGTTGCTGCCTTATGATTCTTCTTTTTCGCAGCTTGTCTTTCTTTGATCTCTTCCATTTTTCCTGCAAAATACAAATTATACCTATCAGGTGAAAATTATCTTTTATAATATTCAAGTTTTCGAATTTCTTCACTGTCATCATCACTCTCTTCATCTGATGAGTGATCAAATATTGGTGCCTTTTCTGAAGCATCTTCTTTTGAAACTGGTTCTTCTTCTTGCTTTTTTGGACTAAATTGCTGAGATTCGTAATAAACATACTCTATTTCTTCTTCAGCAGTTGAATCTTCAAAAATATGAGCAACAAATGCTTTAGAATTTGAAGATCTGTTAGTATCATAATTATCCCAATTAAAACCTTCTGGAATTCTCTCATCGTCTTGATGAACTAGATAAGCTTTCTTTGATGGCTCTTCGATCTCCTTCCTAGCATGTGAAGTTTGTGGCTGTTGAGCAATTTGATGATAAATCGCCTTTCGATGATAATCATTGTTGCCAAATGGATTTTGAGCTCCACTTGCTTCGCGATTTGTGCATTCTCGCTTAAAGTGCCCCTTTTCCCTGCAACGAAAACAAGTAACTTTAGATTTATCAAAACCTAAAGGTGAAATTCCAGCATCACAGAAATCATCTCTTCCAGTGATCTGTTTAAACTTCACAACTCTTCTCAACACACTAGCCATACACCACTTTATATCCATTAGTTCCATCTCTTCTGCATCAATCTGATCATAATGCTCTTTGGTCAACATTGGAATACCAATCCTTCCGGCTACCAAACTTTCATTAGACTCTAATACAGTCACCAACAAAGACATATGACCTTTGGCAACTTCTTCCGAGAAATTCTGACCATTCTGAAGATGTAATGCAATGTTGCATTGTAGTACTTGGCCATTATTGGTTGCTGAAAAATTTGGATCAAATGATGGATATGAAGAGAATCCAGTATTGTTGTTTGATCCTTGAGATGATCCTCCAGAAGAACTTTTTGCGTTAAAAGCAGTTTCGATCTTTGGTGCAATGTTGGTCTTATCAATCGTACTTCCTTTGTAGTACAAACCAATGTCCTGTTCACCATTAGAATTCTTCATTTTCTCCATCTTCTGTTTTTTCATCTCTTAAACTTCGAGTTTTTCAATAAACTTGCTCAGCGATAGATTCGCAAATTCACCATTATTCTTCAAGATCATAAGATATGTACCCCAAACATCTTGTGGTAACGCATCGGCCAACTTTTCAACCCATTCTTCTCTATCTTTCTTGATATCTAATCGCTTCATGTTAACCACCAAATTGCAATATCTTTCTATAATCATTTTGGTGTTTTCAGTTTTCAATCCATGAAATAGATCAAATTCTTTCTTCGAAAGCGATTTTTTGTTCTTGATCATGACGAAACTTCCAACAAACTTCGTTTTTAGTGCTTTCCACATTGAGTGTGCACTTCCGTTGTGTTGCAATAAAATCAAGATGTCTTCCTTAATAGCTTGTTGCAATATACTGATCATCATCTTTTCACTTTTGTATTTCTTTTTCTCTTGATCATCTAAATCTTTAATCGCAACAATCTCTCCATCTTCATCAATCGGTCTAACATAACGTTCTTCAACACATTCCCACACCTCTAAGTGATTCGCATGAACCCAATTTACGAAACATTCCTCCCATCCACTAAACTCCTCGATATTCATGAGCTTAGGCGGTTTTTGCATGGTGCCCATTTCATTTTCTAAGTTCACGTTCTAAGCCATAGTGATCGGGGTAGCAAATGTGTTGTAAAATTCAGAATCCATGTCTCGGTTTTGAAAATTCACTAAAACAGACTTTTCAAACGATCTGAGAATTCAACTCGTGCGAACCGAAATAATAAACTCAAACGATCTGAACTTAACCCTCCTCGTACGACTTGGTTAACTTCCAAACTAACTGGCTTTGGTACGATCTGGTTATATCTCACACGAACTGGATCACAATCTCAAACTACCTGATACACTTTCAAACGAGTTGGATCAGGTTCAAACGACCTGGATCAATTCACACGAACTGGGCCTAAACTTCAAATCGTGCGACCTAAATTGAGTTCAAACCGTACGAACTGGTTCTTTAACTGATCAAACCGTACGAACTGGTCACTATTTCAAACTACCTGACTGTTCAGCTCGTGCGAACTGAATAATCTTTCAAATGACCTGACACTCAATTCGAACGATCTGACATGATTTTCATGCGGTTTGGTCAATTTTATCAAGTTTTAGGTTGATTTTAGGTCTGATTTGTTCAAGGATTGATTAAAACTCAGTTTTACGTGTTATATCACAAAATCAGATCATTTTGACCGTAAATTCGTTGAAATTTGATGAAAAAGTGTAAAAGAATGAGTAGAAATGAGAAGAAATCAGTTTTTATCCTTGAAAACAAGCTGAAATGGTAAGAACTCTTCCTCCTGAGCTCTGATACCACTTGTAGGATCGGGGAATCGATCTAAATGAGTCGATCAGAAGAGTTCTAGACCAAATCAGAGGCGGAATTCAGTGATTTGATCTTCATTCAGCTTGATATGCACTTAGAAGTAGATTAACTGTCGATTGTATTGATTTCACAACGTTACACGAGCTGGCGACACTTCGGCAGAGCTTCGCTACCGGAATCAGAATGTTACAAATGACAACCAAGACTCTACTATTTATAGGGAAGGCCAGATCGCATGAACTGATCCACACGACCTGGTCCAGGTCGCACGACCTGGCCAGGTCGCACGAACTGGCCCACTTCGCACGAACTGGTCAGTTCATGTGAAGTGACTTGTTCCGATCTGTTTCCTGTTTCTTTCGAACTATGTGTCTTGGTCTATCTATTCTATTACACGACTCGATATAAGACGAAGTCAACAGACATATGCACTAACACATTCAAAGTCCGTGAGTTCGAGAATAGCAATTGCGATTAGCGAGTACACAGCGAGTAGTATATCATAAGCGAGTATCCACAAGTAACAGCGATTTGTTAGCGTGTTGAGGTAGACACGCAGTGCGGGTGGTGTGTGTCGGTCAAAGCGAGAACGAAAAGCGAATAATCCACCAAAATCGAAACACATAAACAGATAAAATCCACACAAAACACATAAAATCCACATAAAAGAGACAAATATCAGAGTCAGCAGTTGCGGGCTCAGAATTGAAAACACATAAAATCAGCGATTACGAGCTTGAAATCGATTATAGATTGTCTAAGGCTTTGATAGACGTCGACTACCCAAAGTGGTTCGACTATTCACAAGGACTTTAAGTGCACAATTTGGCCTTCTGGACTGTGCTCTCGCCTCGGATTTGGGCAACGGCACGCATCCTTCCAGTTACGGCGTGACTCAAGTCATTGGAGTCCGTTGAGACTTTGGTGAGAGTTTTGTAAAACCAAAATAAAGAACGGAACAAGTTGTCAAGGTTTGGGTTTCACCCCTGACTTAGCAACTTTGTTCCTGTTTTGATGAGATGGAAGGAAAATGTACGTCGAAGTATGGATTTCACTCCTGATTCAACGCATTTTCTCCTGTTTATAGATAAAAATGCGGGTCGAACAAGTGTTTCAGTCGAGAGTTTGCGGTTTTCACACCTAATCTCGACCTAACTACTCATTCATTTTCAAAATAGTGTGCAGTGATAGTGTAGCGAGTGCGAGCGAGAATAGCAATAAGCTCGTACAGAACCCCTACAGGGCATGCACAAGTCGGTTTGTTGGTGCTTAGACTATAGACTAGGTCGTTTCTAAGACATCGACCCGGACTAGGTCGAGTCTTGCCTAATTCCCTATAGTTATGGCTCTGATACCAATCTGTCACACCCCAACCGATGGCGGAAACATCGGGGCATGGCACTGAGCAAAACAGATTGTCGATGAGTATCCATAACAACTATTAGTTACCAGATATTTAAACGTCATGTCCCATACCATAACATATCCAAGTAAAACAGTTATTACAAATAATTGTCTCAAAAACAAACACTGTTCTGACAACTCAGATTTAAGCGTGACATAACTAGACCCCTAGCTTGATTCACCAAAGCACAACATTTCCTAGCATCTTAAGCACCTGCCACATACGTTAAAATAGAGGTCAATACATCTAGTGTAAAGGTGAGCATACAAGTTTAATAGATATAATAGGGTTCGAAATTGTTTACGCATAACCAGCATGTAACATGTAGCAAAGTGAAAGCTAGTAGGTTATCGATAGAGAAATATGCACAGACGTGACTGTGAGTTGTAGAATGTGCAACACATATCCCCACTGGGACACGTGAAGTAAAGCCCTTAACAACCCCTGTCCACGACATGTGTTGAGTCCAAACTATAGTACTATCGTTGCTAAGGTGTCAGGCAACAATCATTGTGTTAACATAACATATAAGCATCCATCGAATACACGTAACATGCAATAGCGGTCAGTGTATAAATAGTGTTTGCGTTGTGTGATTGATGTGAGTTGAATATAGATAACGTATGTAACACCCAAAAGTGCGTAAGGCAAAAAGGGATCGAGTATACTCACAGATTGTGCTTAACAAGTAAACACTCTCTTGGATTGAAGGGAGTACTGAGAAAGATTAGCCTGAACAGTTAACGGTAGCATAAGCGAAGAACGGCGTGTAAAACGGTGCAAATGTACCAAGTGTCGAATGGTAATCCAATCGAATGGCCATTCGGTCGGATTGACATCTTGCTTGGTTAGGATGTGTTTGTGTATGATGGCTTTGAAGTTTTCATTGTAGCATTTTGAAAATAGATAAGTATCTCTACCTTTTAGGTCGTTCGATTGAGCGGTGGTTCGATTGGATGACGATCCGTTCGGCGAAGTATTTCTCAGAGAACAAGTTCACAGCAGTATTATCATCCAATCGGATGGTCTACCGATCGGGTGGCAATCCGTTGGAACTGAACATGTTGAAAATTGTTAAGTGTTGAAATCCTTAAGTGTAATCCGATCAGAATGCGGACGACGATCCGTCCAGTGATCTGATCTTTTGCAACTTGAAGATTTGTTAAGTTTTGAGAGTTTTGTGGTTTGCTTGAGACGATATGATAACGTGCCAAACAACAGAAACCCTATCAGGACCCAGGTAATCCGATCGAACAGGAATCACCCTAGTCCGATCAGTTAACTATCCGAGGCGGTTGTTCATGTTTAACCCGAAATCAGTTGTCTCTTGGATATAATTCAGATCTTGAACCAATACTTCACTAAGAATGAGTAGAAGATCAGAACGAGCTCCGATTCTATCGGTTTTGAGTGCATTGAGTGTAAAAGAGTTGAAAAAGTTGGAAAACCATCTTTCAATCCTTTTAACCTTGAAAATGTTTAGATCTATGCCAGATCATTGTTTATTCATGTGGAAATCGTTCAGATCTAAGTTGTTCTTGGTGGAATGAAGCCAAATCTTGAAGTTCATAAGAACTCCATGATGACATCATCCTAGAACACCTCAAACCCGTTGATTTCACGGTTAAAAGTTAAGATTCAAAGGTGAAGAAGATGAAGAAATGTGTGTAGACCATAGAAGTACAAGATTTAGGTTGAAAACTTACAAGAATCGCGAGGAATCGAGTGAAAGAAGGCTTGAGTGCGGCTGGTCGAGTAGAGGAGCTGTCACATCACAAATGATGTGACAGGAGGGTATTTATAGGGTTTCCAAAAGAGGAAAGGTGCACAAGGGTCAGATTGGTCACCGATCGGATGGCGCCCCGATCGGATGGCCACTCGATCGGTTGGCCATTCGATCCAAATGTCCGACGTACTGAGTTTTGTCGTTTCGATTCGCATGTTGAGCATTGCGATGCGTTTCGAGTGAGCGATGCGATAGTTTTACCCATTAGTTACACAAATAACCTAACTACTATATCTAACATACAATCACTATAAATAACTTGCGTTTAGCGTTTCGATTCGATAGCGATTGCGATAGAGTTGCGATTATGATTCGATTAATCACCACAGACATAAAGTAAACATGCACAAGTAACACATAATTAGCACACACACGTAAAACAATATCCAGAACGCGTAATTCGAGTTGCGAATACGATTGCGGTGCGATGCGGTTAGCGGTAAAGCGATAAAACGTCGATTAAACCTCGATTATTCACAGATACTCCACATAATACAACTAAAGCACATAATTAAAAGTTCGGTTACAAGTAAAAGAAGTAAAATCAATAATTAAGCAAAGAGTGACAGATCGCAATTAGCAATCTTTTCTTCCTTTGACTTCACTCTTGACTTTGACTTTGACTTTCGTAACACGGGGTGTTACACATTGCCAGCATACTGCCTCTTGGCAGCAGGTTGTGCAGGCTGATTCTGTGCTGCCTGGTTTGTCTGAGTAGTAACAGCGAAATTCTTGGAAGCCTTACGCTTCCTTGATTTCTTTGAGGACTCAGATTTCTTGCCCTTTTGCTCCTTGGTGTTATCAGACTGATTCTGCTTCTTGTTACCTTTCCTGTGGAGTTTACCCTTTTTGACTTGAGAGTCAGTGGTTGCAGCTAGCTCAATGGCCTGTCGGACGGTAGTAGGGTTGCTGCCAGTGACAATATCCTGAATAGGATCTGGCAAACCGTCTATGTACTTCTCAATAGCCTTATCCAAAGGCATGGCCATTGTCAGACAGAGCAAGCTTAACTCCTCATATCTGTCAGTGTAAGCCCGGTGTTCACCACTGTCTTGCTTGAGGTCATGGAACTCATTTTCAAGTGCCCTCTACTCGTGAAGAGGGCATAACTCTCTCATCATAAGAGCTCTAAGTTCCTCCCATGTCTGACCCAAAGCAACATCAGCACCTCGATCTCTCATTACCCCATTCCACCATGTGAGAGCCCTCTTTTGGAACACACTAGAAACAAAATCGACCTTACGATTGTTAGAACACTGAACAAGGCGAAAGGTGCTCTCAAGACTCTCAAACCATTGGAAGAGCCTAGTTGCTCCCTTTGAACCACTAAACTTGAGTGGTTTAGCCGAGTTAAAACTTTTAAAGTTGCACGGAGCAGGTGCATTATTGTTATTGTTGGCTTGGTTTATTTGAGTGATGAGATTTGGTAGCATAGCAGCCATCTGCTGTGCTATAATAGTTGCCAGTTCGGCATCAGGTTGTTGAACGTTACGTCGAGGAGGCATTCTAAAAGAGGAAACATGAGAGAAAACGAGTGAGATGATGTGATGAAAATGAGATGTTATAAAAATCGACAAAATGTAAGGATGGTGGTCATTTGTTCGTTACCTCAAAACAAACAAACGACACACAGTGACAAATCAAAGTAAATGGGTCATAATAATGTATCGCGAAGACATGCTTTAGCCTATAAGTGGACAGTCACCCCAAGAGTTCCCAGGTAAGAGTGACTGATCCGATACTGCGGATTTGTACGAACACTCTAGCCTTAGACAGAAAACTCAGGGTACAGGTATCCACCCTTCCAGACTGCACGTGTTCACATTATTTAGACCCAAACTTTGACGAGATTTTGAAAATTTGGATGGCACAAGGCCAAAAGAAATCATCCAAGGATAGACGATTGATTTCAAAATCGTTTTGGAATTTTGTGTTCATATTTTGGTAATCACCTAAGGATAGGTGATGTGTTATTCTTTTAAGATCTAAACACAAGAAAACTTGTGTTAGGGTCCTAGAAAGTTATAGTCTACAAATTCCCTATAACCATTGTCTCTGATACCAACTTTTCTGTCACACCCCGACCGCGTAAAACAACAAACCATGGCGGAAACATCGGGGAGTGGAGCGACAGAATTATTGTTACACAACCATGGTAATTAAAGTTTAGTTATATTAGAATTTAATGTTTACATTGTCTTAGTTTAAACCGAAACGGAACATAAATTAAACTTGTCTAGCTTCGTTTTAAGTCACTAAGGCCCAAGTCCGCCTAAGTGTAGCACAAACATCATCATGCATTAGCACATGAAACACATGTGAAAATAGGTACGTCAGCATAAAAATGCTTGTGAGATACATAGGTTTTGTTTATGCAGGATTCATGATTTGAAGTTAAAAGAAATGTTTAACAAAAGTAGTCATGAACCTTGTAAAATGTTTTCTTTTATAAAGTCATGTGAAAATCGATATGAAAATCATATGATATAGAAGAAAAATGCATGGTTAAATAAATAACCAAGTAAAATGAATTTTTGAAAATCATGTTGTAGTAAAACAATGTCGTGTCTTTGTATAAAATGTTTCATGTCTTGTCGAAGTGGTTTAAATAACGCCACGATATGTAATATAACAAAAGCACTTATATATAGGAAGTACCAGCGGCGTATCCACCATGCTTTTATCATATTACACATAGCCTCGTTATATAAGTCACTTATCAATAACCAACCAAAATGTCTTGTTTAAACAAATGTTAAAATGTTTATATATAAACAATGTTCAATTTGATGTGTAAACTGTGTCATGTATAATCAGATGTAATGTATGGCAAGTAGAAAGTATCTACTCAAACCATATGTATAATGTCAATGTGAAAACATATGTCATGTATGGTGAATAAATAGTATTTACTCAACCTCATAGGAAAAATGTACAAAATAATGTTTTTGAATAAACCTAAGTTTAAATCAAAGGTTATGTTTTGCAGAAAACAATGCTTTATGGATACGATCATTTATGCAGTAATGTTTATCACATACATTCAAGCCTTGCGACTGTCGGATAAACCCTTAAACGAATTAAAGGTTCATCAATTATGTATATCGGATTATGTCATTCCCTACTTCCAAACAAACCTAGGAAGACGGGAACGGTATTTTTCAAGTCCTATGGTACCATTACATACAACCGAGCGGCGTGATCAGTGTTAATGAATGTATTATTGTCCCGTTAAACATACCAAATGTGATACCAATGTAAGCATGTCATGTGAAAACCATGTACTAAGTATGCTAAGTAAACATAGTAGAAATGTTCATGAAATCAATTGTGCCCATATGCTGAGTAAACATATGCAGCAGAAATGTAATGTAAAACAATGTGTCCATATGTTGAGTAAACATATGCAACAAAAGTGTCTTATGAAATCAATGTGCTAGCATGCTCAGTCAACATACATAGCAAAACATAATTGAAATCATGTACTATATGTGTACTAAGTGAACATAGCATGTTTATGTCATAAAAAGCAATGAAAACATGAAACTAACAAGTATGCACATGTGTATCACCCCAAAGTATTTGAAAGCGGTAAAAGAGGGGACTATGTACTCACTTGGGATTGCTTATTAGTCTTGATAATAATACCAAATAAAGTTTCAAGGATCACGGAATCAAACGGCACCTAATATAGGTAACTACGTTAATAATCGGATCCTAAATCGGGAGATAGGATAGAATGTGGTTCTATAAATCAAATGAGTATTGCAACTCATAGGGTATGATTTAATAGACCTAACATTCTGATTTGGAAACTAACCTAAGTGCTTTTGACTCGTTTCGACCCGTTATGGTAGTTTAAGCTACTATAACGCGTCGTTTGCGTAAATCTAAGGTCGAATGGTTATCTATGTCCTATGTCAAGTCTTACATGCCCAATTATGCCTAAATATGTTGCTAAATCAGTTTAGATGTCAAAAACTTAATCACATATGCCAAATATGAATTTATGCTTCAAAATGGCGTTTTGGTCATTTTCTATGGGCATATAAACTACTTAACAAATAACTAACTAACCTAAGTGATCATAAGGTATAACCTCAGTAGGTTATTCCCTATGCAACTATGATCACTAAATAAGCTTGGTCGGATCCTAATGATCGACCAAATGGGTCGGGTTTGAAAGTCTAAGCGGTTGTCGAGACCGCTTAACTTACGACCCTAAACAAGCACTAAACTAGTAGTGACGAGTTAAACATGTTAAGACATGTTTAACTAACTTAGAAAACTGATTTGGTATGAAAACAAAGGGTTTTGATACCCGAAAATAGTTCCGTTGCAAAATGCGCGTAAATACGCATTTTGACCGAAACTTTGACTCGTCACTACGCCTAGTCAACGTGGTAATCAGTAGGTATAATCGCTAGGGATTATAACCATCGTGATTACAATCACGTTGCAAAGTTCAATTGAACTCTGACTTGACCAATTGATGGTCAAAACCGAAAGTCAAACTTTTGGTCAAACTATTTGACTTTCAGCTCTAAATGACTGAAAATTAAAACTAAGCCATGAAAGAACACTTACAAGGTGTTCAAAGGCTGGAGAGGAGGTATTAGAACTCAGGTAGGTGGCTCCTTATGCAGGAAATCCTCCACTTAGAGTCTAAAATGAGAAATGAGCAATTGAACAAGTGAAGGGTGTGGGTATTTATACTTGTGGATGATGAACAAGATCATTACAAGTGTTTATTTGGCCTCCAAGCAATGAATCCAGACCATACATGTGTTTAGGGACAGCTAATGTTACTTAGAGAAGTGTTAACTTGGTGCTCACACCAAGAAAATTGCTTAAAAGTCCCTCAAAAACCAACCAGCAGCTGAAAACAACATTCTGTCGCTGGCACTCTGTCACGCCCCACGTAGCCTATAGGGCTAGCCTTCGTGGCCCGCGACCTCAGGTCAGGTCAGCAATAGTTTTGTTATTTACAAGTTTGGTCCCTGCATGTGTTTAAGCTGATTTTTGACGTATTTAACCCCCGTTAAGCCATTTTCAAGGCTCCACCAGGTCTTCAAAGTATAGGGGACTCAAAATATGCTCGGAAATATCACGGATGTCAGTTCGTTTGGTCGTACGGTCACGTTATTCGGTTAATTACGACGAAACTCGAACGGACGCGAAAACGATCCAAATTAAGAGACGAATGGTATTTTTTGCATTCCGATCACTAAAATAAAATATTTTAGTGACTACAAAAAATTTTGGATGTCCGGATGTGGTCAGAATGTAAGATATGCGCGTAAATGCAAACTTACGCCGTTTTTGACACTTTTAGTCCCTGTATGATCAAATAAGCGTATTTTCACACACCGAACCACTCAAAGCTTATTTCTAAGCTATGTTAAGGTTATTTATGGTATGTTTAGCTTATGATCATGTTCTGGAATGTACATTGCCATATGAAATGACATACTTTTGCAGTTTGACACAAATAGTCCCTGTGAGCGAATAAACTTGTTTTTGCCATACCAAACCCTTTAAAACTTATTTCTAAGATATGTAAAGGTTATTTAAGGTATGTTAAGCCTATGTTGCTGTTCCGGAGTGTTTGTCGTGTTAAACTGATTACGTTTACGCATCAGTTTGCGTATAACTTTCCAGAAAGCGATATAGAGTTTAAAATCGAACAAAAAAAAACGTGCAAAATGTCATAAATAAACAAATATTGGGATCAAAACATATTTTTTTATTGATATTTGAATTGTTCAGAGTTTGTACAATGATTACACAAGCACATATATCACAGTCTCCCCTACTTTAGGAAATTTCATCCCGAAATTTATTTAGAGGAAACTTGTGAGAATAGATGTGGATATTTTGCTTTCATCTGATCTTCACATTCCCAAGTAAATTCTAGCAACGTTTAGATTCCCAGCGAACTTTAACAATAGGTATGCGCTCGTGTTTGAGCCTTTTGACTTCGCGGTCCATGATTTCCACAGGTTTCTCAACGAAGTGCATCGTGTTATCAACATGAATTTCATCAAGTGGTATGTGGAGGTTCTCATCAGGTAAACACTTTTTGAGATTGGACATGTGGAAAGTTGGATGAACATTTCCAAGTTCAGGAGGTAGCTCAAGTCTGTAGGCTACTTTTCCGATTCTTTCAATGATCTTGAATGCTCCAACATAGCGTGGTGCAAGTTTTCCTTTCTTTCCAAATTTAATCACACCTTTCCTAGGGGATACCTTGAGTAGGACGTGATCACCGACTTGAAATTCTAAGGGCTTGCGTCGTCGATCTACGTAACTCTTTTGATGGCTTCTAGCTGTCTGAAGGTTATCACGAATCTTCTTGACCTTATCTGTAGTCTCTAGAATGAGTTCAGGTCCAGTAAGCTGAGCTTCACCTATCTCATTCCAGCAGACCGGTGAACGACATTTTCGACCGTATAAAGCTTTAAAAGGAGCCATGTTAATGCTAGAGTGATAACTATTATTGTAGGAGAATTCGATCAACGGTAGATGCGAATCCCAACTACCACCAAAATCGATCACACAAGCTCTAAGCATATCCTCCAGTGTCTGGATTAATCTTTCAGATTGGCCATCCGTGTGCGGATGATATGCTGTGCTCAAATTAAGTTGGGTTCCCATAGCAGATTGCATGGTTCTCCAAAAATGAGATGAGAATCGAGCATCTCTGTCAGATATAATGTTCAACGGAACACCATGTCGAGATACAATCTCATCAACATAGATTTTAGCAAGTTTGTCAGCAGATAGATCCTCACGGATTGGCAAGAAATGTGCTGACTTTGTAAGACAATCAAAAACTACCCAAATGGCGTCATGACCTCTTTTAGTACGTGGCAGCTTGGTAATGTGATCCATAGCACCGTTTTCCCATTTCCAAACCGGTATCTCTGGTTGCTCCAATAATCCAGAGAGATGTTGGTGTTCTGCCTTAACCTTAAGACAAGTAAGGCATTTGGAAACACATATGGCAATGTCTTTCTTCATACTCGGCACCAGTACTGGGTTCGAAGATCCTTATACATTTTATCAGCACCATGATGGATAGAATAACGAGACTTATGAGCTTCATCCATTAGCAAGGTGAGAAGATTATCTTGTGTTGGGATTGAACCCTACAAAGGAACAGTTGATTAAAGCCAAAACTAGATCAGAGCAGTGGATCCAGAATAAGCAGATGTTTGTATTTAAGCTTTCCCTTTGGAAGTGGCCCTAACAACTGATGACTTCTATCTACTTCCCATATACAACAACTGTTGATCATTCAACATCTGATGAAGATTCTAAAGACTGTTGAAGGCAAGCACTGATGCTCAATCTACTGTCATGTTTCAAGTACTGCTGATGAAGACAAAGCACTACTAGGAGTATAACAGTGGAATGGGAAGCAGTAGTTTAGTCTATATTCTGTTTATATTGTAATCAGTAGTTTGTAATAGTAGTAGTTGTATTAGATCAGTAGTTACAAGTTGTTAGGAGGTTAGATGTCACTTTCATGGTGACATCAGCCAAGATGCTTCAGTGGTTTGCTCGTGCCTATAAATAGAACAGTACCCTGTACTGTTCTATTAGCTCTTTCTACGCTTGTCATTCTGTACGAACAAGCTATTGTGAGCTCAGGCTGAGGGGGAGTTTGTAATACTATGCATGAAATTGTATTGAAGATTGAAATAAATTTAATCATTCGGTTCAATGATAAACATGTGTGTTGAAAGCATTTCTCCTGTTTAATTGTGTGTGAAAGTTTGTTTCCATTTTAATTCCGTTGCAATTTACTTGCTCGTTTTCTGAATTCTCAAACAAAAACACAATCATAAGAAACTCATATCCTAACAATTGGTATCAGAGCCAGGACAGTCAAATTTGATCTAACAATCATTTTGACGTAAAAGTTCAACTCATAAACGTTGATACTTTTAATTGTTTGTTTTGTTGAAAAACAGAGCAAGGTTTAATCACGAGCAAAGTTGATTAATCATTGTCTGTAAAACAACCAAAATGACGTCACAATCACAAGATATTAACAATAACATCGGTTCATTCTTCAAACCACCCATGCTGAAACGAAATGAGTACAACATCTGGCAGAGAAGGATGGGTCACATCCTTGCTCAACAGAATACCAGATATTGGAAGTCTGTTATCTTTGGACCACATGTTCCAATGGTGCCGTGTGCTGAGGATCCAAAGAAGTTTGAACCTAAGAAAGTTGAGAACTATACTGATCTGGATTTTCAGAAGTTTAAACTGGATGCTAAGGCATTTAGCATTATTGCATCTGCTTTACCCAATGAAATTTATGCTGGATTGTTACACTGTAACAGTGCCAAAGAGCTATGGGATGCACTTAAGGAACAATTTGGGGGGACTGAAGAAGTGCTTGAAAACAACAGGGAAATTCTGAACCAACAGTATGAAACATTTTGTCACATTAAGGGTGAATCATTAACACAACAGTTTGAGCGATCTAGCTGTCTCATGAGTGAACTAAAACTTGTTAATGTTGAATTTACTAAATCAGCCCAAAATTGCAGGTTTCTTAGATCACTTCCTGAAAAATGGGACACAATTGCTTTTGTAACCAGAAACTCTGTTGAATTCAAAGATCTGACCCTGACCCAACTTCATGGTAGACTCCTGACCTATGAAAGGGAGTTAAACTAGAAAAAGAAGTTGCAAGAGTCTAGCAAAGTTGCAGATGACTACTCATTTGGCAACACAACTCTTCTGGGTCAGGAAGAATTTGGTAGTAGTAGTAGTAAGGATCAGAGTTATGATCATTACATTGACATAACTGCTGGTGGAGCTTTTAACAACTCTGATCCTCACTCATCAAATTATGCTTATACAGCTAATTGTGAAAACCAGATGTCAGATAATCTGTGCTTTGAACTCAATGATTTGCAGCAATTTGATCCAGTTGATTTAGAGGAAATGGACATTTTGCACCAACTTGCTTTGCTGAGTGTTAGAACCAGCAAGTTTTACAAAAGGACAGGGAGAAAATTCATAGGGTTGCATGGGAATCTAAAAGTAAGGTTGGATAAGTCTAAAATCAAATGCTACAAGTGCAACAGGTTAGGTCACTTTGCTAGGGAATGTAGGAGTCAAACCAATGGACCTATTATCACTCACCCTAGTCCAAGACCACAAAATAACCAAAGCACTGTGCAGTATTCCCATTATACCCATGTTACCCATGTAAACACTACCCATTATGCACATCCTGCAACCCCTGTTCCTGTGCATTATGTTCAAACCACTGTCCACAAATTCAGTATGTTCAAGCCCTTGTCCCTCAGGTTCAAGTGCAGCCTGCTGCACCTCAACAAGCTGCACCACAAGTGGTTTAACCAGAGCAGCAAAGCTTTTTCAACCAAGGCTTTGTTGACTGGAGCAGCTTACTTGATGAGCTAGGTGATGAAAACTTTGCACTCTATGCTACTAATGATGCTTCTAATGATGAATTTTGTTTCATGGCATTAGAGTCAATACCAGAAGGGCTGGAAACTGAAGAAGGACAGTCAAGTGCTGAAACAGTGGATGAAATTGCTGAAGCAGTGGTTACTACTGTTGCTGGTGAAATACTATTGGGAGAAAGTTCAGAACCCCTGTTGGAATCACTGTCTGACCCCTGGTCTGAAGAAGAAGAAGAAGAGAAGAAACATGGTGAAAAGGAAGAGAAGGTGACTGATGAGAAAGAGCATGTTCTTGATTGTGCCATGATGGCTGCAACTAAGGTATCATCTCAGGTTCTTAAAAACCTTTGTTCAGACCAATGCATCATAGCATTTCCTAACATTAAAGAGGTGAATGAAAACCTTAGGGATAGAGTGCTAAATGATGAAGTCCATTTTGAAAGGTCTTTAAAAGAACTGAAAAACAAACTGAATGAAAAAAGATAATGAAATCTGCAGTCTTAAACAAGAGCAAAGCATAACCAAGGACCAACTCCAAACAATGATAGAAAAATATCAAAGTTGCAAAAAGGAGTTGGAAGCCACCCAAATCACTTGTGAAAAATGGGTGGAATCCTGAAAAGGTTATGAAATTATGCTTGAAAAACAGCTTGAAAGCAATGTAAAATTTGGCATAGGGTTTAGGAAAAATGATCAAGTTGAAAACACTGCTGCAAATCAAGCTGGTTCTGTTGAAATCATACCCACAAACAAGGATGGCCAAGAAATTAAAATCACTGATAAACCTGGTAACAAAATCACTTTGGAAAGATCTGTGGGGTCCTCAACCTTTGAGGAAATTGAGAAATACCAATTTAAACCCACATGGTCTGATGAGTGTGACATCCTTGAAAATTCCAAACCCATGGACTTCACAACCACTGATGGTGTAAAAGCTCCTAAGGCCAAGGTTATTCCTCTTAAGGATATCCCAACGGTGGTTCAAAACTCTGTTGCTAAGGAGTCTGACCAAAGACTGTTTTCACTTAAAAGCTTATTATCTTAACAAAACAAGTACCATTGAGCCTTCACAGAGGTGCACCATCTGTGGTAAAAACAACCACTTCACTCAGCAGTGTGTGTACTTGAAATCTTTTGAGGTCAAAAAGGAAGAGTACATGTCAAAAACACCAATGAGTTCATCAAACCAATCTGTCAAGTTCACCAAGAATCAACCACTGTTTGTGCCAGTTCAAACAGCTGTTACAAAACAGCTGAACCAAACCTCTGTTAAAAGAGATGTTCAGGTGACTGCTGCACCCCCTGCTAACCAATACTGAAGAGGTAAAGGTCAACCACCATACCAAAGGATCCCACATGTTTATGAGGTTTACGAAAAACCCTCTAAACCAATAGTGAACAGGCATCCCTTTGGATATCAACAGATGATATGGCAAGACCCCCAACAGTGGTTAGAGAAAAACAGTCCCAAAACTGTCCAAACCCCTGAGCTAACCACTGTCCATCCACCTGAACTTGACATAGACATTGTTGAGACCCCATCCAAAGCCTTATTGGCTTTGGAGACCCTAATGTGTGACACCTGTGCCTCCATGGCCATAAAACAAATATTGTATCAATGAAATATTGTATTTCATACTTGGGACATGTATAAATATGTGTATCCTTTGCACATATCAATTCTTGTTCGATTTCAAGCTTTAAATCGCTTTCTGGAAGGTTATACGCGCACTGATGCGTAAATATAACCCGTTTAATGCAAAGAACACTCCGGAATAGTGAGATAGGCTTAACATACCTTAAATAACCTTTACATAACTTAGAAATAAGTTTTGAAGGCTTTGGTATGGCAAAATCGAGTTAAATCGCTTACAGGGACTAAAGTTGACAAACTATGAAAGTATACCAATTTGAACTGTAACAGACATTCCGGATCATGGCCATAAGTTAAACATACCATAAATATCCTTTACATAGCTTAGAAATAGGCTTTGAGGGGTTCGGTGTGCTAAAATAAACTTTTGGATCATTCAGGGACTAAAAGCATCAAAAAGTGCACAAGTTTGCACTTTCGCGCATAACTTACGTTCTGAATACATCCGGACATCCAAAAACTTATGTAAGCACTAAAATATTTTATTTTAGCATTTGGCATAAGAAAAATCCATTTGTCACGCAATTTGGATCGTTTTTCGCGCTTATGCGCATTCCGTCGTAATTAAGCGAACATCGCGATCGTACGGCCAAACGAACCGACACCCGAGATATTTTTGAGCACATTTTAAGTTCCCTATACTTTAACTTCATTTTAGAGCTTTGAAATGGGGTTAACGGGGCTTAAACGTGTCAAAAGTGCATCAAATAGCAAGTTTGGAGCTTCAGGGGCCTGTTCTGTCATTTTTGAAAGTATCAGACCTGCAAGGTCCTTGCGCACCGCAAGGTTGTAAGTCTTACGGTGCGCAAGCAGGGGTCAGAAAGCAGAAACTTTTTTAAACAGCTGTTACACTCTCCTAATCCCAATTGCACTTGCCTCTTCATGTTAATGAGGGGCCATTTTGGTGTTCCATGGGAATTCCAACAAGTGTAGGGGTGAGATTAAAGCCCGGATATCGAGAAACGATCCTAACGGTCTTGCATATCCTATAAATACCCATCCCATTCATTTGCAAAACCCACTTGAAATCTAAGAATTCTCTAAGTTGGGGTGTTTCATCACCTCATACCTGAGAATACTTGGATTATCAATCTTGCGGGGACCCTTTGTAAGTGTTCTTTCGTTCTTTTCTTTCGTTTTAGTATAAAAGTCAAACTTTGTTTGACTTTCTGCGTTGACCAATTTATGGTCAATGCGAAGTTCGTTTGAACTTCATAACGTGAGCGTAATCACGATGGTTATTGTAACACCTGTGCCTTCACGGCCATCAAACAAATACCGAACCAATGAAATATTATATTTCATACTTGGGATTTGTAAAAATATGTGTATCATTTGCACATATCAATTTTTGTTCAACTCCAAACTCTAAATCGCTTTCTGGAAGGTTATACGCGCACCGATGCGTAAATATAACCAGTTTAATGCAACAAACACTCCGGAATAGTGACATAGGCTTAACATACCTTAAATAACCTTTACATAACTTAGAAATAAGTTTTGAAGGCTTTGGTATGGCAAAATCAAGTTAAATCGCTTATAGGGACTAAACTTGACAAACTGCGAAAGTATGCCAATTCGAACTGTAACAGACATTCCGGAGCATGACCATAAGTTAAACATACCATAAATACCCTTCACATAGCTTAGAAATAGGCTTTGAGGTGTTCGGTATGCTAAAATAAACTTTTGTGTCATTCAGGGACTAAAAGTGTCAAAAAGTGCACAAGTTTGCATTTTTGCGCATAACTCACATTCTGAATACATCCGGACATCCAAAAATTTATGTAAGCACTAAAACATTTTATTTTAGTGTTCGGCATAAGAAAAATCCATTCGTCACGCATTTTGGATCGTTTTTCGCGCTTATGCGCATTCCGTCGTAATTAAGCGAACATCGCGTTCGTACGACCAAACGAACCATCACCCGGCATATTTTTGAGCATGTTTCATGTCCACAATGTTTAGGCAACATTTTAGGGCCTTAAAGTTGGCTTTACGGGCCTTAGAAGTGTCGGAAATGGCCTTAAACATGTGCAGGGACTGAAACTGTCATTTTTCAAACATGTTTCTGATCTGACATGCTCAGGCGGCCCGCATTATGTTTGGCTGATCCTGAAGCGGGCCGCGTCTGCCTTCTGGACCAGATTAACTGCATTAACAGCTGTTTGCAGCTGTTTTAACCACAACCACACACTCACCACTTGCCTAATCAGCTGATAAGGATGGTTTTTAGCCACCATGAGTTTCCGACAAGTGTACGCCTTGGATCATGGC
The DNA here is from genome assembly GCA_030545235.1 of Helianthus tuberosus. Taxonomy (NCBI): domain Eukaryota; kingdom Viridiplantae; phylum Streptophyta; class Magnoliopsida; order Asterales; family Asteraceae; genus Helianthus; species Helianthus tuberosus. The sequence continues at coordinate 124,820,019 of CM060442.1, read as the reverse complement.
ACGTTTTCCATGAAACGATCCTAACGGTTACCCGAAAACTATAAATACCCCATCACCCCAACCTCATTTCTTACAAGAATTCTGATTTGAGAGCTCTAAGTTGAAACCATTGTTTCATACCTGAGTTCTTGGATCGGGATTAGCATTCGGGGACCCTTCGTAAGTATTCTTTCGTTCTTTTATTGCTTTTCGAGTCTTTCGAGTCTGAAAGTCAAACTTTGTTTGACTTTCTACATTGACCAGTTATGGTCAATGCGAAGTTCGTTTGAACTTCGCAACGTGAGTGTAATCACGTTGGTTATAGTCCCTTGGGACTATGCCTACTGATTACCACGTTGTCTAGGGTCGTAGGGTAAGCGATCTAATAAATCGCTTATACCTCGAACCCGACCCAGTTTGGTCGATCATTAGGATCCGACCAAATACGTTAGGTGACCATAGTAGGTAGGGAATAACCTTCCGAGGTTATACCCTATGGTCGCTTCGTTTAAGTAGTTGTATGATAGGTAGTTTATATGCCTTAGGTAAATTACCAGAATACCCTTTTCATGTATAATTGGTAATTAAGCATATGTAACCTAAACTTTTGTCACATAACTGATTATGTAACATGTTTAGGCATATAACACTTGTCATAGGACTAGTTAGACGGTCCGAACGCGCTTTGCGCGCATGACGCGTTAAAGTAGCGTTTGTTACCTAAATGGGTCGCGATGAGTCGAAAGCACTTAGGTTAGTCTCATTGTAGTATGTAGGCCTTGTTAAACCATATCATATGAGTTCCAACACTCATTTGGTTTACCAAGCCTCATCCTATCCGATCTCCCGATTTAAGTCCGGTTTATTTATATAGTTTTAGATTGCCGACTGATTCCGTGCTCCCTCTAGCTTTGTTTGGTTGTTGTTCAAGACCTCCAAGCATTATCAGGCGAGTACATTATTCCCCTCTTTTACTGTTTTCAAATGTTTTGGGGTGACTCATATGTGCTAAATGCTTTATCAATGATTTCAATAACAATTACAATGTGGTTTCAAGAACAATAACAATTATTTCAAGAACGCTAACAATGATTTCAAGAACGAATACAATGATTTCAAAAACTAATTACAAATTTCATAAAGTGAACAAACTTGTAGGTTGTAGTTACATAACCGATGACATTCATTAGCAGTGATCAAGCCGACCAGTATTAGGTTATGGTACCATAGGATCTGACAAATCCCGTTATTTACTGCACCCATTGTTATGTGTGGGGGTTGTGGGTAGCGACTGAATCTGTAATTATTAACTCATCCTTTGGTAAGGGTTTGTTAAGAACGAGAGCGAGAGCGAGTTGGAACGAGGAACGCGTCAAGAAGGTTTGAATGTTATTAGAGAATCGACCATAAAGTAGTTTCACAATTAAAACAAGAACGACTAGAACGATTTTACAAAATGGGTTAACGATTGGGTAAACATTGGTACATGATTTACATTTGATCATGCATTTACACGAAACATAGTATTGGTTTAAACCAAGTTTTACTTCAATACTTTGTTTTGTGCGTTTCATCTATGGTTTAGTTGATACATTTCACTAGCCATACATATCATTTTGGTTACACATTACATGGTTTACATTTGACATAAATACTTTTGACATTGATTATATATGACATGATTTACATCTTAACATAAACATTTTGTTATGTTATTCAATACATTTGACAATTTGTTTAAACATGGACATCTTACATTGGTGGTTTGTTTGGGTAAGTGATTTGAGTAACGGTGCGGGTGTAATATGATACAAGCATGGTGGATACGCCGCTGGTACTTCCTATATATAAGTGTTTGTATGGTATTACATATTGTAGCGTTATTTGAATCATTTCAGTCCGAGACATAGAACATTTTATACAAGTAACATACTTTTCACAAGACATTTATTTACAAACAACTTATCTTATACAAACTCATTTTACATGGTTATTTATTTAATCATGCATTATTCTCTTATTATACATATCACCTGAACTTATTATTTTTCAAATGATTTACAAAGACAAAGCAAATTACAAGGTTCATGACTAAACATTTTCTTAAACAGAAGTCATGAATCTTATTTTCACAAAACCTATGTACTCGCCAGCATTTCTTTGCTGACCTCGTTTTCACATATGTTTCAGGTATTGTTGGATGATATCGATTGATAAGATGCATGCTCATATAGGACTGGACAAGGCCTTAGTGACTCAATAACAATGATAGACTATGTTTAAATAGTGTATTTAGATTTCAAGACGATGTAATTATTCAATGTTTAATAAAACGAAACACTCTTTGGTATCCATGGTTATGAAACATTAATTCTGTTACAACACGCCTCGATGTTTCCGCCACGTTTTGTTGTTTTACGTGGTCGGGGTGTGACAGTTATAGTCTCTAGTGACTATACCTACTGATTACCATGTTATCTAGGCTCAGTGACGAGTCGTAGTTTCGGCCAAAATGCGTGTTATTGCGTATTTTGTAACCAAACTACTCTCAGGTATCAAAACCGTTTGTTTTGATACCAAACCTGTTTTCTAAACTTAGTTAAACATGTTTTAACATGCTTAGCTCGTCACTTTTAGTTTAGTGCTTATATAGGGTCGTAAGGTAAGCGATCTAAACAATCGCTTATACTTTCGAACCCGACCCGTTTGGTCGATCATTAGGATCCGACCAAACACATTAGGTGACCATAGTATATAGGGAATAACCTTCCGAGGTTATACCTTATGGTCGCTTCGTTAAGTAGTTGTATGATAGGTAATTTATATGCCTTAGGTAAATTACCAAAATGCCCTTTTTACGCCAAAATTCATTTTAAGCATATGTAACATAACTTTTGGTATCTAAACTGATTTGGTAACAATATTAGACATGTTAAGGCATATTTTACTTATCATAGGGCTAGTTAGGCGTTCCGAACGCATTTTACGCGAACGACGCGTTAAAGTAGCATAAGCTACCTAAACGGGTCGTAATGGGTCGTAAGCACTTAGGTTAGGTTTCATTGTAGTATGTAGGCCTTGTTAAACCATATTACATGAGTTCCCCTACTCATTTGGTTTACAAGCCTCATTCTATCCGATCTTCCGATTTAGGTCCGGTATATTAACATAGTTACCTATATTAGGTGCCGTTTGATATCCGTGATCTCTAGCATTGTTTGGTTGTTACTCAAGGACTACTAAGAAATCTCAAGTGAGTACATAGACCCCTCTTTTACTGTTTTTCAAACGTTTTGGGGTGAAACACATGTGCCTACTTGTTACTTTCATGCTTTCCTGCTTTCACATCATATACTTGCTATGTTCATTAGTACATTTATAGTACATGATTTCATTGTGTTTTATGCTATGTATGCCCATTGTGTGCATACTTAGTACATCGTTTTACATTACATTTTATGCTATGTATGCCCATTGTGTGCATACTTAGTACATCATTTTACATTACATTTTATGCTATGTATGCCCATTGTGTGCATACTTAGTATATCGTTTTACATTACATTTTATGCTATGTATGCCCATTGTGTGCATACTTAGTACATCGTTTTACATTACATTTCATGCTATCTATGCCCATTGTGTGCATACTTAGTACATTGTTTTACATTACATTTCATGCTATGTATGCCCATTGTGTGCATACTTAGTACATCGTTTTACATTACATTTCATGCTATGTATGCCCATTGTGTGCATACTTAGTACATCGTTTTACATTACATTCTATGCTATGTATGTCCATTGTGTGCATACTTAGTACATTATTTTACATTACATTCTATGCTATGTATGTCCATTGTGTGCATACTTAGTACATTTATTATTCATCACATGCTTACATTTTGGTATGACATTTGGTTTGTTTAAATGGGACAATGTACATTCATTAACACCGACCATGCCGCTCGGTAGTAGGTAGTGGTACCATAGGACTTGACAACTCCCATTCCTGAAATCCCGGGTTTGTTTGGATTGGAAGGAATGACCGAATCCGAATACATTTCTTTTGATAACCTTGACTATAAGGGTTATCCGACTGTCGCAAGGCTTGGATGTATGAATTTTAACAATACCGCATAGATGTTTGTATCAGTATAGCATGCATTTGTTCCACAAAACATAACTTTGATTTAAACCATGTTTTACTTCAATACCTTGTTTTTTGTGCATTTTACATATGGTTGAGTTGATATATTTCACTTACCATACATGATATTTTGGATACACATTACATGGTTTACATTAGACATAAACATTTTAACATTGATATACACAATTCATGATTTACATTAGACATAGACATTTGACATGGTTTTCACACAAACATCTTGATATTTGATTATACATAAACATTTTACTTTGGTGGTTTGGTTTGAGTAAGTGATTTAAGTAACGAGGCGTGTGTAATATGATACAACCATGGTGGATACGCCGCTGGTACTTCCTATATATAAGTGCTTGTATGGTATTACATATCGTAGCGTTATTTGAATCATTTCAATTTAAGACATATAACATTTTATACAAATAACATACTTTTCACAAGACATTGTTTTACAAAACAACTTATCTTATACAAACTCATTTTACTTGGTTATTCATTTAACCATACATTATTCTCTTATTTATACATATCATCTGATCTTATTGCTTTTCAAATGATTTACAAGACAAAGCAAATTACAAGGTTCATGACTAAACATTTTCTTAAACATAAGTCATGAATTCTATTTTCACAAAACCTATGTATCTCACAGGCATTTTTATGCTGACGTACCTATTTTCACATGTGTTTCAGGATATGATGCATAGGATTTATCAAGATACACTTAGACGGACTTGGGCGTTAGTGACAATAAAAGATGCAAGACTAGTTGTTTATGTTATATTTCTTCGATTGTCAAGACATTGTAACTCTTTTAATCAATAAAACAATATTTCAATTTCCATGTGTTATGAAACAATGATTCTGTTACAACACTCCCCGACGTTTCCGCCACGTTTTGTTGTTTTACGTGGTCGGGGTGTGACATAATGAACTAATCCTTTTACTTCATGTGCAGGGAGCTTCTGCATGCTTAGATAGTCTTTGGTATGTAGATAGTGGAGGCTCCAGGCACATGACTGGATGTAGAGCCCTACTCAAAGATTTCAAAACTCATGGAGGGGGTGATATATCCTTTGGTAATAATAGTAAAGGGAAGGTTATGGGGTCTGGTACAATACAGTCTGGTAATGTTAAGTTTGAAAATGTCAATCTAATAGACAATCTAAATTTCAACCTCCTTAGTGTCTCACAAATGAGTGATAAGGGTTATGGCTCATTCTTCACTAAGGATTGTTGTAGGATTGTTGGACCAGAAATGGTTAAAAAGATTGAAGAAATAATAAAACTGGAAAAACTCAACTTGTTGCTCAAAGGAGTGGCAATGTTTATGTGGTTGATTTGTCAAAAGAGAGCCCCAGGACTGATGCCTGTCTGTTCTCAGCTGCATCTAACAAAGAGACATAATTATGGCACAAGAGATTGGGGCACACAAATCTCAAGAAAATCACTGCTTTCTCAAAACAGGGGTAGTAAGAGGTCTTCCTCAAAAACTGTTCACCTGTCCTGAGCATTGTGTTTCCTGCTTAAAAGGAAAACAACATAAAAAGTCATGAGCAGTGGGATCTGTTTGGCCCAGTTAAAGTCATGAGTCTGAAAAAGAAAAGATATTGTTTGGTGATTGTAAATGACTTTTCTAGGTTTACGTGGACTTATTTCTTACATTCCAAAGATGAGACTGCAGGCATTTTGCAAGACTTTGTTAAACAGGTTGAAAAGCAATTTGACTTGCCAGTAAAAGTCTTCAGGAGTGACAATGGCACAGAGTTCAGAAATAGGGAGTTGGATAAGTTTTTTGTGTCAAAAGGTATTGTAAGGCAGTACAGTATTCCAAGGACACCAGAACAAAATGGGGTTGTTGAGAGAAAGAACAGGACTTTGATTGAGGCTGCCAGAGCCATGCATGCTGATTCAGGTTTGCCATTAACTTTCTGGGCAGAGGCAGTAAACACTGCTTGCTATGTCCAGAATAGAGTTTTAATCAACCCCAGGCATCAAAAGACTGCCCATGAACTACTGTATAAAACCAAACCACTGATCTCATACTTTAAAGTATTTGGCTGACCTTGCTTTATTTTGAATTTAAAAGACTCAATTTCAAAATTTGCAGCCAAAGTAGACAGTGGATATCATTTGGGATACTCAACCACTGATAAGGCCTACAAAGTGTTTAACACAAGGACTAAAACAGTGGAAGAGACTTTGAATGTAAAGTTCAATGAACTTTCTTCAATGAAAATCCCTGCAAATCCTGGAGAATTGTTTGATCTTGATAAATTTACTTTTGAAAATACTGCTGTCAAGACTAATAGTGCAGGTCCATCACAAAATCCTCCATCAGACTTTGGATATGAAGTCATCATTCCACAACAAAAGTCTGCATCAAATAGTAAAGCAGCAGATGTTCAAACAACTGTCAAAGCTCAACCACTACTACCTCAACAGTTGTTGACCAAAGTAGCCCATCAACCTCTGCTTCTACATCATCAAACACTGTTGATAAAAGTCCTCAAACAGTGGATAAAAGTCAACATGTGTCCACACCACTACCTCCTATTTCTCTACCTCTATTTGAAGCCACTGCTGGATCATCAAAGTCACCAGCAGTGGTTAGCTCAGATGATTCACATCTGCAGCCCTCACCATTTAATGCCATTGTTCCATACAAAGGAGATCTTATCTTCTTGAAGTCTCATCCACCTGACCAAATCATTGGCAACATCAGTGAAGGGGTGCTCACAAGAAGTCAATCCCAAAACATCTGTCTTTTTGCTGGTTTTCTATTTCTCCATCAGCCAGTCAAGTACCAAGAGGCACTAAAAGACAACAGTTGGGTAGAGGCTATGCAAGAGGAGCTCCAACAGTTCAGAAGACAACAAGTATGGGAGCTTGTACCACTGCCATAGGGTGTAAGCCTATTGGCACAAAGTGGGTCTTCAAAAACAAAACTGATGAAAGGGGCATTGTTGTCAAGAATAAAGCAAGGCTAGTGGTTCAAGGTTTCAGACAGGAAGAGGGCATTGATTATGATGAAACTTTTGCCCCTGTAGCAAGATTGGAAGCTATTAGACTGTTCTTGGCCTTTGCTGTCAACCACAACATAAAGGTGTTTCAAATGGATATCAAATATGCTTTCCTCTATGGTAAGATTCAAGAAGAGGTATATGTTTGTCAACCTCCAGGCTTTGAGGATCCATTTAATCCAAATCATGTCTACAAGCTAAATAAAGCTTTGTATGGCTTGAAACAAGCACCTAGAGCCTGGTATGAAACTCTTTCCACCTTTCTACTTTCCATTGGTTTCACAAGGGGTAAAATAGACAAAACACTGTTTTTAAAATGGAGAGGGAAAGACTTGATGATTGTCCAGATTTATGTGGATGACATCATTTTTGGAAGCACATGTACTAAAATGTGTGAAGAGTTCAGACAACTCATGACAGCTGAGTTTGAGATGAGTGCAATGGGTGAACTCCAGTGCTTTCTTGGTCTCCAAGTAAGGCAACTGCAAAATGGTACTTTCATCCACCAAGGAAAATATGCCAAAGAACTTTTAAAGAAATTTGAGATGGATGATTGCAAGCCATGTAGTACACCCATTGCAACCACAAAAATAGTCATGTCTGATAAAAAGGATGATTTGGTTGATCAAACTCTTTATAGAAGCATGATTGGGTCTTTATTGTACCTAACTGCATCTAGGCCAGACATCATGTTTGCAACATGTGTTTGTGCAAGATCCCAATCAGCCCCCAGAAAGTCTGACCTTATTGCTATAAAAAAGGATATCCAGATACCTCAAAGGTGCTCCCACACTTGGTATCTGGTATCCAGCTAATGAAAATATCAACCTTTCTGGTTTCTTAGATAGTGGCTTTGCTGGATGCAATAAAACAAGGAAGTCCACTTCAGGAGGGTGTCAATTCCTAGGCAGTTGCTTAGTGTCTTGGCAAAGCAAAAAGCAAGCAGGAGTTTCAACATCCACTGCTGAGGCAGAGTATATAGCTGCTGCAAGCTGTACAGCCCAACTGCTTTGGCTTCAAAATCAATTGCTGGATTTTGGTATCACTGCCCTAAAGACACCACTCATGTTGGATAGTCAGGCAGCATAAAATATCATCAAAAATCCAGTTTCACATTCAACTACCAAGCACGTTGATATCAGACATCACTTTGTGAGGGATTTCTATGAAAAAGGTTTGATTTCTCTGCATCATGTTCCAACTAAGGATCAGCTGGCAGATGTGCTAACAAAAGCATTATACACATCTACCTTTGAAAGCTTGATCTCTAGGATTGGCATGCTAAACATGGAATAACAGGCAAAATCATGTTTTTCTATGAATAAAAGCATTAAAATGTTTCAGAAAATCAAAAATCCATCCTTAAAAATAGCTAAAAATGAAATTTTCATTAATCCTTAAAAGTCTGCCATAACCACTGTTTTTGGTTCAAACATTTGTTTTGCTAAAAGTTGTCCACTGCTGAAAGTCAACCCCTGTTCTCTCATTCTCTTGGAAATCACTGTTGATCAAACATCAGTGTTTCTATCCACTGATAGGCTATCCACTGATAGTTAAAGTCACCCACTATTTTCATTATAACCGTTGCAACCACTGATCTTGCTCTATCAGTGGTTTCCATAAACAACTGTCTTCCATTACTCATTAGGGGTTGGCACGTGGACAATACATAGCGGTCAGATCTTTTGTAACCACTGCCACGTCAGCATACACTTTTTCCCCTATAAAACCCTGATCAAAATCCCAAACAGGGTTTTCACTGTCAAATCGAATTCAAAATTCCTTTCTCAAAGCAGTTACCATAAATTTCTCTCAAAATCACTCATCCCCTCCATCGTCTTCTTCCTCTCGCAATCATACTCCATTCACCATGGCTCTTCCTTTCAAAGCTCCTCACAATTACTTGGGTCTACTCACAAAACCAAATCACACCAAAACCTTCGATTCCATCATAGATGCTCTTTCGTCTTCAAAGTACAAAACTTTGTTGACTTTTGATGCTACAGTTTACTTGAAAACCCAGCAAGAATTTTGGAAAAATGCTACAATTGAATCTCAAGATAAAAAGCCGGACAAAATAAAAAATGCTATATATGATTGGTCATATAATCGGGGTTACATAGATGCCTTTTATGGAACATTCTTAACTGCGGGGGTGCGAAAATTGGCCGAATTTACTCATTTTTTTGATAGACGAATAATTTATGGAATTCCAAATGGAGTTGGGTTTATGAGTTTCTTTGTAGCAGAGGTTATTAAAACGGTAGGGGGTGGACGCATTTCTTCTTATTTGTTCTTTTATTTTTCTTATGTATCAATCTTTTTATTAATTTATTACTTTTTAAATCTTTAAGTCTTCTTCAATCTTTTTAAGTCTTTAATAAATAGCCATTAATTCTTCGATAAAGGGTGTTCCAGTCACAATAACACCTCAAACAATTTCAGAGGTGTTGGAACTCGATGATCTTCAAGGTAAAACTTCTTTCCCTAAAACAGAGTACCAAACGGATTTCATTGAAAGGGGTTATGAAGAGGAAATGAAAAAAGACACTTTACAGAAAGGCAGATTTCCTCCTGCCACAAGGTTTTTGTTTCATACCCTTTTAATGTGTGTCTCAAACAAGACTACTGCTTTCAATGAAATCCCATTGAAGATTCAATATCTGGGTTATGCTATACTACATGGTGAAATTTTTAACTACTCCTATGAGATCTTCAATGATCTAGTTAAAAATGTTAATAAAAAGGCATTTTTGCTATTTCCAAGGTTTTTGAGCTATTATTTTCAAAAGAAATTTTCAAAGGATAATGCTCATGTGCTTATCCAAGGTGAACCTTGTCAAATAAACAGCCTAACACCTGAAACTTTTACAAGGCTGTCAAAAATTTCCAAAACACAAGCAGAGGTTCCTGAGCAGACTTCAGCAGCTACCACTGCTCCTCAGGCACCTGCTGTTGAGCCCACTGCTCCAGGTGATCACAACAGCAAAACAACTGCTGTGAAACCCCCACCTAAAACCACCAAAAGACCAAAACAGAAAAAATTATAAAAGCCCCCCAAACCCAAAACAAAGGCAACTCTGGAAGATGAGATCCCAGAGCAACTGCCAGTGACAACACAAAAGTCACCAATAACCACTGCTGCTACTTCCTCACATCAGTTGGTAGAAAGATCTCAACCTGAGCCTCAAGCTCCTTGTCACACCCCGACCACGTGGAACAACTAAACGTGGCGGAAACGTTGGGGAGTGTTGTAATAGAACTAATTGTTTCAAATCCATGGCAATTGAAGTTTTGTTTTATTAATCAAACATGAGAGTTTACATTGTTTTAAACAAGAAACAAAGAGTACATAACATAAATTAACTAGTTCTTGTCTCGTTTTAAGTCACTAAGGCACAGGTCCGCCTAAGTATGTCTTGTTAAGTCCTATGCATCATCTCCTGAAAGCACATGTGAAAATAGGTACGTCAGCATAAAAATGCCTGTGAGATACATAGGTTTTGTGAAAACAGAATTCATGACTTATGTTTGAGAAAATGTTTAGTCATGAACCTTGTAATTTGCTTTGTCTTGTAAATCATTTGAAAAACGATAAGATCAGATGATATGTATAAATAAGAGAATAATGCAAGGTTAAACGAATAACCATGTAAAATGAGTTTGTATAAGATAAGTTGTTTGTAAAACAATGTCTTGTGAAAAATATGTTATTTGTATAAAATGTTATATGTCTCAAATTGAAATGATTCAAATAACGCTACAATATGTGATACCATACAAACACTTATATATAGGAAGTACCAGCGGCGTATCCACCGTGCTTGTATCATATTACATACGCCTCGTTACTTAAATCACTTACTCAAACCAAACCATCAAGATGAAATGTTTAACAATTGTAGAAATGTTTATGTATAGTCAAATGCCTATTGTCAAATGTAAATCATGTCAACAGATACAACTGGTTCACACGGTTCAATAGTTACAAACGGTTCATATAATCAAAGGGTTACGACGGTTCACATAGTCAAATGGTTACAACGGTTCAAAAAGTAGTATAATGTGTTCATATGCTGGATGAGCATATGCAACAGAAATGCAATGTAAAACAATGTATTAAGTATGCACGTAATGGACATACATAGCATAAGTGTAATGTAAAACAATGTACTAAGTATGCACACAATGGGCGTACATAGCATGAAATGTAATGTAAAACGATGTACTAAGTATGCACACAATGGGCGTACATAGCATGAAATGTATTGTAAAGTGATGTACTAAGTATGCACACAATGGACATACATAGCATGAAATGTAATGAAATCATGTACTATAATGTACTAACGAAACATAGCAGGTATATGATGTGAAAACATGGAAAGCATGAAAGTAACAAGTAGGCATATATGTTCCACCCCAAAACAGTTTGAAAACAGTAAAAGAGGGGTCTATGTACTCACTTGAAATTGCTTAGAAGTCCTTGAGTAACAACCAAACAATGCTAGAGATCACGGATATCAAACGGCACCTAATATAGGTAACTATGTTAATAAACCGGACCTAAATCGGAGGATCGGATAGAATGAGGGTTCGTAAACCAAACGAGTATGGAGACTCGTGTAATATGGTTTAACAAAGCCTGTATACTAAATGAAACCTAACATAAGTGCTTACGACCCATTACGACCCGTTTAGGTAGCTTATGCTACTTTAACGCGTCGTTCGCGTGAAACGCGTTCGCCTAACTAGTCCTATGACAAGTATTATATGCCTAAAATGTTTAATTATGTAACATAATCAGTTAAGTGACGAAAGTTTAGGTTACATATGCTTAATTACTAATTACACATGAAAAGGGTATTTTGGTAATTTACCTAAGGCATATAAATTACCTATCATACAACTACTTAATGAAGCGACCATAAGGTATAACCTCGGAAGGTTATTCCCTATATACTATGGTCACCTAAGGTATTTGGTCGGATCCTAATGATCGACCAAATGGTTCGGGTTCGAAGGTATAAGCGATTTATTAGATCGCTTACCATTACGACCCTAGACAACGTGGTAATCAGTAGGCATAGTCACAAGGGACTATAACCATCGTGATTACAATCACGTTGCGAAGTTCAAACGAACTTCGCATTGACCATAAACTGGTCAACGCAGAAAGTCAAACAAAGTTTGACTTTCGGACTCAAAAAGCAATAAAAGAACGAAGGAATACTTACAAAGGGTCCCCGAATGCTAATCTCGATCCAAGTAGCTCAGGTATGAAACAATGGTTTCAACTTAGAGCTTCTCAAATCAAAATTCTAGTGGGTTTTGCAATGGCATGGGGGGAGTATTTATAGGATTCGTAGAGCCGTTAAGATCGTTCCTCGGAAACCGTGCTTTGATCTTGGCCATACACCTCAAGATAGTGGTTTTTGAAAACCATTTGAGCCCATAGATTGCCCCAAAACCATGTGCAAAAGTGAAAATGGACCAAATGCAATGTTTCTGTCCAGATGAGGCGCTCACGTAGCACCACTGGATAGGCATGAAGTGCTCGCGCTACGCCACCATGTACCAGATTCAGCAAAGTTTCAAAAATGGCAGAAATGGTCCCTGCAGCCCGTTTAAGCTATTTTCGATGCGTTTGAACCCCGTTAACCTCATTTCAAGGCTCTAAAATGAAGTTAAAGTATAGGGAACTCAAAACATGCTCAAAAATATCTCGGATGTCGGTTCGTTTGGCCGTATGATCGTGACGTTCGCTTAATTACGACGGAATGCGCATAAGCGCGAAAAACAATCCAAATGACGCGACGAATGGATTTTTCTTATGCCAAACACTAAAATAAAATATTATAGTGCTTACATAAATTTTTGGATGTCCGGATGTATTCAGAACGTGAGTTATGCGCGAAAATGCAAACTTGTGCACTTTTTGACGCTTTTAGTCCCTGAATGACCCAAAAGTTTATTTTAGCACACCGAACCCCTCAAAGCCTATTTCTAAGCTATATAAAGGATATTTAAGGTGTGTTTAACTTATGGTCATGTTCCGGAATGTTTGTTACAGTTCAAATTGGCATACTTTCGCAGTTTGTCAAGTTTAGTCCCTGTAAGCGATTTAACTTGTTTTTGCCATACCAAAGCCTTCAAAACTTATTTCTAAGTTATGTAAAGGTTATTTAAGGTATGTTAAGTATATGTCACTATTCTGGAGTGTTTGTTGCATTAAACTGGTTATATTTACGCATCAGCGCGTATAACCTTCCAGAAAGCGATTTAGAGCTTGAAATCGAACAAGAGTTGATATGTGCAAAAGATACACATATTTATACAAGTCCAAAGTATGAGATACAATATTTCATTGGTTTGGTATTTGTTTGATGGTCGCAGTGACACAGGTGTCACACTCCTCCTGCTTCTTCTAAAAAAGAACAGGTTGTAAGAACAGGGACACCAAATTATGATGCTCTAGAATCACTTGATTCCATCATCCACAGCCCACTGCTCGGGGAAAATTCTCTTTCCACACCCATACTCACTTCACAAATTCCACCATCAATAAAACCCTTGTTGGATGCACTTGGTATAGCTCAGACAAAAATTAGTTCCTCTCAATCACCTATCACTGAGAGTATGCCTCAACAAGTGACTAAGTCTAAGCTTCCTATCATTGCTAACCCACCAACAACTGAGGAGGTTACACTGCAGGAAGTACAAGTACTTCCTGTCAGTAGTTCAAGTGGAGCAACTACTACAAGTGTTGAACCCACTGGTTTACACTTGGGCAGTAGTTTCATAAGTGAGACTCCCTTGAAGGCAATTTCTTCATTGGGAACCAGGGTGTTTCCAGCTTTCACTGGTTCACTAAAACTGGTCACCCCTACAGAAGGAAGAAGTCCCCAGTACCAAGAAAAAGGGGCATAAGTGGATGACTTTTGGAATTCTTTCTCTAAGTCAACCACTAATACAACCACTGCCAGTGGGAAATCAGATGATCTCATTAACTTGGGTGATGGTTTAATGTACAAGGAATTGACAGAGAGGGTTGATAAATTGGACACATCTATTGCAGATATTAAGTCAATGCTGCAACAGTTGTTACAACAACAAAAGGCAACACCCACTGCTGCCCCAGCTGCAACATCTGCTCCATCATCTGCTCCTACTCCCACTGAGCTTTGGATTTTATTTCAACCTCTGCTTCACCAACAAAGGGCATATGCTGATCATCAACATGAAATACAGGTTTAAAAGATCAGAAATATGGTAGAAGCAAGGTTTATGGATACACATGCTGATATCAAGGCAATGAAGGCCCACTTGCTGAAAACCACTGGTTCTGCTCCTCCTCCTATAATTTTTGTTGATATTCCACCACCAGCTGATGCCAAAAGGGGGAAGAAAATGAGGCAGCTGAAGAAAAAAGGGATATGAAGATGGATTGTACATTGCACCAGACAAAGCTAGTATGCTTGCAGATATCCCTAAACCAAATGGTTCTAAAAAGGTTGATGTGACCTTAAATGCCATTGCTGATGAAAATGCAAGGGTGAAAAAGGATAGAGAGGCAAAGGGAAAATAAAGGTTTAAACAGGAGAAGAAAGTTTATATGGAGATGGAAGTGCAGGGTGTTTATGAGCCTAAGGATGAAGAAAATCCTGAGCCCAAAAGAAAACAGCCCACTAGAAAAGTGAGGCAACCCAAATCCACACCTTCCAGAATCACAAAACACACTCCCAAACCTCCCAAAAGCTCCACATATCAAACTTCCAAACCAACAGATGTTAAAACACCTGTTGTATCAACAGCTGTTGGTACTTAAGTGGTTTCAACAGCTGTTACACCAACAATTGCCACCACTTCAACACACACTCAATCCACTACCTTACCACAAATCACATCACCACCAAAAACATCCTTATTACCACCAAGACCACCTGCCAAAAAGCAGAAGACTTCAGGTGACACATCATCTGTTGTAATGGCAACAGTGGTTGAAACACCAGTTGTTTCAACAACTGTTAGTCAGCCAACTACCACTCAAATCACCACCACTCAACCCACCAAAACACCACCAACCTCTCCTAAACCTAAAAGGAGAAGGATAATACTGAGTGATGACTCTTCACCACCAACATCTTCACAACCACTGTCCCTTGTACCTATTCCAAACCCCGTTCCACTCTCTTCAGCACAAGTTCAAAAACCAATAACTGCCATTACTCCTGCAGGGGTCCAGTATCCATTAGATCTTCCAGCAGTTAGAGAGGATATCAAATCCTTCTACTCTGAAGATGACCCAGCTAAAAGGAGTTTACCATCTGTTCAAGGATATCCCAGGCCTAATAACATTTAAGAATACTTGAAGTTAAAGGCTCAACAAGCAGAGGATATCTCCAAAAGAAATACAGAAGGAAAATCTGACAGAGAAATTCAAAGATACTATCATTATTTGCTATCTCAAGTCAATACTTTGGAGAGGTTTGCAAAAGATCTTTGTCAGAAACTATCAGAAAGAGATGATGAAAGCTTGAGAAAAGATTATCTTGCTCACATCATGGCTTTCAAGAAATACAAGGCATATAAAGTTCAATACAAAGAATGGACCCTTGGTTAGCTCAAAGAGGAGTTGGAAAGAATTGAAAAAATGAACAAAGAGAAAATAAGACATACTCCTCCTATCTAGGCAAAGTTTAAGAAAAATGTACCAGAAAGGACTCTGCAGCTGAAGAGAATGAAAGAAGAGCTGGTTACAGCAGATTTTGGGTCTAGGAATCAAGTGACAAGATGGTCAGAGGATAAGGTGTTGGCATCTTACAAAAAGCTGGAAGAATTGAGAAAGAAAAATCCTAATGTTCCACAAAAGCATGTTTACCCTGAAGCAGTGGTTCCAGCTAAGCCACAAAAGCTACAAATCAGGAGATCCACTGCTCCACCTGCTGCCATCCTTTATCAAAGAAGGAGACAAAAGCAGATGGATGTAGAAATAGCAGAGGATATAGTAGCAGGGAATGAAATTATAAAAATGGTCCTCAATCAGATGATAGCACAAGATCCTCAGTTAGCAACAACTACAAACACTGCTCAACCTGTCATCCCCAGGCCACCATCTCCAAACTCATCAGCAATAAAATCTCTCCCAAGAAACCCACTAGATTCAAAAATACTAAAGTGTAAATCTGACAAACAGACCCACGTATTGACTATGATCAAATCTAGTGGTGAAGTGAAGAAAATATCAAGGGAACAAGCACTGGGCCTGGGTGTTGAAGATCTGCAAGATCTCCTTGATCTTACACTGTGCAGGGATGAGGATGACACAGATTCCTTGGACTTTGAATTACAATTCAAAGGGCAAGTCAGGGAATTATTGATGAGGCAATAAAGATCCACAATAATGAAGGGTTTTTGCATCATCTGTTCCAGGGGGAGATTGTTGGGATTGAACCCTACAAAGGAATAGTTTATTAAAGCCAAAACTGGATCAGAGCAGTGGATCCAGAATAAGCAGATGTTTGTATTCAAGCTTTTCCCTTGGAAGTGGCCCTAACAACTGATGACTTCTATCTACTGCCCATATACAACAACTGCTGATCATTCAACATCTGATGAAGATTCTAAAGACTGTTGAAGGCAAGCACTGATGCTCAATCTACTGTCATGTTTCAAGTGCTGCTGATGAAGACAAAGCACTGCTAGGAGTATAACAGTGGAATGGGAAGCAGTAGTTTAGTCTATCTTTTATTTATATTGTAGTCAGTAGTTTGTAATAGCAGTAGTTATATTAGATCAGTAGTTACAGGTTGTTAGGAGGTTAGATGTCACTTTCATGGTGACGTCAGCCAAGATGCTTTAGTGGTTTGGTCGTGCCTATAAATAGAACAGTACCCTGTACTGTTCTATTAGCTCTTTCTACACTTGTCATTCTGTACGTACAAGCTATTGTGAGCTCAGGCTGAGGGGGAGTTTCTAATACATGCATGCAATTGTATTGAAGATTGAAATAAATTTAATCATTCGGTTCAATGATAAACATGTGTGTTAACAGCATTTCTCCTATTTGATTGTGTGTGAAAGTTTGTTTCCATTTTAATTCCGCTGCAATTTACTTGTTCATTTTCTTAATTCTCAAACAAAAACATAATCATAAGAAAACTCAGATCCTAACATCTTGTCTTGGGACCCACAAACGGCCCATGAAATAAAATAGCCCAAAGTCTTTCAGTTCAAGCTCAGGTTTAAGATGATATGGTAATTCCTTATCCATCAAGTCTTGTGTAACACAAGTATGTTGAGCCTGAGAAATGTGGGTTTGAATATCAGATCAAACCTGAACACAGTGAAGCTTGACACGTTCCTTACGACTCGGTGCGTCAGCTACGACATTCGCCTTACCAGGATGGTAGCGAATTTCGCAGTCGTAGTCGTTTAGAAGTTCAACCCAACGTCGTTGCCTCATGTTTAGTTCTTTCTGATTGAAGATGTGCTGGAGACTTTTGTGGTCAGTAAACACTACACATTTTGTACCATAAAGGTAGTGTCTCCAGATTTTGAGAGCAAAGACTACTGCACCTAACTCAAGATCATGAGTCGTGTAGTTTTTCTCGTGTATCTTTAACTGTCTTGATGCATAGGCTATGACTTTGTTTCTTTGCATGAGAACACAGCCAAGGCCAAAGTTAGATGCATCACAGTATACGACAAAATCGTCGTTGCCCTCAGGTAAAGTTAAGATAGGTGCATCACAGAGTTTCAGTTTCAAGGTCTGAAAAGCTACTTCCTATTTGGATCCCCACTCAAAAGGTTTATTCTTTTGAGTTAAAGCAGTGAGAGGAACCATAATTTTGGAGAAGTTTTCAATGAAACGGTGGTAATAACCTACTAATCCAAGAAATGAACGAACCTCAGTAGGAGTAGTAGGTGTATCCCAATCCTTAATCGCACTGATTTTGGCGGGATCTACATGTATACCTTGTTCGTTGACGATGTGCCCCAAAAATTGAACTTCCTTAAGCCAGAATTCACACTTGGAGAATTTGGCGAAAAGCTGTTCTTTCTTTAGGAGCTCCATTGTAAGACGGAGATGTTGTTCATGATCAGCTCGTGTCTTTGAATAGATCAAAATGTCATCAATGAAAACAATGATGAACTTGTCCAAATAAGGCTTACAAACCCTATTCATCAAGTCCATAAAAACAGCAGGAGCATTAGTTAAACCAAAAGGCATAACAGTAAACTCGTAATGACTATATCTTGTACGAAAAGCTGTCTTGGGAATATCTTCTTCAAGTACACGAAGTTGATGATACCCAGAACGTAGATCAATCTTTGAAAAGCAAGTAACGCCCTGTAGCTGATCAAAGAGATCATCAATGCGAGGTAGGGGATATCAATTCTTGATGGTAAGCTTGTTGAGCTCACGGTAATCGATACACATTCGGAAAGATTCATCTTTCTTTTTCACGAATAGGACGGGAGCGCCCCAAGGTGAAAAGCTCGGCCGAATGAATCCTTTGTTAGAAAGCTCCAGGAGCTGTTTGGATAACTCTTGCATCTCAGACGGTGCAAGACGGTAAGGTGATTTAGCAACAGGATTAGCGCCAGGTACAAGATCGATACGAAACTCAACTTGGTGTACAGGGGGTAAACCAGGTAATTCTTCAGGAAATACCTCAGGATAATCCCGAACAACAGGGATATCTTGAATAGTCTTACCTTTGCCTTTCTCCTCTACGACATGTGCCAAGAAGGTGACATAGTTCTTTCGTAGGTATTTTTGGGCTTGGGTACAAGACATGAGTTTAAGGCTACTAACGGGTTTCTCCCCACGAACTTCTAAGATTTCACCTTGTCGAAAACGGAATACGAACAATCTTCTCAAAGCAAACCACCTCAGCGTGGTACTTGGCTAACCAATCCATTCCTACTATTACATCAAAGCTCCCAAGTTGCATCGGTGGGAGGTCAATAGGAAAAAGATGGTTATTAAGGTTCAATTGGCAGTTTTGAAGAACGGAATTGAGTACAACGGGTTCACCACTAGCTACTTCTACTGTCAAGGGCTTTCCTAGTTTTGTTCTAGTCATCAAAAGCAAAGTTTCAAAAGCTAAGGACACAAAACTCTTATCGGCACCCGAATCAAACAGAATAGAAGCGGGTTGGTTGTTAACAAAGAACGTACCATTCACCACTTCGTTATCTGCACAAGCCTCATTTGCATTCAAATTAAATGCTCGACCACGAGCCTGTGCCTGATTTGCGTTTGCCAACTTCGGGCAACTGTTCCTGTAGTGGGTCAGATCCCCACAATTGAAACACGAACCAGGCGAGTAGTGAGGTCGTGCAGGATTCTGGGCAAGGTTTTGTACAGCTTGATTTTGGTTAGGAGCGAAACGGCAGGTGTTTGCAAGATGACCATACTTACCACAGTTTGTGCAGATGCGGCATTGCACCTGTGGCTGGTGGTGGCTGTTACATTTGTTGCACAGAGGTGCATTGTGTCACACCCCAACCGATGGCGGAAACATCAGGGCATGGCACTGAGCGAAACAGATTGTCCATGAGTATCCATAACAACTATTAGTTACCATATATTTAAACGTCACGTCCCATACCATAACATATCCAAGTAAAACAGTTATTACAAATAATTGTCTAAAAAACAAACACTGTTCCGACAACTCGGATTTAAGGGTGACATAACTAGACCCCTAGCTTGATTCACCAAAGCACAACATTTCCTAGCATCTTAAGCACCTGCCACATACGTTAAAATAGAGGTCAATACGCATAGTGTAAAGGTAAGCATACAAGTTTAATAGATATAATAGAGTTCGAAATTGTTTACGTATAACCAGCATGTAACATGTAGCAAAGTGAAAGCTAGTAGGTTATCGACAGAGAAATATGCACAGACGTGACTGCGAGTTGTAGAATGCGCAACACATATCCCCACTGGGACACGTGACGTAAAGCCCTTAACAACCCCTGTCCACGACAGGTGCTGAGTCCAAACTATAGTACTATCGTTGCTAAGGTGTCAGGCAACAATCACTGTGTTAACATAACATACAAGCATCCATCAAATACACGTAACATGCAATAGTGGTCGGCGTATAAATAGTGTTTGCGTTGTGTGATTGATGTGATTTGAATATAGATAACGTATGTAACACCCAAAAGTGCGTAAGCCAAAAAGGGATCGAGTATACTCACAGATTGTGCTTAACAAGTAAACACTCTCTTGGATTCAAGGGAGCGCTGAGAAAGATTAGCCTGAACAGTTAACGATAGCATAAGCGAAGAACGGCGCGTAAAACGGTGCAAATGGACCAAGTATCGAATGGTAATCCGATCGGATGGCGATCCGATCGGATGGTCATTCGATCGGATGTCAATCCGTTCGGATGGTCATCCGATCCGATGGCCATTCGGTCAGATTGACATTTTGCTTGGTTAGGATGTGTTTGTGTATGATGGCTTTGAAGTTTTCGTTGTAGCATTTTGAAAATAGAGAAGTATCTCTACCTTTCAGGTCGTTCGATCGAGCGGTGGTTCGATCGGATGACGATCTGTTCGGCGAGGTATTTCTCAGAGAACAAGTTCACAGTAGTATTATCATCCAATCAGATGGTCTACCGATCGGGTGGCAATCCGTTGGAACTGAACATGTTGAAAATTGTTAAGTGTTGAAATCCTTAAGTGCAATCCGATCGGATTATGGTTCGATCGGATGGCAATCTAATCAGATGGCAATCTGATCGGACGGCGATCCGTCCCGTGATCCGATCTTTTGCAACTTGAAGATTTGTTAAGTTTTGAGAGTTTTGCAGTTTGCTTGAGACGGTATGATAACGTGCCAAACAATAGAAACCCCATCAGGACCCAGGTAATCCGATCAAACAGGAATCACCCTAGTCCGATCAGTTAACTGTCCAAGGCGGTTGTTCATGTTTAACCCGAAATCGGTTGTCTCTTGGATAGAATTCAGATCTTGAACCAATACTTCACTAAGAATGAGTAGAAGATTGAAACGAGCTCCGATTCTATCGGTTTTGAGTGCATTGAGTGTAAAAGAGTTGAAAGAAAGTTGGAAAACCATCTTTCAATCCTTTTAACCTTGAAAATGTTTAGATCTATGCAAGATCATTGTTTATTCATGTGGAAATCGTTCAGATCTAAGTTGTTCTTGGTGGAATGAAGCCAAATCTTGAAGTTCATAAGAACTCCATGATGACATCATCCTAGAACACCTCAAACCCGTTGATTTCATGGTTAAAAGTTAAGATTCAAAGGTGAAGAAGATGAAGAAATGTGTGTAGACCATAGAAGTACAAGATTTAGGTTGAAAACTTACAAGAATCGCGAGGAATCAAGAGAAAGAAGGCTTGAGTGCGACTGTTCGAGTAGAGGAGCTGTCACATTACAAATGATGTGACAGGAGGGTATTTATAGGGTTTCCAAAAGAGGAAAGGTGCACAAGGGTCGGATTGGTCACCGATCGGATGGCGCCCCGATCGGATGGCAATCCGATCAGATGGCCACTCGATCGGTTGGCCATTCGATCCAAATGTCCGACGTGCTGAGTTTTGTCCTTTTGATTCGCGTGTTGAGCGTTGCGATGCGTTTCGAGTAAGCGATGCGTTAGTTTTACCCATTAGTTACACAAATAACCTAACTACTATATCTAACATACAATCACTATAAATAACTTGCGTTTAGCTTTGCGATTCGATAGCGATTGCGATAGAGTTGCGATTATGATTCGATTAATCACCACAGACATAAAGTAAATATCCACAAGTAACACATAATTAGCACACAAACGTAAAAGAATATCCAGAACGCGTAATTCAAGTTGTGAATACGATTGCGATGCGGTTAACGGTAAAGCGATAAAACGTCGATTAAACCTCGATTATTCATAGATACTCCACATAATACAACTAAAGCACATAAATTAAAGGTTCGGTTACAAGTCAAAGAAGTAAAATCAATATTTAAGCAAGGAGTGACAGATCGCAATTAGCAATCTTTTCTTCCTTTGACTTCAATCTTGACTTTGACTTTCGTAACACGGGGTGTTACAGCCTCCCCTACTTAGGGAATTTCATCCCGAAATTAGGCCTTGGCCATAACAAACAACTACGGGTACTTCTCCTTCATGTCACTTTTGAGTTCCCAGGTGAAATCTATGCCTCGTTTGCCTTCCCAGCGAACCTTCACAATGGGAATGCGTGAGCGCCTGAGCTGCTTGGTTTCTCGGTCCACGATTTCAACAGGCTTCTCCACGAAGTGTAATGTTTCATCCACTTATAGATCCTCGAGTGGAACGTGTAAATCATGCTCAGCCAGACACTTTCTAAGGTTTGAAACGTGGAAAGTCGGGTGGATGTTGCTAAGTTCCTTCGGTAGTTCGAGTCTGTAGGCCACTTTTTCGATCCTTTCCAGAATCTTAAAGGGCCCCACGTATCGAGGCGCGAGCTTTCCTTTCTTGACGAATCTTACCACACCCTTCCAAGGTGATACCTTTAGGAGTACGTGGTCGCCAACGTCAAATTCAATGGGCTTACGGCGTCTATCAGCGTAACTTTTCTGACGACTCCGAGCTTTCAGCAGATTGTCTCGAATTTGGAGGATTTTATCAGTCGTTTCTTGCAACAGCTCAGGACCGGTTATTTGCGAGTCTCCGATCTCGTGCCATACAATAGGCGATCGACATCTTCTTCCACACAATGCCTCAAATGGTGCCATCTGAATGCTGGAATGATAACTGTTATTGTACAAGAATTCGACTAAATGTAAGTATGCGTCCCAATTACCACCGAAATCTATGCCACACGAGCGTAGCATGTCTTCAAGGGTACGAATCATTCTCTCAGTCTGACCGTTGGTTTGGGGATGGAAAGCGGTACTTAGATTAAGCGTAGTACCGAGAGCAGATTGAAACGTTTCCCAAAGACGCGAGGTAAACCGACCATCACGGTCAGAGATGATGTCGCGAGGCATCCCATGTCGACAAATGATCTCTTCGGTGTAGATTCGGGCTAATTTTTCTACCTTATAGTCTTCTCGTATCGGCAGAAAATGAGAAGATTTAGTCAAACGGTCAACGACAACCCAGATGCTGTCTTGACCTGATGGCGTGCGCGGAAGTTTCGTTATGAAGTCCATAGCTATACTCTCCCACTTCCACAAGGGAATGTCGGGTTGGACGAGTAAGCAAGAGGGTCTTTGATGCTCGACCTTGACTTTCAACCAAGTCAGGCACTTCGAAACATAGAGAGCGATATCCTTCTTCATGCCCGGCCACCAGTACTTGTAGCGAAGGTCTTGGTACATTTTATCGGCACCGGGATGTATAGAATACCGAGATTTGTGGGCTTCATCCATTAGGATTTGTCGTAAGTCGGTGCGCTTTGGAATCCAATCCGATCCAGATAATGGAATATCCCGTTTGACTTATTCACTAGCTGGGCTCCAACGTTTAGATTTCTTTCCTTCTTCAAAGTGCGTTCAGTAAAACAAGCATGTTGGGCTTCGCGGATAAGGGCTTCGAGATTATGCTGGGCTTGGATATTAAGAGCGCTATGCAAATAGCTCCGTCTGCTGAGAGCGTCGGCAACGACATTTTCTTTGCCAGGGTGATAACGAATCTCACAGTCATAATCATTAAGAAGTTCAACCCATCGGCGTTGGCACATATTAAGTTCCTTTTGGCTGAGGATGTGTTGTAGGCTCTTGTGATCTGTGAAGATCGCACACTTGGTACCATAAAGGTAGTGTCGCCAAATCTTTAGCGCCAAAACAACTGCACCTAGCTCGAGGTCGTGGGTTGTATAGTTCTTCTCGTGGATCTTGAGCTGACGAGATGCGTAAGCGATAACCTTGTCTCGTTGAATGAGAACACAACCAAGACTAAGGTTCGAGGCATCACAATAGACAATGAAGTCATCGTTTCCATCAAGTAAAGCGAGAACGGGAGCATTGCAAAGCATATGCTTGAGGGTTCGAAAGGCAGTCTCTTGTCCAGTTCCCCAAACAAAAGGCTTGTCCTTGTGCGTGAAAGAAGTAAGCGGCACGGCGATTTTAGAGAATCCTTCGATAAATCGGTGATAATAGCCCGTTAGTCTGAGAAAAGAACGGACTTCAGACGGGTTTTTAGGTGTAATCCAACTCTTAACAGCTTCGATTTTCATGAGGTCGGCGTGAATACCTTGACTATTGACAATGTGACCGAGGAATTGAACCTCCTCCAGCCAAAATTCACCCTTGGAGAATTTGGAATAGAGTCGATTCCCCTGGAGTAGCTCGAGAACCAAACGTAGATGTTGCACGCGTTCGGTTTTCGACTTGGAATAGATCAGGATATCATCGATGAACACGATGACGAAGCAACCGAGAAAAGGTTTACACACGCGATTCATTAAATCCATGAAACCGCAGGTGCGTTGGTTAAACCAAAAGGCATAACAACGAACTCATAGTGGTCGTATCGAGTGCGGAAAGCGGTTTTGCGTATATCCTCCTCTTGAATACGTAATTGGTGGTAGCCTGAGCGTAGATCGATCTTGGAGAAACACGTAGCACCTTGCAGTTGGTCAAACAAATCATCAATTCGAGGCAGGGGATAGCGATTCTTAATTGTCAGCTTATTCAACTCCCTGTAGTCGATGCAGATCCGGAACGTCCCGTCCTTCTTTTTAACGAAAAGAACTGGTGCGCCCCAAGGAGAGGTGCTAGGGTGAATAAAGCCTTTGTTAAGAAATTCCTGGAGCTGACTCGAAAGTTCGTGCATTTCGGACGGAGCGAGTCGATAAGGAGCTCTAGCAACAGGATTTACTCCAGGAATGAGGTCGATGCGGAAGTCGATATCACGACTCAGGGGTAAACCATGAAGATCATCAGGAAACACGCTAGGAAATTCACAAACGACGGGAACGTCTTTCACTCCTATCTTCCCTTTCTTTTCCTTCTCCGCTACTACAATGTTAGCCTAGAAAGCCCTGTATTCCGTGCGGAGATACTTACTAGCTTAGACACATGACATGAGCTTGAGACTTTTCGAAGGAGTTTCACCATACACACATAGTTGATCACCATTAGCGAGCGAGAATCGAATCATCTTGTCGAAGCAAACAACTTCAGCACGATTTTCGCGAAGAAAGTCCTTGCCTACTATGACGTCAAAACTACCGAGCTGCATCGGAATAAGGTCGATAGGGAAAACGTGATTGTTGAGTTCGAGAGTACAATCACGAAGAACAGAATTGACAACGACTGTGTCTTCCGGTGGCAACTTCAACATCGAACGTCGAGGTTGACCTGAAGTAGTTGTAGCAACACTCATATCTAGCACGTACAAGTCATTTTACCTCAGCGCTCGCATAATGATCCATTCTTCG
This sequence comes from Helianthus tuberosus, assembly GCA_030545235.1. NCBI lineage: Eukaryota > Viridiplantae > Streptophyta > Magnoliopsida > Asterales > Asteraceae > Helianthus > Helianthus tuberosus. The sequence goes on along the minus strand of CM060442.1, from coordinate 124,794,439 downwards.
GGGACAACAAACCCCGGCTTTAGAATCAGACATTCCTTGTCGGTAAAGTGCGTTGTGTACATCCTGTCACAAATTTGAGAGATGCTCAGTAAATTGTTCTCCAGTTCTGGTATGTAGTTGACTCGTTCAAATGAAATGACACCGTTAGATAACGTGCCCTCCCCAATAATTCGACCACCTTACTTTCCGACGAAACCAACATAACCACCATTAAATCCTCTAACGTCATACAGTAGGGTCTTCCGCCGTGTCATGTGCCTGGATGCTCTGTTATCCATAATCCACTTTGAAATAGATCTTGGGAGCTCCTGCACATTTCACATGCAATTTAGTTAGATGATGAAGCAACCCAAGCCTCCTTTGACTCGGGTAGCTTGACGTTAATGTGTGTTTTCATCGTGTAAAGTGGTGGGAAGTTTTTGTCTTTCATTTCCAAATCTTTCTCGGTTCCAACCTCAACCTCTTTGTAATGGAAAAAGTCATCTTTTTGTGGTTGACCAGATGGTTGGACCTTTTTCGGAACATACTTCTTGCCCGGTGGGGTCAAAGAAGTTTGTTTTTCAAGCTTCTGATACAAATTCAAAGGTATAGATATCTTAACCAGTTTGGTTGAAGACTTTTGCTTTTCAGGAACCTTTGGTTTCGTCTCGGTTGATGCCTTGGCTTGTGACTTGGGCATCCATGTTTGTTTGGAAGATTCACCAGTTCTCTTAACTGGTTGTTTAACTAGTTTAGATTTGGTTTTAACGTTTTCAGATTTTTGAATCTTCCTTTCAACAAACATGGGCGCTTTGCCTTTAACATTATTTGACTTCTTTGGATTCTCAACAACCACAGACTTAGGTTTCTGATCGGTGCACTTTCGTGCAATGTGTCCAATCTGATCACATTTGAAGCACATTCGGGTAATGACGACCCGATTTTGACCATCAGTCTGCGGTTGTGAGGCCTTTTTAGCGAAAAAACTCTTCATTTGTTTTTGAGAAAATTTCCGACTCTTGTTCGGTCATTGAGCTTGAACTCTTCATAAATTTTTTCTTTTCCACAAATTTTGATTTCTGAAAGTTCTTTCTTTGATAATTCTTACCACCCTGATGCCCACCAAACCCTCTGTTTTGGTTGTTATTGTGAAAACGCGGTGGCACACTTGGTTTATTATAGTAAGATTTATCTCATTGAAAGTTCAGAAACCTTTTAGTGCTTGACAAACCGTTGACCTCAGAAACATCAATTACAACTAACTTGAAAACCTTTTTCAGTTTATCCACACTCACATTTTTTATCAAAAACTCTATATCCGAGTACAACTTATATGAACCATTCATCTTGTACATGATAAGAGTCGGTTCATCATCTAAGTTGTTCTGGGATTTAGGTTTCAGGATGTAATTGTTTAAGAAACATTCATCATCCTCATTTGTGGAATCACTGTCAGATTTTAAGACTTTTTCAACAACATCCTTCACAACCTCAGATTCAATGCTATCTTCATCGGATTGTGAATTAAACGTGACATCAATGTTATTTGGTAACTTTTCAGCATCACTTTTCTCATTTGAATCAGATTTATTAACCAACCCTGATTGTTTTTTCGTGAAGTTATTGCACATGGGTGGTGGAACGTTGTGATACCCAACCCCAGTTCCATCTGAATATACATCTTCACCGTCTTTGTTCTTTCCAATTGGTTTAGAAACTATGTGTTGTAGAACAAAGCTGGCTGAAGAGTAAGTGTTCAGCTTTAGGTTGATTCTCTCATTCTCAATTTTAGCTTCCTGATATTGAAGCTTAAGATTCGCAATCTCATCAAGTTAATCATTAATCTGTTTCTCTTTTGCTTGAAGAACGCCTAACAAATGTGAATTTTCTTTACAAGTTTTATTGTTTCGTTCGTCTGAGTCTTTAATCGTTCTTTTCAGTTTGTCAAAATCCTCAGAAATTTTTCTGTTCTCAAGCATCAACTTTTCATTTTCTTTTCGAAATCGTTCAACATCTTTTTCGTTAGTTGAACTCATTTATTCTTTTCCGTTCTTATTAGTTTTAATTTTTTCTTTTCCGTTCTTATCAGTTTTAATTTTTTCTTTTCGAACTCATTTTCTTTTCCGTTCTTATCAGTTTTAATTTTTCAGTTAACTCATTTATTATGTCAGTTTGAACTTTTTATCAGTTTATCTCGACCAATCACTTTTCTGTTTAGAATGTTAATTTTATTTGTCAGCTCCTGGATTTGCGATCGAGAGAGATATTCGTGTGTATTACAGACTTTGCATTCTTTCATGCAATTTCTGCAATAACTTTCAGATTTAGCATTTTCAGCCTTACCTGGTTCACTATCTGAACCACTAGAACTGACCTTTTTTTATGACTCAGACTCAGAAGCAGACTTGGAATCTACCTCTAGTGCCTTTGCCATCATGACTTGGTCTGCCATCTTGGTTAAGTTCTTAGCTATCATCTCCTTTTTAACGTCGATAATCCCTTCATCCACCTTCTTAGGCTCCTTAGACCTCAGAAATGCCTCATACCTTTCCTGTTTCTGTCTCTCTCTCTCTCTCTCAGCTCTATTTGCTGCATCAATCTTCATTTGCTCTTCTGCTGATGGAATCGTCTTAACAAGAGCTTCAAAATCAATGGATTTTGGATCAACGCAGATGTTTCCCTTCGGGTCCAAGTAGCACTCTCTGTCTGGATCCCACCTTTTCGCTTTCTTGGCTTCTTTGTAGGCATTGTAGATCCTTTTCATTTTTAATTGTGCCAAACTTCTTTCTCTGTTATACATTGATGTTGGTTCTACTTCAACTTGTGCCATGAATGCGTAACCAACAGCATCCTCCTCAGGAAGAAAATCACTCCAGTTGAACCCTTCATCGTCTTGAATCACCGCAAGAGCTCTCGATTTTTCTTTTGGAGTGTCTTCGATTTGCTTCATTTTTAGCATTTCTTCACGATTTCGGTGATAAACTGCTTTTCTATAGTAGTCGTCATGGAACGGGTTTGCAGTTTCATCAGCGGCTAAATTCCGGCATTCTCTCTTGAAGTGGCCCTTCTGTTTGCATTTGAAACAAGTCATCTTCAACTTGTCAAATCCTAACTTTGTTGACGGTCCTCCAATCGACTGTTGCCCTGTAATCTCCAAGAATCGCTGTGCCCGGTGAATAACGCTAGCCATACACCAACGGATATCGATGAGCTCCATCTCCTCTAGGTCAATTTAATCGTAATCTTCTTTTGTGAGATTCGTGTTACCTATCTTCCCGGAGAATAAGCTCTCATAAGATTCCAAAATTGATGCAAGAAACACCATTTGTTGTTTTGTCGTTTCTTCATTGAAGTTCTGGCCGTTGTTAACGTTTACGGCAATATTGCATTGAAAGACGTTATTGTTTGAAGCGCTTTGAGATTGCTGAGTGTTTGATGCAGATGACGTAGGTGCACTCGAACCAGTACCATGATACCCGTAACTGCTTGATGAAGACCCACTGCTAGAATTCTCTTTTGCAACAGTGTTTGAGCTTTCGGCACTGAAAGCAGTCTTTGGTGATGAAGCTTTAGGAATCATGTTGCCTCTATAGTACAGATCTACATTTTGTTGATACTGTGTGTTGTTCACTTTGTTCAACTTCTTGATTTCCAACTCATGCCCCTCTAGCCTTTTAATCAACCAGTTCAGTGTAATTTCTACCATCGGCTTTGTATTCTTGAGCACTAATCTAAAATACTGCCAATCTTGATCATTCGGCAACGCCTCAAACATCTTATCAACCAATTCCTCTTGATCTTTCTTGATGCCGAATCTTTCTAATTCTGCTTTCAAATGACAAAATCTTTCTATCATTTGACGGACATTCTCATTTTTCATGCAAGTAAATAGATCGAACTCCTTTTTTAACAAAGACTTTTTGTTTTTAACTATCTCTTCTCCACCTGTACACTTTTTCTCCAGCTTTTCCCACAAATCTATTGAATTGTCATAATCGATCAACGAGATAATGTCATCTTTGACAGGCTGGTGTAACAAGGCAATAGCTTTTTGTTCGGACACAAATTCTTCTTGGTCAATATCTTCTAGGTTCTCAAAATCACTTCTTGTAGGAAAGTAGCCATTCTTAAGACGTTTCCAACTTTCATAAGTGAATGCTCTCAACCAACCATCAAAACGCTTCGCCCATCGATTATAATCCTCGATCGCCATAAGTTTCGGTGGTTTATTATAAGTGCCATAAGCGTTGTCAACGCTAAGTGAATCGGATATCGCTTTTGTAGTTGTTTTTGGATGTGCATTGGAAGATGTATCCTCAGTGTTGTAGGCAAAGAAATCACCAAACGGGTTTAGAAACTCCTCACCCATGATTAAAGTACCTGAAAAGTCAAACTTGGTCAAACTTGAATACACAAAAACAGATGATCGGATGGTCAGTTTTCCGAATGACTATCCGAATGAAATGACCAAATGAACGTAGTGACAAAAGTGTCAAGTAAAGGATGACTATCCTATCGGATGGCTATCCGATCGGATGGTCAGTCGACAACTTACAAGTTCAAACTTTCAGACAACCAAAATACTTATCCGTTCGGATGACTATCCGATCGGATGAGTAGTGACGTCAGCAAGCAAGTAAGAACCAGCAACAATGTAATCCGATCGGATGAGTGACGTCAGCATTGTTCATCTCAAAGTTCATGGTTTTTGATCGATTTTGATGTGTTTTTATTCGAATTTTGCCGTGAAACATTGTAGGATTATACAATGTTGTATCGCGTACACAATATGTCAATTTCAGTCCATTTTAACCGTGAATTCTTAGTCAATTTTAGAATTTTAGGTGTTTGAGATGAGAAAAGATAGAATCAGAGAAGTAGATGAAGAATCAGATGAAATCTCTGGTGAAATCGGCTGAAATCGGTCCAAATCTCTGTGAAATCGCTATAGATCCTCTCCAAATCCGACCTCCAAGCTCTGATACCACTTGTGAGGACCGGTAGTTCGGTTCTAGATTGAACAACTCAGGTCGAATCTATCACTGTAGCTGTGCGGAATCCATATACAGTGTAGAAGTAGAATCAACAACGAGTTCAACGTTTAAAGCTTCCATTCTCACTAAAGATGTGAAAAAGTAGAAAGATCCGGTGAGAATTAACAAGAGCTCCGCCTCAGAGACAACCAAGCAACAACTTACAAATGAGACCCAAGTCTCCTATTTATAGGCGAGCTGAATCAGGGACCATCCGGATGGCCATCCGATCGGATGGTCATCCGTCTGGATGAGCCATACCCATCTGATCGGATGGCTTATACAATACGTGTTTAACAACATTTCATCCCTGATTCGATAATATAAACAACACAACACAAAACTATACAATGACACTAACAGGACAAAACATAGACTAAGTACAGAAGGAAGCTACAGACATAGTGCATCTATAGAGTATATATATTCTTTATTTCAATATATGTATATGTCGATATGTCCGTTTTGTCTGTTTTGTCTGATCGTCCAATATATGTATGTCAAGGATATAATAAGTAGAGAAAGTGTAATGTACATTACGGCTTAACGTACATTATGTACGACAACATGCGTAATTTTACAATCTAACGTGCGTGATTTTGTTCTTTTTCAATTAACCTGGGTTTGATCAATTTCGTCCGATTTTTTTCAATTTTCTTTTTCCTTTCACTTCAAATTCGCAATTGTTCTGTCAATTTTATCGATTTGGGTTCAAACTTATCTTTGATTTTGAAAAGTTTCATCAAATTTTCGACCAACGAAATCTAATCGTAGAACAGAGGATGAAGGGATATGACGAAACTTTGATTTCGACCGTCTGAAACATGAGGAAGTGTTTATCGTTGGAAACGGAATCGAAGAAGGAGTTGGAATGATGATGCTGAACCCAGGTTTGGAGGTTGAAGAAGATAATGAAATAATCACGCATGTGTATTTAAATAATAACGCATGTTGGTTTGTTTGAGAGTATAACGTGCGTGATTTTCCGATGAACGTGCGTGATTTCGTGACGTACTGGTCGTACGTTAAGCTGTAATGTATGTTAACCACTCTCATAATAAGTATATATATTCCTTTTGTGTCATTGGTACCATGTTGTGTCGGTCCTTGTTAATTGTTTTTGCACTCTAGTCTCTACATTTTGACTTTTCGTTAGGACAAAAACAACTAGTACTTTAAATATTAGTCGACCGTCAAAAATGGAAGGAGAGGAAGAATGTGGACCGTGGTCGGAGTACCACTCACAGAACTACCAGAGACAAAGAGGTAGGAAGGATGAGCTGACGTTCTACGTTTCCAACCTCCCTAATAGGGTGTCTAAAACACTCCTGTGGAAGGCATTCCTTCCTCACGGGAGAGTGTCGGATGCGTACGTTGCTAGAAAAAGAGACTCTAGGGGGAACTACTTTGGGTTTGTGAGCTATATCGGGGTTAGAGACCTTGAAGGAACGCCGGAGAGCATGAATGCCGTCAAGATTTTTGAAGCGAAGCTAAATGTGACAATTGCCAGATATGACAAAAATCACCAGAAGTTCGTGTATCTGATGTCAAGATCAAATCCACAAGTGTGGCGACCAAAGACGATGCCAGTCGCGGAAATGAATGGTGATAGGAAGGGTACATCCAATGTTGCAGCCAATCATTTCCAAACTGGGAGGTTGTTTCATGACGTGGTTGCTAATGTGAGAAATAACCATGAACATCGTGGAAGCACAATAGCGATAAACTCCAATGGACCGGCTTATCCTAATCATTGTGTTGGTCAGTCAGTCATGGGGACTGCTCGAAGCCTCACGGCCTTAAGTTGTGATGAGCAAGCACTACATAACGGAGGTGTAACCGGGATAGGTTTGTCATATGTAGGTGGTATGAGTTTGATGATTACGTTTAAGGACATAATTGCAGCGAATGATTTCATTGTGCTAGCTGGGGATTTGTGGAGAAACCTATTCTCGAAGGTGCAATTATGGAATGGTGAAGACATTCCTTCCGAACGTATTGATTTTTTGCGGATTCGGGGGTACCGTTTCAACTGAGAGACAATTGTCTATTTGATCAGATTGGGAGGGTGTTCGGAGAAGTGGTGAGCCCATCGGAGTTCTCATGGGAATCGGTGGACAGTTCGGGTGGATGTTGTGGAGTTCTCACCTCAATTGGTAATAGGATAGAAGAGCAGGTTATGATTCAATAGAGAAACAAACAGTATCAGGTGTGGGTATCTGATGATTCATTGCCATGGGTACCCGATTTTAGTGGGTCTCAGTCAGTCGACGGCTCCCATTTCAGGGACAATTCCTGTGCTTCGCCTAGGGAAGAGGAGATGGAAGAAGGTGAGATAAGGGGTGATTTACCGGATTTGGAACTTTCTAGTGGCCGGAAAGGTAACCTGAGGAGTGTGCAGGAAGATGTTAGGGTGGTATCTCAAACGTCTCCAATCGATTCAGGTTCATGAGGAGACAAGGTGCATGGAGAATCAGTACAATCTTATAGGGTTACGAAAAGCAATTATGATGGTGAAAAGGAAAAAAATGGCTGATGCATGTGATAATGGTGGGGCTCAACCAGACCTTAACACTCAAAACAAACATAGTCACTTTGGGCATTCAGATACTCCTGGGCCCAGCGGTCCACCCCCTTCGGGTAAATGAAATAGAGAGCAGCAAAGCCCACCTTCTGTGGGTTCAACTCAAGGCCCACACATTAGAATTTGACATGATGAGGATAATGGTGAAGATAGGTTTTTTTACTTGAACCTTTCTACAGCAAACATGCATTCTGTTTCCTTAGGTATTGCAAATTGTTCTCAACACGATATAACAGGTAGTTCAGATCAGAGGCATCAACTTGGTAAACAACATGCCTTGTCAGCCCCGATACGTGTTGAATAGGAAACTGATGGCACGATGGCTGTCGGAAACTTCATTGGTGTCAATCTGAATGGATTTGAGGAAGAAATTAGAGAGGTAATAAATGGAGAGGGTGATAACAATGGTTTATAATGAATATCCTCTCTATCAATTTAAGGGGTGTCTCGGATCTCCGGAAACTGGAGTGGATTCGGGGTCTCAAGACAAGTCACGGGGTGCCTTTTCTTAGTGTTCAGGAAACCAAGTTGAGGGAGTCTTCTAATTTCTCTTTCAATCAGATGTGGGGATGGTCAGTATACAATATGGCAGTAATGGATTCATGTGGTAGGTCTGGTGGTTTGGTTTCCCTTTGGAACTTGACAATTCTCTCGTGTAGTGAGGTTATTAAACACATGTATTTTTATGTGTTTGTGGCAATCTTATACCTTCCGGCACTAGAATTAATTTGGTTAATGTCTACGTGCCTAATGGCGCGACGGCTCGGAAAGTATTGTGGTCAGAACTACTATTGTTAAGAAACTCAAGACAGGGATTATGGGCGTTTATGGGGGATTTTAACGATGTTAGGCAACTGGATGAAAGAGGGACCTTTCAAACGAGATTTCAGGGGTTACCTATATATCCAAGTAGTGTTCCCCACGAAATAAGCAAGTTTGAATTTAGGTTTATATCCCGAAAAAGTTTACTAAATGTATAAAAACCTATCGGCATATCATCAGTGAGACTGTTTAATGCTATTTAAACATTACATTTCTTTAGCATACTGTAACTGTCTACTGATGTACTATCATTTCCTCTTTTTACGCAAAAACTCAATTTATGAATTTTATCATGTTTTTGGCTTTTTCAAATTTTCAAATGTTTTTGTATTTTCTAACAATATTACTCCCCCTAAAATGCAAAATCATTTAAAAAAAATTTGACAACCAACACTGATAGCTTTGTCTCGCCATCCATTTTCTGCTAACTGTGCTCTATTTTGCAGAAAAACTAATATAAAGTACCCCCATGATTTACAACCCATTGATTTTCGACAGTTTGAAAACCGTTTTTCAATCTTGTGAAAGTAATCATGTTTGTTCAGCCGTGAGGGTTTCGGCGTATTCAATCAACATATTTTTGTAATTTTCTATTTTTGACAAAAATTAAAAACACACATATTTTTGGTTTTTTCAATTTTTAGAGTTTTGAAAATATTGTTTATTTATATACAGAATAACAAATAAACTCCCTGTTTCAACCAAACTAGGGTCCAGCAGTAGCCTCCTCCTCTTGTTGTGCCAGGCTGCTCTGAATTCCAAACTCACACTCTTCAAATTCCATGAGCACCTGCACAAACAAACTACTCAATTACTTGAACAATTTAGCCCAGGTCTGTTGGACCTTAGGCATTTCAACACAATAATTTTCATTCAATGCTGGAAACTCTTTGTCATTTTTCACAAAAATCTTTTCAATTTTTACTTCATCTTTTTCAAGAATCACCTGTTTCTTTTCACTCCATGTTTGACCTTTAGGAGTACCACGTTTGTAAAAATGTGAATCTTTTTTAACACTTTGTTTTTGAACAACTTTTGGTGTCCAAAACTCTTGTGGTTTTTTCATATCAACAGTTGTTTTCCAACTTTGAGTTGTTCTGACTCTGGGTGTATGAGAATTCCAGGTCTGTCTAGAATCGAACCTATATGGGTTTGACTTCCAATTTTGATTCGAAGCAAACTTGTTTGTGTTGTACCTCCAAGTTTGTTTTGAATCAAATCTGGTTGACCTTTGTCTCACATTCTCAGATTTTTGTTTCTCAGCATCAATCTTCTTTTTGTCAACATCCGAAGGTTTTAGATTAGGACACTTGCGTGCAAGATGTCCTTTTTTATCACATTTGAAACATGTTCTCGTGGACACATCTTTGACCTGTGGTTGTTGCTTTTTCTTTTTAGCAAAGAACTCATCATTAGACTGTCTCAATTTGAGTTCTTTTTCTTCTGCTAAACTGTTTCCTGGAACAAAACTCATTTTTTCCTGATAATTTGGCGTTTCATTTTTGTTTCGATTCTTTTTCTTCTTAGAACCCAACCCAGCCTTCATGTTTTTCTTCTTGTAACCAGGTTTGTTATACGAACCTCTATGACTCTTACCAACAAACTTTGAAATCTCAGACTTCTCAATCTCAACCATTTTGAAAACTTTATCAACCTTTTCTGTAATCACATTCTGAATCGGGAATACAACATCTAAGAACAATTTGTCCGATCCAATCATGGTATAAACCAATCCTTTTGAATCATCATTCAATTTTTTCTCGGATTTTGTATTTTTCAGATAACTATCATGAAAATTACCTTCATTTTCATCCTGTGATTCAGATTTACCTGTATCAACCGACTCTTCTTTCAACACACTATCAACGACTTTACCTACCACCTCTGAATCATGAGAATCATCAGATTTGGAATAGGTTATGTCAATGTTGTCTGGCAATTGGTCTACCATGTTGAAAGCTTTTTCGACCTTTTCCTCATCATAAAATGCAAATTTTCCCGGTGGTGGAACTTGATGAAACTCTGAGCCAATGCCTTTCTTGTTTTGCTCAGACTCACCATCTCCCGGTTTTATATTGAAAATTCGTTCAAGCACATATGACGACACATGATAACTCTTTAACTTGTTGTTATCCTGTTCTAGATCAGCAATCTGTCTTTTTAGCTTAGCAACATCCTCAATATAGGAATTTACAACATCTTGTTTTATGGAATACATTCGTTTAAGTTCTTTAGTTGTTTCAGAAAGATAATTCATTCTTGATTGAGCATATTTCATTTCATCTTTCACTTTTTCATATGACTCTTTTGTAATATGATATCCTAATTTCATTGAGTCATATTCTTTCTTCATTTCTTGACAAGCAATTTCTTTTTGTGAACATTCTTCTGTCATTTTAGAAACATTTTCTTTCAAAACTTCATTTTCTATTTCTAACTTGTTACATTTTTCTGAAAGTTTTTCATCATTTTCTTTCAAAACTTTTTCTTTTTCTAGCATTTCTTTGCATTTTTCTTTAAAAATGTTTTCAATTTTAATGAATTCAAGATCTCTTGTTCTGAATTGCTCATCTTTTTCAGTACAAGCTCTGCACGGTTTCATGCATTTCTTGCGCTGATCAATCGTTTTTTAAGATTTCAGAATCAGAATGTACCTCAGTAATTGGCACTTCGGTGTTTGATGCAGTTGCCTCAGTTTGCTTCTGATCAGCATCATCTTGCTTTTCTTCAACACCGACTTCATCACCAACATTACCAGCTTTCAAATTCTCATTCTTTACTTCTTCTTCTTTCCTCACCTCTTCTCCAATCTGTTGTTCTTCAGTAACAGCTTTCTCAACCTCTTCATTCACCTCAACTTCTTCACTTTTGATTTCCTTCACAATCTCAACTTCAACAACTTCTGCTTTAACTTCTTCAGCAGTTTTCTTCAGATTGTTCAACATTTCTTCAACACTCTTTTTTATTCTCTCTTCATCCCTTTTTCTAAGACACGATGTCATGGCATATCTGATCTCTTTTTCGTGCCTTTTAGCATATGTGTCATCTTTCATCACATTTCTATAATATTCGGCTCTCAAAGGAATTATGAGAAGAACATCATCAAAGATTATGTCTTTCTTTGGAACAACTGGTTCTCCTTCTCTGTTGAAGTAACACTCTCTCTTTTTATCCCATCTTCTGTTGCTCACTGCACTCTCATACTCTTCTTGCATTTCATCCATTCTGTTGAAAACAACGTTTCTTTCTCGATAAGTTTTCTCACTCAAAATCTCTTCTCGAGTCTTCTCTTTGATCTCAATTTTATCTTTTTCTTCATTGTTCTCTTCACAAATTACAGCAGTGTCTTTGTCTTTGTTTTCATCTTGAATCTCGGCAACAAAAACAAACTTTCTTTCCTCTGTTATAGCTTTGCCATGAGCTGTTTTTCGAACATTCTCCAAACGATCTTCTTCTGGACATATCTCAGACCAATCAAAACCTTCATCATCTTGAATTACAAAACAAGCTCTCGATTTGGGTTTATCTTCAATCATCTTTGGCTCTTCTCTGCTTCGATGGTAGATTGCCTTTCGGTACTAATCATCATTGAATGGATGTTCATTTCCACCTACTGCAGAATTTGCACATTCTCTCTTAAAATGACCTTTCTGCTTACATTTGAAGCAGGTCACTTTGGATTTGTCAAATCCAAGCTTTGTTGATGCACCTCCAAGAGATTGTTACCCAGTAATCTCCATATACCTATGTGCTCTTCGGATGCAACTTGCTAAGCACCAACGGATGTCAATAAGCTCCATCTCTTCCGGATCAATCTGGTCATAGTCTTCTTTGGTCAATTCGGAGTTTCCAATTTTTCCTGCTACAAGACCTTTATACGATTCCAGAACAGATGCAAGGAAACTCATTTGCTGTTTAGCTGCATTGATGCTCATTGCAGGAGAATTCTTCAACTTAAGAGCAATGTTACATAGAATCTCCTCAGCTTCATCAGTACTTGTTTTTGAAGATGAATGATATCCAGAATGATAACTTGATGAAGTTGTTTGTGGTTCTTTCATCTTCTCACCACTGAATGATGTCTTTGGTGAACCAACACCTTTCTCCGAAGTTATACTGCCTTTGTAGTACAAGCCAACATTCTGTTGATGTGAAAAATCAGTCATCTTGCTTTGCTTCTGTAGCTCCAGATCATGACTTTCAATCTTTTCAAATAACGCATCAAGAGTAATTTCACCATATAAAGCATCATTTTTTAAGATAAAAACAAACGTCTGCCACTGATCAGCTCGTGGTAACGCTTCTATGACTTTATCGATAATTTCCTCTCTTGTTTTCTCAATTTTGAAACGTTCAAGTTCAATTTTTAAATGACAGAATCTCTCTATCATTTGCCTCACCGACTCTCCTTTAATATTATCAAATAGATTGAATTCCTTTTTAAGCAACGCAATTTTGTTCTTTCTAATCTGTTTACCCCCCTCAGCTTTAACACGTAAAGCTTCCCAAACAGATTTTGACGACCCGTCATGATTTAGCAATGCAAAAATATCATTTCTGATTGCCGTCTGGATCAAAGCAATCATTCTCTGTTCAACTGCATATTCTTCTTTGTCATTTTTCGGTAATTTCTTGAATGGAATCTCTTCACCTTTATCATCCTTCGGTCTTTCATATCCAAACTCTAAACAGAACCAGCTTTCATGTGCATATGCTTTCGCCCAGTTAAGAAACCGTTCCTTCCACCATGTATAATCTTCAATGCTCTCCAAGGTTGGTGGCTTTGAGTGTGTTCCGTAGAAGTTATCATGCTTGATGTTCTCATTGATAGCTTTTGTGATGGTTTTTGGTGTAACCGTGGTAATCTCTGACGATTCGGATGTGAGCGCGTTGAAAAACGTGTTGTAGAATTCTTCAGCCATGATGTAATCCTGGACAAATACAATCAAACAAACACAATCAGTACAAACAATATCAAATATTCTGAAACAGACTAACACTCGGTTGACGTGAAATGATCTTGACTCGAAATTTCCACTTTCAAGCGAAATGAGACTTCAAGCGAAACAACAAGTTGAAGCGAATAGCAACTTTCAAGCGAATTGACACTTCAAGCGAGAAAGCACTTCAAGCGAAACCTGATGAACTTTCAAGCGATAACACTTTGAAGCGAACTAAAGTATATTTTCAAGCGAACAGGTTGTTTGAAGCGAACTCAACTATATTTTCAAGCGAACAGGCTGTTTGAAGCGAACTCAACTATATTTTCAAGTGAACAGGCTGTTTGAAGCAAACTCAACTATATTTTCAAGCGAACAGGTAATATCCGTTCAAGCGAACACAAGTTTTAGGCCTGTTTTTGTCATTTTTAATCCGAATTTGAGTCTGAAACTTTCAAGGCTTTGTTAAAACACTGTTTTACATGTTCGGTGAAAAATTCATGCAATTTTGACCGTGAAATCTTGTTCAGATTGAAAAAGAAGGTGTAGAAGTCAGAAAATAGATGATATCAAGCTAAACTCTTCTTCCTGAGCTCTGATACCACTTGTAGGATCGTTGTTGGACCCAAACGAGTCGTTCAGAAGAGCTTGTAATCCGATTCCAAGGTGGAATCAGTGAAACGGACGTGAAAACAGCTTGATACTATTAAATCTGACACTTATATTGATAATAACACTGATTACAACCTGGACAAACTTTGGCAGCACTTCGTTACAAAATCAGAAGCCGTGTCCCAAATGAATCAACAAGTGCCCTATTTATAGTTGTGTTGAGATCGCTTGAAATGAACATGGCATGTTCAAGCGAACTAGCATGATGTGGTGGGTTCGTTTGAAATGAACCAAAACAAGTTCAAGCGAACTCATTTGTGTTGGTTTTGCTTGAATGTGTCCTTGACACTTTCAAGCGAACTACCTTCTATACTCTCATAACTCCGTTTCTCGCACCTAGAGCACTGGTAATCCTATCCTATCTAATTACATGATACAAGACGAAGTCAATAGACGTAGTGCACTAACACCTTCAATATAAAAAATTAGTTATTAAAGTCATTAATACATACCCAAATAAAAAGGAGCCAAAGGTTGGAATTCAAAAAGTAACACGTAAAAGATTTGTCTTCACCAAGTGATGTAAGTGTTTAGCAAAGCATGGCCTTTATTTGACAAGAACTCTTACGATCGATCTTGGATCCCAAGACTCCTACACACTCTAAATGATGGAAGATGGATGATGGTGGTGGGTGTTGGTGTTGTAGTGGTGGTGGTGGTGGAGTGGTGGCAGGTGTGAGAGAAATGGTTTGCCAAGGGATGGATTGGAATGGAACCAAGCATCCATATTTATAGCTAAAGTCAGACGATCAACACGGCCCGTGCCCGCCTGGCATGTCCCGTGGCCATCCTCATCTCTCTTCCTCATTAACTGCAGTGTCAGGTCTTGTACTAACATGGCCCCGTGTGTCAACGGCATGGCCCATGGCCATTGTACTATCTCAGATTCTGCGAATCTTAGAGTTGACCACGCCCCGTGTTGCCTTAGCACGGCCCCGTGTTGGTGGTTTGGTTTGTCCTTTGCTGTTTCTTTTTCTTCTGCAGAGAATCTTGACTGAGCACGGCCCCGTGTCAGAGCTTCTGATCTTGTCATTTTGTTGGTTTGGATGTGGACGGGGGCTTGGCGAGTCGTGTCAATCCTCCTTGTTTGTATTTATGTTGGTTTTTGCTGTTAATTTGCTTCTTTTGTGCGTTTAAGCTCTTTTGACCGTGTAAATTAAACAGGAACAGATAAACATGCCTTTTCCAACATTAGTACCGAAAAAAGGGTTGATTTTACGTCATATTTGATGTAATTTATATGTTGTATTTTACGTACATCAAATGGTGAGGCCTTAATTCGACCCTTTACTTTGGTGGAAATAAAGGATGCGGTGTAGGATTGTGATGGTGACCGGGCACCCCGACCGGATGGTTTTAATTTTAAGTTCCTAAAGCGGTGTTGGAGCGGGTTGCAAGATATCTTTGTTAAATTGTTTGAGGAATTTTATAGTAACCCAAATCTAAACAGGAATTGCTCATTGACTTTTTTAGCCTTGATTCCTAAGGTTAAGGATCCGTTGTGGCCGTCCGATTTCTGACCCATTAGCCTTATTGGGTGTATCTACAAGGTTTTATCCAAGGTTTGGTAAATCAATTTAAATGGGTAATCGGTAAGCTTATCTCCGAGGAGCAAACGGATTTTCTCGCCGATAGAAATATCACTAACGGGTCGTAATGTTGAATGAAATTGTACCTTCGATGAAGTATTCCAAAAAAGCGGGCATGATCTTCAAAGTTGACGTACTTAAGGCTTATGACTCCCTTTGTTGGTCTTACCTTAACTCTGTTACGGAGCAAATGGGGTTTCCGACTAAATGGCGTGATTGGATTATGGCGATTCTTTGGTCCACTCATGCGTCCGTGTTGGTAAATGGCTCTCCAACTATGGAGTTTGAGTGCACTATGGGACTCCGTCAAGGGGACCCCTTATCACCGTTCCTCTTCCTTATTGCTATGGAGGCATTATCCGGGATAATAAAGAAGGCGTCGGAAGTGGGTTTGTTTCATGGCATTCGGTGTAACGATAGTGGTATGACTCTTACTCATCTCTTGTATGCGGACGATGTGGTATTTATGGGAGATTGGTCGAGAACAAATATACTAAACTTACGTAGAATTTTGAGATGTTTTTATTTGTCATCCGGCCTATTGGGGTTTTTTATCCAAGTATAGTTTGTATGGGGTAGGGGTGGGGGAGGTAGATGTCGTAAACTTGGAAAATGTCCTACGGTGTTAAGCCGGGTCATTCCCAAATAAATATCTTGGTTTGTACATGGGCGCAAATATGAATTTAGTGCAGAATTGGAAACCGATTGTCAAGCTATTCAAAACTAGACTCTCCATTTGGAAGGCGAAGACGTTGTCATATGGTGGGAGAATTACACTTCTAAAGTCGGTATTGTCTTCCTTACCGACATATTTTCTCTCGATATAGAGCCCCGATCCAAGTTTTGAACCAACTTGAAAGACTACGGAGGACGTTTTTTAGGGTGGGTCGGACGAGGTGTCAAAAATGGCTTGGATGGTGTCACACCCTGATATTTCCAAATATTCCGGTGGGGAGTATCGTGACGTATTTGATATCATCATAGACAATTAAACACAATTATAGCACAGCGGAAGGCTTGGAAGTTAAATTACTATTACAACCCAAAATGTTCAAAGTTCAAAATGAAAGAATATACAGGTGGTTGTAAAAGAGATCCACAGGCGGACCAATAAACAAATACAGAAAACAGAGTTCGACAGACTTTAGGCATCTAGGGATTTGCAAGATCCTCTTATTTAATGCTAAGTAGCTCCAGCCTATTTCGTGAGGTACTTGTCACCTAGTCTTTGGAAAATACGTCAGTTTTCACTGGTAAATACAATTAACTGACTCATTTGAAAACATTTATAAAAAAATTGGTTTAAGTGCTTGAAGCACTAAAATTCTTTTATAACTTGGGACAATTTCATTTAAAATCTTGTATACAGATTTACATGTTTGTCATACTTTTGGGGCCGGTTTGGAAACCGATCATGATTAACTGACTCACCACTTATAAAACCCACAAAGGAGTTATCCCCAACTTGTGGGTAGTTTATTATTTAGCATTTTCATCTGTCGGGTGTATTCCTACACCCCGTGCATAGGTCGTGGCCATTAATAACTTAAATGAGCCGAGGATATCCAGAACACAGTCGTTAACCCCCAAAGTTTATGTTATCAAACAAAACAGATTAAAACGGGTCATGCAGATTTATTAAATCTCAATCTGATTAAATGATCTCATACCCAACCAAGCGGTAATAATTTACCGTATCCCAAGCCCGTATAAGGGAAAATAAGTTAAAAGTATTTATCTGAGTTAATAACGCAAGAAATGCTACTCAGCCATATGTTACTAAGACTTTATGCAAGTATCTTCTACTGAGGCTACTTAATCTGAAATGAAGGTTTTATTAACCCATTAGGATACTAATGGGTCTTATTTAAGTCAAGGACTTAGACCGGTTAGTTTTAAGGATGCCTTACGGTATGAAACGCTAGATTAAGCGGTGACCGAAATAGAATGTTATTTAGACCCAAAAAGTATGAAGACTTGTATAATATGGGTAAACTAAATACATTCTGGATTTTGAAGTTGAGATGACAAGGTTAAACCCGTTTCGGTTAATTCATGCAAACTAGTTACATAAACCGAACCGAACGCGTATAAGCATAAAGGGGTAACCGAATGAGTCATATACAAGTCCCATATGTTATTATTCTTAAAATATGTTATGATATTAGTAGGATATCAACATGTATGCCCGAAAAGATTTTAAAACCGACTTAGGCCCCATAAGGGCATTTTGGTCATTTTGAGGTTTATAAATGGGGTTTATAGTCAAATTGAAGTTCTGGTAAAAAACATTCTGTAAAAATATTTAATTTATGATGTTATATCAGTAAGATATCATACATATGTGTGGTTTACCATTTATGGCCAAACTATGCCCCGAAAGGGCATTTTGGTCATTTCACATATGCTTTTAGGGACTTAATTGGGATTCTGAGTTCAAGACTTATACCTACAGTAAAATATTTAAAATCGTTTATAAAATCAGTAGGTAACAAGTCTTGGGTGCTAAATATGGTTTTAAACCATACTATGCACCTATTTAGCGTAAAAGTCGATATTTGACGATAATTCCAAAGTTTAAGCGATTCTGAGATTTTGACCAGCTTTGAATGGTCAAAATATTTTATTTTTCATAACACATCAGTAGCAAAAGGTTTTGCATGTTAATTATATGTAAAACTCATTTTATTTGTGAAAAGGGTATTAACGTCATTTATAGACTTTATGCAAGAACTCAAGGTTAATGTCAGTATATAATCTGACCCAACATCCCAATAATTCCTAAAAATGATATCACAATAGTAGGTAAAGAGTTTTGTGTCAAATTTTATGATATACATGCCAAAGGGCATTTTAGTCTTTATAAAAGCACAATTTGCGATTATTTGCATAACATCAGTTTATGACCAGAATGTAAGTGTCAAAATAATTTAAATATGTTTACTAAGCATAATATCGGAAACATGCATATAATTCAGATTACTAAGTGACCATGTAACATAACCTCAGAGGGTTATGCTACAACATAATATGGTCACAAAGGAACCTTAAGACCTAAAGGAAATAAGCTAATTCAGGTCAGAACTTAAAGTCAAAGCAAAAGTTAAGCTTTTGCGACTTTCGGTTGCGAACCGAGCTTAAATTTAGAATTGTCCGGTTGAACATGTTTAGACATGTTATAATAATATTTACCAAGTTATTAAAGTGATAAAATATGTTTTATAACTTCTACATTATCATATTTGATTTTTATTTAAAATTCTGATTAGTTTGACTTTTTATTTAATTACTTTGACCTGAGAATTAACTAAGTAAACATGGTAATTAGGAGGTGCCCTTTTGAGGGATTAACACCTACCTAATTACGATCACGTAGCCATATTCGCCTCGAACAATGGCTGGACCGTTTAAGTCTTAACCGAAGGTCAAAGCCATTTTGCGTCAACTTTGACTTTCGGTCTTTAAACGCATAAAGACCGAACTATAGTGGCTAAGGACACTTACAAAGGGTCCTAGCTCGAAACTTGAACTATGGGGAGCTTCCTTTTTTATCAGGAAACTCAAGAATTGCTCAAGAATGCTCAAGCAAGAGAGAAAGATGTGAATTTTGAATGGTGCAAGAAATGAAGGCAACATGAGGCCTCTATTTATAGTGCAAAGGATCTTCTCAAGATCATTCCAGGTGTTCTAAGGTGTTCTAGGATGCCTCCAGGTGTCCCTACACGAGCTATGAACCAGCATGCAGCCCCTTGGATTGAAGAAAATGGTTTTAGAAGTTTATGTGTGGAGAATAAGCAAAAATTCGCCCAGATGCAGTCTTTACGGACCGTAAGCAGGGACCCCTTACGGTCCGTAAATGGTCTGGTCAGCGAACCAGATTTTGAAAATTGACAAGTTTGGCCCCTCAACTTATATAATCTTATTTAGGGCCTTGTAACTTGTAAAATGCGAATTCTAACTGATGTTGGGCATACATGGGAGTGTGAATAAATATTCTAAGGCTCCCTGTTTGTCGGTAGACCACCCGAAGGTACTAGTTTCGCCTGTTGACGCTTTTAACCCTTATTCTTGAAATCTCGCATGTCTTATCATGAAACGACATCGAAACCTTTCGTAATTAATATTAAACATTCCTGAGAATATATTTGAACATTACGAAGCCCCGAGTTCATTAAAGGTCACTCATAGGCATAAGTTTAGCATGTTGACACTTCTAGTCCCTCCGTATACATCTTTTCACTGTTTGTCAACTTTAGTCTTTCAAAGTCAACTTTTTACACGTTTTAGGGTTTAGGACATGTGTCTTCACATTATTGGACACAATTTTACGAGGTGTTACAAATGGCGTGGAATAATGTGGTAGCGCCGATTGAGTACGAGGGATTGGCCTTCGGTACACTAAGGGACGCAAATCTAGCTATGCTTGCAAAATGGTGGTGTAGGTTCAAGACGGAAAAGGATTGATTATGGATGAAAGTGGTATAGGCGATACATCAAAACTCAAGATCGTGGAACCCTATACCGACAAAAGTGTCGATTGCGGGTCCGTGGAAGCAAATACTTAACGTTCTGGCAGCTTTATCTACTTTGGGGGTGGAAATCTCAAATTTTATAAAAGGGGTAGTTAGGGGAGGGGCTGAAGTAGCGTTTTGGGTGCACATTTGGGCTGCCACGACTCCTTTATATGTCCTTTTTCCGCTTTTGTTTCAGCTAGAGAAGGATAAATGGTGTATGGTGGCTGACAGGGCTCGGGTTGGGGCTAAGGGGCCTTCATGGGTCTGGGAGTGGCGACGCCAGTTAGTTAGCGCAAGGGAACTGTTACAGTTTCAGCAATTAAACGATCTCCTGCAAGGTTTTTTACTCACATCGGGTTCGGATAAATGGCTTTGGAACTTGGACCCAACCGGTCAATTTAATGTGGGCAGCGTGAAGAGGGTGATCAATGAGCTAAACCAGACTAGACCTGACTACGTAGTTAAATGGAACAGTTGGATACCTAAGAAAGTTGGATTGGTGGCTTGTCAAGCTCGAAAAGAAAGGCTACCGACCCGAGTTGCATTGTCCAAAAGAGGTGTTGCGATTCAGTCTTTGGATTGCGTTTTGTATGGTGAGTATGGTGAAACTAACGATCATCTTCTGGTCTCATGTGGTTTCGCTCAGTTCGTATGGCAACTAGTTTACCAGTGGTGTAAAATGCAGCCGATAATTGCCTTTAGTCTCAAGGATATTCTTGAGTCTTGTAAGCAGTTTGATGGCTCAGTGAAGAAAAAGAAAGCGTATCATGCAGTTTTCTTAGCTACTTTGTGGAGCATATGGAGTACGAGAAATGAAACAATGTTTTCAGGGAAAGGAAAGCCACCTACTGCCATTTTCAAAGAGATAAAGGCCAAGACTTTTTTATGGGAACAATGGCGAATTTTTGATGTTTTTTAAGATTAATCTGATGTATGTTGTGGCTGTGCAGTTCTTTTGGTTGTAGGTTTTTATGTTTTTTATGTTTGGTGGATGTAAGTTTGGCGCTAGCCACTAGCTAGAGTTATAATAAAATATCTTTTGCTAGCCGTTCAAAAAAAATAATAAGTATATATATATAGTGGAAGGTTCAAATGAGAAGAAAAATTTTGTAAGAATAAAAAGAAAAAGTTTTAAACAGATGCTTCATTTTACTTCATTTAATATTTGTATTTAATGTAATTAATAAGGGCACATATACAAATTTATAATTGTAATTAATTAGCTAACTAACTAAACATGTGTATGATAAATTTTAGTATGTTTAGGGTAAATTCTTAAATGTGTATGATAAATTTAGATATGCGTAGGGTAAATTTCGGTAAGTGTAAGATATATGTAGGACAAATTTTGAAATGTGTAGGATAAAATGTTTTTTGCTTTATTAATGAGAGATAACATAATTAATGGGAGAAGTTATAAACTATTTAAGGTTTTACCATTATGTCATTTCTTCTTTATCTTCTCACGTTAAATTTCTTCTTAAATGAACATTCCCCTATATATATATCTTCCTTGTATATTTGTCCATGTACTCATGTATGGGTAAATATATATATATATATACTTGTTAACTTTTTCATGTATATTTTTGTATATGTATTTTTGTGGTTATTTAGATAAATATAATTTCTTTTATTTACATTAAATATATAACACATAATCACATATTGTGTTTGCTATATATATATTTATGAAAATTCCTAGTTTCCAAGACTTACATTTTCATCAAAAACTTTGAAAAATCATGTTTAGTGCTTTTAACCCATTTTAACTTGTGAAATACTTGTTTAAACACACTTATATTTCTAGAAAAAAATTGTCATAGTTTCCCCTAAAATATGGACTTTTCCCATGTTTTATAACATGTTTAAAATCAATTTTCAACTTTTCAAGATCATCAAAACTCAACAAGAACATTATATATATAAAAGCTCAACAATAAATATATGAACTTGTAAACAACTTAAATCTTATAAATCAACAACTTTCTCATGTTCATCATCATTTTTAACAAGTTTATGTTAAACTTTATTTTATACATATTCAAGATCAAAACTAATAACCAGGATTCTTACATACTTTTACATATTAAACTTTCCAAAACTCATTTTAACAACACTTTCAAGTTCATAACATCTCTTGTTGGTGGATCTTGTTAGACCTAAAAATATATAACATCAATATTTTTATCATACTTTTGTGACACCCAGCTATTTAGGCTGTACCGTACAAATGTAACACGTGTCATGAATAAATAAAAAGACTATATTTGACTGATATTGATGTTTATATGTGATATTATATGTGTTGGTGAATACAAACATTGATAAAAAAAATTATGTTGGCAACGATAAGATAAACGCTTATCGCGTAACGAATAAAATGCGAAACGAACGTCGGCGACCACCCGATCAATGTTAAAATCCTAAAAATAGTCTGTTATGATTAGAATGGTAATTTTAATCATGTCCGTAAGGAAAAATAAATTAAAACGCTAAGAAAATCTATTTTTCGAGTTTGAGCGCGTACCGCGCGATACTGCGCGTATCGGACAAAATACTGTCAACGCAGCCAGTCAAGGCAACTGGTAATTATTTCAGTAATATTTTAGTGAGATTATTTTTATAGAATGATAAAAATAATTTAAAACACGCTAAAACATGATTAAAACGCTAGATAAAATACCCTGTATCCAGTAAAATACCAGTTTTTGAGCTAATATACATATATTATATGTATGTATATATGAGGATGTGAGAGGTGGGCAAGGTGGCGGCTAGGGGAGAAGGTTTCACCTTCTCTCTCTTACACTTATTGGCCTTAGAATGTATGTGTGATGATTGTGCCTTTACCATATCTTCTCAAATCCTTCCATAATCCAAGAAATATCTCAAACAACTCAAACTCTCTCTCTCTCTCTCTCTCTCTCTAATAATCTCGGACGAAATACCCCTCTACCTCATCCATTTTCAAATTTCAAACTTGTCCTTGGAGATTCAAAGCCATTTCAAGGTGATTTCAAGTTCATTTGAAGGTTTAAAGGTGATTCCAAGGAGTTTCAAGCAAGAACCAAGCTTCATATCATCTTTTTATTCAAAAACCTACTTAAATATTGAAGGTATAAAATTATTCTTTTTAAAAATGTTCTTGATTCTTGGTGATGAAGATGATAGTGAAAGGTTTCTCTTGTTCTTGGATTTAAACATAAACTTGAAAACTAAAATAAATGGGTTTTAAAGAAAATAAAAATGGATGAATATGTATGTATATGTGTGGTCGTGTGTATGTATATACATATATGAGATTTGAGTTTTGAATTTTTTGAATGTTCTTGATTGATAAGAATCTAAAAAGATGAATGCATGCATGTTTAAAAAGTTGTCATATGGAAGCTTTGTGATTTAAATGAGTTTATGAAAAGTGAATTTTTGGAACCATATACATATGTATATGTATGGCCGTGTATGTATATGTATATATACATGCATGTGAATTTTTTATGTTAAGAATCTTAGATGTGTAAGAATGTGTATGTCTTGCATTTATGATAAATGATTGGATGATGATCATATGAATATGGAATGTTTGGATTTTTAAAACATGAGTTAAATGAAGGTTTAGATGCATTTAAGATCATGTAAGATGATGATGTTATGATATGGGTGCATTAGATGCACATACTTGGACATGCATGTTAATATGAGGTCAAGAAATGATGATTTGAATATGATTTGATAAAGATAATTTTAATCAGGCCCTAAACACTAAAAATATGAATATTTTAAGTGTAAAAATGATATAAAACTTTGACATAAAGTTTACTAGCTTTGCATGTTGTACTTGGTGCTTTATGAGTTGTAAAATACGTGAAATCGCATGATTTATGTGACTTACACAAAAACTGCACTAATCTGATTATAATCATCATTTTAATCAGTAAATAACATGTATTGTGTTAAAATATCAAATCATTTCGAGTTGGGATGGTTATAGTAACGTTTAAAGCAAAACTATGCGGTAAAACGGTCAAAAATCGGCTTTTCGAACGATTTTTATAAAACTGATTTAGATCAATAATTAAACTGATATTTTTAGTTTAAATATAAGTATTTTAACTAATTTTAAGTTTACTTGGTGTTTGGTTGGTCATACATGACTTCCGACGCCCAAAAACGTTACCGAATCACTAAAATACGCGTTTTACAATGAACACTAGTTTGGGTTGTTTATGGGTGAACCTTATGTGTTAAAATGTGTTATGTGATTTAGACATATGAATATGATAATATGTTAAGCGTTGACAGGATAGCGGGAAATTTAGACTATGCATGTACACTTGTGCGTTTAAAGCGGTAGAATCGGTAAAATCGCGTTAAATGTGTAACTTGTTTGTCGAGCATGAAAATTGATACATATAAGGTATATTATGTATGCATGCCTTAAAAATGACAAAATAAATAAGTTAACAAGATTTCGCGTATTACGATGCTTAATTTATGTGTACGTTTATGTATATATATTACGACGCGCAAATCGTAGATATATTACGTATAAACGGGTGTGTTAATGGATTTACATGATAATGGTCACCAATAAAATCGTTCAAATCAAAAAAATCTTATAATATATATATATATATATATATATATATATATATATATATATATATATATATATATATATATATATATATATGAACTCATATATATATTAACGTGCCGACATAATAAAAAACGATAACTTTTTGAGAAAATCTCAAAGTTATGTGAAAATTCTAAGATACAGAGAAACTTAGGAATTTTTGTGATATATTGATTGATAAAATCATTCCTACGCATAATAGGATGTGTAGAAATCAATTTGTCGGATTGCGCTATTTAAAATACGCACCCAAAGGTGAGTGTCACTAAACCCCTTCTTTTTACTGTTTTGTTTATGTTTTGGGGGAAGAACACGCCTAAAAAGGGTTTAATAATGTTTTTGGAATAAAACATACCTTTTTTATATGAATTATATATTTTCATTGAAAATATATGGATTTGATAAATATATATGTTTCGGGGAGAAACGGTTTTGGTGAAAATATATGTTTCGGGGAGAAACGGTTTTGGTAAATATATGTTTCGGGATGAAACGGTTTCGGTGAATATATATATATTTTGGGGAGAAACAGGATTGTACGGTGTTTCAGAGAAAACGACCGTGTAGTTGGGACGAATTTGCTTGGTCCCTGGGATTTCAGTAAATTCGTACAACATTTTATATTAAATTTGTCATATTAGTAGGATATATATATTGTACGTGAGGTAGGCATCATAGATGGCCTCGATATGGGCCATGCGCAAGTGATGTCGTTTAATCATTTAAGTATTGCACTCGAGGAATTGTTTGTAGCTATCGGGTTGACAACCCCGTCGTGACTGGTCGCTCTGTGTCAAGTCAAACGACGAATTGATATTTTGTTCATTGTCTAGCATTGATTATACCTTCATTGTAAATATATAGTTTGTAATGTCTAGCTAACTTACGAGTCCGAACATTTGATATTATAAATTTAATATGTAAACTTGGGAAGATGCTCTTGGTCGGAGGTTCTTGAGAAACGCTTGCGACGGCTGACCCTTGAGTTATTTTACAAGAAAATGAATTAACTTATATGGATGTTTTTATAATAAACACATAATTAGAAAGTTTTTCCTTGGGATTAAATTGTTTTAAATTTGAATATGTGAACTCACCTTCCTTTGTGTTGACACTTGATTTTAACGTGTTCTTCAGGTACTTGAGTTCGGCTTCGGGAATTATGGCGTATCTTGTGGTTGTTGATGCATGTGTGGTTTGAAAATGTGTTGGACAAACTTTTAAAACTGTTTGCGACAAATGTAATAAGATCCATAAGGATCAAGACAACTAAACTATGTTGTGGTTGTACCGTGTTTTGAAACTCTATGTTTAAAATCTATGTTTTAATTAAGTTCATATGTCCAACAATTAAATGCATCGTTCAACAAGATATTAATGGGCACCAACTTCCGTCACCACTACATTTTATATTCTGCTGCGACGTTTTTGGGGTGTGACAGAAGTTGGTTTCAAAGCCAATGGTTGTTAGCGAACTAGTTGTTTTCGGGGAAAACTGTCACACCCCGACCGCGTAAAACAATGAAACCGCGGCGGAAACTTCGGGGAGTGGAGCGACAGAATTATTGTTTCACAACCATGGATTCAAAGGTTTCGTTTTATTAAAATATTAACATTGAACATTGTCTTGACATTAAGTTAAAACACAACCACGTCGTCTAACATTTGTTATTTAGTCACTAAGGCCTCGTCCAGTCCTAAATGAGCATGCATCCTAGTCGCATTCAACATCATTCGACACCACCTGAAACATATGTAAAAATAAAGTCAGCAAAGAAATGCCGGCGAGCACATAGGTTTTGTATGAGTGTCAGATTCATGGCTCGTTTACATATTGAAATAACTCGTACAACTTCGTTAATCGATATTAGAAAACCTTGTTTTGTAAAATGTTTATATTGTAAAATGAATAACCAAGTCATAACAGATTGGTTATAGTTTATAAAACCTTGATGCCATGAATCTTAACTCAAAACATTTGTTTATGTAACCCAAATCGTAAATCGTTCTCGTAATAAAACTCGTATGGTTTATGTCGTTTAGTAAACATCGTTGTGTGACATCGTTCAAAATCGTTCGTCCATGTGAACTAAATAACGTCGCGGTATGTAATATGATAAAAACACTTATATATAAGAAGTACCAGCGGCGTATCTACCATGCTTTTATCACATTACACCCGTCCCGTTATCTAAACACTAACCAAAACCAATCGTTCATTTAATTCGTTTAACTAGTTTAAATCGTTCCAATCGTTCAAATCATTAAAAATCGTTCTCGTTCAATCGTTCAAATCGTTCTCGTTTTAATTGTGAAAACTACTTTTGGTCATCTCGTGAATACATTCAAACCTTCGTAACTCGTCCATCGTTCAACTCGTATTAACAAACCTCCAAAGGGTAAGTTAACAATCAACAGGTTCGGTCGTTACCCACATAACCCCCACACATAACCATGGGTGCAGTCCGATAACGGGATTTGTCAGATCCTATGGTACCATAACCTAATACTGGTCGGCTCGACCAAAGCTAATGAATGTCATTCGTTATGTAAATACGTCCAACAAGTTCGTTCACATTATTGAAATCGTTATTGTTTAATATAAACCATAGTATTCGTTTTTGAAATCATCGTTAAAAGCATCGAAATCATTTAACACCTATGAATCACCCCAAAACAATTGAAAATAGTAAAATAGGGGAACTATGTACTCACATTGAATGCAAAGTATCCTTGATCTAATGAACTTAACACAGCTCGGGCAAATCAAGGAAATCAAGTGGTACCTAGTAATCGGATCGCTAAGTTAATAAATCGACACCTAAATCGGAAGATCGGGTAGAATGAGGTCTCGTAAACCAAATGAGTATTGGAACTCATATGATATGGTTTAATAAAGCCTACATTCTAAATCGGAACCTATCCTAAGTGCTTACGACCCGTTACGACCCATTAAGGTAGCTTACGCTACTTTAACGCGTCGTTCGCGTGAAATGCGCGTTCGAGATGCCTAACTAGTCCTATGACAAGTATTATATATATGTTGCATAATCAGTTTAAGTGACAAAAGTTAGGTTACATATGCTTTAAATCAAATTATGCATGAAAAGAGCATTTTGGTCATTTTCCTAAGGCATATAAATTACCTATCATACAACTAATTAAACTAAGTGACCATAAGGTATAACCTCGGAAGGTTATTCCCTATACAACTATGGTCACTAAATGTGCTTGTTCGGATCCTAACGATCGACCAAACGGGTCGGGTTTGAAAGTCTAAGCGGTTGTCAAGACCGCTTGACTTACGACCCTATACAAGCACTAGACTAAAAGTGACGAGTTAAACATGTTAAAATATGTTTAACTAAGTTAGAAAACAGGTTTTGATATCAAAACAAAGTGTTTTGATACCCGAAAATAGCTTCGACGCAAAATACGCATAAACACGTATTTTGACCGAAACTTTGACTCGTCACTCCGACTAATCAACGTGGTAATCAGTAGGTATAGTCACAAGGGACTATAACCGTCGTGATTACGCTCACGTTGCAAAGTTCAAACGAACTTTGTGTTGACCAATTCATGGTCAAAGCAGAAAGTCAAACACTGTTTGACTTTCATGCTTGAAAAGCATAAAAAGCATGAAAGAAGCTTACAAAAGGTCCAAGCAATGAAGGATTTGATCCAAAACACTCAGGTATGAAGTATTAACTTCAACTTAGAGCAAATTCAGATCAAATGTGTGAAGAATGTGAATGAAACAAGTGGGTAGTTATAGTAAGTCTTGAGTTCTTAAGATCTTGACAAGTGTTTTTGCAAGAATCAAGGCTCAAATCTCACCATACACTTGTGCCCATAGATTACAATACAAGGGGAATATCAAAACAAGTCCATTGTAATCAAAATCAGGGATCAAAACCATTAAAATCAGCTGAATTGGCCAAGTTCAATGTTTCTGATCTGGGCATCAGTCGTGGCCCGCGAAGACTCACACTGAGTCCTTCGCGCCCCGCCTAGTAACTTTGATAGATTGGCAGAAAAGACCCCTTCATGACCAAAACTTGGATTTTGATGCATTTTTTACTCGTTTAAGCCCCGTTAACCCAATTTCAAGGCTCCACAATGAAGTTAAAGCATAGGGAACATGAAATATGCTTGAAAACATCTCAGATGTTGGTTCGTTTGGTCGTACGGTTGCGTTACTCGGTTAATTACGACGAAAACTCGAACGGACGTGAAAACGATCCATATTGCACGACGAATAGTATTTTTGCATTCCAATCACTAAAATAAAATATTTTAATGATTACAAAAATTTTTGGATGTCCGGATATGTTCAGAACGTAAGATATGCGCGAAAATGCAAACTTATGCACTTTTTGACGCTTTTAGTCCCTGTTGATCAAATAAGTTTATTTTCGCATACCAAACCCCTCAAAGCCTATTTCTAAGCTATGTAAAGGATATTTAGGGTATTTTTAGCTTATGATCAAGTTCCGGAATGTTCGTTACCATACGAATCGGCATAGTTTCACAGTTTGACACAAATAGTCCCTGCGATCGAATAAACTTGTTTTCGACACACCAAACCCTCCAAAACTTATTTCTAAGTTATGTAAAGGTTATTTAAGGTATGTTAAGCCTATGTCACTATTCCAGAGTATTTTTCGCATTAAACTGGTTACGTTTATGCATCAGTTTGCGTATAACTTTCCAGAAAGCGATTTAAAGCTTGAAATCGAACTAGAATCAAATCGTAAAATCATCAAACAAAAATACACAATTATTAACACCAAAGCACATCGTTTTATTGATAATTGAAATTTTTTTACATCGTACATCGTTTACAGAGCATAGTTATCATAGTCTCCCCTACTTTAGGAAATTTCGTCCCGAAATTTTAACTAGAGGAAACTTGTGAACACAAATGTGGATATTTCGCTTTCATTTGGTCCTCACGTTCCCAAGTAAACTCTGGGCCACGTTTGGACTCCCAGCGAACTTTGGCCAATCGTATTCGCTTGTTCTTCAACTGCTTGACTGCACGGTCCATTATTTCCACGAGTTTCTCGACAAAGTGCATCGTTTCATCAACTTGAATTTCATCGAGTGGAATGTGAAGAACAGTATCGGCTAAACACTTTCGTAAATTGGACACGTGGAATGTTGGGTGATTATTCCCATGTTCAGGAGGTAGCTCTAATCGATAGGCAACCTTTCCGATTCTTTCAACAATCTTAAATGGTCCAACATATCGAGGTGTAAGTTTTCCTTTCTTTCCAAATCTCACCACTCCCTTCCAAGGGGATACCTTGAGTAGGACACGGTCTCCGACTTGAAATTCCAAGGGATTGCGTCGGATATCCGCATAACTCTTTTGACGGCTTCTAGCTGTCATAAGGTTATCGCGAATTTTCTTGATTTTATCTGTTGTTTCTAGAATGAGCTCAGGTCCAGTAAGCTGAGCTTCACTGATCTCATTCCAACAGACAGGTGAACGACATTTTCGGCCGTATAAAGCTTCGAACGGTGCCATATTGATGCTAGCATGATAACTATTGTTATAAGAGAACTCGATCAACGGTAGATGAGAATCCCAATTACCACCAAAGTCTATCACGCATGCTCTAAGCATATCCTCCAATGTTTGTATCGTCCTCTCGGATTGTCCATCTGTTTGGGAATGATTAGCAGTGCTTAGATTTAGTTGGGTTCCCATAGTAGATTGCATGGTCTTCCAAAAATGAGATGAAAATCGAGCATCACGGTCAGAAATGATATCCAAAGGAACACCATGTCGAGATACAATCTCATCAACATAAATCTTGGCAAGTTTATCAGCAGATAGATCGTCGCGAATCGGTATAAAATGAGCTGACTTCGTTAATCAATCAATAACAACCCAAATAGCATCGTGACCTCTAGATGTACGCGGTAACTTAGTAATGAGATCCATCGCAATGTTCTCCCACTTCCATACCAGTATCTCTGGTTGTACAAGCAAACCAGGCGGTCGTTGATGTTCAGCCTTGACTTTGAGATAAGTTAGGCATTTCGATACATACAAGGCAACATCCTTCTTCATACCAGGCCACCAGTACTGAGTACGAAGATCCTTGTACATTTTGTCAGCACCAGGATGGATAGAATATCGAGACTTGTGAGATTCGTCCATCACTAAAGTGCGAAGATCGTCTTGTTTCAGAATCTACAAACGATTCTTGAAATAGAGTAACCCATCATCTTTTGTTTCGAGTTTAAGCTCAAGTTGAAGTGGTAGCTCATATTTCAATAAGCCTTTGGTTACACAAGATCATTGTGATTGAACGACATGTGATTGGATATCGGATAGAGTTCGAACACAATGAAGCTTGGTTCGTTCCTTTCGACTTAGCGCATCGGCTACAACATTCGCCTTACCAGGATGGTAGCGAATTTCGCAATCGTAATCATTCAAAAGTTTAACCCAACGTCGTTGCCTCATGTTTAGCTCCTTTTGATTGAGAATGTGCTGGAGACTTTTGTGGTCTGTGAAAACCACACACTTCGTGCCATAAAGATAGTGTCTCCAGATTTTGAGTGCGAAAACCACAGCACCCAACTCAAGATCATGAGTGGTGTAGTTCTTCTCGTGAACTTTCAATTGTCTTGACGCATAAGCTATAACTTTACCTCGTTGCATGAGAACACAACCAAGGCCTAGGTTCGACGCGTCACAATAGACAATGAAATCATCGTTTCCATCGGGCAAAGATAAAACAGGAGCATCACATAGTTTTTGTTTCAACGTTTGGAATGCTTCTTCTTGTTTAGGTCCCCATTCAAAAAGCTTATTCTTCTGAGTCAAAGCAGTGAGTGGAACCACGATCTTAGAGAAGTTCGAAATAAAGCGTCAATAATAACCAGCAAGTCCAAGAAAAGAACGAACTTCTGTGGGTGTCGTAGGTGTATTCCAATCCTTAATTGCAGCAATTTTGGAAGGATCCACATGAATACCCTGCTCGTTAACAATATAACCCAAGAATTGAACTTCTTTAAGCCAGAATTCACACTTGGAGAATTTAACAAAAAGTTGTTCCTTCTTCAGGAGTTCCATAGTCAGACGAAGGTGTTGTTCGTGATTAGCTCGAGACTTCAAATAATGAGAATGTCGTCAATGAACACAATGATGAACTTGTCTAAATAAGGTTTACAAACCCTATTCATTAAGTCCATGAAAATAGCTGGGGCATTTGTCAAACCAAAAGGCATGACAGTGAACTCGTAATGACCATATCTCGTACGGAAAGCAGTCTTGGGAATATCTTCATCGAGTACACGAAGCTGATGATAACCAGAATGCAGATCAATTTTGGAAAAACATGTAGCACCTTGCAGCTAATCAAAGAGATCATCGATTCGTGGTAGGGGATATCGATTCTTGATGGTAAGCTTGTTAAGCTCACGATAATCGATACACATTCGAAAAGACCCATCTTTCTTTTTCACAAACAGGACTGGAGCGCCCCAAGGTGAATAACTCGGTCGGATGAATCATTTATCAGATAACTCTTGAAGTTGTTTCGATAATTCTTGCATCTCAGAAGGTGCAAGTCGATAAGGTGCTTTCGCAATCGGGTTAGCATTGGGTACAAGATCAATATGAAACTCGACTTGACGAACTGGAGGCAAACCAGGTAGTTCATCAGGAAAGACCTCTAGATAATCTCGAACAATCAGAATATCTAGAATACACTTGTTCTTACTTTTCTCCTCGGTGACATGTGCGAGAAAGGCAACATATCCTTTTCGTAAATAACTTTAGGCTTTCGTACACGACATAAGTTTCAAACCGCCTGAAGGTTTCTTGCCACGAACTTCTAGAACATCGCCAGATGAAAGAGGAATACGCTTATCAAAGCAAACCACCTCAGCATGATGTCTAGTTAACCAATCCATTCCTACGATAATGTCAAAACTCCCAAGTTGCATCGGTGTGAGGTCAATAGGAAAAATATGGTTATCGAGGTTCAATTGACAATCGCGAATCACAGAATCGAGTACAAGAGGTTTACCAGTAGCAACTTCGACAGATAAAGGTTTCCTCAGTTTAGTTCTTGGCATCGCAAGCAAAGGCTCAAATGATAATGAAACAAAACTTCTACCGGCACCAGAATCGAAAAGAACAGATGCAGGTTGATGGTTAACAAGGAACGTACAATTAACAACCTCATTGTCACCGCGCGCCTCGTTAGCGTTCAAGTTGTACGCTCGTCCACGAGCGGGATTAGCATTCGCATTCGCAAGCCTTGGACAATTGTTGCGGAAATGACCCATCTCCCCGCAATTGTAACACGAACCAGGTGGGAATCTAGCAGCATTTCCCTGAGCCTGTGCTGGATTCTGAGCAGGATGATTCTGACCCAAACGACAGATGTTGGCTCTGTGCCCAAGTTTACCACACGTGGTGCACTGTTTACAAGCTTGTTGGGTAGCATGATGACCATTGCAGCGAGTACAGTGAGGTGCAGTACCAGCATACGGTTTCTTTGCAGGAGGTTGTGCTGGTGGGTTCTGAGGATTCTGATTGGTGACAGCAAAATTCTGGGAAGCCTTGCGCTTCCTCGACCTCTTAGATGACTCGCCTTTCTTCTTACCCTTACCCTTGTCTTGTGTGGTATCGGTTGACTGCCTTTTATCACCCTTACGGGTCAGTTTACCTTTTCTGACTTGAGATTCAGTCAGAGTTGCAGCCAATTCAATCGCCTGTCGCACGGTGGTAGGGTTACTACCAGTAACTATGTCTTGCACAGAATCAGGCAGACCATCGATATACCTCTCAATCGCTTTCTCCAACGGGGTAACCATAGTAGGTCACAACAAACTTAGCTACTCATAACGATCCGTATATGCACGGTGTTCTTCCCCATCTTGTTTCAAATCATCGAATTCTTGTTCCAAAGCCCTTATCTTGTGACGGGGACAGAACTCTTTCATCATGAGAGCCCGTAGCTCTTCCCAAGTTTGTGCCATCGCCACATCGGCACCCCTATCACGCATCACACCATTTCACCATATAAGAGCACGCTTCTCGAAAACACTGGATGCAAACTCAACCTTTCGTTTATTCGGGCACTGAACATGTCTAAATGTGCTCTCTAGACTCTCGAACCATTGTAGGAGCGTAGTTGCTCCTTGAGACCCAGAAAACTTTAGTGGTTTAGCCGAATTGAACGTTTTAAAACTGCACTACGCATTGTTGTTTTTATTATTGTTCGCTTGATTGATCTGAGTAATTAGGTTCGGAATCACAACAGCCATTTGCTGAGCGACAAGGACTGCGATTTCGGCATTAGTTTGAGGCTGTGCATCTCGTCGAGGAGGCATTTTCTAAAAAGAACAAGGAAACATGAGAGACGAGTGAGATCGACAATTGGATAAACAAAAGAGGTATTGAAAACATCGACAAAACACAAGGAAGGTGATCATTCATTCGTTGCCTCGAACAAACAAACGATACACAGTGACTAATCAAAGTAAATGGGCCAATATAATGTATCACGAAGACATGCTTTAGCCTATAAGTGGACACTCATCCCAAGAGTTCCTAGGTAAGAGTGACTGGTCCGATTATGTGGATTTGTACAAACACTCTAGCCTTAGACAGAAAACTTAGGATACCGGCATCTACCTTTCCAGATTGCACGTGTTCACATTATCTAGACCCAAACGTTGACGAGATTTTAAAAACTTTGAAGATTCAAAACCTTATAACAAATCATCTAGGAATAGATGATTGATTTTTAAAACGGATTTGTTATTGTGTTCTCGTTGTGGTAATCACCAAAAGATAGGTGACGGTATTGTATTAAAAATCTAAACGCAAGTTTCTTGTGTTAGGGTCCTAGAAAAGTTATAGTCTAGGTCAAAGCATTACTAATAACCTAATTCCCTATAATCATGAGCTCTGATACCAACTCTTCTGTCACACCCCAACCGCATAAAACAATGAAACCGCGGCGGAAACGTTGGGGAGTGGAGGGACAGAATTATTGTTTCACAACCATGGATTCAAAAGTTTCGTTTTATTAAAATATTAACATTGAACATTGTCTTGACATTAAGTTAAAACACAACCACATCGTCTAACATTTGTTAATTTAGTCACTAAGGCCTCGTCCAGTCCTAAATGAGCATGCATCCTAGTCGCATTCAACATCATTCGACACCACCTGAACATATGTAAAAATAAAGTCAGCAAAGAAATATCGGCAAGCACATAGGTTTTGTATGAGTGTCAGATTCATGGCTTGTTTACATATTGAAATAACTCGTACAACTTCGTTAATCGATATTAGAAAACCTTGTTTTGTAAAATGTTTGTATTGTAAAATGAATAACCAAGTCATAACAGATTGGTTATAGTTTATAAAACCTTGATGCCATGAATCTTAACTCAAAACATTTGTTTATGTAAACCAAATTGTAAATCGTTCTCGTAATAAAACTCGTATGGTTTATGTCATGTAGTAAACATCGTTGTGTGACATCGTTCAAAATCGTTCGTCCATGTGAACTAAATAACGCCGCGGTATGTAATATGATAAAAACACTTATATATAAGAAGTACCAGCGGCGTATCTACCATACTTTTATCACATCACACCCGTCCCGTTATCTAAACACTAACCAAAACCAATCGTTCGATCAATTCGTTTAACTTGTTTAAATCGTTCCAATCGTTCAAATTGTTCAAAATCGTTCTCGTTCAAATCGTTCAGTCGTTCAAATCGTTCTCGTTTTAATTATGAAAACTACTTTTGGTCGTCTCGTGAATACATTCAAACCTTCGTAACTCATCCATCGTTCAATTCGTATTAACAAACCTCCAAAGGGTAAGTTAACAATCAACAGGTTCGGTCGTTACCCACATAACCCCCACACATAACCATGGGTGCAGTCCGATAACGGGATTTGTCAGATCCTATGGTACCATAACCTAATACTGGTCAGCTCGGCCAAAGCTAATGAATGTCATTCGTTATGTAAATGCGTCCAACAAGTTCGTTCACATTATTGAAATCGTTATTGTTTAATATAAACCAAAGTATCCATTTTTGAAATCATCGTTAAAAGCATCGAAATCGTTTAACACATATGAATCACCCCAAAACAATTGAAAATAGTAAAATAGGGGAACTATGTACTCACATTGAATGCAAAGTATCCTTGATCTAATGAACTTAACACAGCTCGGGCAAATCAAGGAAATCAAGTGGTACCTAGTAATCAGATCGCTAAGTTAATAAATCGACACCTAAATCGGAAGATCGGGTAGAATGAGGTCTCATAAACCAAATGAGTAAGATATGGTTTAACAAAGCCTACATTCTAAATCGAAACCTATCCTAAGTGCTTACGACCCGTTACGACCCATTAAGGTAGCTTACGCTACTTTAACGCGTCGTTCGCGCGAAATGCGCGTTCGAGACGCCTAACTAGTCCTATGACAAGTATTATATGCCCTAACATGTTTAAATATGTTGAATAATCAGTTTAAGTGACAAAAGTTAGGTTACATATGCTTTAAATCAAATTATGCATGAAAAGAGCATTTTGGTCAATTTCCTAAGACATATAAATTACCTATCATACAACTAATTAAACTAAGTGACCATAAGGTATAACCTCGGAAGGTTATTCCCTATACAACTATGGTCACTAAATGTGCTTGGTCGGATCCTAACGATCGACCAAACGGGTCGGGTTCGAAAGTCTAAGCGGTTGTCAAGACCGCTTGACTTATGACCCTATAC
This sequence comes from Helianthus tuberosus, assembly GCA_030545235.1. Classification (NCBI taxonomy): domain Eukaryota; kingdom Viridiplantae; phylum Streptophyta; class Magnoliopsida; order Asterales; family Asteraceae; genus Helianthus; species Helianthus tuberosus. The sequence goes on along the minus strand of CM060442.1, from coordinate 124,757,869 downwards.
AAGCACTAGACTAAAAGTGACGAGTTAAACATATTAAAACATATTTAACTAAGTTAGAAAACAGGTTTTGATATCAAAACAAAGTGTTTTGATACCCGAAAATAGCTTCGACGCAAAATACGCATAAACACGTATTTTGACCGAAACTTTAACTCATCACTCCGACTAATCAACGTGGTAATCAGTAGGTATAGTCACAAGGGACTATAACCGTCGTGATTACGCTCACGTTGCAAAGTTCAAACGAACTTTGTGTTGACCAATTCATGGTTAAAGCAGAAAGTCAAACACTGTTTGACTTTCATGCTTGAAAAGCATAAAAAGCATGAAAGAAGCTTACAAAAGGTCCAAGCAAGGAAGGATTTGATCCAAAACACTCAGGTATAAAGTATTAACTTCAACTTAGAGCAAATTCAGATCAAATGTGTGAAGAATGTGAATGAAGCAAGTGGGTATTTATAGTAAGTCTTGAGTTCTTAAGATCTTGACAAGTGTTTTTGCAAGAATCAAGGCTCAAATCTCACCATACACTTGTGCCCATAGATTACAATACAAGGGGAATATCAAAACAAGTCCATTGTAATCAAAATCAGGGATCAAAACCATTAAAATCAGCTGAATTGGCCAAGTTTAATGTTTCTGATCTGGGAATCAGTCACGGCCCGCGAAGACTCACACTGAGTCCTTCGCGCCCCGCCTAGTAACTTTGACAGATTGGCAGAAAAGACCCCTGCATGACCAAAACTTGGATTTTGATGCATTTTTTAAGCGTTTAAGCCCCGTTAAACCAATTTCAAGGCTCCACAATGAAGTTAAAGCATAGGGAACATGAAATATGCTTGAAAACATCTCGGATGTCGGTTCGTTTGGTCGTACGCTCGCGTTATTCGGTTAGTTACGACGAAAACTCGAACGGACGCGAAAACGATCCATATTGCACGACGAATGGTATTTTTGCATCCCAATCACTAAAATAAAATATTTTAATGATTACAAAAATTTTTGGATGTCCGGATATGTTCAGAACGTAAGATATGCGCGAAAATGCAAACTTATGCACTTTTTGACGCTTTTAGTCCATGTTGATCAAATAAGTTTATTTTCGCATACCAAACCCCTCAAAGCCTATTTATAAGCTATGTAAAGGATATTTAGGGTATGTTTAGCTTATGATCAAGTTCCGAAATGTTCGTTACCATACGAATCGGCATAGTTTCACAGTTTGTCACAAATAGTCCCTGCGATCGAATAAACTTGTTTTCGACACACCAAACCCTCCAAAACTTATTTCTAAGTTATGTAAAGGTTATTTAAGGTATGTTAAGCCTATGTCACTATTCCAGAGTATTTTTCGCATTAAACTGGTTACGTTTATGCATTAGTTTGCGTATAACTTTCCAGAAAGCGATTTAAAGCTTGAAATCGAACTAGAATCAAATCGTAAAATCATCAAACACAAATACACAATTATTAACACCAAAGCACATCGTTTTATTGATAATTGACGTTGTTTTACATCGTTACAGAGCACAGTTGTCACAAAAACTCTAGACTTCAACCAAAGAATTTTGAGATTTAAGTCCAAAATTCACGAAGCCAAAATTTTTAAATAAACATGGAATTTTATCATGTATGAAAACCATTGCGTGTTTATATGCTTACGTGATTTTCTGTTTATTTGGGCCTTATGTGTTATTATTCATTCGATCACACACTTATTTTGTATGGTTATATATGTGTCACAGATGTTACACGAGCATGAGGTCATTGAGATTCATGACTCAGGTAGCGAGCCAGATTTCGAGACTTCACCCAGATCCATTCTACCATAGATACCTTTCAAGACTCCACAGATGGTTGGTATGGCCGAGTTCGCTTCGTCATTCCATGTCGATCCTGCTGCTTTTACTAGCCAGGTAGACCCCCGATATGCTTTCACTAGAAACGGGTGGATAGACGATGACGATGATGTTCCTCCCTCAATTCATGAGACGGGACAATCATCTGGCACTGTACCAGTTATCGATGAATTGATTAGAGGTGTCCCTATGATCGGAGGATCTCTCAGTATCGCACTAGTGGTGGACGCCACTATTGTCATGGCTCGACCGTTAGAGCCATCAGTCGTCCCATCTGCTGCTGTGATCGAGCCTATCACTGAGATCCCTCCACCTATTTCTACTGAGTTATCTTTACCAGTGATTGAGTCACGCGCTCCTACTACGCCTCTTTTGGTTTATTATCGACGTAGGAAGAGGACTAGGCCTGTTGGAGAGATCGCATCGAAGTCACACGCTGAGACAGCATCTACTTCCAAGAAGCAGAAAGGGGTATGGATTGACCAATATTGCCATTGCGATCGACAGTTTGCCACTCTGTGCGGAGATCTGGACTCAGCTAGGGGTAAGATGAAGGATCTTGAGGGACAGATGGATTGGTACGATGAGTTGAAGGATTTAGATAATAGTGCGATGGACCAGATGCACTGGAGGATAGTGGATCTGGAGGAGCTTGTCAGGAGGATGTTAGATTTCCTGGGTTTGAAGCGTTAGATGCTTGTTGTTTGTTGTTTTTGTTGGTTGTGTTGTTTATCTCTTTTGATACACTCTGTTTATGGCCTACGTGCCAGATTTTTGGGATATTATGTAGATATTATACATGCGTAATGTTTGGTCCACTAGCATTTAATGATTGAATTGTTTTTGGGATATCGTCTTATGTTGATTATTATTGTTGTAATAATAGAAACGACGAAATGCCGCCAAAAGCGAGACAGGGTTTTGGACTACCTACCACCCCGGAAGAGTTGGCACAACTCATAGCCCAACACGTTAATACTGCCATAGAACAGCGTGATGCTAACCAAAATGATGGCCAGGGATGTGGACGTGGTGCTCATGGGCATGGTTTTGGTGGGCACAGATCGGAAACCCTCCAGGTAAAATAATGATCGAAAATTTTTAGTAGTTCATGTGTTATGATATAATCGGAACGTATTCCTGATTTTCATTAACCTTATGAACAGTGCACGGATGCACTTATAAAACATTCTAGGGTTGTAACCCACGATCATTTACCTGTGCTGAAGGACCCGTAGATATCACCAGATGGATTGAGAAGATGGAATCCATCATGGCAATAAGTGGTTGTGCTGCTGATCAACGGGTTAGGTATGCTTCTTGTTCTTTTCTTGATGAAGCACTGTCCTGGTGGAACTCGAAAGTTCAAATTTTGGGTGAAGACGCTGCCTATGGTCTAACCTGGAACGAACTTAAAGAGATGCTCCTAAAGGAATACTGCCCGCATAGTGAGATACAGAAGATCGAGACCGACTTCTGGAATCTAACCATGGAAGGTCTGAATGCCAGAGCTTACACATCCTGTTTCAACGATTTGGCAAGGTTAGTTCCACGAATGGTTACTCCTGAGTATGTTAAGGTAGAGAGGTATATTTGGGGGCTATCGCCACGAATTCGCAGCATGGTCACATCAGCGAAACCCACTACCTACCTAGAAGCTACTACATTGGCGAAGTCGTTAGCGGATGACGCTGCTCCCAAAGGTAGTCTTAACAAGAATGGGGAAACTGAGAAGTCATCAGGCAAAGCCAATGCAGACGAGAAATCTGAACGGTCGGGGCGTTCTGAGTCTAAATCAGGAGATTCGAAGAAGCGCAAGTCCGAGAGCTCGAGGAAGGAAACCGATGAGAAGCGTGATGGGAAACACAGTTCGAGGAAGGCGTGTGTAGCAAGTTCTAGAAGTTCTAGAAGGGATAATGCCAGGGATGGTAGGAGTGGTTCTGAGAGGAAGACTCGCGAGGATGAGCAAAAATAGTGCGCCAGGTGTGGTCGAACTGGGCATGTTACCCGCGAGTGCTATGCTAAAAGTACTTCGGAGGGAGCGAAGCTAGAGGGATACTTCCAGTGCGGTGAACAGGGACATTTCAAGAGGGATTATCCTAAAGCAAAGGGTCAGAATGCAAGGGGTAGAGCGTTCGAGTTAAACGCTGGAAAGGCACGTGACGATCCTGCTATTATTACCGGTATGTTTTTTATCAATAACCATTCTGCGTTCGTACTCTTTGATACTGGGGCTGACTTGAGTTTTGTTTCGAAAAACTTTGAACCATTTATTTGTTCTCCAACAAGTAAGCTAAGTAAAAAGTACTCGATAGAACTAGAAAATGGTAAACTGATAGAGACTAGCGAGGTCGTTCGTGGTTGTAGTATTCAGTTAGATGATCATAGTTTTAGTATCGACTTATTGCCAGTGGAGCTGGGTAGTTTTGATGTAGTCGTGGGGATGGATTGGCTATCCAAGAATAAAGCTGAGATTATTTGCTCGAAGAAGCAAGTGAGGATACCTCGTCCTGATGGTGGTGAAGCAATAGTTGTTCATGGGGACCGATCGAGTCGAGTGTCGTCAGTGTTATGAAGATGCATAAGATGTTACGAAAGGGTTATCCTGCATTCTTAGTTAACGTAGTGGATATGAAGGCTGAAGGTAGGAAGATCGAAGAGATTCCTATAGTTCGCGACTATCCAGAAGTTTTCCCTGAAGACTTACCTGAATTGCCCCTACGAGACAGAACGAGTTCAGAATTGATCGGGTACCAGGTACTGCACCAATCGCAAAATCTCCTTATAGATTAGCACCATCAAAAATGAAAGAATTGTCGAATCAGCTTCAAGAGCTACTAGACAAAGGTTTCATTCGACCAAGCTTTTCGCCTTGGGGTGCACCTGATTTGTTTGTGAAGAAGAAGGATGGATCCTTCAGGATGTGTATTGATTACAGAGAGCTAAACAAGTTGACTATCAAGAATCGGTACCCTTTACCGAGGATTGATGATTTGTTTGATCAGCTACAGGGATCCAGCTACTATTCGAAGATCGACCTGCATTCAGGGTATCATCAGTTGAAGGTTGCTGACGAAGATGTTCTGAAGACTGCTTTTCGAACACGATATGGCCATTACGAGTTTCTAGTCATGCCTTTTGGCTTAACTAATGCGCCAGCTGTGTTCATGGATCTAATGAACAGGGTATGCAAACCTTATTTGGATAAATTCGTGATAGTATTTATTGACGACATACTAGTTTATTCACGAACCAAAGAAGATCATGAGTATCATTTGAAGTTGATTTAGGAACTGCTGAAGGAAGAGAAGTTGTATGCCAAGTTCTCTAAATGTGAATTTTGGATTCGAGAAGTTCGTTTTCTCGGACACGTCATAAACGAGAAAGGTATACATGTGGATCCGTCGAAGATAGAGGCGATCAAGAATTGGGAAGCGCCAGAGACTCCATCGGAGGTGCGACAATTCTTAGGACTTGCTGGGTATTACCGGAGATTCATAGAGAATTTCTCTAGAATAGCGCAACCTTAGACGCTATTGACCCAGAAGGAAAGGAAGTTTGATTGGACGGAAAAGCAGGAGGAAGCTTTTCGGCTGTTGAAGGAAAAGTTGTGTAGTGCACCTATTCTTTCCCTTCCTGAGGGAAATGATGATTTCATGTGTGATGCATCACGTTTGGGCCTTGGATGCGTGCTTATGCAGAAGGACAAAGTGATAGCCTATGCATCTAGACAATTGAAAGTGCACGAGAAGAATTACACGACACATGATTTGGAGTTAGGAGCTGTTGTGTTTGCCTTGAAGATCTGGAGACGTTATTTGTATGGCACGAAGTGTACGATATACACAGACCATAAGAGCCTCCAGCATATCTTTGATCAAAAGGAACTCAACATGCGACAACGGCGTTGGGTAGAGTTACTTGACGATTACGAATGTGATATTCGTTATCACCCTGGTAAAACAAATGTTGTTGCAGATGCGCTTAGCAGGAAAGAGCGAGAGAAGCCTCTACATGTGCGTGCTTTGGGCTTGACCATACAAACGAGTTTGATTGATCAAATTCGTAATGCGCAACGAGAAGATTTGAAGGATGAGAACCTGAGAAGAGAAGGTTTGAGAGGATTAGAGTGTGAACTAATACCAAAAGCGGATGAAGTGATGTACTTCATGAACCGGATTTGGGTTCCACTTAGAGGTAACCTGCGTGAACTGGTTATGAATGAAGCTCATAAATCCAGATATTCCATTCACCTAGGTTCTACCAGGATGTATCAGGATATCAAGGAGTTATACTGGTGGCCGAATATGAAGAGAGATATTGCGGTCTATGTGGGTAAATGTCTGACGTGCTCAAAAGTTAAGGCTGAACATCAGAAGCCGTCTAGGCTTCTGCAGCAACCAGAGATTCCTAAGTGGAAATGGGAACATCTTACGATGGACTTTATCACCAAGTTACCCCGTACGTCGCGTGGACATGATACGATATGGGTAATTGTGGATTGATTAACAAAGTCTGCTCATTTCTTAGGGCTTAAGGAAACAGACAATACGGAGAAGATATCGCAGTTGTACCTTAACGGGATTGTAGCCCGTCATGGAGTACCAGTGTCAATTATCTCGAACAGATACAGTCGGTTTGACTCCAGGTTTTGGCGATCTCTTCAAGAGTCGTTGGGTTCTCGTTTGGATATGAGTACTGCGTATCATCCTCAAACGGATGGTCAGATTGAAAGAACCACTCAGACATTAGAGGATATGTTGAGAGCGTGTGCGATTGATTTAAGTGGAAGTTGGGATACTCACTTGTCATTGGCAGAGTTTTCTTACAACAATAGTTACCATGCTAGTATCAAGGCCGCTCTGTTTGAAGCCTTGTATGGAAGGAAGTGTCGATCACCACTTTGTTGGGGTAAAGTCGGCAAACCGGACCCGAGCTTATCCAGGAAACCACGGACAAGGTTGTCTAGATTAAGGGAAGGTTGAAAGCTACCGTAGATCGATAAAAGAGTTATGCGGATAACCGGAGGAAACCTTTAGAGTTTCAGGTTGGTGATCGGGTTATGTTGAAGGTATCGCCTTGGAAAGGTGTTGTGAGGTTTGGAAAAGGGGGAAAGCTGAGCCCGCGTTATATAGGTCCTTTCGAAATCGCATCTCGAGTTGGATCAGTCGCGTATAGGCTTAGGCTGCCGTAAGATTTGAGTGGAGTTCATGACGTGTTTCATGCCTCCAATTTGAAAAAGTGTATGTCTGATGAGACGCTGATTATACCCCCTGGTGAGGTTCGAGTGGATGATAAACTGAGATTTATCGAGGAACCAGTAGAGGTTCTGGTTTGGAAAATTCAGAAACTCAGGAGGAGTAGGATTAAACGTGGACCCGAGCTCACTTGGGAATGACAGGACCAAATGCAACGTAAATATCCTCATCTCTTCCCCCTAGTGCGAAAACGAAACCTGTAGAGTAGAATTTCGGGGACGAAATTTCCTAAACAGGGGGAGACTATGACACCCGGCTATTTAGGCTGTACCGTACAAATGTAACATGTGTCATGAATAAATAAAAAGGTTGTATTTGACTGATATTGATGTTTATATGTGATATTAGATGTGTTGGTGAATCCAAACATTGATAAAAGTTATGTTGGCAACGATAAGATAAACGCTTATCGCGTAATGAATAAAATGCGAAATGAACGTCGGCGACCACCCGATCAATGTTAAAATCCTAAAAATAGTCTGTTATGATTAGAATGGTAATTTTAATCATGTCCGGAAGGAAAAATAAATTAAAACGCTAAGAAACTCTATTTTTCGAGTTCAAGTGCGTACCGCGCGGCACTGCGCGTATCGGACAAAATACTTTCAATGCAGCCAGTCAAGGCAACTGGTAATTATTTCAGTAATATTTTAGTGAGATTATTTTTATACAATGATAAGAATAATTTAAAACGCACTAAAACGGGATTAAAACGCTAGATAAAATACCTGGTATCCAGAAAAATACCAGTTTTTGAGCTAATATACATATATTATATGTATGTATATATATATGAGGATGTGAGAGGTGGGCAAGGTGGCGGCTAGGGGAGAAGGTTTCACCTTCTCTCTCTTACACTTGTTGGCCTAAGAATGTGTGTGTGATGATTGTGCCTTTACCATATCTTCTCAAATCCTTCCATAATCCAAGAAATATCTAAAACAACTCAAACTCTCTCTCTCTCTCTCTCTCTCTCTCTCTCTCTAATAATCTCAGCGAAACACCCCTCTACCTCATCCATTTTCAAATTTCAAACTTGTTCTTGGAGGTTCAAAGCCATTTCAAGTTCATTTGAAGGTTTAAAGGTGATTCTAAGGAGTTTCAAGCAAGAACCAAGCTTCATATCATCTTTTTATTCAAAAACCCACTTGAATCTTGAAGGTATAAAATTATTCTTTTTAAAAATGTTCTTGATTCTTGGTGATGAAGATAATAGTGAAAGGTTTCTCTTGTTCTTGGATTTAAACATAAACTTGAAAACTAAAATAAATGGGTTTTAAAGAAAATAAAAATGGATGAATATGTATGTATATGTGTGGCCGTGTGTGTGTATATACATATATGAGATTTGAGTTTTGACCTTTTTGAATGTTCTTGATTGATAAGAATCTAAAAAGGTGAATGCATGCATGTTTAAAAAGTTGTCATATGGAAGCTTTGTGATTTGAAATGAGTTTATGAAAAGTGAATTTTTGGAACCATATACATTTGTATATGTATGGCTGTGTATGTATATGTATATATACATGCATGTGAATTTTTGATGTTAAGAATCTTAGATGTGTAAGAATGTGTATTTCTTGCATTTATGATAAATGATTGGATGATGATCATATGAATATGGAATGTTTGGATTTTTCAAACATGAGTTAAATGAAGGTTTAGATGCATTTAAGAACATGTAAGATGATGATGTTATGATATGGGTGCATTAGATGCACATACTTGGACATGCATGTTGATATGAGGTCATGAAATGATTTGAATATGATTTGATAAAGATAATTTTAATCAGGCCCTAACCACTAAAAATATGAATATTTTAAGTGTAAAAATGATATAAAACTTTGTCATAAAGTTTACTAGCTTTGCATGTTGTACTTGGTGCTTTATGAGTTGTAAAATATGTGAAATCGCATGATTTATGTGACTTACACAATAACTACACTAATCTGAATATAATCATCATTTTAATCAGTAAATAACATGTATTGTGTTAAAATATCAAATCATTTTGAGTTGGGATGGTTATAGTAACGTTTAACGTAAAACTATGCGGTAAAACGGTCAAAAATCGGCTTTTCGAACGATTTTTATAAAACCGATTTAGATCAGTAAGTAAACTGATATTTTTAGTTTAAATATAAGTATTTTAACTAATTTTAAGTTTACTTGGTGTTTGGTTGGTCATACGTGACTTTCGACGCCCTAAAACGTTACCGAATCACTAAAATACGCGTTTTACAATGAACACTAGTATGGGTTGTTTATGGGTGAACCTTATGTGTTAAAATGTGTTATGTGATTTAGACATATGAATATTATAATATGTTAAGTGTTGACATGATAGCGGGAAATTTAGACTATGCATGTACACTTGTGCGTTTAAAGCGGTAGAATCGGTAAAATCGTGTTAAATGTGTAACTTGTTTATCGAGCATGAAAATTGATACATATAAGTTATATTATGTATGTATGCCTTAAAAATGGCAAAATAAATAAGTTAACGAGATTTCGCGTATTACGATGCTTATTTATGTGACGTTTATGTATATATATTACAACGCGCAAATCGTAGATATATTACGTATAAACGGGTGTGTTAATGGATTTACATGATAATGGTCACCAATAAAATCGTTCAAGTCGCAAAATCTTAAATATATATATATATATAGAGAGAGAGAGAGAGAGCGGTTAACATACAAAAGCCCTTATCATACTTCATGTACGCGACAATCGTAACCATCAGATCAGGGCTATAATCACGCATGGAACAGTTAATAACGCATGGATCAGTTTGTTTTGTGATAATCACGCATGGGGGCAATAATTTCGCACGATAAGTTGATCAAAATGTAATCACGCATGTTATCTATATTAATCACGCATGTTGTGTTTTGGTCGCGTGCGTTAACGTACGTTAAGCCGTGAAGTACATTATACTTTCTATATATATATATATATATGAACTCATATATATATTAACGTGCCAACATAATCAAAAACGATAACTTTTTGAGAAAATCTCAAAGTTATGTGAAAATTTTAAGATACGGAGAAACTTAGTATTTTTTGTGATATATTGATTGATAAAATCGTTCCTACGCATAATAGGACGTGTAGAAATCAATTTGTGGGGTTGCGCTATTTAAAATACGCACCCAAAGGTGAGTGTCACTAAACCCCCCTCTTTTTACTGTTTTGTATATGTTTTGGGAGAAGAACACGCCTAAAAAGGGTTTAATAATGTTTTGGAATAAAACACACCTTTTTGATATAGATTATATATTTTCATTGAAAATATATGGATTTGATAAATATATATGTTTCGGGGAGAAACGATTTTGGTGAAAATATATGTTTCAGGGAGAAACGGTTTTGGTGAAAATATATGTTTCGGGGAGAAACAGTTTTGGTAAATATATGTTTCGGGATGAAACGGTTTTGGTGAATATATATATATGTTTCGGGGAGAAAGGGGATTGTACGAAGTTTCAAAGAAAACGACCGTGTAGTTGGGAAGAATTTGCTTGGTCCCAGGGATTTCAGTAAATTCGTACAACATTTATATTAAATTTGTCATATTAGTAGGATATATATATTGTATGTGAGGCAGACATCATAGATGGCCTCGATATGGGCCATGTTCAAGTGATTTCGTTTAATCATTTAAGTATTGCACGCGAGGAATTGTTGGTAGATCTATCGGGTTGACAACCCCGTCGTGACCGGTCGCTCCATGTCAACTCAAATGACGAATTGATATTCTGTTCATTGTCTAGCATTGATTATACCTTCATTGTAAATATATAGTTCGTAATGTCTAGCTAACTTACGAGTCCGAACATTTGATATTATAAATTTAATATGTAAACTTGGGAAGATGCTCTTGGTCGGAGGTTCTTGAGAAACGCTTGCGACGGCTGACCCTTGAGTTATTTTACAAGGAAACGAATTAACTTTCTTGGAAATTATATGGATGTTTTTATAATAAACACATAATTAGAAAGTTTTTCCTTGGGATCAAATTGTTTTAAATTTGAATATGTGAACTCACCTTCCTTTGTGTTGACACTTGATTTTAACGTGTTCTTCAGGTACTTGAGTTCGGCTTCGGGAATTATGGCGTATCTTGTGGTTGTTGATGCATGTGTGGTTTGAAAATGTGTTGGACAAACTTTTAAAACTGTTTGGGACAAATGTAATAAGATCCATAAGGATCAAGACAACTAAACTATGTTGTGGTTGTACCGCGTTTTGAAACTCTATGTTTAAAATCTATGTTTTAATTAAGTTACTATGTCCAACAATTAAATGCATCGTTCAACAAGATATTAATGGGCACCAACTTCCGTCAACACTACGTTTTATATTCCGCTACGACGTTTGAGGGGTGTGACAACTTTTAACAAGATCCTTTGTCCATAACAACATCAACACTAAAATCTACCACAAAAACAAACTCAACAACGAGTATATAGTTAGATTTTTATAGTTTTAGTTATGGTTTACCATGTACTTTTAAGTGAGCTTCAAGATGACCAACTTGTATATCTATAATCTACATGTTATAAGAAGTAAAATAAGGTGTACAAGAGCACTCGCTACTAGCATAAGGCTAGGGAAGAACAAGATATGAAATGAAGAAGAAGATGATGAAGATGAAGTGGATAAAAGCTCCTAGTGGTGGGTAAAGAACTTCCTTCACTCGCATCACTCTTGATCATCTTTATGCACTAGGAAGTACACTTGAAATAACTTGAAGATGGCTTGAACATGAAGATGATCTTGGGAGCTTCTTGGCCGAAAATGGAGGTGGAAGGAGAGGATTTTGTGTGTGTTTATGAGTGTGAGAGAGAATAGGAGTGAAGTGATAAGTTTTTGGGACTAATGGATATATAACTTTCACTTAACTTTGATCCAAAGGATAACGAAGGACATCTTTGACTCAATGTTGACCAAGACTAGTTCAAGGGGGCCCCACAAGGGTGTGGACGGTTGGGAGTGTGAGGGGGGGGGTCTTGCTTGCTTTTTCAAATGTTAAATGTTTAGGTGTGGGTTTAATGCGTATATAATGTGACATGGTATAATTTGGGCAATTAAATGTGTATAATGAATTTAAGTAGATTCATATTCCCAAACAAAGTTAACTAGCACATAAATTATGTCTAGATAGTGTTTGGATTTTAAATCAAGTGCTCGTTTCGCTTACGGATCGTTAAAAGATAGTTATGTAATTTGTATGGTAATTGATGTTGATATATACTTATGATATATTATATATCTTTGATGTTGTTTAACATCATTTATGGTCTTATATTTACCATACATTGCTGAATTTTGTTACTAGTTTGCTGGAAGTTGTTATTTCATGATTCAGATCCAATAATTTTTGGTGTTTGTATATTTTTCGGAAAGTCTTTACCTGTATACTTGTTTTCCCACTTGGGGTTTGGTATAACCTTGATGTTGGACCTAATTTTAAGTCCTATACTTGTTGTTTAGGTGAGTACCGGAACCGTGCTGACATGACTAGTCTAGCCGGAAAATCTACCAATAGTCTTTGTGCTTAGTTTGTATTGTTTCGCGACGCGGCGAATAAAATCATGTAACATGCAAATGAAATATATTCATGGAGATTTCAAGACTTATGAGACTTAAACACATTGTAATGAAGTCTAATGCACGAAAATGTATAATTAAATAGTTATCAAATGTACGGAATTACCGGATAAATTTGCCGTTTGTCACATAAGTTTTGTGACTCAACACACCGCAACGTTCGTGTGTGGTTCTACATTTTACGTCTATTTTTTCTGTTTAACTAACCCGTCGAAATATACGGGTCCTAGATCGACTTAGTTATTGTTCTCTGTGTTTTATGTTTCGCGTGTGTGGTTCGACGTTTTTACGCCTACTTTTTCGTTCGGTTTTTTTTTTTTTGGTTTCCATTTCTTTTCTGTTACGAGTTTTTTCGGTTTTGGTGGTCGTTAACGATGTTACGGAATTTGTGCTACGTGGCACAATTCTACCCTCCCCCCCCCCCCCCCCCGCTTCAGCGCGGGGAACTTAATACTAGTTAAAATATATATTTCAAAGAACCTTAAAAAATAATCACTCTAGTTTATATAAAAACATACACTTTAATAACATTGCAGGACTTGTATAGCTGTATTTATGCCTCTATGTTTTATAATGTCATATTATGCTCCTATTTGTTCTTTATTACTCTTCCATCAATGTTGCTTTTGTTCATATTCTTACTAGTCTGTTGATCCTTATATTTAGTTGTTTGTTTGTTTTGTTCGTTGTTTAAGTTGAGCCGGGAGTCTCCCTGAAAGCTGCCTCTCTATCTCATGGATAGAGGTAAGGTTCGCCTACATCCCACCCTCTCGAGACCCAACTAATAGCTTAGCTATTGGTTTGATTTCAATGTGTATGATTGATTGATTGATACACTTTAATAACATTGCAAGACTTGTATTTAGCCAAATGATATTGATCACTTTTATCTAAGTTAACTATTGTAAATTAGCAATATTTTTATGCATATAAAGGTGTTGTACTCTATGCATAGGGAGGTTTAAAAAAATGATATTTCACTTTTGGTCCCAAAAGTTACTTGATTTTTTACTTTTAATCCAAAAGTTTTCATCTTTTCTAATTTAATATCACATTTTTTTACTTTCAACTTTGGTCTCCTATACTTTTCATATTTCGCAAAATTTTCGTTACACGTTTTGTTCTAAATTTTGCGAGTTAACATAATGTAACTTTCGTGTGTGGTTCAACGTTTTTTTTTTACATTTTGTTTTATGCTTTGTTCTATATTTTGCGAGTTAACATGACGTAACGTGCGTGTGTGGTTCAACGTTTTAATGTCGTTTATTTTTTAACCCGGTTGACAGGTCCGTCGCAACGCCCGGGTCCTAAATCGACTTAGTTATTATTTTCTATGTTTTACGTTTCGGTCTAATTTCTCTGCATTAACACGTCGTAACTTCAGTGTTGGTGGTCGCTGGCGGTGGTGTGACATTGGTGCTATTTATCACAGTTTTACGCCCCCACCGCAACCCGAGGATACTTAATACTAGTTATTACCAAATTTTATTCAAAGTATTTTCAATAATAGCTTTAACGAGAATTGATCTCGCTGCGTTGCAGTGTTCAGACAAAAACGGGACAAGGCGTAAAAATACACGAATTTAAGTGGCCTACGTGATGTAAACATAAATGAATTCGAACTTATACCAACACTTATTAAAATGTCAACGAGGTTAAAAAGATAATGTATAAACTTTTTAGAAAGTGGAGAGCAGAAGTGACAACATTGAAACATGAGGGGAAGAGTAAACCCTTTCGCTAACCCGCATCTACCACATCAAACGTTCTGAATACCAACTTCTCATTCGATAAGGCCTATTGTTCAAAAGAACCCATCCATTGTTTTCCCTAATGTTTTAAAAACTGGTTGTTAACTCGTACCAGGTTAGGCTCAGAAATGATTCAACCAGTTGAATCGGGTTGTACCGGGCTGTTCAACCGGGTTAACTAATTAACCCTATAAATCCATAAAATATAATTTCAATTCAAAAAATAATTCAAAACTACATCATTCCATAATAAAAAATTTCAAAAGTTAATCCATAATCCAAAAATTCACTATTGGTACCTTTTGGGTCGCTTGATTTACTAAGAAGATAAATCGACACCACTTTGGGTCCATAAAAGATTAAAAAACCAAATTTTAACATTTAGCCCGGTAACCTAATATACTGGCGGTACAACTTTTTTTCCGTTCCCTTAGTTTACCGGTATGATTCGTGCCGGCCAAACTTCCAACATCCGGTTTAACCGGCCAGTATGAACCATTTTTTAAAACCTTGGTTTTCCCCAATCTTTAACAGTAAGTAACAGTGGCTACACAAATGGGGTCAATCACTACTTTTCCATACAATGCCACGGTATTGAGCCCAAGCATCCGAAGATAGGCTTCTATGCCTATCCCACACCCCCTCATATCCGGCCCATCCAAATAAAAACATTGGGCTACCCAAGTTTTTTTTTGGTTTCCTAGTGAAAAAAACCTGGAAATTAGACACTAACCGGGCCTTGCTGTGAGAAAAAAGCCTGATTTCGGACCCGACCTGGAACTGGTTCTTACCCTACCCAACCCATGGGAACATACCACTCCAGACCTGGTTTCGAAAAAGTAATCAAACTAGAACCGGTTCCACCTCTACCCTTGTCAAAACCCAAACTCCTAGTTAAATCCCGCAAAAACCCGGTAAAAACCCCGAATGTTCCCAGAATCGGTTGTAAAAAAAAACCCGGTTTGTGCCCCTCTAACCAGAACACCTGCTATGAAGTAACCTGGAATGTTTTTGTTTTGTTTTGATTTTTTTAACATTTACAATTTGTTGATATACTCAGATCTGACTTCTGAGTGACGGTAACTTCATACGCTAACGAGATTAATATATAACACATAATCACATATTTGTGTTTGCTATATATATATATAGGGGAGCGCTAAAATGAAAAACACCTCCAGTTGTAAGAACCGAGAGAACCACTTTTCAACCATTAGATCTTCAAGATCAATGGATGAGATTAAAAGTAATTAAAAAGTATTATTAAATATTTTTTGTCTTATTATGTCTTTAATATTTTAATACAAAAGGTTAGTTTAGTAAATTTACTCAATTTTGTCTTTTTGTATTTATTGTTTTTATTACCATTTTTGTATTATAATATTAATTGTTATTTTTTAAACAGAATTTTTTATTAAAAAACAATTTTAAATTCAGATTTTTTAACAAAACAAAATTTTTTTTGCGCGCCGTTTTTTACACGCCGTTTTTACGCCCGGCTTTTTCACGCGCCGTTTTTTACGTTTTACAATTTACATAAAAAAAAGTTTTTCGTTTTACGTTAAAAAGTCTACGTTTTACGTTGAAAAGTTTACGTTTTACGTTAAAAAATTTACGTTTAACGTTAAAACGTTTACGTTTTACGTTAAAAAGTTTACGTTTTACGTTAAAAAGCTTACGTTTTTCGTTGAAAAGTTTACGTTTTACATTTTACGTTTTTAAGTTTTACGTTAAAATATTTACGTTTTACGTTAAAATCTTTACGTTTTTTACATTAAAAAGTTTACGTTTTACGTTAAAAAGTTTATGGTTTTAACGTTTACGTTAAAAATTTTACGTTCTACGTTAAAAAATTTACGTTTTACATTAAAAAGTTTACGGTTTTAACATGTTTTTTTTATCTAAAAGTTTTTTACACAAAACGAACGCACCCAGAAAATCGCAACTCGGTAGGTGTCTCAGATAGATTGCTATCATCATCGACGCCTCAAAAAAAACCACATCAGACCGTTGACCAGTTGACCCGAACCAGTCAAACCTGACTTTGACCAGGTTTGACCAAACCCGAAACTTTGACGGTTGCCCCGTAAAACCCGAACACTAGTCTGAACCGTAACTCGAATCACCGCCAAACTTGAAGTTGAACCAACTTGAATCTGACCCGAAAGAAATCAAAACAAAGCCAGTTGAAGATTATAACCACCACCTCTACCGCCACTGTAGACAGAAGAACGGGGAGGTCGCTGGACCTCCACCGCCGTCGCCGTGAACATCATCAACAACACCATTATCAAAAAAAATTTTAAAAAAATAATAAAATAAAATAAAGAGAACCGGGTGGGGGTGATACCGGAAGTTGGTAGTAAACAAGAACACCACCGCCGCCGTCACGGCGACGCTACCGTCGCCGGCTCCGCTTCCCTCTCTCTTCTTCTCTGCTCAAACTCTCTCGATTCATCATCACCTTCATCTAACCTCATCCATCATCGGAAAAACGAGAAAAAGGGGGCTGTGCCATCGTTCCGACTCACCACCGCCGCCGCCGTGAGCGGCGACGCATCTTCATATGCCGCCTGCGGTGCTTGTCCGCCTGAGAAGGTGTCGGGAGGGTGATTAAGAGTGGTTGAATGTTTGTTTGGTGCTTCATTTGTTGAAGTTTGTTGTGGGTTGATTGGTGGGTTTGGTTTGGTGTGTGAATGGAAGTGATTTATGGTGGGTTTTGGATTTGCATAAGGGAAACGTGAATTGAAATAAAAGGAGAAAAGGGGTTTGTGTGTTATGAGAAATCGAAAGGGGGAAACCATGAGTGTTGTTGAGAATTTGACTTTGGGTATTATGGTGACAGGGGAATGAAACTTGAAGATGAAGCAGGGGAGGGAGGGATGAGATTTTTTGGAGAGAGAGATGAGAGAATGGGGGTGATGATAGATGAGAGAGGAGAGAGGAGAGAGATATTAATAAAGTCAAGTGACTTTAATGAAGAGAGATGAGAGATTAGACATTTGAAGGAAATGACCAAATTACCCTTTATTCTGATTGGTTGAGAGTGGTTCTCGCGGTTCTTACAATTGGATGTGGTTTTCATTTTAGCGCTCCCCTGTATATATATGTACGGGATCAGGAGAAAACGCCCCAAAGTGTGAGAATTGTGAGAACACATCCCGGGACTACACGTGGCGTAGGATATGATCAGGGTCTGAGGGTTTTTTTTTTGTCTTTTCAATATTCTTCTTTTTTCCTGATTTCGCGTGTGACATGCTGCTTCATTTTTGGCGTCCAAGATAATTTTATTTTGGCGTTAATTAGAATCATTAATTACTTGGCGTTTTACTATTTTCCCCCGATTTCGTCTCGATGAATTAATTTTTTTTGTGTCACATAGTTAATTTTTTTGGCGTTACGGCGTTTTCCAGGTCATTTTTTTTTGCGTTCGGGCCGTTTGTTAATAATTGATTAACATAGATTAATATTTTATAAGATTACAATAATACGAAATCAAAATAAACTAATAGTCTTCTGTGGATGGGATTACATCATAAATGTACCCATCACTTTGTTCATCACTTTCTTGAGATTCATCATCATCAAATTTTAGATTGGCGTATAACGCCATCAGCTCGTCTCTTCTTTGTTGCAGCCTATTCGTGAATGTTATTTCAACCCTGGATTTTGCATCGTTCGAAGGTGCTAAATCACAGAGTTGTTCAAGGAGAAATAGCCTCAATGTCTTCAGCATTTCCTCCATTGGCAATGAATATTGCACACCGTGTTGATAAGTCACTTCGACTGTTCCTGCTTCTTCATGCATCACCCAACTCCTAAGTGTTGGTAGAGGAGTATCTTTAATATCATCATCATCTTCTGCCGGAAAATTTTCTCTTAAATCTTCTTATTACAGTTCGAGTTCTTTCACAATCGTTGGCCATTGGAACCCCAAGGGCCAGAATATCCCTCTGAACCCCTTCATCCATACTAAGTATGGCTTTGATTGTCCTTACCTTCACCCTTCTCCTATCAGAGAACTTTAGGATGAATCGTCTTTCCGACCATTCAAACCTCCATGCAATAACCTTAGCCATTTTTTTAAGTTTTTGGCGTTTTGAACAATATGTGGCGTTTTTAGACAATGTTTTGGCGTGTTTGAGTTTGTGTTCTCATGGTCTACTTTTATAATGCTTTTTTTTCCCGCGCAGTGACAGGTAATTATGGCGTTTTGAAAAAGATAAGTAAATTCAATTCCCCAAGTATTTGGCTTTCAATATAATAAATGTTTGTAATTATGTTTCCGTCGTTTCATTTTACTGCTTGCAGTTACTGTGTTTTATGGTGTAACACGTCCCATCTTGACGGCTGTAATTATGGCGTTTTGTTTTCCAATGGCGTTTAGATAAAGATGACACCTTTTTGTTTTATTCTCTTTGCACATTATTTTAACCTTTTTTTAGATTTGTTATAATAGTACTTGTTCAAAGTAATTTTATTATAGTTTGGTAGTTTTTGGGGCGTTTTATGGCATGATGGCGTTTCACAAGCATTTGCCCGTTTGGCGTTTTATTATACTTTTCATTATAGGATTAATGCATTGTTGTTCTTAACTAAAAATTACATAACAAACAACAGAAAAAAAAATAAAAAAAACAAATAGAAGCAATTTATGATCTAAATCTTCAGTGTCACCAGTCTCTTTCTTCTTTTGAAACTACAAGAACTGTCACAAATAAACGGCGTTTTGGGTTTGGCGTGGTTTTTTTTCTTATTCGTGTGTTGAAATGGGTTTGTGGATGTTGGAGAGATAGATCGACTCCATGTGGGTGGATGCTATCTGCCCGTCATCTTCATTATAATCATCGAGGCCAAAGTAGCATTTACACTGGGATAGGTCTATTCTCCTCATCCAAACTTTCTTCAAGAACAAAGAAGACAAAATGACATATGGGTGTCATCAGTCCCTCTTTTTTGAAATTTGTCCATCTCATGCAGCAAAATCTTACTCTCCTCACCTAACGAACCATTCAGCGAAACTTCATGCAGAACATTACTGAGTATCAAAGAAAACATGTTTGCCATCGTTGATTTCTCTCAACTTTTGGCGTTTTATACTGAGTTGTATTTTAGGAACCATTGTGTTTTTGTGTGTTTTTTTGGTATGATAAACGAAAGGTGGTGAGACGTTTCTATTTATAGGATTTTTTTGGAGCGTAGTTTAGGCGGGATATTATTTTATAACAATAAATGCAATTAACATTTATCCGGATGTAAGGCTTGGCGTTTATATATTATGGCGTTTTACATTTTATGGCGTTTTTGTAGCCTAAGAGCTCAAATAAAAACATAGAAAAAACTACACAGTGATAAAATTGGCATTTTGTATTTACTTGGCGTTTTATATTTCAACGGTATTTTATGTGAGAAATGATGTTTTACCTTTTTTACCCTTAATGAAGCGCGTCCACGTAATAAAATTGATGTTATTTACAAAAACGCCACCGCGCGAATCTAGTTCATAGATTGTTTTGATCGGACGATCCATAACCGTTCTCACACTTTTCCCCGTTTTCTCTAAATCATGCCCTATATATATATATATATCCATTTTAAATTTATAAAAATTGCTAGTTTCCAAGACTTACATTTTCACCAAAAACTTTGAAAAATTATGTTTAGTGCTTTTAACCCATTTTAACTTGTAAAATACTTGTTTAAACACACTTATATTTCTAGAAAAAAATTGTCATAGTTTCCCCTAAAATATGGACTTTTCCCATGTTTTATAACATGTTTAAAATCAATTTTCAACTCATCAAGATCATCAAAACTCAACAAGAACATTATATATATAAAATCTCAACAATAAATATATGAACTTGTAAACAACTTAAATCTTTTAAATCAACAACTTTCTCATGTTCATCATCATTTTTAACATGTTTATGTTAAACTTTATTTTATACATCTTCAAGATCAAAACTAAAAAACCATGACTCTTACATACTTTTACATATTAAACTTTCCAAAACTCATTTTAACATCATTTTCAAGTTCATAACATCTCTTGTTGGTGGATCTTGCTAGATCTAAACATATATAAAATCTATATTTTTATCATACTTTTAACAAGATCCTTTGTCCATAACGACATCAACACTAAGATCTACCACAAAAACCAACTCAACAACGAGTATATAGTTAGATTTTTATAGTTTTAGTTATGGTTTACCATGTACTTTTAAGTGAGCTTCAAGATGAACAACTTGTATATCTCTAATCTACATGTTATAAGAAGTAAAATAAGGTGTACAAGAGCACTCACTACTAGCACAAGGCTAGGGAAGAACAAGATATGATATGAAATGAAGATGAAGTGGATAAAAGCTCCAAGTGGTGGGTAAAGAACTTCCTTCGCTCGAATGCACTCTTGATCATCTTTATGCACTTGGAAGTACACTTGAAATAACTTGAAGATGGATTGAAGATGAAGATGATCTTGGGAACTTCTTGGCCGAAAATGGAGGTGGAAGGAGAGGATTTTGTGCGTGTTTATGAGTGTGAGAGAGATTAGGAGTGAAGTGAAAAGTTTTTGGGACTAATGGATATATAACCGTTACTTAACTTTGATCCAAAGGATAACAAAGGGCATCTTTGACTCAATGTTGACCAAGACTAGTTCAAGGGGGGCCCCACAAGGGTCGTGGATGGTTGGGAGTGTGAGGGGGGGGGGGGGTCTTACTTGGTTTTTCAAATGTTAAATGTTTAGGTGTGGGTTTAATGTGTATATTATGTGACATGGTATAATTTGGGCAATTAAATGTGTATAATGAATTTACGTAGATTTATATTCCCAAACAATGTTAACTAGCAAATAAACTATGTCTAGATAGTGTTTGGATTTTAAATCATGTGCTCGTTTCGCGTACGGATCGTTAAAAGATAGCTTATGTAACTTGTATGGTAATTGATGTTTATATATACTTATGATATATTATATATCTTTGATGTTGTTTAACATCATTTATGGTCTTGTATTTACCATACAATACTGAATTTTGTTACTAGTTTGCTGGAAGTTGTTATTTCATGATTCAGATCCGATAATTTTTGGTGTTTGTATATTTTCCGGAAAGTCTTTACCTGTATACTTGTTTTCCCACTTGGGGTTTGGTATAACCTTGATGTTGGACCTAATTCTAAGTCCTATACTTGTCGTTTAGGTGAGTACCAGAACCGTGCTGACATGACTAGTCTACCGTGCTGACATGACTAGTCTAGCCGGACAATCAACCAATAGTCTTTGTGCTTAGTTTGTATTGTTTCGCGACGCGGCGAATAAAATCATGTAACATGCAAATGAAATATATTCATGGAGATTTCAAGACTTACAAGACTTAAACACATTGTAATTAAGTCTAATACACGAAATTGTGTAATTAAATAGTTATCAAGTGTACGGAATTACCGGATAAATTTGCCGTTTGTCACATAAGTTTTGTGATTCAACACACCGCAACGTTCGTGTGTGGTTCTACGTTTTACGTTTATTTTTTCCGTTTAACTAACTCGTCGAAATACACGGATCCTAGATCGACTTAGTTATTGTTCTCTATGTTTTATGTTTTGCGTGTGTGGTTCGACGTTTTTACGTCTACTTTTCGTTCGGTATTAATTTTTTTTGGTTTCCATTTCTTTTCTTTTACGAGTTTTTTCGGTTTTGGTGGTCACTAACGATGTTATGGCATTTGTGGTACGTGGCACAATTCTACGCCCCCCACTTCAGCACGGGGAACTTAATACTAGTTAAAATATATATTTCAAAGAACCTTATAAAAAATAATCACTCTAGTTTATATAAAAACATACACTTTAATAACATTGCAGGACTTATATAGCCGTATTTATGCCTCTATGTTTTATAATGTCATATTATGCTCCTACTTGTTCTTTATTACTCTTCCATCAATGTTGCTTTTATTCATATTCTTACTAGTCTGTTGATTCTTATATTTAGTTGTTTGTTTGTTTTGTTCGTTGTTTAAGTTGAGCCGGGAGTCTCCCTGAAAACTGCCTCTCTATCCCATGGATAGAGGTAAGGTTCGCCTACATCCTACCCTCTCGAGACCCTACTAATAGCTTAGCTATTGGTGGGATTTCACTATGTATGATTGATTGATACACTTTAATAACATTGCAAGACTTGTATTTAGCCA
Source organism: Helianthus tuberosus (assembly GCA_030545235.1). Classification (NCBI taxonomy): domain Eukaryota; kingdom Viridiplantae; phylum Streptophyta; class Magnoliopsida; order Asterales; family Asteraceae; genus Helianthus; species Helianthus tuberosus. Next base: position 124,735,175 of record CM060442.1, on the reverse strand, counting down.
AATGATTGATCACTTTTATCTAATTTAACTATTGTAAATTAGCAATATTTTAATGCATATAGAGGTGTTGTAAGTTGTAATCTATGCATATGGAGGTTTAAAAAAAATGATATTTTACTTTTGGCCCTAAAAGTTACTTGATTTTTTTACTTTTAATCCAAAAGTTTTCATCTTTTCCAATTTAACATCACAATTTTTTACTTTCAACTTTGGTCCCCTATACTTTTCATATTTCGCAAAATTTTCGTTTCACGTTTTGTTCTAAATTTTGCGAGTTAACATGATGTAACTTTCGTGTGTGGTTCAACGTTTTTTAACGTTTTGTTTTACGCTTCGTTCTATATTTTGCGAGTTAACATGACGTAACGTGCGTGTGTGGTTCAACATTTTAATGTCGTTTATTTTTTAACCCGTTTGACAGGTCCGTCGCAACGCCCGGGTCCTAAATCGACTTAGTTATTATTTTCTATGTTTTACGTTTCGGTCTAATTTCTCTGCATTAACACGTCGTAACTTCAGTGTTGGTGGTCGCTGGCGGTGGTGTGACATTGGTGCTATTTATCACAGTTTTACTCCCCCACCGCAACCCCAGGATACTTAATACTAGTTATTACCAAATTTTATTCAAAGTATTTTCAATAATAGCTTTAACGAGAATTGATTTCGCTGCGTTGCAACGTTCAGACAAAAATGGGACAAGGCGTAAAAATACACTGATTTAAGTGGCCCACGTGATGTAAACATAAATGAATTCGAACTTATACCAACACTTATTAAAAAGTCAACGAGGTTAAAAAGATAATGTATTAACTTTTTAGACAGTGGAGAGCAGAAGTGACAACATTGAAACATGAGGGGAAGAGTAAACCCTTTCGCTAACCCGCATCTACCACATCAAACGTTCAGAATACCAACTCCTCATTCGATAAGGCCTATTGTTCGAAAGAACCCATCCATTGTTTTCCCTAATGTTTTAAAAACCGGTTTTTAACTCATACCAGGTTAGGCTCAGAAATGATTCAACCAGTTGAATCGGGTTGTACCGGGCTGTTCAACCGGGTTAACTAATTAACCCTATAAATCCATAAAATACAATTTCAACTCAAAAAATAATTCAAAACTACATCATTCCATAATAAAAAAATTCCAAAAGTTAATCCATAATCCAAAAATTCACTATTGGTACCTTTTGGGTCGCTTGATTTACTAAATCGTCACCCCTTTGGGTCCATAAAAGATTAAAAAACCAAATTTTAACATTTAGCCCGGTAACCTAATTTACCGGCGGTACAACTTTTTTGCCGTTCCCTTAGTTTACCTGTATGATTCGTGCCGGCCAAACTTCCAACACCCGGTTTAACCGGCCAGTATGAACCGTTTTTTAAAACCTTGGTTTTCCCCAATCTTTAATAGTAAGTAACAGTGGCTACACAAATGGGGTCAGAATCACTACTTTTCCATACAAGGCCACGGTAGTGAGCCCATGCATCCGAAGATGGGCTTCTATGCCTATCCCACAGCCCCTCATATCCGGCCCATCCAAATAAAAACATTGGGCTACCCTAGCTTTTTTTTAGTTTCCTAGTGAAAAAAAAATCAGAAATTAGACACTAACCGGGCCTTGCTGTGCACAAAAAAGCCCGATTTCGGACCCGACCTGGAACTGGTTCTTACCCTACCCAACCTGTGGGAACATACCGCTCCAAACCTGGTTAAGAAAAAGTAATCGAACCAGAACCAGTTCCACCTCTACCTCGGTCAAAACCCGGACTCCTAGTCAAAAACCCGAGTGTACCCAAAATTAGATGTAAAAAAACCCGGTTTGTGCCCCTCTAACCGGAACACCTGCTATGAAGTAACCCGGTATGTTTTTGTTTTGTTTTGATTTTTTTTCAACATTTACACTTATTTTTACAATTTGTCGACATACTCAGATCTAACTTCTGAGTAACGGTAACTTCATTCGCTAACGAGATTAAGGGCATGTTTGGCTAAGCTTTTTGAAAAAGTTAGTATGAAGTGAATTTTTGGAAAAGTCATTTTTCCCCTCACATACAAGCTCATTGCCAAACATCATCCGGAGCTTATAACTTTTTAAAAAGCCAATAAGGATGTGTTTTTAGTTGGCCTGATTTGGACATCATACGGGCTGTTTTGGTTAAGTAGTATTTTTATGGGGTTAGGATGGGTAAAACTTATAAGGGGAAATAAATACAGATGGGTCTGGATGGGCCAACAGTTCATCTGGCAATCTTACTTCCCTCTCGACTCGATTCGGGATCTTAAAGAAATTGTTTGGTGAATCCTTGAGCATCGCTGGTATGTCAGATGTGAGACAAGATTTTTAAATTTGAATTATCATATGAAATTATGATTTGTTTCTTGAGTTTTCATGGCTAAATTACAAAATTTTTGTTGCAAATTCCCCTTATTTCCATCTGAATTCATTACGACAAAACAAGCATCATAATATATTTTTAAATTTCTTTCAAAAAGCTTAGCCAAACATGCCCTAATATACACTAACCAAGTTAAATTTCATAAGAAAAAAAAAAAAAAACATAAGAAAATCAAGAAATCTGGCCGCGAAACTCGATCTTTTCCGAGATCTGGAATCGGATTTGTGCGCGAATTAGGTGATTACTACAGATCTCATTGACTTCTTCATGAAATTTCAGTTACAGTTGAGCAATTCTCAACATTTCATATGTTTTTCTCTCAAATCTCACTGTTGACGATAATGTTGATCAGGTAAACAAATACGGAAATGACTACAGCCACCAGATCAGGTGTTCCGAGTTCAGAAGCTGTTTCCAGAGGCTACAACTTCGCATCTACGTGGGAACAGGTGTTGTTGATCTTGTCAATTTGCATTGTATTTGATCGTTTATTGAAGTTACACTCGTGTAGTTTAGGGTTTTGAATTGAAATTGATGTGTTAGCAACGTTTATATGCATGAACTTGAGTTTGTTTTCCTAGATTTATGCATAGAATATTGCTCTGGTTACTGGAATTATATAGGTGAGGTGATTTACTGGATTTATGCATAGAAACCGTTGTGCGCGGTCAGTGTTGCTTAGTGTGTGTGAGTTTGGGAAGGCTGAAGAGGATTTGGTGGTGTGAGTTTGTTATGTGTATTTAGGGGTTCGGGCTGGGTGATATATGGGCCTTCATTTCGGGTCAGTTTCTTTGAGGTAATAAGTAAAGATGTTTCTATATATCAAAAACTGTATCGTGGGTGGCGGGGGCAGGGGTGAAACAGTTGTTACGTGGTGTGTGCGCGTTTGGCGACTAAAGTTCGGTAGGGTGGGAGGGGCTAGAAGCAAGTGTGAGTCTTGGCGTGAGTTTCACCGGAGAGATAATGGTACATATTGGGGGTTTGGTTCTAGTGGTTGCCAGCTGTCATAATCGTTTCGTGTTGTTTCCTGTTCTGGGTGATTCGTTTCTTGGGTTTTGGAAGATTATTCATTTCCAGTATAGTCCCGGTTATTACAAGTGGTCCAGAATGAAGAAACCTGGAAGGAGGTGATCTTGTTAATCTTCTTGTACTAGTGAAAGAATTTACTCTTTTGTTTTAGCTCGGATCAGAAGAAGGCGAGCTGCAGAGCATTCTATTGAAGACATGGAGCAGAAAGGGGAATTTCTTACAAAATTTCCCCACCTTTTTAGCCTCTTAGATTGTTTATTTCGTTGAGTTTGAAGTGTTTTATTTGGATATATTTGGTTTGGTCCTGTTTGCTGCGAGTCTTTCCTGGTATCGGTATCCAGCTTTGGTGTATCTGGTACTATGTAAGCTGTATAAGTGGTTTTTCCGGTCTCTTTTAGGGCTAGTTTAGTTTGTTCAAGCATGCAGGCAAGTTGTATAGTATAAACTAGCCTTGGGCCTCAGTGCAAGGGCTGTAAAATAGTTGGAATGGTTGCTATAATTGTTTCAGACCTGTTCAAGTCTGTTCGGACGATTTTTGGCCGACTTTCGTTGGAATTTGGCCTAAAAAATGCGCCCGAGGGCCTGAAAGTGGGCTTTTTGAAGCGAAGCGAGAAGGGTACGCTGGGCCTGAAAAGTGGGCCTAGGCCTTGACAAGACAACAGAGGTTTTTGGTTACGTGCTAGACATGCATCAATCGAATTGATTGTTGGTGTGGGCTACATATATTTTACTGTGAGGTATAAGTAAAATACTTACCATCTTCCTCTCGGGAATAGTAACGTAATACATGTCTATAAATAACATAATCAAGATGCAAGATAAAGGTTGAAGCAATCAGGATCGTCAATATACTCACATGCTATTAAATTTTTCTGTTTACTTATTTTATATAGTTTTTTTAGCAGCAAAAAATGTCTGCACACACTTATTTTATTAACCTGTCTGTATACTTATTTTATTTTTTAGCAGCCAATAATACCTGCACACACTTGTGCCTGTTACCAATATTATTCTTTGTTTAGGATGCTGATAAACCATCTTCAAGCTAAATGGCGACTCCTAGTGATGTATCATTCATATAGACGCAAAATTATTGGTATATCTATTAACGGGTCAAAATTTCAGTTAGAATATATCCATAACTAGGGGTGAGCGTTTTGGGTTCTTACCCATCAGAACCTTGGACCCAACCAAACCGTAAAAATCATGGACCAGAACCGTATGTAATTAAAGGGTTGGTTATCGTTTATAAGTATATACAAACAATCGGTTTATGGGTGATTTGGGACCCCACCCGATTCTGTTACACATTTTGACTGGTAGGGGATTTCGACTTTCTGCATTTGTGTGTTTATATATATGTTTACTTGTCTTGTTGATACATTATACATTGAGCATGGGAAATCCCTCTAAAGTTACAGCATCTTTCATACATAGCTGCACATTGATCCAAAGACAACTATCTGTTTGCCAACTCTCAAATCAAGATATAGTTTGGAATTTTTGTTTCTGTTGGCGATATTGTGTCTATATGTATAGACTGTATGTGATAGCGTATACTCTCTCACCACTTCTTTGGTTATTGGTGCTTACCCAATGCTTGTTTTTATTGGACAGAATGCTCCACTGACTGAGCAGCAACAAGCAGCAATAATAGCACTATCTCATGCAGTTGTGGAGCGGCCATTTCCTTCCGTATTGGTAAGGTTTTGCGTGTGTAAAATTTTACTTGGATGCAGATTACGTTTATAGCATAATTGTTTCACACTGAAATCAATATAATGATTTACAGTCACAGGAAAATATATCCAAAGAAAATAATGGTTTAACTATCTCTACAAAGCCTGGAACTGTGGAAGAATCCGGAGAAATAAATGGTGTTCTGGTCAATACAAACCAGGTATGTAACACGTCTCATACTGGCTATTCATTCTTGATGTATATAATAACAGCATCCCCTTAGACAAAGAATATAAATTTATATAGTAAATTATTTACAATAAAACTTGTTGGATTAGTAGTGTGAGAACAAAGATATCCATTTCATTCTGATGTATAGAAAGCTTGTAGAAGCTATATTCGTAAACCGAATGTGAAGATACTTCAATAAAGACTTAACGAATGCTTGTTCACCTTGATACAGTTTTACAAGTGGTTTACAGATCTTGAAGCAGCAATGAAATCAGAGGTTTGTAACATTTTCTCTTTTGCATGTTGCGTTCTTGTTTGTCTTTGAGCAACCATTGGCTTTCCCTTATAATCTGATTTACGTTATTTCATAGGCCGAATTCTTATCCCTTATAATCTGATCTGTATTATTCCATAGACAGAAGAGAAGTATCAGCAATATGTGAACACCTTAACCGAGAGGATACAAACATGTGATGGTATTCTTCAGCAGGTACACTTCTATAAATCTCTTCACTTCTTTAATTTTCCAAGTGGAATATACCACTATTTTTTGCTAGGAAAACATAGTTGACCAGTCAACTTAACCACCACACTTTCAGGTGGATGAAACTCTTGATCTGTTCAGTGAGTTACAAATGCAACATCAAGTTGTAGCAACGAAGACCAAAACTCTTCATGATGCATGCGATCGAATGGTGTGGTCTTGTTTCTCCCCTTTAAAGCTTGTTTTTTCTTTCCTTTTTCTTGTTTGGGAGTGACAATGCAAATTGCAAACTTTTGTGACCGATAAGTATTTTGTGAGATTAACTTTTTTCCTCACTCTCTCAAGTTCATAGACTAAGTTTCTGTATATGTGAAATATTGTTAGCTGACTAGTGACTACTAAACTCATCTTTTTGTGTTTTTAGTTTAATGAAAAATAGAGAATCTTTTAATTCATCTTATACTTTCATGTCTATATTGCAGGTAATAGAGAAGCAAAGATTGATCGAGTTTGCAGATTCCCTTCGAAGTAAACTCAGTTTTTTTGATGAATTAGAAAACGTAAGTCATGAATCTATGTGTGCTTCTTGTAAGCCGTCAGCACCGTGTTCTGTAACGTAGGTCTGTGTGAGTCAAATGTATAAAATAATATAGTATAAATATTATTTATAGCCGAGTCAACTCTAAGAAAGTATTTGTTTAAACCGAGTCTTCATCCATACACAGGGCTAACGGCATCGATTTTGGTCATACTCTGTGTATTGCAGGTTGCTGCCAGCTTTTATTCTTCAAATACAAATGTCGCAAGTGAAAACTTTCTTCCACAGCTTAAAAAGCTTGATGATTGCATCTCGTAAGTAAATTTCTCAATGCTCAGGATACCAGTTCTTATGCATAAGCTTGTGCATCAGTTGATTATGTATTTAGTTAACCCCAAAATAAAAATGAATTGATTGTGAGGCGGTTCGTCTATTTATATACGAAACTAGAGCTATAAATGGAACTAAAAATTTCTCTTGTAAGAGACTAAATTAATCCTAATTAAAATAGAATGTCTAGCAAAATATAACTAATAATATTATACTGCTATAGTTTATTTGAATTCCTCTTCACTTATACTCTTTTAGGTATGTTGAAAATAATCCACAGTATGCAGAGTCAAATGTTTATCTGGTCAAGTTTCGTCAACTTCAAGTATGTAACACACATTCTCTTCTATAAATGTAGCTCTTAATTCCCCAATTTGAAATTTTGAATTTGCTTTATGTTTTTACATTCTTAAGATTATATCAAATTAATGTAATTACATTCGCGAGCTCTTGGAATGATACGTGCTCATGTTCTATCTGTTCTCAAAAGCAGCACTTCTCAAGTAAAATATCTCTCATATCGAATTTACTTTAACGTAATGGAAAAAAATTCAAAGTTTATTATTATTAATATAATAATATTATAATTTCCCTTTTTGGACAGGTCCAAACAGCCCTTCGGGGTAGCGGTGGCAGCAAATCAGCTATTTCTGAGGGTGTTGAGGCTTCTATCATTTATGTTCGCTTCAAGGCAGCTGCAAGTGAGGTAATCACTTACTTTCTGTATGATCCTATCTATTGGCTCAAGAATTTATGTCAGCATAAGGGGCTTATCAACCTTAGATATTTGCAACTCCTTACAAAAAAATCATATCCATCTGATATTTGGTAGAAGAACAAAAACAAATGTAAGCTATCATGCCAGGAAATCTCAAGCTCTGAACTAACTTTTCCATATGTGTATTATATGGTTTTTTACCAAGTATCTTCTAACCACGGGTACCTTTATCTATCTGAGATTCTGCTTTAGTTCTAGCATCGACATTAGCGAATAACTTAAATAAAATCTTGAATGATTTTTGTGTATTACATAAATCTTAAATTGAAAGGTCGGTGCCGACCACCTTTCTGATTAGACAAAAATCATCCCTTAACTTTTCTAAATTAACAAAATTCACCCCTCAAATTTCTAACTTGACAAAGACCAAGTTTCTAACTTTACAAAGGCCAAGTTTCTAACTTGACAAAAATGATCCTCTTACTTTCTAACTTGACAAAAAAGGCCCTCATACTTTGTAACTTCTCTTTAACCCTCAAACTTTTGGCGTGTAACCCATTCTACCCCCAAACTTTGCTATGATTTCAAAAGCAACCCTCTAGTTTTTTAAATGTCACTTTAAGCCCTCAAGTTTCTAAAGTTTCAAGCTTACCCTAAAACTAATTTCTTACGTTTTTTATGGACGTGTTGGTATAAATTCGAGTTTGTCTACGCTTTAATGTAATTTTTGTTTGAAAACGAGTCGGGTCAATCATAAAATGTTTTTATGTACATTTTGAGTTGGACTACGTTTTGACGTAAATTTTGTTTGGAAAGGGTCACCTGTAATACGTTTTAATTCAACGATATAAATTTGAGTTATCATACGTTTTGACGTAAATTTAGTTCGGAAACAAGTCTGGCCAATTGTAGTCTATACGTTATCATTTCGCATACAGCGCCGCCGCAACGCGTGGCGTGTGAAAACAAATAGTTTTAATATATATAAGATGAACCTAAGCTCCTGCCAGTGTACAATTTGAGTTTTGTGTTGTGGTCTATATGCAGTCGGAATGAAAAGGAGAGTCTGCTAATGTGAAACAAACCTCATAACTTCATTTTTAACTGCATTTGGATGAGCCTAATATTAGTTAGATATGCAGCTTAAACCAATACTAGAGGAAATTGAGAGAAGATCTTCAAGGAAAGAGTATGTTCAACTTCTTTCAGAATGTCACAAAATATACTGTGAACAGCGGCTATCTTTGGTCAGTGGATAAAATTTTCGTTTATGTATTATTTTTGTCAGTTTATCACGTCTTCTCTGTTTGATGCTATTACGATTATTCCTCTGTTTTATATCATGTAGGTAAAAGGCATAGTATCGGAAAGGATTTCAGAATATTCCAAAAAGGAGACATTACCTTCAATAACGAGATCTGGGTGTGCATACTTGATGCAGGTAATTGTGAGGATCTTTATATTTTGTTTTCGCAAGCCAAAATGAATAACATGGTACATTATTCTTTGACAGGTTTGCCAGCTGGAGCATCAACTGTTTGACCATTTCTTTCCGTCAACTTCAGAGGATATCTCAAGTTTGGCTCCTTTGGTAGATCCTCTGTAAGTTCCATTGCATAACCTACGTCTCTTTAGCTTATTGTATGTCTTTCACTTAATTACTTTACAGTTGACCTATGCACTTAATTACGTCTCTTTGGTTTTCATTTTATCCTTCCCCTATATATATATATATATATAGGATAAGGATCATGTGAGAAGTAGTAGGCTAAATGAGAAACTTGAGAAGCATTCTGGACCACACATTTTCCCTCAAAAAAATGCAAAAAAAAGGTGAAAAAATGCAAATTTTTTTTTTTTTTTTTTGGAAAAATTGCAGCTTTTTCTTTAAGAATTAATTTTTTTTTTTTTTTTTGGATTTATACACATGTGTATATTGTTAATCTTTTAACTATACATATATGTATATTGTCAATTATACATATATGTATATACATGTTTAAAATTGAAAAATAAGTGTTATTTAGGGTTTAGCATTAGTATTTAGGGTTTAGCATTAGGGTTTAGGGTTTAGCTTTATGGTTTAGGGTTTAGTTTTAGGGTTTAACATTAGGGTTTAGTATTAGGGTTTAGCAATAGTATTTAGGGTTTAGCATTAGGGTTTAGCTTTTGGGTTTAGCATTAGGGTTTAGCTTTTGGGTTTAGCTTTATCTTTAGGGTTTGTATTAGGGTTTAGCATTAAGGGTTTAGCTTTAGTGTTTAGTTTTAGCTTTTGGGTTTAGCATTAGGGTTTAGCTTTAGGGTTTAGAATTAGGGTTTAGCTTTAGGGTTTAGCATTAGGGTTTAGCTTTAGGGTTTAGAGTTTAGGGTTTAGCTTTAGGGTTTAGCTTTAGTGTTTATGGTTTAAGATTAACAATATACACATTTTTTCAATTTTAAACATGTATATACATATATGTATAATTGACAATATACATATATGTATAGTTAAAAGATTAACAATATACACATGTGTATAAAATTTTTTTAATTAATTCTTAAAGAAAAAGCAGCGATTTTTCAAAAAAAAAAAAAAAAAAAAAATTTTTTTTGCATTTTTTTCACCTTTTTTTTGCATTTTTTGCTTAGGGAAAATGTGTGGTCCAGATTGCTTCTCAAGTTTCTCAAATAGGGTGGACTTCTCTTAGGATCCCTACCCTATATATATATATATATATATCTAATAGTTCTCTAATATGCATGACACATTTTGTAATGTATATTTATCGAAATATGTTTCTTCTTTAAAGATAGAATCACTCTTTATAAAATTAGTAACAAACTTAGTGTTTCATCTAGAAGGACAATACCATTATAACCTGTAGATTCACTTGTAATATGGCTTTATCAAAATCTATTTTAAAAAAACTGTTGTTCAATAAGTTATAAAGTTCAAATGTCTAGCAAACCTGCATTATATTTCTCTGTTCATGGAATCTTATACTAGTAAATGCTTTGCAGATGTACTTACTTGTATGATACCCTACGACCGAAGCTTATTCATGAAATGAATTTGGACATTCTTTGTGAACTTGTGGATATTCTTAAAATAGAAGTCATAGGAGAACAACTCAGCAGGCGGGGTGAATCTTTGGCTGGAATACGTCCTACATTAGACAGAATTTTAGCAGATATTCACGAAAGGTTAACCTTTCGTGCTCGAACGCACATTCGTGATGAGGTACGTCTTATATTCATAATTTCATATGGTTGGATACGTTTTCTGCTGTTTGAACTCTTGTGTGTGTTTGTCTCAGATAGCAAATTATCTGCCTGTAGATGAAGATCTAGATTACCCTGGAAAGCTGGAACGATCCGCTGAGACCAAATCTGATCCCAGTTCTGTAAGTTTATTAAATTCATGTTACCACATCTATCCCACTTAATATTAGTAAATATTCAGAAAAACCAGTTTGTGAACCAACTCTTACAGTTGTATCGATGTAGGTGACAAGTGAAGAAAATGATAAACAAGTCACCTAGCATTATTATAAATGAAAAAAAAATCCCATTGGGGAAATATTTAAGAAATGACTTTTACAAGGGAAAATATGTAAAAAAAGCCCTTTTGTAATTATACTTTTTAGGTGGTCAGAGAAGGAAAAATAAAGCATTAATTGTTCAGTTATTTTCAAATTGATATACAGATAGATTGGTTTGATTATTCAAACATATAACCTTAGTTATGTAATTTTTTTCGAAAAAGTTTCTTACAAAACTATTTTAATATTGTCATACCAAGAGGAGTTGAAAAGAAAGGGAATTTCTGAAAAAGAAAAGCGAGTTATCTCGCAAAATTATTTTTATTTTATCATAACCAAAGGAACAAGGAATTTAAAAAAGGAGTAAAGTACACGGATGGTCCCTGTGGTTTACCAAAATTTTGGATTTGGTCCCTAGCTTTCCAAAGGTACACAGATGGTCCCTATGGTTTGCACTTTGTAACACATTTAGTCCCCAACCAACAAATCTAAAGGCTTTAGCACGTCTTAGTTAGGGGCTAAATGCGGTACAAAGTGCAAACCACAGGGACAATCCATGTACTTTTGGAAAAAAACTAGGACTAATGCGTTACAAAGTGCAAACCACAAGGACCATCTCTGTACTTTTGGAAAGCTAGGGAAATCCAAAATTTTGGTAAACCATAGCGACCATCCGTGTACTTTACTCTAAAAAGGGAAAGAAAAGGGGTAATTCATAGACGCAGCCTACCTCATGATAACTAGAAGCTGTACCTGCCAAACCACACAACCTTCTGTTTCATAGAATGTTTTTTATATTTTCTATTGTTTAATAGTAATTTTAAATTGATGTAAAGGTAAATTTGCTGCTCAACCAGAGTTTAGATGCTTTCAAGACGTGGTACCCTCCGCTTGAGAAAACCGTATCCTGTCTTTCCAAATTGTATAATTGTCTGGAGCAAGCTGTTTTTACTGGATTAGCACAGGTATGAGCAACCTCCTAGGCGTTTTGTGATGTGAATGTTTTTCATCACCACATTTTTCTGATTCTGTATAGATTTAATTAAAATGGTAATTGACTTTTTTTTCTCCATCCTCCAGGAAGCAGTTGAGTTTTGCTCTTTATCTATCCAAGTAAGTTACTGAGTTGCTTTAGCTTTACATGGTTATAGCTAGGGGAGGCAATTCTTGACCCGACACGAAAAGAATAGGTTTTGGGTCGACTAACACGACCCGTTAACCCGCCAACCCAATACGATTGACATCCCTAGTTATAGCTAAAATGGGCAGGTAGAGTTATGGTTTAAGAACTAAGATGGATACTTATCGCATTGGTCAAAACGTTTCTGGTTGAGTTGGGCTATAATCCTAAACACACTCTGTCCATAATTTTGGTTTTGCTTATATATAACTAGTGTGGCAAATACGGTTACAACGTTTATTATTTCAGTTGAAATTTAATTTTTAAATACAACGATTTAGGTGGTTCTATGCATTGAAAGTACCCCTTTGGACAACTTTTAACTCTTTGACCCGTTTTTTGGGTTATATTTGACCTGAAACACTTTTTTGTTCAAAATTAGTGACTACATATACTGATAGTTTCAATTTACTTATTGATTTTGTGTGCTCATTAAATTTATCTGCTACAGAAAGCAAGCAAACTTGTTGCAAAAAGATCATCACAAATGGATGGACAACTCTTTCTTATTAAGCATCTTCTTATCTTAAGAGAACAGGTCTTGAAGAACCTCCTTTTTTCCAAATATTATCTTATTAGTTTCTAATACTAAGTTTTGTGTATGACTTTTAGATTGCACCTTTTGACATCGAATTCTCAGTCACACACAAGGAACTGGATTTCTCCCATTTGTTGGTTAGTATTTGCTTCAACTTTTCTTTCATTCGTATGTGATTATTTTTTTTAAATTAAATTAGGGATTACAACATTGCAAGATTGCATAATTATCTTGGAATGCTCATCACATCTATTGTAGTTATTATGCTGTATATATGTACCACAGAAGAATCTAGAAGCTTGTACTTATTATTATGTTCCCAGGAGCATCTGAGACGAATTCTTAGAGGTCAAACCTCGCTATTTGACTGGTCAAGGTCAACTTCTTTGGCAAGGACACTGTCTCCTCGAGTTTTGGAAAGTCAAATTGATGCAAAGAAGGTATACAATTTCTTTTAGTTGATTATTATTGCTTCCAAACCAATCATCGGTTAAATTAGTGTGTATTCCTGATAAGATATAACTGGCTAAACAGTCTTAATCAGTTCTTAAATTACCATTTATTTTTATAATCTTTGTTTTTTAGAAAATATCCAGATATATACCCTTTTTGTACCCGATAACTATTTTTTATCTAAAAAGTAAAAGTGATTTAATCTTCACCATAGATCATAACTAATCAATAACTCTTATTTGGTTTTCTAGGTTTTTTGAACTCAATAGGGTTTTCTTATCATCCTTCCCTAGTATATATAGGGGATGGATCATGAGAAAACTAAAAAACTCCCAAAAAAAGCTTATAAAATACACCAAAACCTTTTTTTTTACATTTTTTGGCTGTGAATCTACATTTTTAAAATACAAAAAGAAAATTGAAAAAAATAGTATTACATGTGTAACACTATCGAAAAACCTAACCCCACCTAAAACCTAAATTCCTCAAAAACCTAACCTTAAAAGCTAAACTAAACCGAAACCTAAACCCTAAAGCTAAATTGCATGTGCAACATAACATCTGTTGCACATGTGTAATACTAATTTATTTATTTTTTTCAAAAAAAAAAAAAATCTTAAAAATGCTAGACTTACAGCCAAAAAATGTTTAAAAAAAATTGGTGTGTTTTTAAGCTTTTTTTGGTAGTTTATTAGTTTTCTCGCATTTAAGTATTCTCATGATCCTCTCCCTACAAAAAATGTTTAAAAAAAATTGGTGTGTTTATAAGCTTTTTTTGGTAGTTTATTAGTTTTCTCACATTTAAGTATTCTCATGATCCTCTCCCTACATATATAGGATTAAGATCAAATGAGAACCTAAGGGAGATTTGCGAACCGAGAGAACCACTATCAACTAAGCAATTTTTTTAATTTTTTTTCTTACTTTTATTTATATGTTACTAATCTTTATAAAAGAAAAATTGAAAAAACTATACGTACATCGACGGATTACATACATGTACATCGTAAACTACATATATATCACTTTAATTTTTTTTTTTTCAGTTTCTAATGTCTGTTTTTGATATTTGCATGCAGGAATTGGAGAAAAATCTCAAAGCCACATGTGAAGAGTTCATCATGTCAGTAACTAAATCGGTTGTAGATCCCATGCTATCCTTTGTTACAAAGGTTAATTTAGTCATCTTTTTTCATTCGGAAAATTTTGCCAAAAAAAAAAAAGACTTCAAAATTCATTGATATCGTTTTTTTTTCTTGAAGGTGACAGCTGTCAAAGTTGCATTGTCGTCAGGTGCTCAAAATCAGAAGTTAGAGTCAGCTATGGGAAAACCACTCAAGGATCAAGCTTTTGCTACACCAGATAAGGTTGCAGAAATTGTCCAAAAGGTATATGCTTAAAAAGATTGATCCAATTTCTTTATAAAGAAATTTTAAAATGTGTTACAAATGTTATATTATTGTGCAGGTGAATGCAGCTATGCAGAACGAGTTGCCGAGAGTTATGGAAAAAATGAAGCTTTATCTGCAAAATCCATCCACCCGAACAATACTTTTCAAACCAATCAAGTAAGATGTTTATCTACATTCTCTTGATTTTTCAACTCAAGAAAACCATTTGAGTAAAATGCCATTTTTGTCAAAAGGTTTGTTTTTTCGCATTTGGATCCAAAAGGTTTGAAATCTTGTCATTTTCATCCAGCTCGTTAACTCCATCCATTTTTCTCCGTTAATTCAGGGGTATTCTTGTTTTTTGGTTAACTTAAAGGGCAATTCAGTCTTTATGTACAATCATTTAGCATAATGTACTAGTATTTACTTAAAGGGCACTTCGGTATTTTTCATTTTATGTACGAAAATAGTCAAATACCTCTGAGTTAACGGAGAAAAATGGATGGAGCTAACGAGCTGGATGATAAAGCCAAGATTTCAAAGCTTTTGGATCCAGATGCGAAAAAACAAACCTATGGACGAAAGTCGCAAAATTGGCCAAACCTCAGGAACGAAAATGGCAATTTACTCAAACCAATTAGATATACATGAAAGTATTCGATTTGGGTCTAAAAAAGCGGGGTTGGGTTGACCCGATTATTCTTTGTGCGATGATGCAGGACAAATATCATAGAAGCCCATGAACAAGTACTAAAACTGCTAAAACAAGACTACTCTGAGGAAGAGATAACCAACATTAAGATGGTGTCTATACAGGAGCTAGAATCACAACTCAATAATCTCGTATAAAGTTTTGATAATTGGGAACTCATTAAATGTTAGGGTTTCAAAAGTCGTCATTTTCGGTTTCCTGTTATCAGTTAAATTTATCAACTTATTTTCTTCTATGTTGATAGATTTCTTTGTCGTTTCTAACGTGAGTAAAGACCAAGGCGGAGCTATATGTATTGGAACATGGTCACCATTATTGATTTATTGAAATTTATATAGAGCGTATAGTATAAACGTTCCGATTTTGAACAGTGACAGCATAAGAATAATTTGTATTGGGTTAGTCTTTATTTTTTTTGAAAAACAATCCACTCGGGTTCGAAACTGGTTTGGCGCATTTTTTTTTCTTTTTTGTTTTCTTGCTTTTTTAAGTTTTTGGCCAGTTTGGCCCTATTCTTTAAAAAGTACGGACCGTAAAAGTATCGACCACGTTGGGTATTGGTCTGAGTTTTTCACACTAGTAAACAAATTACCCACATTTTCACTCGTTCACTTGGGGGGTCTGCTTAGTTGTTTCTTTGATTGTGCCCGCAACTATTTTCTTCTTTCTTTTACATTTTTGACATATACAGAATGCGTGGCTACTCCAAGGGTTGTTATGCTGCATGGTATGGGGTCCGTCCCAGGTCCGTCCCGCCCCCTGTCGTCGTCCTCTCCGTCTCATTGGAGACGTTGGAGCCGGGCCACAAAAAGACAAAAGCCAGCCCTCCCCCTCTCTCACACACCTATACATACAATATATACATATACATTTTAGGTCCATCCCCCCATTTCCATTCCTCCATCCTCTTTACCTCATCCTCACACCCCATCCTACGTAGCGGATCATCCTCCAAGGGAGGACCATCACCATACCGCATAGCCTTAGAGGGAGACCTTGGTTCTATTATAAGAATGCTCTATTTAGGTTACGTGTAATGGGGCTTAATTTAGGAAAAAAGTGTTGTTACCTGGCTGATATGTAGGCACATTCTTTTCTCACACAGAAATGCTTAAAAGTGGTGTATTGGAAGGAGCTTAATTGATGATTAGGTAATAATTATTTAGTTATTATTGTTTTTATTTATGTTACTTTATATATTAAGACAAAAGATCAAATACAAATACTCTTATCATACAAAACATACGAATAGGGTGAAAAGGTAAAAAAAAATGCGGTAGCATTTTCGTAATTATTTACTCGTAGAGTAATTATCAAAATTATCCTACAAATGATCTTGTAGGGTAATTTCGATCTTGTAGGGTAATTTTGTAAAATGATCTTGTACGGTAATTTTGATCTTATATAGTACTTTTGTGGAGTATCATAATTACTCTACAAATGATCTGATCGAATAATTTTGAATTGTATGTTGTTTGATAAATTTGCAGAGTAATTTTGATACATTTGTAGAGTAATTTTGATAATTACCCTAGAAGATCATTTTACAAAATTACCCTACAAGATCATTTGTAAAGTAATTTTGATAATTACCTTACGAGCAAATAATTACGAAAATGACACCGCGTTTTCTTTTTTGTTTTTTCATGCCCTTTCGCACGTTTTGTACCATAAGGCTCTTTGTACGTGAACTTAACTCTCTCTCTCTCTCTCTCTCTCTCTCTCTCTCTTTATAGTAAGAGTGTTAAATACAATATACTTTAACGTACAAGCGTACAATGTGAAATTACGCACGTTATAAAACTCAAAACCCTAATCATGCATATTGAAAAACCATAACCACGCATGTTGAACAAGCGTACAATATGAAATTACACACGTTATAAAACTCAAAACCTAATCACGCATGTTGAAAAACCATAACCACGCATGTTGAAAAACAATAATCATAATCACGCAAGTTGAAAAATCATAAGATGCGTGATTATGTTTTTTTAATGATTATGGTTTTTCAACATGAGTCCCCCTCTATATATATACATATATATAATATTTTAGCGGGGCATTTTTTCATTCATTTTTATGTTTTCTATTATATAAATATATACTAATTCAAATATATTATATTTGTTTTTATAACAATTAGTGACAAAAAAAGGGAATGTGGTAACAATAACAATAGGTAGTGGAGTGATGATAGTGTGTTGATTCTAAAAACCTAAATCTAACCCATTGATAATATATTTGTTTAGTTAAAAAGAATGGCTCCTGGTGATCGGGATGTCGCGTCACAGTTAAAGATAATATTTATAAGCCCAGTTTACCTTTAACTTTGAGTTAATGGTAGTACGGGGTCGATCTACGAAAAGTTTGTAGTTTGTATACGGACGTGATTGATTATTAATGGTTGTCACAAATTATGAAGCTTGCTATGCAATTACTTGAGCCATTTTGGCAATTTAGTCCAAATGTTTTATTTTTCTCATGTGGATCCAAAAAGGTTTCACCGTTACTGAAGGGGTAAGGTCCCAAAAACCTCGTAATAAATACTTGGGGCCACACCACAACCTCGTCTTTAGCCCTTTTCTGACCTTGCGCGGCCGCGCAACTGGTCCTACAAACAGAACTCGAGAGAAAGGTAACAGACAACACTTGCGCGCTGAAAAGGAAATCATAAAACCTTGCGCCTTCCCCCATAAACAAAGGATGAAAATCATAAGTTAAACACTTCCGCTTAATGATACTCAGACTTGGGTATTATTTACTCAACTAGTGCCACACGATAAGGAGTCACACCGGATTATGGCAATAACCTTCTCGAAGAACTCAATCGTGCACCACTAGATGATTATAACCGTTTGGACACGTGTCATCATCTCAGGCCTCCCTGAAACCACGATGATGGCATGGAATTGGAGAGAAACCTCCAATCGACCACTTTCCACGTGGCAATTCCCCAGCCGTGGATCTGAACAGCGATCTGTGTGCATTCACAACAGATCAAGATGATTAACGGAAGGAAAAGTAACCGCTTACGGGGTTAGCATCTTCCGTTAATATTTCACCAACGAGTTTTCCCGCCCAAACTCCCGGCTATAAATATAAGAGTAATTCAGGTATGAATCTCAAGTTACACACACTCCGTCAATACTTCTTCTTCTTCATAAACACATACTTATTCTCACGCCGGAGTCGGGTCACAGAGGAAACCTCCATTTTCCCCGTGACGAGGCTAACGGTGTTCTGTTTTGCAGTGTTCACCGGAGAGGAAGAACTGTTCCGTCAAATCAAACGAGAGAGAACAACCCCCTTTATGCGGATACAAACCCCCTAGATAATTTGATTCCGATCATTTATCTAGTGTTTCTTCATTGGCGCCCACCGATTTTTCTGTTTCATCCGTTTTCTCTCGTTTTTTTGACCTACCCCCGTTTGATTCCATTTGAGCATGAAAGAAACTTCATCTCATCGGCAAACCGGACCTCGGACAAATGTCGGTAACAACTTCCAGGTTGAAGGTATTCCAGAGGATGCCTCGGATGACAACGAGGTGCAATCCAATCGTGTGAACGAACCTATCATTCCAGGGGTACAACCAGAGATCCCTGTGAACTCAATTCTGCCCCCAGGAGAAACCCCAATCTCCTGGTACGTCAGATCTCAGGGGGCACTAAACGCAGTATACACACAACTGTGTGCTCAAACTGCTCCCCAAACTCAATCACGGAGGCCAGGATCTCGGGCTCATGCTTCCCAACGCGAGGGCCCATCCCACACAGAGGTTTACTCTAGATCTACATCGAGGTACGAGTATACCCAGTCAGAAAGTCATCAAAGAGAGCATCGAGATGAGTCACACCCCCACCGGAGACAGTCAGTTCACACCAGGTTGGGTTCTCAGCGAAACACTCACACCAGTGAAAGTGATCCAACTTACCGTGTAGGCGAAAGTGCCAGCGTGTTTAGTCGGTTGCAACCAAATTACAACAATTGTAGACCCCGTGCGGTTTACAATCCCGAAGCTGAGCACAATTACGACCTAATTTATCGTCCTGCAGAAGCGGCGGAGAACTCAAAATTTATTACTGAAATAGCTCTGGCCCCGCTAGAGAAAGCAAAGCTGCCGTCTAATGTAGGCAAGTTCAACGGATTGACAGACCCTGACGATCATCTGAGAGTTTTCACAAGCGCAGGGCTCTGGACCCTACCATTATGGTGCCACATTTTCGTACAAACCCTTACTGGCGCTGCAAGAATCTGGTTCGATAACTTGCCCGTTGGAGAAATCACGTCATGGAGAGATCTACGCGAAATTTTTTTGACCCATTTCAGCCAGCAAAGGCGATCGATCCGCGACACATCGGATGTAATGAACATCTGGCGTCACGATGATGAAAGTCTGGAAGACTTCATTACCCGATATAACAAAGAGGTATTGGAGATTAGAGGCATCCATGAGCAGCTGATTCGCGCCCAATTCAAATATGCAGTCAGGTGCGACGATATGATAAAAGTCATGTCTGGGACAGAGGGACTCCCGAAAAGCTGGGAAAAAGTGATGGCAGCGGCAAATGTTTACGCTCAAACAGAAAAGAATCTCACTACCAACAGGCCTCCGCCACCGCACAACCGACCTTCAGATTTAGGCTCAGGTAGCGGAAAGAGATTTAAGAAAGGTTGGCGTGATTCCAGCTCAGGGAACTATTCATCCGAGGATGCTTGAGCAACAATCAATAAACTGTCCGCGCAGAGAGAAGCCAAACAAGAGAACATGGAGAGACAATGGACTCCCTTAACCAAAACTCCTGCGGAAGTTTTAAGCACCGAGGATTGTCAGTTTAAGCCTCCAATACCCATGAAGAATAAACGTGGGCAGGACCCCGCTCAGTATTGTGATTACCACAAGGACAGTGGTCATACCACTAACAATTGCATTTCTTTGCGCACCGAAATAGAAAAGGCCCTTAAAAGTGGTGAGCTCACTCACCTACTACAAAACGTGCGCAAGGAAATAAAACAGATAACTCGAGGCGAAGAAGGCCCGAGCAAGAAAGCAAAGAATTAAAAAGAAACTCTATGATCTCCTCGCGGAATGATACGGTTTATCAAGTCAAGTCGGGAATTAGAGTGTAAGTTAAGTTTCGTATATTTATATTAATAGACTTTGTAACGGCCTCTACGCCTTATCCTGAAATAAACAACAAAGTTTCTATTATTCTTGTGTTTTTTTTACAAAGTGCATGCAATTTCTTTTGGTAAGCGCAAAAACATTATGGTAAATACAATACAAGTCTCATGAGCGGTCGGTGATTACATCACACAAGACCATACGTTCACACATGAGCTTCATACCACCTTCATTCGCCTTACCTGATCAAAGTAATTGTATCCATGCAAAATATTGTAAACTAAAAACACGTCATACTATTCCTGGCGCACAAATACGCCTTAAAGAAACTATCAAACACGGCAGTGTGTTAGTGTACGTTACTTGCGCAGCAGCGCATCAACAAACAAAGGGATACACATCCCAAATATTACAAAAAATTGTTCAAAACAATTACAAAAGAAATTCTATGATAAATCTTCGCCTTCATCAGGAAAGATTTCTTTCAGTTGCGCCACGTGATCTTCCGATTGCAAT
Organism: Helianthus tuberosus; assembly: GCA_030545235.1. Classification (NCBI taxonomy): domain Eukaryota; kingdom Viridiplantae; phylum Streptophyta; class Magnoliopsida; order Asterales; family Asteraceae; genus Helianthus; species Helianthus tuberosus. Next base: position 124,714,327 of record CM060442.1, on the reverse strand, counting down.
GCAACATTTATAAGGTCCATAACAGGAAGCTGCAAATTATTTAATTTTGTTTTTAAAGCTGCAAGCGCGGCGCCTGTATTAACACCATAAGTAGCGGATTTGGTAATATCCCAATCAACCTTCAAGGCGTTAGTCACATGGTGTGAACATTCCGCATATCCCTGAGCATACCCGTCACTCCGCGCAACAAGAACTAAACGCGCGACGGTTTTATCAAGTTCTTCAGAATTTAACACTGACTCAGCAACCTACAAGAACAAGAAAGGATAAATGAAAGAAAAGCGCAAAGCATTCCCGCGAAAGGAAAAGTAACTTACACAAGCAATCCCGCGCTCTTTCAGCCACAGCATATCACTTCTCAAAGGTTCCAACTCGCTCTCTATTGTTGCCCACGCCATTTCAGAAGCCTCCAGTTTTTCTTCAGTCTCAGTCAGACGGCGTGAGGTTTCAGTTTTCTCGGAACGCGCAAGTTCCAGGTCTTTCTTGAGTTGTTCCTGATCAGAAAGCAAAGCAGTGAGTTCTTCTAACTCTTTATCTCTAAGAGCAAGGGAGGCGCAAGATTGTACCTCTCGTTGTTCACTTCGCTCCCTGCGCGAGCGCGCCTCATCCCGCGCAGCTTCGACATCAGCTTTCACTTTCTTTAGCTTCTCAATCTCCGCGTCCTGTCCCTTCAATTTCTCAACCTCAGCCTTGAGATTATTGATAACGTTACGGAGATTCATCTTCTCGGAGTTATCTTTTTCACATATTTTCCTCCAGTTCTTACGCTCCTCGGAAAGAAGAGCAGCTTCAGCTTCCGCTTTTCTCTTCCAGCCCGCGACGGACCACTCTTCAATTTTCCGATCAGCTTCAAACTTGGCCTGATCAGCTTCCAGCTTGGCCTTCAGCTGGGCAATCCGGTTCTCATCATCAGCAAATTTCTTCTTGTACACCTTGAAAGCGTCCCACTCTTTATGCATACTATGCCACTCATGCACTATGCGATGAGTGGTCGATGCATGAGAAGCAGCTCCCTCAAGGTAAGCGTGATAAGTTTGCTCATGAAGACGATTTTCTTGAAATTTAATCTCCCCTTGCGGAAATATCCCCTGCAACCAGTCCCGACACACACGCCAATCTGAGAAAGTATCACCCTTCTTCAGATTCCAAACAGGGACATGAGTGTCGGAAGCATCTTTTTCCGAATAAGTTCTATAGTAATAATCCCCCAGAGTCTCATCTGGGCGGATTGGGGAATTCCTGCCAGCATCAGAAAATGCGCCTTGGTCTTCAGAAACCTTCTCGATATTTTCAGGCATAAAGCCAGAAAATTTAGAAGGAGACGCCGTAGCAGGGGTTTCTTCAGCAGATTTTTCTTTCTCCAACACATGAGCAGCAACTTCAGGGGCTAGTGGGTCACCAGCACCATCCACAACCCTTGAGCTAACAACCTTTTCGGCTCCCGCAGCAACATCAACAGGCTTGTCAGCCTCAACAACCTTCTCCACACCACCCTCCGGAACCTCAGTAGTCTTTAACTGATCAGCAGCAGTAGCACGCGGAGGAGGGGGAGTTCTTCATTAACCACAGGCAGCGGCTCTATGAGAACAGGAGAAGTTGGGATTTTTGGAAAAAACAAAGTTTATAAATATTCGATGCGCATAAAAAGAAGAAAGCAAGATGACACTTACTAGGTGCAGACTCCGAAATAAAGGTGTACAAATTGCCTTTCATGGTAATTTTCTTCCTCTGGATCTTCTTTGAAGGCTGACCTTCAGCCTCAGTGCCAGTCTGTTTTCTTTTACCCGCTTTCTTCCGCACCAAGTGCTCAGGGCTGGATTCCAAATCAATGGGATCATCTGGGTTGGACGGAGGGATGTCAGCAGTATCTTTTGGTTCAGGTTTCGGCTTTCTAACAATAACTGCAGAAACCACCACATAATCACACCAGGAGTCAGGAGAATTGCGCGTACCTTTCTTCTCTCCCCCAACATTTTTGACCTTGGAGGATTGAGTTTTCTCAGCATCACTCTTTTTCGGCGCAGCAGTAGCGGTCGTCACGCGCTTCTTCTTCTCAGGGCCTATGCCCAAATTCGACAAATAGCCTACTAACAAAGTGCAGAAGTATAATTTATTCGAATGCGCAAGAATAGCAGACAAATATAAAAAAGATAATAGCTTACCAGCACCAGCAGCAGGCTGAAAAGACAGATCCGCATCCCGCGGAAGAACAAAATTCTTCACAATTCGATGATACCAAAGCTCTTCATCAGGTTTCTTCTGAATGGTACCCATTTTTCCGCCTTCTCGCTTAAATGCAACGACATACAACGAAACAACTGCAAGAGAAGAAGAGCAAGTTCAAAAAAAAAGAAAAAAAAAGAGGGGTAAAAAAGGGCAAACCCCCAATCTTACTTTTACCATCCTCTGTATACACCGGTTTGTTTTCCCGGTCCATCCTCCAATTCAAACTCATACTAGCACCAACAAGGGCTTTCTCCGGCAACGCAATCGACGGAAAGTCTTTCAGATCTTGGTACTAACTTTCGTCAACAGGAGTTTGAATGGTTTCAGTAGGAACATCTTCTTTTCCTCTAAAGGGCATCCTCATCGGAATGACACCGGCCTTGATAAAGAAAATTTTTTGCTTCCAATCATGGAAGGATTTGGGGGGTTGCAGCAAAATCTTCTTCGCTGATGCTCTCTGGACGAAGGAACAAAACCCTTGAGTGCAGTGCTTTTGGTGAAAAACCCTAAACCGAGGAACCGTCGGTTCGATATGCATTGTCTGACACACAAACTCAAAGTGCCGAACCCTAACCATGCCAATAGGGTGCAGTTGGGAGATGTGAAACTTATAATACCCAAGAATTTCGAGGAAAAAATTTGTTACAGGCAAACGAAAGTTGCCTTCACAAAAGAAATCCCAAAAGAGAGTAATATACCCAGCCGGAGCATCTGCTGCTGTCTGACCCTCCTCAGGATACAGGGCACCCCAGTTCTCCAGGAATCTAAGGTTTTGAACCAAGCCATCGAAAGTTGCCCTAGGCCACTTTAACGGTGGGAGTTCAGCAGACATTTCTTCAGATAAGTCTTCTTGATGTTCTCCGGTTGACATAAGAGTAAGAAATGAAAAATTCTTTCTTAACAGATAAAGAAGACAGGAAGGAGAAAAGTTTTCAACAAAGTAATGATTAACAAAAATGGGCAACTCAAACAAACTTATATTCTCACCGCCATAAATAGCATTGGTAAGTGCCACAACACCTTTTTCGGGATATCACAATTACCCAAGCGACAGGGGCGAGTGGAAATCAACACAAACGCGAACTCACGCGCGCGTGTAAAGCACGGTCAGTAATATGCACCTGACAGTAACAGCCTGTCACACAGTCCTTACTGTACCATTCCCACCCAAAGTCAAAGATTTTCAAAATCACCATAATAAGCAAAGTAAATATTCTCATAGAAGATTCCCTACTTTCGCGCCAAAAAACATTTCTCTCATATAAGTCCAGTGCTCCACTTATTTGCATAAGAACAACACTAGACTGGGGGGACTTGAAGGGGTAAGGTCCCAAAAACCTCGTAATAAATACTTGGGACCACACCACAACCTCATCTTTAGCGCTTTTCTGACCTTGCGCGGCCGCGCAACTGGTCCTACAAACAGAACTCGAGAGAAAGGTAACAGACAACACTTGTGCGCTGAAAAGGAAATCATAAAACCTTGCGCCTTCCCCCATAAACAAAGGATGAAAATCCTAAGTTAAACACTTCCGCTTAATGATACTCAGACTTGGGTATTATTTACTCAACTGGTGCCACACGATAAGGAGTCACACCGGATTAAGGCAATAACCTTCTCGAAGAACTCAATCGTGCACCACTAGACGGTTATAACCGTCTGGACACGTGTCATCATCTCAGGCCTCCCTGAAACCACGATGATGGCATGGAATTGGAGAGAAACCTCCAATCGACCACTTTCCACGTGGCAATTCCCCAGCCATGGATCTGAACAGCGATCCGTGTGCATTCACAACAGATCAAGATGATTAACGGAAGGAAAAGTAACCGCTTACGGGGTTAGCATCTTCCGTTAATATTTCACCAACGAGTTTTCCCGCCCAAACTCCCGGCTATAAATATAAGAGTAATTCAGGTATAAATCTCAAGTTACACACACTCCGTCAATACTTCTTCTTCTTCTTCTTCTTCTTCTTCTTCTTATTCTTCATAAACACATACTTATTCTCACGCCGGAGTCGGGTCACGGAGGAAACCTCCATTTTCCCCGTGACGAGGCTAACGGTGTTCTGTTTTGCAGTGTTCACCGGAGAGGAAGAACTGTTCCGTCAAATAAAACGTGAGAGAACAACCCCCCTTTATGCGGATACAAACCCCCTAGATAATTTGATTCCGGTCACTTATCTAGTGTTTCTTCAGTTGCCATTTTAGTCCACTGGGTTAACTTCATCCATTTTTTCTGTTAACCAGAAAGGCAATTCGGTCACTTTATAAGTAATTCTGTTAACTAGAAAGGCAATTCGACCATATAAAATGACCGAATCGCTCTTCTCGTTAACAGAAATAATGGATGAAGTTAACTTAGTGGAGTAAAATGGCAACAGTGAAACCTTTTTGGACCCACAGGAGAAAAATGAAACCTTTGAACTAAACTGGCAAAATTATCCAAATCACAAGGACTAAAATGGCATTTAACTCTTGCTATAAAATCCGTAAATTCCACCAAGAAGCTAGAAGAGGACATTCCCAGCATATTACACTAAAATCATCCAAGTCTACACTAATTAAGTAACTATATTAATTACATCATTAGAAACACCCCAAAAAAACCACACCACCTTTGCCAAGCTAGTAACGATACATACTATGTTTTTTTGAACATCAACATTTTTTTGCTATAAAATCCGTCTTCTTCCGACAAGAAGATAGGACATTTCCAGCATATTACACTAAAATCATCCAAGTCTACACTAATTAAGTCGTCGTCATCATCATACTCAGTAAATCCTACCAACAGCAAAGCTAAGGTAAGGTCTGAGGAGGGTAAGATATAGACAGCCTTACCTCTACCCCGTAGGAATAGAGAGACTGCTTCCAGTGAGACCTTAGGCTTGATAGTATAACACTTAACGACCGGGACAAAGATCGATTGGTGCATGTACCCCTTAGTCTTTCGGCTGTCAATGTCACTACATGATGCATGATTAACCATCTGCCGTTTTTAACGTTATTTTCACGAAATTAGTAAAATAACGTTAAAATTAGTGCAATTTCACTTTTGCCTCCTGAGTGCCCACACATATATACATTATATGTGCACACCGCAAACGGAATTATGCTAATTACATTATTTGAAACACCCGGAAAAAACTACACCACCTTTGCCAAGCTAGGTGTTCTATTTTTGCCCTATTTTTATCCACATACATGAAGTTTCCTTAATTTCTGTCTATTGTTATTCCTGCACTTAGACTCCTCCAAGTGATCCAAAGTGTTGCCATGAAGATGACATGGACGAACTTCCTTTTCTTAGGAAACAAGTTAAGTTTTTTGGGGATTTCCAACATTCCTTTAACTGAGACGCACTTAATTGGGGATGGCATTTTGCACCACACAACAACTTGCCACAAAATGAATTTGGTTAGAACACAAGACACCAATAAGTTACTATCAGTCAACGTGCGACTTTGCGAGTTAATTGTTAGTTCATTGTTCTTTACATATTTAATGAAACTTAAGTATATTGGATATTTTATTTCAACGCTTAAAAATTCAAAGAAATAGGCGACTAACTGTATAGTTTAAGGGCCGGCTTAACTTTTTTGGGGGCCTAACGCAAATTCTTACATATCTATGTCGTTTTTGTTGATTTTATTTTTGCACATTAGAAGTTTAATGGCCGGCTTAACTTTTTTTTACGACAACACATTATTTTTATACAATTCTTAAAAGTTACAAAGTTACACATTAGAGTTGGAACAAGTTTTAGTGAAAAGAAATATCTTCCAACTTTCAAGTACACCGTTTCTTTGTTTTCTTCTCTTAACTTAAAAATTAAAATACCCATATGTATTCAAATTAAATTTGTAAAAATATAAAAGAAAAACATAAAGATACATAGAAATTCCAACAAAAACTTTAAAAGATCGAGAAATCTGAGTGAGTTGCAATTGGAGAAGGAAAACAAAAGCTAATCAAACATAGCCACACTCTATGAGATCGAGTCCTTAAACACAAGGGTCTCTTATGCTTATTTTCGGTCCAATCATCATTTATAGTTTAAATGCAATCATTTTATGCATTACTATAAAATACAAAAAGTTTGATCAAAAGTCTTCAAAAAGTTTGTGTCAGCTAATTAAAATTAGCTTCAAGACATGATGTGATGATAAGTTATACGAGAGTAATCTAGCTCGACGTAATAAAGTGATTAACAAAAAAGGGATGAGGTAATAGTATTCTGTTTTGGCTAGACATTTGGCTTGGAATAAATTCACTTGCAACGCAATTCCCACTGTTATTTAGCCTTGAATCAAATAATTGGTGCATAGCAGCGGAAAGGGTGGGAGATTCAGGTTCGGGCCAAAGGGGTTGTTGGGCCAACTAGAAAAGCTTGAGCTAGGCCAACTTCAGGTTGCGCTAATGCAAGCAACCATTTCTTTAAATTTGGATAAAAGGGCCTGGGACATAGATGGGTTAGGAGTCTTTTCAATCAAGAGTATAAAAAATTTCATCGACACGCGATCATACCAGATTCTGGTACCCCCATACGGGTGGAATATCTGGGCACCAAAGAAGTTGCCATTTTTGCATGGAGGGCGTTCCGAGACAAGCTCCCAACATAGAAGGAACGCTTTTCACGATGTAGTGATCACAACTTTTTGGTGTCTCTGGAATCTAAGGAATGATATCGTTTTCAACGGCAAGTCTCCCACCATGTCGAAGTTAATTGAAGAGGTTAAGTCATTAAGGTTTCTTTAGGTGAAGTATCGTTCAAAGGAATTTTCAATAACTTGGGAGCAATGGAGATCTTTTAATATATATGCCCAGATTGGTAGTTTTGGTGTAAATTGTAATGGCTTGGATGATGTAAATATGTAATAAAATTTTGTGAGTTTGTATATAATAAAATTTGTTGGCCGTTCATCTTTACAATGTTGAAACATGTCTTTTTCTGACATAAACTATTATAAAGCAGAGATGAAACATGTCTTTTTTTCTATTAGGGGGTAGGGGTGGGATAACTCACAAACAATTCCATCACTCACAACATCCAATCAGGTTCTGCCATGTCATCAACCATTATTCCATCACTCACAACCCTTTTTACTGGAAATGGTCATCACTCACAACCACACCCAACAATTTCCCCCCAACCAATAATCCCCCTCACAACAATTACATCATAACGCGTCATAGTGGCCACGCGTTATAACATTCACTCGTTATAAATTTTAGTGGCGGTGGTGTTTGGGAAACATCCACGAGTGATAAAAGCTTATCACGTGCAAAACCTTTGCCACCCCGGGTCCTCTTAGAGTGAATTACACAAATTGTCCTTTATTTATATATTTTGTCCTTTGTCTTTAAAAATCACACAAAATGTCCCTTATTTTATTAATTTTGCACGCTCTTTGTCCTTTAAGCTAACTAATGCTAACTTTTCAGTTAACTTTAAAGTGAAAAGACCATTTTGTTCAAAGGACATAATCTGAAGTTTATATATAAAGGATATAACCTGTAATTTACTTAAGTTCTTTTATTTTATTTTATTTTATTTCTTTTCTTTTTATTTTATTAAATTTATCACTATTATTTTATTGATTAAAAATTGTAATTCATTAGCTAACAAATTTTTATAAAAGTATGCGTTTTTATAATTTATTTATTTTTATTTTTTTTTATTAAATTATTTACTTTTTTTTATTTTACAAATAATATAATTTTTTATGCTATTTTTACGTAAACCACTGGTGTTATCAAGTTTTTTAATCACTTTTAGAATGATTATATGTTATGCAAACGAAATTTACACCAAACCAAAATATGGAGAAAAATAAGCACGTCAGTTGTGCGCTACGATATGTCAGTTTAAACTATGATTTTCTATAAAATTTTAAAATTTGTAAGGTCATCTTTAAAGCAACCGGTTATTTTAGACGTATTATAAAATGTTCGACGTACACTCATCTCAAAATACCACATTGCGGCATGTTTTTTTATCTACGTTTAAACTGACCCCTCGTAATATGCGACATGCGTGCTTATTTTTCTCCATATTTTGTTGTAAATTTCATTCAAATAAGATATAATAATTGTAAAAGTTATTTTTATCACTTATAAATAAACTTAAAATTATGTTCTTTGACAAAATTGGTAATTTTACCTTAAATTAACTGAAAATTAACATTAGTTAACTTAAAGGACAAAGAGTATGCACAATTTACAAAATAAAAGACATTGTGTCTGATTTTTAAAGAAAAGAACAAAGAGTACAATTTAGTATATACTCCCTCCGTCCCATTAAGTTTGTCTTATTTTGAATTTTCAAAGTCTTTATTTATAAACTTTGACTTTAATTATATATTTTTTGTGTTATATAAAACTTGATGAAAATTAACCCGATAAAAACACTTGTAAAACACACTCAAATCATATAACTTTCATCAAGTATTATCTAACACAAACAAACTTATTTAAGGTCAAAGTTTATAAATAAAGACTTTGAAAATTCAAAATAGGACACTTTTAATGGGACGGATGAAGTAATTTTTTTAGTATATAATATTTATTACTCTTTTTATTATGATAATATGGGAAAAGATCAAATAGGAAGATTATTTTGGCTAGAAAGTCTAGGAAGCAATAGGATTAGGACACGTGGCAACATTTAAAATAAAGAAAAAGGGTATTTTAGTCAATCCAACCCTTTCTTCTTCCTTTTCAAAACCCAGTAACTTCAAAACCCACCATTTTCAAAACCCACCATCTTCAACCATTTCTACACTTTTTTATCTCAATAATCACTACATTATAGTGCGATTTTCATCAACAATCAATGATTCAAACACCCGATCAACGTGTTCTTCAGCTTTTTTGAAGAAAACCCAGTTTAATTTCATACAAAATCTCGTTTTTTCAGGTGATTTTGAAGATAATCACTCGATCCGTTCGATTCGAGTGCTGATAAGTGTTTCAATCATTCAAAAATCGTCAATTGTTGAAGAAATCACTTCGATCCATGTAAGAAATTCTTTAATTTCGTTTTTACGATATGGGTTTTTGATTTAGTCATTGCGTTTTACGATCTTGGCGGGGGTCCAGGGGTAGCGCCCCTGGTAGCGGGGTCCCAGGGGCGGCAGCCCCTAGCGAGGTCCAAGGGGCAGAGCCCCTGGCTGGGGTTGAATTGCTGTAACAAAAATGCATCAGAAAAATTAATTTTCTGTAAATTGCCTCTGGAAACTGCATTGGTCCAGACAGTTCACACCACAGACAAAACTATTGTTATCGTTCAATGCGTTTTAGAAAGAACACTTTCTTTGGTGTTTTCTGGCCATTGCGTTTTAGAAAAACACATTCTTGAAGTGTTTTTGGTGCATTACGTTTTAGGTAAAACACCTTTTTAGGTGTTTTCAGTCCATTGCGTTTTACAGAGAATACTTTCTTTTGTTTTTTAGGCAATTGCGTTTTAGAATGAGCCATTTTTAAGTGTTTTCTGGCCATTGCGTTTTACAAATAAGACATTTCTTTGTGTTTTTTGTGCATTGCGTTTTAGGTAAAATACCTTTTTATGTGTTTTTTGTCACACCCTGCTAGTAGCGGAAGCGTATTGTGTGTGACGTAAGAAAGGTAATCATTGCATCCAATCATGTATCACCGACTCAAGACTTGTTTCCTGAAATACATGTAGTTTTAAAAAGTCAACAAAAGTTGAGCGAGTTCATGCAGTTTTTGTTATCATATGTAATCGTAGTATTCATGAAAATGAGATCTCGTAATCGTAGTATTCATGAAAATGAAATCTTGTAATCGTAGTATTCATGAAAATGAAATCTTGTTATCATAGTATTCATGAAAATGAAATCTTGTAATCAAGGTATTCATGAAAATGAAATCTTGTAATAATGGTATGTTCTGATTCATTCATGGAGTCTGTTAAGGATCTATCAGTGGGTAGCGAGCCCCCTGACATAATGCACCATAAGCAAAATAACCAAACCGAGAACACTTTGTCATCATTGGGATCACAAAAGCACTCCAGGGTATACCAACCAGGAGTGGGGCGTGCCTCAAGCCCAATAGATCTACACCTTTTGCACCTTGGTCACTAAGTGATTAATGGTTACTAATGTAGTTTCCCTACTTATGCACATTGATCATGCCATCTACTCCGTAACTAACATACCAATAGTTTTAGCATGTATTTCCCCTCGATGTTTTTGAAAACAAAACATTGAAAACAGTGAAAGGAGGGACATGAACTCACAAGTTTGCGTTCCGTGAAATATGATATCGAAGTGAGAGTCCGTACATGTCAATAACCTACATGTGTACTAATCTCGTTAGACACTAGGTCTTTTGGACCTCGTACAAGTTGTTCATCTTGAATTCTTTATTATGTTTTCGCTTGTCATCACTGGAACACTTTGTCTTTTAGAGCGTTGATAGCTCACTCGCTCGATTGTTATGTGTATTCATGTGTTCTATGTGTATTGGATTATATGCGAACGGCTTTGAACTTATGTAATTGGACTTAACCCATGTTTCATTGTTATTGGGCCTAGCCCTAGTTTTCTTGTTATTGGGCCTAGCCCTAGTTTTCTAGTGAGTCCATTAAATATACTCTTGCAATTTTTACCAAAAATTCACCAAGCATGAAACTTAATAAGTTCGTTTTTCACATGAAAATACTTGGTAACTTTTATAGTTTTCGACTTTCCGGATTCTTGTTTTTGACCACTTAGTTATGCGTTCGCTTTAGTGTCTAAAAATATGTTATTTTTAGACTCGACATTGTAGTAACTTGTTTACGATGTCGATATGCCCAAATTGTCGTCATCAAGTGTTATGTATTTCCATTTCGGCCATTTTATTTAATTGTCCGATTTCACTAGCATTTCTTGGACCATGTATGAACATGTATGTATATTTATTTTGATCACCCTATAGGTATCTAATACATACACATATATAGCACACATCCCATGCACTTAGCAAGTTTCCAAAAATATATAATTTTTCTTACCAAAAATTATATTTACACATTGTTATATTTTTACTCATTTATTTTTGTAAAAATATAAGTTTAAGTTCATAAAAGTTATTGAATATTTAAGACTTAAATATTCTCATTAGGTTTTTCAAAATGACGTTTATGACCACTAATCGCGTTTAACATTGTTAATCACCCTTTAATCCCCTCTTTAATTGCGATTAGATTTTTAGAAAAGTTCGCCATAGTTTCCCCTAAACTATGACGTTTCCCACGTTACAAAAACGCGTCTAAATCAACAATCAATTTCGAAACATCACTAAACTTATGTTTACATCACTAATCATACTTATTCCTTCAAAGATTCTTATGAGCATTATTTTGCTTAAACTTTCAAGTCTTCAAAGTTAACCATTTATTAAGTTATTTACTTACATAAACTTGATTGTAAATTGTTTTTCACTTTTAAAGATTCACACATCTTTATATAGAAATTCTCAAGACTTTTACATAACACTTTTGATAAGTAATATCACATGAACTTATTTTATGTCAAAAACCAAGTTCATTAGTGTTGTTAAAAGCTTTTTCTCATGATTATTCTTGGTTTAATCTTTCAAGAATCACTAAATCAAGTTTATATATAAATGCTCATAATCTTTGAAGTTGATGATCTTTCTTGATTTAAACATAACTATGTTTAAATCACATATTTATGTTCATCATAATAATATGAACACAAATATAAAATACTACATAAAACTAACAACAAGATCATCATAATTATACACTATAAGCTACTAATCACAACAAAATTAACATAATCAACAAGATCACATGAACATATTAACACTAAACAACATAAATCAACACATAATATATTCATATTTAGTGTTTATTAGCTTTATGTTTAGGGTTTTTGATTATGTTTAACTTTAACTTCAAGATAACCAACTTGTACTTCTATGATTAACTAGTAATAAGAAGCATAAAAATTGTGTTTAGAAGACTCACAAAGTGCACAAGTTAAATAAGAAAATTAGAAGAAAGATAAGCTCCCAAGTGTGCTTCTAATGATCCTCCATGCTAAACCCTTGTGTAATGATCTTGTAAAGGCTATAATATGGTGGGAATGTGAAGTAATTGAAGGTTTGAAAGTGGTTGTGGGTGTGCTTGAGGTTGCCGTGAACAAGAGAAGAAATGGAGAAGGTTTCTTTGTTTGAACTTAAAAAAAAAAAGAGATGATAGGATGTATAATGATTCAAGTATGGTGTTAGGGAAATTTTCAACATCAACTATCATCAAGACCATGCTTTCTTATCTTCTAATTTCACACAAGTATGGTGAGGCCTAAGGTGGCCTACCAAAATCGTAGGTAATGGGGGGTGTAAGATGTTTATGTTTTTTTTTTTTTTATTAAATACTTAATCATGAGATATTTTGGTAATTAAATTAATTAGGATATCTAGGGTGTTTATGATAGTTTAGAGTTCTAAACAAACTCTAATTAGTTTACTAGTTTAGTGGGTATAAGTTTTGAATGGTAAAAATGTCACACCCTGGCTTTGCGGAAGCGTGGTTAATTTTGGTGTGACTTCTTAATACCATAACTTAACCATAACAAAGCTATATGAAATAAAATCATGCAAGATCATCCATTCGATTACGTTTTAAAAACCAAATACAATAACATTGTCTTGAATAACATAAACACCGACATGAAATAAACGCAGTTTACGATTTGTGACTTGTCCAGGAAAGAATCACATTTCCTAAACTGGGATGACCTTGGAACCCTTATGCAGCGGGAAGATATAACATACCGCGCCAGATCTTTAATTTCCTGAAATACATGTAAGTTGAAAAATCAACAATAATGTTGAGCGAGTTCATGTGTAAGTGAGTAAGTAAACCTTTGTGAGTATAAAAATAGTCTTGGTATGTAGCAAATAAGGAAAAAGAGATCACCATTGGGTTGCAAAGCCAATGATATGTGTGAAGTGCAAGTAGGAAGACTCAAACCTAGCAGATTTAGCGTTGGGTACAAAGTCACTCCAAGGCCCGTTCTGTTGGGCCTCTCAGAGGTCCGTTCTGTTGGGCCTAGAGTTGGGCTCGCTACACCCAGATAGATCTACCGCTTACGTCCCTCGGTCCTACAATGAGGATTAATGGCCTCCAGTTTCTGCCTACCCACTCACATGATCTAAGTAATAAACCTTCTTACGCTAACCATACCATGTATAATGTACTTATAATCAAAGTAACATGTATTTCACCCCCGCAGTTAAGAAAACTGAAAACAGTTAGAGAAAAGGGGGACATGAACTCACAGTGGTGCGTCTCTACCAAGTATGCCTCCAAATCAATCAGCTGTATGACGACCTACACGTGCTAACTCTATTAGACGGACGGCCGTGCCTTAGCTTTATGGTTTAAGTTTTTGGGAAATAGTTAGGCAACTATTTCGTGTTTACATTCTGTATACTTGGTAGTTATTTCCTTCCCAAGGATGGGGGATTTAATACATGTGTGTTCGTAACATTCAGATTTCACTATTAAGTCTCACTTAATATATTTTATTTCCTAACTCCAAAATATAAATATTCTTCCCAAAAATATTATATTTTAATACATGTGATTTTCCCCAAAATAATACTTAGTAATATTATTTTTATTCTAAAAATAATATTTACGTAGTTCACAAAATAATCATAAACACTTATACAAGTGATGTTGTGAAAAATATATACTAAATATATTTATGTATCACGTTTTATTTTGTGAAATCCCACCTCCGATATTTTATAAATAAAGCCGTGGCGAAATTCATAGTTTGAAAACAAGTCGACAAGTATCTCTAACACTTATAGTGAAAATAATTCCAAGTGTTAGGTTTTTAGAAAAATTTCGCCAGAGTTTCCTCTGTAACTGGAGGTGGCCACGCTTTCAAGCGTATCATTTTCTTTTATAAATCAAACCAACAATCTTCTTATTCAATCAAAACCATGTTCAAATCACAAACTAGTCAAAATATGTATATAAATCGCATAAACTTCATGAACTTGTGATTTATCCAAACTGTGAAGTAAATCTCATTACTTTCAGTGGATCTATATATAAAATAATCCGATTCTGTGAAAACCTCGTTTTTATGGAAGTTCCGTCTTTACAACTTCTCGTCAACTTTTACAAAAATAGTTATTTCGTCGAAACTTCGTGTTACACAAGTGTTTACACACTTGTGTGTTCTAAAAACCATTCTTGTTAGTGTAAGATCCGTCTTTTAAAGTATGATTTCTTTAACGCTTGGTCCTTTGAAAATACCACTTGCAGATACGTAGATCTGCTAGTTTTAAACACTATTCCATAAGTAAAGCATTTTTACACAAGTTCATGACTCGCGTGTGGTAGAGTTTCACCCTTTAACCCTTGTTCTATTCAAAACAACTTTATGTCACGATTCGTGATTATGACCAAACCGGGTTAAGTGGTGATCCGAGTTACCACAACATAGATCGGGTCTAAATAATCACAAATTTTAATTACTACAACATTTACACAACTAGTGAGCTTTTAACCATCATTTTTCATGTTTTTAGTAGACTTTAATGCACCATTTTGTAAGATTTCGAGTTTTAATCATTACACCACATTTTAACCGCTTTAGATTAGTTCAAGAAGGTGATTTAAGCAACATACCACTAGCTCGAGGCTAGGGAAGAATCTATGCGCAAATGAGGTGGATAAAAGCAAGATAAAGAGGTCCTTCGCGTTCCGTTTGCTCCAAGACTCCTTGTATACGACCCTTAACACTTGTAGGTGATTGGAATGGCTAGAACAAATTCGAAAATGGATGGGTGGGGGTGGGTTGTTCTCGGCCGTAAGCTCCAAGAGAGGGAGAGAGTAGTGTTGTGTAGTGTTGAGTGAAATGTGTAGAATGATAAGTGTGCAAGAGTTTGATCTTATAGGCAAAACTTGTGATTATGGACCAAAGGTTACTATGTCTATTAGATATTAGACATAAGTGAATATAATAATCAAGATTAGGACAAGAGTGGGGTCACCTAGTGACCGATTCGGTTGGGGGGGGGGGGTCCCTTGGTTCGATTTCAACTAGACACTAAGTATTAGTTAGGTTAAACCAAGTTAGTTAAGTGTTTAACCCAGTTATTAGTGTGTCACGCGTTACAGTGGGTGTTAGGGTATTCAGGGACCCTAACTGGCTCAGAAGAAGATAAATAATGAAATTAACAATATTTTCATGTTCCGGGTATGGTCCGGTTGTCCGGTTGGATAGTAATCCGTTAAAGTGCTTAACAAAGCTTAAAGTGTCGTTAATACCCTTTTTAGTGACACAACTCATTTCTGACACTTTGGAAAGTGTCTAGTAATATTTTTCTCATGTTTTGGCACTTTATTAGTTAGCTAAAAGCTGAATTATTATGTAAAGTGCTGAGTTTTGTACTTAGAGCACGTTTTAGGCACATCCAGTCATTGTGACTTATTCCTAGAGACGCAGTTCTACAACCCTTATATCCCTACACTCACCACTAGTGTAGCAAAATATCTCAGGCTCTTACAGGCCTTTAGAGGCAGTGTCTGCCTGATGCTGGCTTATCAGCATGTTCAATAGGTTATCCGTTATAGTGCTACTGTGTTTTTTGTGCATCATGTTTGTCACTAAGGTTCAGCATGTAAATAATGTAGTGACAGCAAGTAAAGTATGATGCAAGTAAGTACATGTATCAGTATTCAAGTAGCAGTTTATTCACAAGTTCAAGCAAGCACAGTAATTAAGCAGTAATTAATTACTAATTAAGTCGTACGGATACCTGGTTTAGTGCGGGTTGTCACAAAAAATACCACTAGTTCGCTCACCGGTTCGATCTCGGGTGATATATGAAAGATGAAATATAGTACCGGGAGCTATGGTTTTAAATTACCATTGATACTATGACATTTATTTAGGGTGCTTACGACGCCAAAATAACGCTAACTAGCTCGCTAGCATTTTCGTTTGCTTGTTTCGTGACCAAAACTGTCGCCTACTAGTTCGTCGAACCGCTAACGGACTAGTTTAGCGCATACCGACGTAACGCCGGAAACATGTGATTCTGAATCTTCCGTTGATATCATCTTATTGTTTTAGTATGTTTTCATCAATTGACATTATTCCGAAGTCCCGGAAATGCTTTGTTATAAGCTCGGACGCATTAAAAAAACCATATTTTAAGCCGAAACGGACATTTTTGAGATTAGGACATTATACCGGAAAGTCTTGTTTCTTGGCAAGACATGTTTTCACAATAATGTTTTCTTATATAAATGGACTTAGTTATGTTATCCGAGTGTCGTTTTTCAGTGTTTCGGTCTTATTTCACGGTTTGCTGGTATAAATAGTGTAACCGTGAATAGTGCACGCAGCACTTTCTACCAACACCTCTAGGACATTGTTTGTTTGGTTTCGCCATACGACGAAAACTAACATATGTTTTAGCTTTGTTTTCTTGTCCTAAGGCTGTTATCCAGTATACGACACAGTTACGTAATTAAATTACGCTAAATGCATGAGATTAAGAAATATAAATAGCGATTAGATTGTACGGAATTACCAGTTATTTGCCAGTTGTCACATTCTCCCCCTGTTAAAAAGAATTTCGTCCCGAAATTCAAGTTGAGCCACCCTTTGCATGGGTTTCTTAAACAGATGGGGATACTTTGCCTTAATCTGATCTTCAGGTTCCCAAGTGTACTCGGGTCCGTGACGTGAATTCCAGCGGACCTTGATTAGTTCGATCTTACTTCTCCTTGTCTTGTGGACCTTCCGGTCCATAACCTCAACGGGTTCTTCTGTAAACTGGAGCGTGTCGTCTACATGAATTTCATCCGCTGGAATGATAACTGTATCAACGGTCGGACTTTTCTTGAGATTCGACACATGAAATGTGTCGTGTACGTTACTGAGTTCCTCTGGCAGTTTCAACTTGTACGCGACGGTACCGATCTTTTCCAGAATCTCAAATGGTCCAATGTATCTCGGGTTTAGTTTTCCTCGTTTCCCGAATCTAGCTACGCCTTTCCAAGGTGAGACTTTCAGTAAGACTTTGTCTCCGACCTCGAAGGATAATGGTTTACGTCTTCTGTTCGCGTAGCTCTTTTGTCTGTCACGATCCGCTTTGATACGGTCTCGTATTTTTGCTATCTTGTCAGTAGTCTCTTGGACTAGTTCAGGGCCAACGAGTTGTTTGTCTCCGACTTCCGCCCAATACAGCGGTGATCGGCACTTCCGTCCGTATAGTGCTTCTAATGGGGCGTCTTTAATGCTTGTGTGATAACTGTTATTATATGAGAACTCTACCAGCGGTAAATGATTATCCCAGTTTCCGCCCAAATCCATCACACAGGCACGAAGCATGTCTTCCAACGTTTGGATGATTCGTTCGCTTTGTTCATCGGTTTGCGGATGAAATGCTGTGCTCAGATCCAGACGAGATCCAAGCGATTCTTGAAATGATTGCCATATTCTTGACACAAAGCGACCATCAAGATCCGAGATTATCGAAATAGGCACTCCACGACATGCCACAATCTCGTTGAGGTAGATTTCGGCTAACTTTGCGGTACTGTCTTTTTCACGAATAGGTAGGAAGTGAGCCAACTTGGTTAATCGATCAACGATAACCCATATCATGTCATGACCTCGAGAGGTCCGTGGGAGTCCTGTAATGAAATCCATTGATATATGCTCCCATTTCCAAACAGGAATTTTGGGTTGTTGTAATAACCCAGATGGCTTTTGATATTCGGCCTTGACCTTTGCATAAATTAGGCATTTCCCAAACGTAAGTCGCAATATCTCTTTTGAGATTAGGCCACTAGTAATATTCCTTTACATCCTGATACATCTTATCAGATCCTGGATGTATTGAATATTTTGACTTGTGTGCCTCATCCAGCACTAAGTCTCGCAATCCGCCAAAGTAAGGAATCTAGCTTCTTCCCATGAAATACCATGTGCCATCTTTGTCCTCTTCCAATTGTTTCTCTAATCCTCGCAAGGATTCTGCTTGAATGTTCTCCGGCTTTAGAGCTTCTAGTTGTGCATCGTGCACACGAGTAGTGAAGTTCGTCTGAATGGTTAACTCTAAAGCTCGTACTCGTAAAGTTTTGACCCGCTCTTTCCGGCTCAAAGCATCCGCCACAACATTTGCTTTGCCCAGATGGTACTTGATTTCACAGTCGTAGTCATTCAACAATTCTACCCATCGCCGTTGGCGCATGTTTAATGTTGAAGACTTTTATGGTATGCGAATATGGTACGCTTAGTACCATAAAGATAATGGCGCCAAATTTTTAAAGCGAATACCACTGCACCCAATTACAGGTCATGAGTGGTATAGTTCTTTTCATGAAATTTTAACGGCCGCGACGCGTACGCAATGACTTTTTCATGTTGCATTAACACGCAACCTAAACCTTGACGCGATGCATCACAGTACACCACGAAGTCATCGGTACCGTCTGGGAGTGATAAGATTGGCGCTTGACATAGTTTATCCTTAAGCAATTGGAATGCCGTTTCTTTTTTTTTTTCCAATCGAACTTTCTATCCTTTTGAGTGAGTGAGATTAGCGGCTGAGAAATTTTAGAAAAATTCTCAATGAATCTTCCATAGTATCCCGCTAAACCCAGAAATTGTCTTACTTCTGTTGGGGTCTTTGGAGTGTTCCAGTTCGTTATGGCCTCTATCTTAGCTGGATCAACATGTATTCCATTCTCGTTCACCATGTGGCCGAGCAATTGTACTTCGCGAATCCAAAACTCACATTTTGAGAACTTGGCATACAATTGTTCTTTCTTAAGCAACTCCAGAATAGTTCTTAAGTGTTGTTCGTGTTCCGCCTCTGTTCGTGAGTATATTAAAATGTCATCAATGGATACGATCACGAACTTGTAGAAGTATGGTTTACATACCCGATTCATCAAATCCATAAATACGGCGGGGGCGTTTGTTAAGCCGAAAGACATAACAAGGAACTCGTAATGCCTATAGCGAGTCCTAAACACTGTCTTAGGAATGCTTTCCTCTTGAATCCTCAGTTGATGGTATCCGGATACTAGATCAATCTTGGAATAAAAGTTGGAACCTTGTAATTGATCGAACAAGTCGTCGATCCTCGGTAAAGGATACCGATTCTTGATATTTAGCATGTTTAGTTCCCTGTAATCTATTCTCCTCCGAAAGGTTCCATCCTTCTTCTTGACAAATAACATCGGAGCTCCCCAAGGCGTGAAACTCGGTCTAATAAATCCCTTGTCAAGCAGTTCCTGCAACTGAGTGAATAATTCTTGCAACTCCGAGGGTGCCAGTCTATATGGAGCTTTTGCCACCGGTGCCGTTCCTGGCACTGGGTCGATACGGAATTCCACTTGTCGTTATGAAGGTAGTTCCAGCAAGTCTTCCGGAAAGACTTTGGGATATTCTTTCATTACAAGTATGCCTTCCACCTTGCGCTCCTCGTCCCTTTTTGTCAACCACATGGGTAAAAAAAACGATACATCCTTTTCTCAGACTCTTCCGAGCCTTCATACAGTTGTTGATCAGCAGCCGTGTATCGTGTTTCTCTTCGTGCACCAAAAGATGTTCTCTCGTCAGACAAGTTGGAAAAAGGATAATAGTTTTCGCAACACAACTACTTCTGCTCGGTTGTCGGCCAACCAGTCTATGCCAGAAGTTAAGTCGTAACAACCTAATTGAATGAGTGAAAGGTCGTTACTGAATTTCCGTGCTCCAAGTTCAAGTGTTCATCCTTTGATGTCTTTCCTGACTTGACTAATTTACCATTGGCCAATCCTATTGAATGAGAGGACGTCTAGTTTACTTGACTCGACCAAGCATACTTTGAATTTTATGGGGATGAAGCTAATACCGACACCGGCATTAAACAACACCGATGCAACGGGTCGGTTGATAGAAACGTATCGGCGACCCTTAATGACTTCACATGACTCCGCTAATTCCTCATTAGCTAACTTGATAGAGCAAGACATGTTTAACCTACATGACTCTAATTCGTGTATATGCTTAGTATCTAAAGACACTAAGTTAAGCCGACGTTGGTATCCAAAGAATTGATACATGATGGTTGTAGAGTAGAGCATACCCCTAGTCTTGCTTATTCACTAGCTTGATTCATCCTTAGCCATCCATGCTCGTAGTGACCTCCTCGCCACAGTAAAAACCACTTCATTCATTCTTAAATATAACTAACTCATTAGTTTCTGTTTTGTGCCCAGTCTCACCACACTGCTACACTTGTCACTTTTTCAAGTGCCCTCATGGTGAAAGTTTCACTTATCTCATTCAGAATTTTGACAAGTTATTAGTGTACTTCTTGATGTCAGCTTTGTATCTCAGGGCTAAACCCCAAATGTAGCGCTCCGTGTGTTTGAATTCGGGTGTTATCCAGTATGCAATAATCCTTGAGAGATCGTAGAGGCGTCGGGGGTAACCAACAACATTGGTTCTAATCATGATTGAATCCTAGAGTTCGGTTCCCAACCTTGGAATTTTCCCGCTAGCGAGCAATACTCCTCTCGTATAAGATCCTGGAGTTCTTCCAACGACATCCTCTTTGCTGTCTTACTCCTTATAGTTTGCACTTGGAGATTCCATCAAGTTAACGTCTCCCTGAACAGATGACTATTCATTTACCAAATCGTTTACTTATTAGCACATTTGCTAGCACTGTTAACTGACTCCATTGTCTTTATTTAGCGGACATAACTTACCGCACCTCTCGTATCGATGAGGTCTCGCCGCTTATAATCCGGAGATGCCTTAGAATTAAAATTTAGTGTGATTGGATCTCCAAGTGTGGCATTGCTACTCGTGCTCGTCCCACCGGAATTTGAACCACTTGAACTACTGGTACCATCAGTACCATCACTAGTGTCGACTCAGCAACCTCATCTTGTGTAATTTCCGCGACCTCATGTCGTTCCATAAAAACTTGAGTTCAACTTTAATAGTAGAGTGCTGATTAACTGGCCCTTCAGGGCGTAGATTTTCTTTTCGGTGCCATGTTATTTTTGATACATAGTATCAAAGGATATAGACTTGTATTTGAACAGATTTAGCCTACTATGCGTCTAAGAATTAAGAATATAATTGGTCATGGAAACCTCAAGACCGCATTGTTCATGCATGTTCGAACAATGATAACATGAATAAACGCAACCCAAAATGTGCAGTACCCCTGCATATACTGACCATATGCCTTTGTGGGAAAAGAGGTAATTCGTTGAGGAGGAGAAACCAAACGGTCGTCTCCAATTTACAACGTGTATTCCATACTTCATGGATCTCGATAGTCCAAAGTAGGAAAATCCTTCGCCGCACTAACCCGTGTGACGAATACATTGATATCCCTTGAGCTCCAAGAGCTCCAACAAGATTGTTATAATTTCCATGGATGTCGAATAATGCAAGGAAGGGGTTGTAGCATGGCTCATGCCATATCACCCTTAGAATAAGACAAATGTCAAACGACAGAGTTTAATGTAATCATTTCCGATAACTAAGATAAGGTAGGGTGTCATGGACACCAAAGAACCAGCCCATGTACAAGAAATCTAATAATGTTGAGGAAAATCCTCCATGAGCGGCCAACAAGTTTTTGTTTGCTTTCGATGACTAGTCTCAAAGGACTCGTGTTATAAACCGAATGCTAGGTGTGAATAATACAGGTGGTCCTCCTGTATCGTGGAGTGCTATAGTAACCATCCCGATTAGTTTTCTACTAGATAGAAACTGGAACAACTTAAGAATTTCGAATGGATAGTGATCCTTAGCTTGACCCGCAGAGCCCACCAGGATTCCCCATGCACTACAATTTGTTATTACGTGGGCCCCCGTAATAATAAATTGTCTTGCATGGTCACCCTAGCATTCTCTCGTTCAAAACAAACGATCAGTCGAAGAAAGGACACTACTGTTTATATACCCTTAACATAGAAGGGACCTTCGTGATGGTCCACATGCTCACGCCCATTGTCATTATTCGTGAAAGGGCACAACCTTAGACGTAATAGAAATAAGGGAATTCGTAATAATAGCAACCGGAGGGGCACCTTTCAGATGAGTACTTCATCTTCCTTGTCTGGACGAGAGTGTCATCAATTCACGATTAGTATGAGCCTTAGGGACCTCGTCCCACTAGTAGAGTTGTTGTCCAAGGCCGCCACCTCCGCCTCGTCGTCACTACCGAAGCCGGACATATACCATCCGAGGGAAAACAACCATCTTCCATGGGATCAATGCTTTTGGGTCTCTCTCAGGGACGACGCCCGCCATAAGCTTCGTAATAGACGCGAGGTCGTCATTCTCATCGCATGAGTCAAGTGTAATAATAGGATTCGCAGTCGAAGTTATTTTCGTTCATGGCAAAATATTCCGTACAACACATATATAAATACATTATATATATAATCACTAAATCTCATGTTATTTTTGTTCTTGTGTTTCACATGTAATTCCTAGTGTTTCGAGCTATTCCTTATAGACTAAACATGTATTGATCCGTATCTGTTGCTTATGATTGAGCTCGCGTGATAGATCCTCATGTTATCGTGACACAATGAAAACCTTTTGTCATACTTTTGAAATCATTTGTGTATTGTTATCGACTTTGTTTTCAGGTGAGAGCCCTTGGTGATTGTAGACCAAACTTTATAAAAGTTTGTCCCCGGTCTCTGATACCAATCTGTCACACCCTGCTAGTAGCGGAAGCGTATTGTGTGTGACGTAAGAAAGGTAATCATTGCATCCAATCATGTATCACCGACTCAAGACTTGTTTCCTGAAATACATGTAGTTTTAAAAAGTCAACAAAAGTTGAGCGAGTTCATGCAGTTTTTGTTATCATATGTAATCGTAGTATTCATGAAAATGAGATCTCGTAATCGTAGTATTCATGAAAATGAAATCTTGTAATAATGGTATGTTCTGATTCATTCATGGAGTCTGTTAAGGATCTATCAGTGGGTAGCGAGCCCCCTGACATAATGCACCATAAGCAAAATAACCAAACCGAGAACACTTTGTCATCATTGGGATCACAAAAGCACTCCAGGGTATACCAACCAGGAGTGGGGCGTGCCTCAAGCCCAATAGATCTACACCTTTTGCACCTTGGTCACTAAGTGATTAATGGTTACTAATGTAGTTTCCCTACTTATGCACATTGATCATGCCATCTACTCCGTAACTAACATACCAATAGTTTTAGCATGTATTTCCCCTCGATGTTTTTGAAAACAAAACATTGAAAACAGTGAAAGGAGGGACATGAACTCACAAGTTTGCGTTCCGTGAAATATGATATCGAAGTGAGAGTCCGTACATGTCAATAACCTACATGTGTACTAATCTCGTTAGACACTAGGTCTTTTGGACCTCGTACAAGTTGTTCATCTTGAATTCTTTATTATGTTTTCGCTTGTCATCACTGGAACACTTTGTCTTTTAGAGCGTTGATAGCTCACTCGCTCGATTGTTATGTGTATTCATGTGTTCTATGTGTATTGGATTATATGCGAACGGCTTTGAACTTATGTAATTGGACTTAACCCATGTTTCATTGTTATTGGGCCTAGCCCTAGTTTTCTTGTTATTGGGCCTAGCCCTAGTTTTCTAGTGAGTCCATTAAATATACTCTTGCAATTTTTACCAAAAATTCACCAAGCATGAAACTTAATAAGTTCGTTTTTCACATGAAAATACTTGGTAACTTTTATAGTTTTCGACTTTCCGGATTCTTGTTTTTGACCACTTAGTTATGCGTTCGCTTTAGTGTCTAAAAATATGTTATTTTTAGACTCGACATTGTAGTAACTTGTTTACGATGTCGATACGCCCAAATTGTCGTCATCAAGTGTTATGTATTTCCATTTCGGCCATTTTATTTAATTGTCCGATTTCACTAGCATTTCTTGGACCATGTATGAACATGTATGTATATTTATTTTGATCACCCTATAGGTATCTAATACATACACATATATAGCACACATCCCATGCACTTAGCAAGTTTCCAAAAATATATAATTTTTCTTACCAAAAATTATATTTACACATTGTTATATTTTTACTCATTTATTTTTGTAAAAATATAAGTTTAAGTTCATAAAAGTTATTGAATATTTAAGACTTAAATATTCTCATTAGGTTTTCCAAAATGACGTTTATGACCACTAATCGCGTTTAACATTGTTAATCACCCTTTAATCCCCTCTTTAATTGCGATTAGATTTTTAGAAAAGTTCGCCATAGTTTCCCCTAAACTATGACGTTTCCCACGTTACAAAAACGCGTCTAAATCAACAATCAATTTCGAAACATCACTAAACTTATGTTTACATCACTAATCATACTTATTCCTTCAAAGATTCTTATGAGCATTATTTTGCTTAAACTTTCAAGTCTTCAAAGTTAACCATTTATTAAGTTATTTACTTACATAAACTTGATTGTAAATTGTTTTTCACTTTTAAAGATTCACACATCTTTATATAGAAATTCTCAAGACTTTTACATAACACTTTTGATAAGTAATATCACATGAACTTATTTTATGTCAAAAACCAAGTTCATTAGTGTTGTTAAAAGCTTTTTCTCATGATTATTCTTGGTTTAATCTTTCAAGAATCACTAAATCAAGTTTATATATAAATGCTCATAATCTTTGAAGTTGATGATCTTTCTTGATTTAAACATAACTATGTTTAAATCACATATTTATGTTCATCATAATAATATGAACACAAATATAAAATACTACATAAAACTAACAACAAGATCATCATAATTATACACTATAAGCTACTAATCACAACAAAATTAACATAATCAACAAGATCACATGAACATATTAACACTAAACAACATAAATCAACACATAATATATTCATATTTAGTGTTTATTAGCTTTATGTTTAGGGTTTTTGATTATGTTTAACTTTAACTTCAAGATAATCAACTTGTACTTCTATGATTAACTAGTAATAAGAAGCATAAAAATTGTGTTTAGAAGACTCACAAAGTGCACAAGTTAAATAAGAAAATTAGAAGAAAGATAAGCTCCCAAGTGTGCTTCTAATGATCCTCCATGCTAAACCCTTGTGTAATGATCTTGTAAAGGCTATAATATGGTGGGAATGTGAAGTAATTGAAGGTTTGAAAGTGGTTGTGGGTGTGCTTGAGGCTGCCGTGAACAAGAGAAGAAATGGAGAAGGTTTCTTTGTTTGAACTTAAAAAAAAAAAAAAGAGATGATAGGATGTATAATGATTCAAGTATGGTGTTAGGGAAATTTTCAACATCAACTATCATCAAGACCATGCTTTCTTATCTTCTAATTTCACACAAGTATGGTGAGGCCTAAGGTGGCCTACCAAAATCGTAGGTAATGGGGGGTGTAAGATGTTTATGTTTTTTTTTTTTATTAAATACTTAATCATGAGATATTTTGGTAATTAAATTAATTAGGATATCTAGGGTGTTTATGATAGTTTAGAGTTCTAAACAAACTCTAATTAGTTTACTAGTTTAGTGGGTATAAGTTTTGAATGGTAAAAATACCACTAGTTAGCTCACCGGTTCGATCTCGGGTGATATACGAAAGATGAAATATAGTATCGGGAGCTATGGTTTTAAATTATCATTGATACTATGACATTTATTTAGGGTGCTTACGACGCCAAAATATCGCTAACTAGCTCGCTAGCATTTTCGTTTGCTTGTTTCGTGACCAAAACTGTCGCCTACTAGTTCGTCGAACCGCTAACGGACTAGTTTAGCGCATACCGACGTAACGCCGGAAACTTGTGATTCTGAATCTTCCGTTGATATCATCTTATTGTTTTAGTATGTTTTCATCAATTGACATTATTCCGAAGTCCCGAAAATGCTTTGTTATAAGCTCGGACGCATTAAAAAAACCATATTTTAAGCCGAAACGGACATTTTTGAGATTAGGACGTTATACTGGAAAGTCTTGTTTCTTGGCAAGACATGTTTTCACAATAATGTTTTCTTATATAAATGGACTTAGTTATGTTATCCGAGTGTCGTTTTTCAGTGTTTCGGTCTGATTTCACGGTTTGCTGGTATAAATAGTGTAACCGTGAATAGTGCACGCAGCACTTTCTACCAACACCTCTAGGACATTGTTTGTTTGGTTTCGCCATACGACGAAAACTAACATATGTTTTAGCTTTGTTTTCTTGTCCTAAGGCTGTTATCCAGTATACGACACAGTTACGTAATTAAATTACGCTAAATGCATGAGATTAAGAAATATAAATAGCGATTAGATTGTACGGAATTACCAGTTATTTGCCAGTTGTCACATTCTCCCCCTGTTAAAAAGAATTTCGTCCCGAAATTCAAGTTGAGCCACCCTTTGCATGGGTTTCTTAAACAAATGGGGATACTTTGCCTTAATCTGATCTTCACGTTCCCAAGTGTACTCGGGTCCGTGACGTGAATTCCAGCGGACCTTGATTAGTTCGATATTACTTCTCCTTGTCTTGTGGACCTTCCGGTCCATAACCTCAACGGGTTCTTCTGTAAACTGGAGCGTGTCGTCTACATGAATTTCATCCACTGGAATGATAACTGTATCAACGGTCGGACTTTTCTTGAGATTCGACACATGAAATGTGTCGTGTACATTACTGAGTTCCTCTGGCAGTTTCAACTTGTACGCGACAGTACCGATCTTTTCCAGAATCTCAAATGGTCCAATGTATCTCGGGTTTAGTTTTCCTCGTTTCCCGAATCTAGCTACGCCTTTCCAAGGTGAGACTTTCAGTAAGACTTTGTCTCCGACCTCGAAGGATAATGGTTTACGTCTTCTGTTCGCGTAGCTCTTTTGTCTGTCACGAGCCGCTTTGATACGGTCTCGTATTTTTGCTATCTTGTCAGTAGTCTCTTGGACTAGTTCAGGGCCAACGAGTTGTTTGTCTCCGACTTCCGCCCAACACAGCGGTGATCGGCACTTCCGTCCGTATAGTGCTTCGAATGGGGCGTCTTTAATGCTTGTGTGATAACTGTTATTATATGAGAACTCTACCAGCGGTAAATGATTATCCCAGTTTCCACCCAAATCCATCACACAGGCACGAAGCATGTCTTCCAACGTTTGGATGATTCGTTCGCTTTGTTCATCGGTTTGCGGATGAAATGTTGTGCTCAGATCCAGACGAGATCCAAGCGATTCTTGAAATGATTGCCATATTCTTGACACAAAGCGACCATCAAGATCCGAGATTATCGAAATAGGCACTCTACGACATGCCACAATCTCGTTGAGGTAGATTTCGGCTAACTTTGCGGTACTGTCTTTTTCACGAATAGGTAGGAAGTGAGCCAACTTGGTTAATCGATCAACGATAACCCATATCATGTCATGACCTCGAGAGGTCCGTGGGAGTCCTGTAATGAAATCCATTGATATATGCTCCCATTTCCAAACAGGAATTTTGGGTTGTTGTAATAACCCAGATGGCTTTTGATATTCGGCCTTGAAAGTTTCACTTATCTCATTCAGAATTTTGACAAGTTATTAGTGTACTTCTTGATGTCAGCTTTGTATCTCAGGGCTAAACCCCAAATGTAGCGCTCCGTGCGTTTGAATTCGGGTGTTATCCAGTATGCAATAATCCTTGAGAGATCGTAGAGGCGTCGGGGATAACCAACAACATTGGTTCTAATCATGATTGAATCCTAGAGTTCGGTTCCCAACCTTGGAATTTTCCCGCTAGCGAGCAATACTCCTCTCGTATAAGATCCTGGAGTTCTTCCAACGACATCCTCTTTGCTGTCTTACTCCTTATAGTTTGCACTTGGAGATTCCATCAAGTTAACGTCTCCCTCAACAGATGACTATTCATTTACCAAATCGTTTACTTATTAGCACATTTGCTAGCACGGTTAACTGACTCCATTGTCTTTATTTAGCGGACATAACTTACCGCACCTCTCGTATCGATGAGGTCTCGCCGCTTATAATCCGGAGATGCCTTAGAATTAAAATTTGGTGTGATTGCATCTCCAAGTGTGGCATTGCTACTCGTGCTCGTCCCATCGGAATTTGAACCACTTGAACTACTGGTACCATCAGTACCATCACTAGTGTCGACTCAGCAACCTCATCTTGTGTAATTTCCGCGACCTCATGTCGTTCCATAAAAACTTGAGTTCAACTTTAATAGTAGAGTGCTGATTAACTGGCCCTTCAGGGCGTAGATTTTCTTTTCGGCGCCATGTTATTTTTGATACATAGTATCAAAGGATATAGACTTGTATTTGAACAGATTTAGCCTACTATGCGTCTAATAATTAAGAATATAATTGGTCATGGAAACCTCAAGACCGCATTGTTCATGCATGTTCGAACAATGATAACATGAATAAACGCAACCCAAAATGTGCAGTACCCCTGCATGTACTGACCATATGCCTTAGTGGGAAAAGAGGTAATTCGTTGAGGAGGAGAAACCAAACGGTCGTCTCCAATTTACAACGTGTATTCCAACTTCATGGATCTCGATAGTCCAAAGTAGGAAAATCCTTCGCCGCACTAACCCGTGTGACGAATACATTGATATCCCTTGAACTCCAAGAGCTCCAACAAGATTGTTATAATTTCCATGGATGTCGAATAATGCAAGGAAGGGGTTGTAACATGGCTCATGCCATATCACCCTTAGAATAAGACAAATGTCAAACGACAGAGTTTAATGTAATCATTTCCGATAACTAAGATAAGGTAGGGTGTCATTGACACCAAAGAACCAGCCCATGTACAAGAAATCTAATAATGTTGAGGAAAATCCTCCATGAGCGGCCAACAAGTTTTTGTTTGCTTTCGATGACTAGTCTCAAAGGACTCGTGTTATAAACCGAATGCTAGGTGTGAATAATACAGGTGGTCCTCCTGTATCGTAGAGTGCTATAGTAACCATCCCGGTTAGTTTTCTACTAGATAGAAACTTGAACAACTTAAGAATTTCGAATGGATAGTGATCGTTAGCTTGACCCGCAGAGCCCACCAGGATTCCCCATGCACTACAATTTGTTATTACGTGGGCCCCCGTAATAATAAATTGTCTTGCATGGTCACCCTAGCATTCTCTCGTTCAAAACAAACAATCAGTCGAAGAAAGGACACTACTGTTTATATACCCTTAACATAGAAGGGACCTTCGTGATGGTCCACATGCTCACGCCCATTGTCATTATTCGTGAAAGGGCACAACGTTAGACGTAATAGAAATAAGGGAATTCGTAATAATAGCAACCGGAGGGGCACCTTTCAGATGAGTACTTCATCTTCCTTGTCTGGACAAGAGTGTCATCAATTCACGATTAGTATGAGCCTTAGGGACCTCGTCCCACTAGTAGAGTTGTTGTCCAAGGCCGCCACCTCCGCCTCGTCGTCACTACCGAAGCCGGACATATACCATCCGAGGGAAAACAACCATCTTCCATGGGATCAATGCTTTTGGGTCTCTCTCAGGGACGACGCCCGCCATAAGCTTCGTAATAGACGCGAGGTCGTCATTCTCATCGCATGAGTCAAGTGTAATAATAGGATTCGCAGTCGAAGTTATTTTCGTTCATGGCAAAATATTCCGTACAACACATATATAAATACATTATATATATAATCACTAAATCTCATGTTATTTTTGTTCTCGTGTTTCACATGTAATTCCTAGTGTTTCGAGCTATTCCTTATAGACTAAACATGTATTGATCCGTATCTGTTGCTTATGATTGAGCTCGCGTGATAGATCCTCATGTTATCGTGACACAATGAAAACCTTTTGTCATACTTTTGAAATCATTTGTGTATTGTTATCGACTTTGTTTTCAGGTGAGAGCCCTTGGTGATTGTAGACCAAACTTTATAAAAGTTTGTCCCCGGTCTCTGATACCAATCTGTCACACCCAACTAGTAGCGGAAGCGTATTGTGTGTGACGTAAGAAAGGTAATCATTGCATCCAATCATGTATCACCGACTCAAGACTTGTTTCCTGAAATACATGTAGTTTTAAAAAGTCAACAAAAGTTGAGCGAGTTCATGCAGTTTTTGTTATCATATGTAATCGTAGTATTCATGAAAATGAGATCTCGTAATCGTAGTATTCATGAAAATGAAATCTTGTAATCGTAGTATTCATTAAAATGAAATCTTGTTATCATAGTATTCATGAAAATGAAATCTTGTAATCATGGTATTCATGAAAATGAAATCTTGTAATAATGGTATGTTCTGATTCATTCATGGAGTCTGTTAAGGATCTATCAGTGGGTAGCGAGCCCCCTGACATAATGCACCATAAGCAAAATAACCAAACCGAGAACACTTTGTCATCATTGGGATCACAAAAGCACTCCAGGGTATACCAACCAGGAGTGGGGCGTGCCTCAAGCCCAATAGATCTACACC
The DNA here is from genome assembly GCA_030545235.1 of Helianthus tuberosus. Taxonomy (NCBI): domain Eukaryota; kingdom Viridiplantae; phylum Streptophyta; class Magnoliopsida; order Asterales; family Asteraceae; genus Helianthus; species Helianthus tuberosus. The sequence goes on along the minus strand of CM060442.1, from coordinate 124,683,587 downwards.
TTTTGCACCTTGGTCACTAAGTGATTAATGGTTACTAATGTAGTTTCCCTACTTATGCACATTGATCATGCCATCTACTCCGTAACTAACATACCAATAGTTTTAGCATGTATTTCCCCTCGATGTTTTTGAAAACAAAACATTGAAAACAGTGAAAGGAGGGACATGAACTCACAAGTTTGCGTTCCGTGAAATATGATATCGAAGTGAGCGTCCGTACATGTCAATAATTGGTCATGGAAACCTCAAGACCGCATTGTTCATGCATGTTCGAACAATGATAACATGAATAAACGCAACCCAAAATGTGCAGTACCCCTGCATGTACTGACCATATGCCTTAGTGGGAAAAGAGGTAATTCGTTGAGGAGGAGAAACCAAACGGTCGTCTCCAATTTACAATGTGTATTCCATACTTCATGGATCTCGATAGTCCAAAGTAGGAAAATCCTTCGCCGCACTAACCCGTGTGACGAATACATTGATATCCATTGAGCTCCAAGAGCTCCAACAAGATTGTTATAATTTCCATGGATGTCGAATAATGCAAGGAAGGGGTTGTAGCATGGCTCATGCCATATCACCCTTAGAATAAGACAAATGTCAAACGACAGAGTTTAATGTAATCATTTCCGATAACTAAGATAAGGTAGGGTGTCATGGACACCAAAGAACCAGCCCATGTACAAGAAATCTAATAATGTTGAGGAAAATCCTCCATGAGCGGCCAACAAGTTTTTGTTTGCTTTCGATGACTAGTCTCAAAGGACTCGTGTTATAAACCGAATGCTAGGTGTGAATAATACAGGTGGTCCTCCTGTATCGTAGAGTGCTATAGTAACCATCCCGGTTAGTTTTCTACTAGATAGAAACTTGAACAACTTAAGAATTTCGAATGGATAGTGATCGTTAGCTTGACCCGCAGAGCCCACCAGGATTCCCCATGCACTACAATTTGTTATTACGTGGGCCCCCGTAATAATAAATTGTCTTGCATGGTCACCCTAGCATTCTCTCGTTCAAAACATGTGACAACCCTCACTAAACCAGGTATCCGTATAATTTGATTAATAATTAATTATTGCTTAATTACTGTGCTTGCTTGAACTTGTGAATAAACTGCTACTTGAACACTGATACATGTACTTACTTGTATCATACTTTACTTGCTGTCACTACATTATTTACATGACTGAACCTTAGTGACAAACATGATGCACAAAAAGCACAGTAGCACTATAACGGATAACCTATTGAACATGCTGATAAAGCCAGCATCAGGCAAACACTGCCTCTAAGGCCTGTATGAGCCAGAAATATTTTGCTACACTAGTGGTGAGTGTAGGGATATAAGGGTTGTAGAACTGCGTCTCTAGGAATAAGTCACAATGACTGGATGTGCCTAAAACGTACTCTAAGTACAAAACTCAGCACTTTACATAACAATTCAGCTTTTAGCTAACTAATAAAGTGCCAAAACATGAGAAAAATATTACTAGACACTTTCCAAAGTGTCAGAGATGAGTTGTGTCAGTAAAAAGGGTATTAACGACACTTTAAGCCTTGTTAAGCACTTTAACGGATTACTATCCAACCGAACAACCGGACTATACCCGAAACATGAAAATATTGTTATTTTCATTATTTATCTTTTTCTGAGCTAGTTAGGGTCCCTGAATACCCCAACACCCGTCATAACACACGACACACAACTAACCAAGTTAACTACTTAACTAACTTGGTTTAACCTAACTAATACCTAACTAACTAGTTGGAATCGGACCAAGACCCCCCCCCCCTCTCTAACCGTCCCCAACTAGATGGGGACACACCTTGTACTAACTTGATTTGTTTAATCTCTTATGCTTAGTATCAAGAAGACATGGTGACCATTGGTTAATACTCTTGAAAATTTGTCTATAAGATTAAGCTTAAACACACATGAACATTATCATCACACTCACACAACTCACAACTAAACTCTCTCTCCCTCTTCTTGCTCCTCACGGCCGAGAACAACAACAACCATCCATCCATCCTTCGATCTTGTTCAAGCCATTCCAACATCATACAAGCTTCAAGGATCACGTATTAGGAGGCTTGGTGCACTCGGAGTTTGAAGGACCTCTTTATCTTGCTTTTATCCACGCGTTTTTCGTCTAGATTCTTCCCTAGCCTCGAGCTAGTGGTATGTTACTTAAATCACCTTCTTGAACCATTCTAAAGTGGTTAATACGATTTGTAACGGTTAAAACTCGAAATCTTACAAGGTGATACTTTAAAGTCTACTAAAAATACTATAAGTGTTGGATAATAGCTCATATGTTGTGTAAATGTTGTAGTAATTGAAATTTGTGATTATTTAGACCCGATCTATGTTGTGGTAGCTCGGATCATCATTTAACCCGGTTTAGTCATGATCTTGGGTTATGACATAAAGCTTGTTTAAGCATAACAAGGGTTAGAAGATGAAACTCTACCACACAAGAATCATGAACTTGTGTAAAAATGTTTTAGTTTGTACAATAGTGTTTAAAACTAGTAGATCTACGTATCTACAAGCGGTATTTTCAAAGAACCAAGCGTTAAAGAAATCATACTTTAAAAGACGGATCTTACACTAACAAGAATGGTTTTTAGAACACACAAGAGTGTAAACGCTTGTGTAACACAAAGTTTCGACAAAATGACTATTTTTGGAAAAGATGACGAGAAGTTGTAAAGATGGAATTTCTTTAAAAACGAGGTTTTTACAAAATCGGATTGTTTTATATAAAGATCCACTAAAAGTAATGAGATTTACTTCACAGTTTGGATAAACCACAAGTTCATGAAGTTTATGCGATTTATATACATATTTTGACTAGTTTGTGATTTGAACATTGTTTTGGTTGATTGAGAAAATTGTTGGTTGATTTATAAAAGAAAATGATACGCTTGAAAGCGTGGCCACCTCCAGTTACAGAGGAAACTCTGGCGAAATTTTTCTAAAAACCGAACACTTGGAATTATTTTCACTATAAGTGTTAGAGATACTTGTCGACTTGTTTTCAAACTATGAATTTCGCCACGGCTTTATTTATAAAATATCGGAGGTGGGATTTCACAAAATAAAACGTGATACATAAATATATTTAGTATATATTTTTCACAACATCACTTGTATAAGTGTTTATGATTATTTTGTGAACTACGTAAATATTATTTTTAGAGTAAAAATAATATTACTAAGTATTATTTTGGGGAAAATCACATGTATGAAAATATAATATTTTTGAGAAGAATATTCATATTTTGAAGTGGAAATAAAATATATTAAGTGAGACTTAATAGTGTAATCTGAATGTTACGAACACACATGTATTGAATCCCCCATCCTTGGGAAGGAAAATAACTACCAAGTATACAGAATGTAAACACGAAATAGTTGCCTAACTATTTCCCAAAAACTTAAACCATAAAGCTAAGGCACGGCCGTCCGTCTAATAGAGTTAGCACGTGTAGGTCGTCATACAGCTGATTGATTTGGAGGCATACTTGGTAGAGACGCACCACTGTGAGTTCATGTCCCCCTTTTCTCTAACTGTTTTCAGTTTTCTTAACTGCGGGGGTGAAATACATGTTACTTTGATTATAAGTACATTATACATGGTATGGTTAGCATAAGGAGGTTTATTACTTAGATCATGTGAGTGGGTAGGCAGAAACTGGAGGCCATTAATCCTCATTGTAGGACCGAGGGACGTAAGCGGTAGATCTATCTGGGTGTAGCGAGCCCAACTCTAGGCCTAACAGAACGGACCTCTGGGAGGCCCAACAGAACGGACCTTGGAGTGACTTTGTACCCAACGCTAAATCTGCTAGGTTTGAGTCTTCCTACTTCCACTTCACATATATCAATGGCCTTGCAAACCATTGGTGATCTCTTTTTCCTTATTTACTACATACCAAGACTATTTTTATACTCACAAAGGTTTACTTACTCACTTACACATGAACTCGCTCAACATTATTGTTGATTTTTCAACTTACATGTATTTCAGGAAATTAAAGATCTGGCGCGGTATGTTATGTTTTCCCGCTGCATAAGGGTTCCAAGGTCATCCCAGTTTAGGAAATGTGACTCTTTCCTGGACAAGTCACAAATCTTAAACTGCGTTTATTTCATGTCGGTGTTTATGTTATTCAAGACAATGTTTTATGTTATGAGGTTGTAAGTCTCTAAGACAATGTTGTGTTACTCTGGTTTTAGAACTTAATCAAATGGATGATCTTGCATGATTTTATTTCATATAGCTTTGTTATGGTTAAGCTATGGTATTAAGAAGTCACACCAAAATAACCACGCTTCCGCAAAGCCAGGGTGTGACAGCTTGGTATCAGAGCTCTGATCATAGCGAACTAGGATTCCTTTTCGAGTCTAGACTATGATCACTAGGGCTCTCACGAAAACATTTTTCTGCATACCACTTAAGTCCAGATCCAAAACTTTTTACAAAAAAATGTTGAGCACATTTTATTATTTATAGGCTCAGTCTAGAAGGGCTGAGGCTCGGTCTGAGAGGCCGAGGCTCGGTCTGAGAGATCGAGGTAGTTGGCTAGTTGGACTAGGAAGAGTAGGCTCAGTCTTGGAGGCTGAGGCTCGGTATTGGAGACCGAGGCTCGGTCTGAGAGATCGAGGTAGTTGGCTAGTTGGACTAGGAAGAGTAGGCTCAGTCTTGGAAGCTGAGGCTCGGTATTGGAGACCGAGGCTCGATCTAAGAGGTCGAGGTAGATGATGGAGCAGTCTTAGAGACTGGGAGAAATTGGCTAGTGGGACTAGGAGAATGATTTGAATGCTTACTTGGTGACTTATGTGATTATTTGATTGTATGATTGACTGTTCGTGCATGTTGTGTTTATGTTACAGACATTATGGACACCTCTGGCACTGGTGATTCAGACACCACAGGACCTAGACCTATAGTATCGGACGACCTAGAGTCTTCTGAGCGTGAGGTTCACACATCCGACGTTATGAGCACGGACGAGGATGATTTCCAGCCCTTTGCCTTACCTGATGGTGCTGATGAGCTCGCTGATGGCCCTTTGGCCGGGGACCTACCGCTAGTGGAGATCCCTGCTCCCATACCCTTAGCTGTTTATCCTGCCTATGATTTGCTTCTCGACGCCGACGATGATGACGACGTCGATCTTTTTGATGACGAGCCTTTGGAGGATGAGGTTCAGGGCGAGGCCCTTCTTGCTGCTGGTGATCTTTTGATGATCGCAGATGCTCCCGCCGAGGAGCCTCCTGCTCACTCTCCGGTCCCAGACTCTTTCGAGTCTGTGGCCTCCGCACCTTCACATACTCAGAGTGCGCAGCACTTTTCTCATGGATCGGATCCCGACCAGGCATCCTCTGTTGCCCCTATTCCTAGTTTTACTTTTGACCACGAGGATGTGGAGGATTCCGATCCTGTCTTTCCCCCAGGATTCGACCCAGATGAGGATATAGAGTATATACCCATGGATCAGCCTATGGAGGATCCAGTCGACCCAGTTGATCCCATCGACCCTGAGTTTGATTTTGAGATGGCCTTTGATGAGCCCGAGCAGCCACTAGACCCTGCTCCTGACCCAGTACTTGAGCATGACCCAGTTCATGCTGACGCACCTATCATTGAGCCTGTCATTGCTGACCCACCTATTGATGATCCCCCTATAGATGCTCCATTGTTGGAGGGCGATCATGTCTTTGTGGCTGATCATGTTGATCCCCCACTCATTGCTGATGCACCAGTTGACCCTCTTGTTGTACCTCACCATGATCCTATGCCAGCCCAGTTTGATCGTGCGCTTTTTGAGGCACGGATCGACCCCTGAGACGAGCACGCCCAGTGTGGGTGGATTCCGGCTGATGACGAGGTCCCACCTTTTCCCCCACAGATCCCTGATACACATCACATTGATACTTCCTTTTCATTTCCTCAGTTTACACCTCCAGCACGAGCTGGAGAAGGTTCTTCGGCACACCCTTTTGGGCATGTACCAGTATCTATCCCTGCTATACCACCATCTGCTACTTTTCCCACTGTTTCTCCATTTCATGTGGCACCTTTTGATCCCACCAGTGAGCCGTTCCTTTGGGCACCACACTCTGCTATGCCACCTACTGACCCCTACCATTCTTTCCACATGGGGTATACTATCGAGGACGTTTTGATGTCTTTTGTCGCCCAGCACGAGGCACACACACACAGCGCATTCAGGAGCTTGAGAGAGCTCAGCCGCCGCCGTGTCCGTGCCAGGGTCAGACCCACTCTCCGTTGCAGCCCTCTCGACCTGTTCCACCAGACTATGCTGCACGCCTCTTTGCTCTGGAGCAGCAGGTTGCTTCATTCTTACGCACCCAGAGAGCCATGGAGGAGGACTGGCTCCATTTGCGCCGCTTGTTTTACACTCACTTTCCCCCTCCTCCACCGCCATCCGTGTAGAGCTCTTCAGTACCGTATAGGTAGACATTGGTGAGAAGACGGCGAATGCTTTTGACTGCACAGCATTTTTGGAGACTACATTTGATTCTGGCTTTTGTTGACATGTATTTGATGTATTGACACTGATTCGATATGATTTTTGGACTAGGGTGATGTAGCCCATAGTCGACTGATGTTGTATGACACTGTGATGTACTTGTACGCTTACTATGTGGTCTCGATATATGGCAATCGCAGTATTCTCATCATACTTGATGCTTGATTTGGTTATTTGTATTTTAGGACATGGGATGTTGTGTGATTGATGTTTGTGACATGGGATGTTGTGTGATTGATATGATTATAACATGAGATGTTATGTACTATTACTATTACTATCGTTATATACATACGCTAAATTATGACCTGACTTACGTATTATAACATGAGATCTTTACTATGGCCTGACCAACGTAAACACATCTTTTAGAAGATGCCTTCATCTGCTTTACCCCTGAAACCTTTGAATGTGTTCCATGACTTATCACATGTGGTACCCTACATGGTCACTCCGGAGTTCAAGCGGATTGAACGTTTCATTTGGGGATTAGCTCCTCAAATCATAAGCATGGTAACCTCATCCAAGCCTGCGACCATTACTGAGGCGATCGATTTGAGCGTAGCTCTCACTGAGGAGGCTATTCGCCTGAACAAGTTTGATGAGATCAAGACGAAGAAGGCAGAGACTCACGTCGAGTCATCAGGAGGTAACAAACGGAAGTTCTCGAACTTCAAGCAGGGCGCCAGTGTGGTGGTTAAGAAAGGAGGATCAAACACGCCAGCTCAGGTTACAGCTGGTAGAGGGAAGAAAGGAAAGGGATACATGGGCACCCAACCCAAGTGCAACGACTGCCAACGCCACCATTCTGGTCGTTGCGGGCCAAAAGTATGCGAAGCATGTGGGAAACGTGGCCACTTGAAGGACACTTGTTGGGCCACTGCTGGTCAGGGAGGCCAGGGAGGATTCGGAAACAGAAATAACAACCGGGGTGGGAATGGAAATCGCCCACAAGGAAACTATGGAGGTAACGAGAATCGAGGCAACAATGCTAACCAAGCGGGCGCCGTGAATCGTAATCAGAGGAATGATCAAGCTAGTGGAAACGGGCAAAGACTTGGATGCTTTAACTGCGGTGATATCGGGCATTTTAAGAAGAACTGCCCAGAGTTAAACCAAGCACGTGGAAGAGTGTTCCAAATCGAAGCAAGGGAAGCGCGCCAGGACCCCAATGTCGTTACCGGTACGTTCCCTGTAAATCAATGCTATGCATCCGTTTTATTTGATACTGGTGCCGATTATAGCTTCGTGTCACTAGAATTTAAGAATATGCTTGGGTTAGCCGCTAATAAGTTAGATATTCCCTACTCAATCGAATTGGCTAATGGGAAGTTAGTAGAAGCCAACGAAGTCATCAGAGGTTGTGTGATCGAATTAGGAGAGCGTGAGTTTGCTTTGGACCTACTACCAGTTCAGTTGGGAAGCTTCGACGTGGTGGTAGGAATGGATTGGTTATCAGGCAACAAGGCGGAGATAGTTTGCCACGAAAAGGTCGTTCGTATCCCAACCAAAGATGGCGAAACAATTGTGGTTCACAGGGAGAAGCCTGATACGCCATTGAGGATTATCAGCTGCCTGAAAGCGCGAAAGTGTTTGCAGAAGGGATGTGTTGCCTTCCTGGCACACATTGTGGATAAGAAGGCTGCTGAGCCAAGAATCGAAGACATCCCTGTAGTGAGGGAATATCCAGAAGTCTTCCCAGAAGACTTACCTGGACTGCCACCTCAGAGGCAAGTAGATTTCCGCATCGATTTAGTTCCAGGCGCCGCGCCCGTGGCTAAGGCACCTTATAGACTTGCTCCGTCTGAGATACAGGAACTGTCGACACAGCTTCAAGAACTGTTAGACAAGGGTTTTATCCGACCAAGCTTCTCGCCTTGGGGAGCTCCGGTCCTGTTTGTCAAGAAGAAGGACGGTAGTTTTCGTATGTGCATCGACTACCGGGAGCTGAACAAGCTGACGATCAAGAATAGATATCCTCTGCCAAGAATCGATGATCTATTCGATCAGTTGCAAGGCTCAAGCTTTTATTCAAAGATCGATCTTCGATCTGGATACCATCAGTTAGGGATACAAGAGGAGAGTATCCCGAAGACAGCCTTCAGAACTCGTTATGGACACTACGAGTTCCTTGTTATGCCGTTTGGTTTGACAAACGCACCTGCAGTCTTTATGGATTTGATGAATAGAGTTTGTAAGCCGTACTTGGACAAGTTCGTGATTGTTTTTATCGACGACATCTTGATCTATTCAAGAACAAAGGCCGAGCACGAACAGCATCTAAGAGCTATTTTGGAGCTGCTGAAGAAGGAACAGTTGTATGCCAAATTCTCCAAGTGCGAATTTTGGCTACGTGAAGTCCAATTCCTTGGACACGTGGTGAATGGAGATGGAATCCACGTGGATCCAACAAAGATCGAAGCGATCAAGAATTGGGAAACGCCAAAGACGCCAACCGAGATTCGACAATTCTTGGGTTTGGCTGGCTACTATCGAAGGTTCATTGAGGATTTTTCGAAGATCGCTCAACCATTGACGCTCCTCACCCAGAAAGATAAGAAGTTTGATTGGGGAATCAAACAGGAAGAAGCGTTCCAGATACTGAAGGATAAGCTCTGCAATGCGCCAATCTTAGCACTACCGGAAGGTACAGATGATTTTGTGGTATACTGTGACGCTTCGCGTCAAGGATTAGGTTGTGTGTTGATGCAACGCCAAAAGGTTATTGCTTAGGCATCGCGTCAACTGAAAGTGCACGAAAAGAACTATACCACCCATGATTTGGAGCTTGGCGCAGTGGTTTTTGCATTAAAGATCTGGAGACACTACCTTTATGGTACAAAGTGTACAATCTTTACAGATCACAAGAGCCTACAACACATATTCAACCAGAAGGAGTTGAATATGAGACAAAGACGATGGGTTGAGTTGCTAAACGATTACGACTGCGAAATAAAGTATCATCCAGGGAAGGCGGATGTAGTCGCCGATGCCCTAAGTCGAAAGGAGAGGATCAAGCCCATAAGGGTTAGGGCTTTAGAAATGATTATCCGAACCGATCTTTCCTTGCGCATTCGTGCCGCGCAGAAAGAAGCTCTCAAGGAAGGAAACCTTGAAGAAGAATATCTCCGTGGGATGGAGAAGCTACTGGTACCAAACGAGGAAGGAACGTTATGTTTTGAGAAAAGGATTTGGGTTCCTCTGTTTGGTGGTTTAAGGGAAGTTATTTTCGATGAAGCTCACAAGTCACGCTACTCTATCCATCCGGGAGCGGATAAGATGTACCAAGATCTCAAAGATTATTATTGGTGGCCTAGGATGAAAGGCGATGTTGCTGTTTATGTGAGCAAATGTTTAACATGCGCTAAGGTTAAAGCGGAATACCAGAAACCTTCAGGACTTCTGCAACAACCAGAGATTCCCAAGTGGAAATGGGAACAAATCTCCATGGATTTTATTACGAAATTGCCAAGAACGCCAAGAGGCAATGACACTATTTTGGTAATAGTGGATCGATTAACAAAGTCAGCACACTTCTTACCTATCAGAGAGAAGGATAATACGAGCAAATTGGCTGAAATTTACATGAGAGAGATCGTCGCGCGCCATGGAGTACCTCTCTCAATCATCTCTGATAGAGACGGAAGGTTTGTGTCAAGGATATGGCAATCCTTCCAAGAAGCCTTTGGCTCACAATTAAATCTGAGCACTGCGTTTCATCCGTAAACTGACGGTCAAAGCGAGCGAACGATACAGACTTTGGAAGACATGCTGAGAGCGTGTGTTATGGATTTGGGCGGTAGCTGGGACAAACATTTGCCTTTGGTCGAATTTTCGTACAACAACAGCTACCACACCAGTATTGGTGTCACGCCATTTGAAGCCCTTTACGGACGCAAGTGCCGATCACCCTTATGTTGGGCTGACGCAGGTGATAGGCAGCTTGCTGGTCCCGAAATCGTCCAAGAGACGACAGACAAGATTGCGCAGATTCTTAAACGCATCGAAGCAGCTCGCCACAGACAGAAGGCCTATGCGGATCCAAACCGGAAACATGTGGAATTCCAAGTTGGAGAGATGGTGTTATTGAAAGTTTCACCCTGGAAGGGTGTGGCACGCTTCGGAAAGCGTGGGAAGTTAAATCCGCGCTAGGGGTGTGCATGGGTCGGTTTGGGTCGGTTTTTACTATTAACCATAACCATAACCGCTAGTTCGGTTATGGAGTTTTGGTAACCATAACCATAACCAAACTTCGGTTATGGTTAATCGGTTATGAAGTCGGTTATGGTTCGGTTTTGGTTAATTTCGGTTACCTAACCAAGCAAGGTTTGAAATAAATAGGGTTGTGCACGATTTGAACTTAGCTTGAGCCTATTTTATAAGATAACGAAGACTAAACTTTTTGGTTAAACTACCGATTTAGAGTACTTTTTAATATGGTAATTCTCAAACAAAAACAATTATGGCCATAACACCTTAGTTCTTTATCAAAATAAATGACATCTATATCAAGATCATTTTGTTACTAACATACTTTTATCTTAGTAAAAACCCTCTATATGGTTTTGTAAAACACAAATCTATTATATAAAGTTAACATCACAACTTCGGTTCGGTTTCGGTTATATTCGGTTAACCAAAGCTTCATAACCATAACCATAACCGATTGAGCGGTTATACAAAGTTTCATAACCATAACCATTGGTTATATTGGTTATCGGTTATTAGTGGTTCGGTTATGTCGGTTATGGTTCGGTTATCGGTTATGGTGGTTAATTTGCTCACCCCTAATCCGCGCTACATTGCTCCTTTCAGAGTTTTGGAAAGAATAGGACTAGTAGCATACAAGTTGGACCTACCTGCTGAACTCCATTCTGTTCACGATACATTTCATGTATCCAACCTGAAGAAAAGTCCAACTCAAGATGACATTGCCATTCCCATCGACGAGATTCATGTTGACGACACGCTCCATTTCGTTGAAGAACCGGTAGAGGTTACGGATTGGAAAGTAAACAAGACCCGCCGGAGCAGTGTCAAGCTCGTCAAAGTTCGTTGGAATGCCAGACACGGTCCTGAGTACACCTGGGAGCGTGAGGACCGGATGAAAGAGAAATACCCCCACCTTTTTCCTAAGAACCCTGCATCTACAAGCAGAACTTAAATTTCGGGACGAAATTTATTTAACGAGGGGAGAATGTGACAACCCTCACTAAACCAGGTATCCGTACAATTTGATTAATAATTAATTATTGCTTAATTACTGTGCTTGCTTGAACTTGTGAATAAACTGCTACTTGAACACTGATACATGTACTTACTTGCATCATACTTTACTTGCTGTCACTACATTATTTACATGACTGAACCTTAGTGACAAACATGATGCACAAAAAGCACAGTAGCACTGTAACGGATAACCTATTGAACATGCTGATAAAGCCAGCATCAGGCAAACACTGCCTCTAAGGCCTGTATGAGCCAGAAATATTTTGCTACACTAGTGGTGAGTGTAGGGATATAAGGGTTGTAGAACTGCGTCTCTAGGAATAAGTCACAATGACTGGATGTGCCTAAAACGTACTCTAAGTACAAAACTCAGCACTTTACATAACAATTCAGCTTTTAGCTAACTAATAAAGTGCCAAAACATGAGAAAAATATTACTAGACACTTTCCAAAGTGTCAGAGATGAGTTGTGTCACTAAAAAGGGTATTAACAACACTTTAAGCCTTGTTAAGCACTTTAACGGATTACTATCCAACCGAACAACCGGACTATACCCGAAACATGAAAATATTGTTATTTTCATTATTTATCTTTTTCTGAGCCAGTTAGGGTCCCTGAATACCCTAACACCCGTCATAACACACGACACACAACTAACCAAGTTAACTACTTAACTAACTTGGTTTAACCTAACTAATACCTAACTAACTAGTTGGAATCGGACCAAGACCCCCCCCCCCTCTCTAACCGTCCCCAACTAGAGGGGGACACACCTTGTACTAACTTGATTTGTTTAATCTCTTATGCTTAGTATCAAGAAGACATGGTGACCATTGGTTAATACTATTGAAAATTTGTCTATAAGATTAAGCTTAAACACACATGAACATTATCATCACACTCACACAACTCACAACTAAACTCTCTCTCCCTCTCCTTGCTCCTCACGGCCGAGAACAACAACAACCATCCATCATTCGAACTTGTTCAAGCCATTCCAACATCATACAAGCTTCAAGGATCACGTATTAGGAGGCTTGGTGCACTCGGAGTTTGAAGGACCTCTTTATCTTGCTTTTATCCACGCGTTTTTCGTCTAGATTCTTCCCTAGCCTCGAGCTAGTGGTATGTTACTTAAATCACCTTCTTGAACCATTCTAAAGTGGTTAATACGATTTGTAACGGTTAAAACTCGAAATCTTACAAGATGATACTTTAAAGTCTACTAAAAATACTATAAGTGTTGGATAATAGCTCATATGTTGTGTAAATGTTGTAGTAATTGAAATTTGTGATTATTTAGACCCGATCTATGTTGTGGTAGCTCGGTTCATCATTTAACCCGGTTTAGTCATGATCTTGGGTTATGACATAAAGCTTGTTTAAGCATAACAAGGGTTAGAAGATGAAACTCTACCACACAAGAATCATGAACTTGTGTAAAAATGTTTTAGTTTGTACAATAGTGTTTAAAACTAGTAGATCTACGTATCTACAAGCGGTATTTTCAAAGAACCAAGCGTTAAAGAAATCATACTTTAAAAGACGGATCTTACACTAACAAGAATGGTTTTTAGAACACACAAGAGTGTAAACGCTTGTGTAACACAAAGTTTCGACAAAATGACTATTTTTGGAAAAGATGACGAGAAGTTGTAAAGATGGAATTTCTTTAAAAACGAGGTTTTTACAAAATCGGATTGTTTTATATAAAGATCCACTAAAAGTAATGAGATTTACTTCACAGTTTGGATAAACCACAAGTTCATGAAGTTTATGCGATTTATATACATATTTTGACTAGTTTGTGATTTGAACATTGTTTTGGTTGATTGAGAAAATTGTTGGTTGATTTATAAAAGAAAATGATACGCTTGAAAGCGTGGCCACCTCCAGTTACAGAGGAAACTCTGGCGAAATTTTTCTAAAAACCGAACACTTGGAATTATTTTCACTATAAGTGTTAGAGATACTTGTCGACTTGTTTTCAAACTATGAATTTCGCCACGGCTTTATTTATAAAATATCGGAGGTGGGATTTCACAAAATAAAACGTGATACATAAATATATTTAGTATATATTTTTCACAACATCACTTGTATAAGTGTTTGTGATTATTTTGTGAACTACGTAAATATTATTTTTAGAGTAAAAATAATATTACTAAGTATTATTTTGGGGAAAATCACATGTATGAAAATATAATATTTTTGAGAAGAATATTCATATTTTGAAGTGGAAATAAAATATATTAAGTGAGACTTAATAGTGTAATCTGAATGTTACGAACACACATGTATTGAATCCCCCATCCTTGGGAAGGAAAATAACTACCAAGTATACAGAATGTAAACACGAAATAGTTGCCTAACTATTTCCCAAAAACTTAAACCATAAAGCTAAGGCACGGCCGTCCGTCTAATAGAGTTAGCACGTGTAGGTCGTCATACAGCTGATTGATTTGGAGGCATACTTGGTAGAGACGCACCACTGTGAGTTCATGTCCCCCTTTTCTCTAACTGTTTTCAGTTTTCTTAACTGCGGGGGTGAAATACATGTTACTTTGATTATAAGTACATTATACATGGTATGGTTAGCGTAAGGAGGTTTATTACTTAGATCATGTGAGTGGGTAGGCAGAAACTGGAGGCCATTAATCCTCATTGTAGGACCGAGGGACGTAAGCGGTAGATCTATCTGGGTGTAGCGAGCCCAACTCTAGGCCCAACAGAACGGACCTCTGGGAGGCCCAACAGAACGGACCTTGGAGTGACTTTGTACCCAACGCTAAATCTGCTAGGTTTGAGTCTTCCTACTTGCACTTCACATATATCAATGGCCTTGCAAACCATTGGTGATCTCTTTTTCCTTATTTGCTACATACCAAGACTATTTTTATACTCACAAAGGTTTACTTACTCACTTACGCATGAACTCGCTCAACATTATTGTTGATTTTTCAACTTACATGTATTTCAGGAAATTAAAGATCTGGCGCGGTATGTTATGTTTTCCCGCTGCATAAGGGTTCCAAGGTCATCCCAGTTTAGGAAATGTGACTCTTTCCTGGACAAGTCACAAATCTTAAACTGCGTTTATTTCATGTCGGTGTATATGTTATTCAAGACTATGTTTTATGTTATGAGGTTGTAAGTCTCTAAGACAATGTTGTGTTACTCTGGTTTTAGAACTTAATCAAATGGATGATCTTGCATGATTTTATTTCATATAACTTTGTTATGGTTAAGCTATGGTATTAAGAAGTCACACCAAAATAACCACGCTTCCGCAAAGCCAGGGTGTGACAAAACAAACGATCAGTCGAAGAAAGGACACTACTGTTTATATACCCTTAACATAGAAGGGACCTTCGTGATGGTCCACATGCTCACGCCCATTGTCATTATTCGTGAAAGGGCACAACATTAGACGTAATAGAAATAAGGGAATTCGTAATAATAGCAACCGGAGGGGCACCTTTCAGATGAGTACTTCATCTTCCTTGTCTGGACGAGAGTGTCATCAATTCACGATTAGTATGAGCCTTAGGGACCTCGTCCCACTAGTAGAGTTGTTGTCCAAGGCTGCCACCTCCGCCTCGTCGTCACTACCGAAGCCGGACATATACCATCCGAGGGAAAACAACCATCTTCCATGGGATCAATGCTTTTGGGTCTCTCTCAGGGACGACGCCCGCCATAAGCTTCGTAATAGACGCGAGGTCGTCATTCTCATCGCATGAGTCAAGTGTAATAATAGGATTCGCAGTCGAAGTTATTTTCGTTCATGGCAAAATATTCCGTACAACACATATATAAATACATTATATATATAATCACTAAATCTCATGTTATTTTTGTTCTCGTGTTTCACATGTAATTCCTAGTGTTTCGAGCTATTCCTTATAGACTAAACATGTATTGATCCGTATCTGTTGCTTATGATTGAGCTCGCGTGATAGATCCTCATGTTATCGTGACACAATGAAAACCTTTTGTCATACTTTTGAAATCATTTGTGTATTGTTATCGACTTTGTTTTCAGGTGAGAGCCCTTGGTGATTGTAGACCAAACTTTATAAAAGTTTGTCCCCGGTCTCTGATACCAATCTGTCACACCCTGCTAGTAGCGGAAGCGTATTGTGTGTGACGTAAGAAAGGTAATCATTGCATCCAATCATGTATCACCGACTCGAGACTTGTTTCCTGAAATACATGTAGTTTTAAAAAGTCAACAAAAGTTGAGCGAGTTCATGCAGTTTTTGTTATCATATGTAATCGTAGTATTCATGAAAATGAGATCTCGTAATCGTAGTATTCATGAAAATGAAATCTTGTAATCGTAGTATTCATGAAAATGAAATCTTGTTATCATAGTATTCATGAAAATGAAATCTTGTAATCAAGGTATTCATGAAAATGAAATCTTGTAATAATGGTATGTTCTGATTCATTCATGGAGTCTGTTAAGGATCTATCAGTGGGTAGCGAGCCCCCTGACATAATGCACCATAAGCAAAATAACCAAACCGAGAACACTTTGTCATCATTGGGATCACAAAAGCACTCCAGGGTATACCAACCAGGAGTGGGGCGTGCCTCAAGCCCAATAGATCTACACCTTTTGCACCTTGGTCACTAAGTGATTAATGGTTACTAATGTAGTTTCCCTACTTATGCACATTGATCATGCCATCTACTCCGTAACTAACATACCAATAGTTTTAGCATGTATTTCCCCTTGATGTTTTTGAAAACAAAACATTGAAAACAGTGAAAGGAGGGACATGAACTCACAAGTTTGCGTTCAGTGAAATATGATATCGAAGTGAGTGTCCGTACATGTCAATAACCTACATGTGTACTAATCTCGTTAGACACTAGGTCTTTTGGACCTCGTACAAGTTGTTCATCTTGAATTCTTTATTATGTTTTCGCTTGTCATCAGTAGAACACATTGTCTTTTAGAGCGTTGATAGCTCACTCGCTCGATTGTTATGTGTATTCATGTGTTCTATGTGTATTGGATTATATGCGAGCGGCTTTGAACTTATGTAATTGGACTTAACCCATGTTTCATTGTTATTGGGCCTAGCCCTAGTTTTCTTGTTATTGGGCCTAGCCCTAGTTTTCTAGTGAGTCCATTAAATATACTCTTGCAATTTTTACCAAAAATTCACCAAGCATGAAACTTAATAAGTTCGTTTTTCACGTGAAAATACTTGGTAACTTTTATAGTTTTCGACTTTCCGGATTCTTGTTTTTGACCACTTAGTTATGCGTTCGCTTTAGTGTCTAAAAATATGTTATTTTTAGACTCGACATTGTAGTAACTTGTTTACGATGTCGATACGCCCAAATTGTTGTCATCAAGTGTTATGTATTTCCATTTCGGCCATTTTATTTAATTGTCCGATTTCACTAGCATTTCTTGGACCATGTATGAACATGTATGTATATTTATTTTGATCACCCTATAGGTATCTAATACATACACATATATAGCACACATCCCATGCACTTAGCAAGTTTCCAAAAATATATAATTTTTCTTACCAAAAATTATATTTACACATTGTTATATTTTTACTCATTTATTTTTGTAAAAATATAAGTTTAAGTTCAAAAAAGTTATTGAATATTTAAGACTTAAATATTCTCATTAGGTTTTCCAAAATGACGTTTATGACCACTAATCGCGTTTAACATTGTTAATCACCCTTTAATCCCCTCTTTAATTGCGATTAGATTTTTAGAAAAGTTCGCCATAGTTTCCCCTAAACTATGACGTTTCCCACGTTACAAAAACGCGTCTAAATCAACAATCAATTTCGAAACATCACTAAACTTATGTTTACATCACTAATCATACGTATTCCTTCAAAGATTCTTATGAGCATTATTTTGCTTAAACTTTCAAGTCTTCAAAGTTAACCATTTATTAAGTTATTTACTTACATAAACTTGATTGTAAATTGTTTTTCACTTTTAAAGATTCACACATCTTTATATAGAAATTCTCAAGACTTTTACATAACACTTTTGATAAGTAATATCACATGAACTTATTTTATGTCAAAAACCAAGTTCATTAGTGTTGTTAAAAGCCTTTTCTCATGGTTATTCTTGGTTTAATCTTTCAAGAATCACTAAATCAAGTTTATATATAAATGCTCATAATCTTTGAAGTTGATGATCTTTCTTGATTTAAACATAACTATGTTTAAATCACATATTTATGTTCATCATAATAATATGAACACAAATATAAAATACTACATAAAACTAACAACAAGATCATCATAATTATACACTATAAGCTACTAATCACAACAAAATTAACATAATCAACAAGATCACATGAACATATTAACACTAAACAACATAAATCAACACATAATATATTCATATTTAGTGTTTATTAGCTTTATGTTTAGGGTTTTTGATTATGTTTAACTTTAACTTCAAGATAATCAACTTGTACTTCTATGATTAACTAGTAATAAGAAGCATAAAAATTGTGTTTAGAAGACTCACAAAGTGCACAAGTTAAATAAGAAAATTAGAAGAAAGATAAGCTCCCAAGTGTGCTTCTAATGATCCTCCATGCTAAACCCTTGTGTAATGATCTTGTAAAGGCTATAATATGGTGGGAATGTGAAGTAATTGAAGGTTTGAAAGTGGTTGTGGGTGTGCTTGAGGCTGCCGTGAACAAGAGAAGAAATGGAGAAGGTTTCTTTGTTTGAACTTAAAAAAAAAAAAAAGAGATGATAGGATGTATAATGATTCAAGTATGGTGTTAGGGAAATTTTCAACATCAACTATCATCAAGACCATGCTTTCTTATCTTCTAATTTCACACAAGTATGGTGAGGCCTAAGGTGGCCTACCAAAATCGTAGGTAATGGGGGGTGTAAGATGTTTATGTTTTTTATTTTTATTTTATTAAATACTTAATCATGAGATATTTTGGTAATTAAATTAATTAGGATATTTAGTGTGTTTATGATAGTTTAGAGTTCTAAACAAACTCTAATTAGTTTACTAGGTTAGTGGGTATATAAGTTTTGAATGGTAAAAATACCACTAGTTCGCTCACCGGTTCGATCTCGGGTGATATACGAAAGATGAAATATAGTACCGGGAGCTATGGTTTTAAATTACCATTGATACTATGACATTTATTTAGGGTGATTACGACGCCAAAATATCGCTAACTAGCTCGCTAGCATTTTCGTTTGCTTGTTTCGTGACCAAAATTGTCGCCTACTAGTTCGTCGAACCGCTAACGGACTAGTTTAGCGCATAGCGACGTAACGCCGGAAACTTGTGATTCTGAATCTTCCGTTGATATCATCTTATTGTTTTAGTATGTTTTCATCAATTGACATTATTCCGAAGTCCCAGAAATGCTTTGTTATAAGCTCGGACGCATTAAAAAAACCATATTTTAAGCCGAAACGGACATTTTTGAGATTAGGACGTTATACTGGAAAGTCTTGTTTCTTGGCAAGACATGTTTTCACAATAATGTTTTCTTATATAAATAGACTTAGTTATGTTATCCGAGTGTCGTTTTTCAGTGTTTCGGTCTGATTTCACGGTTTGCTGGTATAAATAGTGTAACCGTGAATAGTGCACGCAGCACTTTCTACCAACACCTCTAGGACATTGTTTGTTTGGTTTCGCCATACGACGAAAACTAACATATGTTTTAGCTTTGTTTTCTTGTCCTAAGGCTGTTATCCAGTATACGACACAGTTACGTAATTAAATTACGCTAAATGCATGAGATTAAGAAATATAAATAGCGATTAGATTGTACGGAATTACCAGTTATTTGCCAGTTGTCACATTCTCCCCCTGTTAAAAAGAATTTCGTCCCGAAATTCAAGTTGAGCCACCCTTTGCATGGGTTTCTTAAACAAATGGGGATACTTTGCCTTAATCTGATCTTCACGTTCCCAAGTGTACTCGGGTCCGTGACGTGAATTCCAGCGGACCTTGATTAGTTCGATATTACTTCTCCTTGTCTTGTGGACCTTCCGGTCCATAACCTCAACGGGTTCTTCTGTAAACTGGAGCGTGTCGTCTACATGAATTTCATCCACTGGAATGATAACTGTATCAACGGTCGGACTTTTCTTGAGATTCGACACATGAAATGTGTCGTGTACATTACTGAGTTCCTCTGGCAGTTTCAACTTGTACGCGACAGTACCGATCTTTTCCAGAATCTCAAATGGTCCAATGTATCTCGGGTTTAGTTTTCCTCGTTTCCCGAATCTAGCTACGCCTTTCCAAGGTGAGACTTTCAGTAAGACTTTGTCTCCGACCTCGAAGGATAATGGTTTACGTCTTCTGTTCGCGTAGCTCTTTTGTCTGTCACGAGCCGCTTTGATACGGTCTCGTATTTTTGCTATCTTGTCAGTAGTCTCTTGGACTAGTTCAGGGCCAACGAGTTGTTTGTCTCCGACTTCCGCCCAACACAGCGGTGATCGGCACTTCCGTCCGTATAGTGCTTCGAATGGGGCGTCTTTAATGCTTGTGTGATAACTGTTATTATATGAGAACTCTACCAGCGGTAAATGATTATCCCAGTTTCCGCCCAAATCCATCACACAGGCACGAAGCATGTCTTCCAACGTTTGGATGGTTCGTTCACTTTGTCCATCGGTTTGCGGATGAAATGTTGTGCTCAGATCCCGACGAGATCCAAGCGATTCTTGAAATGATTGCCATATTCTTGACACAAAGCGACCATCAAGATCCGAGATTATCGAAATAGGCACTCCACGACGTGCCACAATCTCGTTGAGGTAGATTTCGGCTAACTTTGCGGTACTGTCTTTTTCAGGAATAGGTAGGAAGTGAGCCAACTTGGTTAATCGATCAACGATAACCCATATCATGTCATAACCTCGAGAGGTCCGTGGGAGTCTTGTAATGAATTCCATTGATATATGCTCCCATTTCCAAACAGGAATTTTGGGTTGTTGTAATAACCCAGATGGCTTTTGATATTCGGCCTTGACCTTTGCATAAATTAGGCATTTCCCAAACATAAGTCGCAATATCTCTTTTGAGATTAGGCCACTAGTAATATTCCTTTACATCCTGATACATCTTATCAGATCCTGGATGTATTGAATATTTTGACTTGTGTGCCTCATCCAGCACTAAGTCTCGCAATCCGCCAAAGTAAGGAATCTAGCTTCTTCCCATGAAATACCATGTGCCATCTTTGTTCTCTTCCAATTGTTTCTCTAATCCTCGCAAGGATTCTGCTTGAATGTTCTCCGGCTTTAGAGCTTCTAGTTGTGCATCGTGCACACGAGTAGTGAAGTTCGTCTGAATGGTTAACTCTAAAGCTCGTACTCGTAAAGTTTTGACCCGCTCTTTCCGGCTCAAAGCATCTGCCACAACATTTGCTTTGCCCAGATGGTACTTGATTTCACAGTCGTAGTCATTCAACAATTCTACCCATCGCCGTTGGCGCATGTTTAATGTTGAAGACTTTTATGGTATGCGAATATGGTATGCTTAGTACCATAAAGATAATGGCGCCAAATTTTTAAAGCGAATACCACTGCACCCAATTACAGGTCATGAGTGGTATAGTTCTTTTCATGAACTTTTAACTGCCGCGACGCGTACGCAATGACTTTTTCATGTTGCATTAACACGCAACCCAAACCTTGACGCGATGCATCACAGTACACCACGAAGTCATCGGTACCGTCTGGGAGTGATAAGATTGGCGCTTGACATAGTTTATCCTTAAGCAATTGGAATGCCGTTTCTTGTTTTTTTTTTCCAATCGAACTTTCTATCCTTTTGAGTGAGTGAGATTAGCGGCTGAGAAATTTTAGAAAAATTCTCAATGAATCTTCCATAGTATCCCGCTAAACCCAGAAATTGTCTTACTTCTGTTGGGGTCTTTGGAGTGTTCCAGTTCGTTATGGCCTCTATCTTAGCTGGATCAACATGTATTCCATTCTCGTTCACCATGTGGCCGAGCAATTGTACTTCGCGAATCCAAAACTCACATTTTGAGAACTTGGCATACAATTGTTCTTTCTTAAGCAACTCCAGAATAGTTCTTAAGTGTTGTTCGTGTTCCGCCTCTGTTCGTGAGTATATTAAAATGTCATCAATGGATACGATCACGAACTTGTAGAAGTATGGTTTACATACCCGATTCATCAAATCCATAAATACGGCGGGGGCGTTTGTTAAGCCGAAAGACATAACAAGGAACTCGTAATGCCTATAGCGAGTCCTAAACGCTGTCTTAGGAATGCTTTCCTCTTGAATCCTCAGTTGATGATATCCGGATACTAGATCAATCTTGGAATAAAAGTTGGAACCTTGTAATTGATCGAACAAGTCGTCGATCCTCGGTAAAGGATACCGATTCTTGATAGTTAGCATGTTTAGTTCCCTGTAATCTATTCTCCTCCGAAAGGTTCCATCCTTCTTCTTGACAAATAACATCGGAGCTCCCCAAGGCGAGAAACTCGGTCTAATAAATCCCTTGTCAAGCAGTTCCTGCAACTGAGTGAATAATTCTTGCAACTCCGAGGGTGCCAGTCTATATGGAGCTTTTGCCACCGGTGCCGTTCCTGGCACTGGGTCGATACGGAATTCCACTTGTCATTGTGAAGGTAGTTCCATCAAGTCTTCCGGAAAGACTTTGGGATATTCTTTCATTACAAGTATGCCTTCCACCTTGCGCTCCTCGGCCTTTTTTGTCAACCACATGGGTAAAAAAATGATACATCCTTTTCTCAGACTCTTCTGAGCCTTCATACAGTTGTTGATCAGCAGCCGTGTATCGTGTTTCTCTTCGTGCACCAAAAGATGTTCTCTCGTCAGACTGGGGGGAAAAAGGATAATAGTTTTCGCAACACAACTACTTCTGCTCGGTTGTCGGCCAACCAGTCTATGCCAGAAGTTAAGTCGTAACAATCTAATTGAATGAGTGAAAGGTCGTTACTGAATTTCCGTGCTCCAAGTTCGAGTGTGCATCCTTTGATGTCTTTCCTGACTTGACTAATTTACCATTGGCCAATCCTATTGAATGAGAGGACGACTAGTTTACTTGACTCGACCAAGCATACTTTGAATTTTATGGGGATGAAGCTAATACCGACACCGGCATTAAACAACACCGATGCAACGGGTCGGTTGATAGAAACGTATCAGCGACCCTTAATGACTTCACATGACTCCGCTAATTCCTCATTAGCTAACTTGATAGAGCAAGACTTGTTTAACCTACATGACTCTAATTCGTGTATATGCTTAGTATCTAAAGACACTAAGTTAAGCCGACGTTGGTATCCAAAGAATTGATACATGATGGTTGTAGAGTAGAGCATACCCCTAGTCTTGCTTATTCACTAGCTTGATTCATCCTTAGCCATCCATGCTCGTAGTGACCTCCTCGCCACAGTAAAAACCACTTCATTCATTCTTAAATATAACTAACTCATTAGTTTCTGTTTTGTGCCCAGTCTCACCACACTGCTACTCTTGTCACTTTTGCAAGTGCCCTCATGGTGAAAGTTTCACTTATCTCATTCAGAATTTTGACAAGTTATTAGTGTACTTCTTGATGTCAGCTTTGTATCTCAGGGCTAAACCCCAAATGTAGCGCTCCGTGCGTTTGAATTCGGGTGTTATCCAGTATGCAATAATCCTTGAGAGATCGTAGAGGCGTCGGGGGTAACCAACAACATTGGTTCTAATCATGATTGAATCCTAGAGTTCGGTTCCCAACCTTGGAATTTTCCCGCTAGCGAGCAATACTCCTCTCGTATAAGATCCTGGAGTTCTTCCAACGACATCCTCTTTGCTGTCTTACTCCTTATAGTTTGCACTTGGAGATTCCATCAAGTTAACGTCTCCCTCAACAGATGACTATTCATTTACCAAATCGTTTACTTATTAGCACATTTGCTAGCACGGTTAACTGACTCCATTGTCTTTATTTAGCGGACATAACTTACCGCACCTCTCGTATCGATGAGGTCTCGCCGCTTATAATCCGGAGATGCCTTAGAATTAAAATTTGGTGTGATTGCATCTCCAAGTGTGGCATTGCTACTCGTGCTCGTCCCACCGGAATTTGAACCACTTGAACTACTGGTACCATCAGTACCATCACTAG
Source organism: Helianthus tuberosus (assembly GCA_030545235.1). NCBI lineage: Eukaryota > Viridiplantae > Streptophyta > Magnoliopsida > Asterales > Asteraceae > Helianthus > Helianthus tuberosus. The sequence goes on along the minus strand of CM060442.1, from coordinate 124,659,609 downwards.
TGTCGACTCAGCAACCTCATCTTGTGTAATTTCCGCGACCTCATGTCGTTCCATAAAAACTTGAGTTCAACTTTAATAGTAGAGTGCTGATTAACTGGCCCTTCAGGGCGTAGATTTTCTTTTCGGCGCCATGTTATTTTTGATACATAGTATCAAAGGATATAGACTTGTATTTGAACAGATTTAGCCTACTATGCGTCTAATAATTAAGAATATAATTGGTCATGGAAACCTCAAGACCGCATTGTTCATGCATGTTCGAACAATGATAACATGAATAAACGCAACCCAAAATGTGCAGTACCCCTGCATGTACTGACCATATGCCTTAGTGGGAAAAGAGGTAATTCGTTGAGGAGGAGAAACCAAACGGTCGTCTCCAATTTACAACGTGTATTCCAACTTCATGGATCTCGATAGTCCAAAGTAGGAAAATCCTTCGCCGCACTAACCCGTGTGACGAATACATTGATATCCCTTGAGCTCCAAGAGCTCCAACAAGATTGTTATAATTTCCATGGATGTCGAATAATGCAAGGAAGGGGTTGTAACATGGCTCATGCCATATCACCCTTAGAATAAGACAAATGTCAAACGACAGAGTTTAATGTAATCATTTCCGATAACTAAGATAAGGTAGGGTGTCATGGACACCAAAGAACCAGCCCATGTACAAGAAATCTAATAATGTTGAGGAAAATCCTCCATGAGCGGCCAACAAGTTTTTGTTTGCTTTCGATGACTAGTCTCAAACGACTCGTGTTATAAACCGAATGCTAGGTGTGAATAATACAGGTGGTCCTCCTGTATCGTAGAGTGCTATAGTAACCATCCCGGTTAGTTTTCTACTAGATAGAAACTTGAACAACTTAAGAATTTCGAATGGATAGTGATCGTTAGCTTGACCCGTAGAGCCCACCAGGATTCCCCATGCACTACAATTTGTTATTACGTGGGCCCCCGTAATAATAAATTGTCTTGCATGGTCACCCTAGCATTCTCTCGTTCAAAACAAACAATCAGTCGAAGAAAGGACACTACTGTTTATATACCCTTAACATAGAAGGGACCTTCGTGATGGTCCACATGCTCACGCCCATTGTCATTATTCGTGAAAGGGCACAACGTTAGACGTAATAGAAATAAGGGAATTCGTAATAATAGCAACCGGAGGGGCACCTTTCAGATGAGTACTTCATCTTCCTTGTCTGGACAAGAGTGTCATCAATTCACGATTAGTATGAGCCTTAGGGACCTCGTCCCACTAGTAGAGTTGTTGTCCAAGGCCGCCACCTCCGCCTCGTCGTCACTACCGAAGCCGGACATATACCATCCGAGGGAAAACAACCATCTTCCATGGGATCAATGCTTTTGGGTCTCTCTCAGGGACGACGCCCGCCATAAGCTTCGTAATAGACGCGAGGTCGTCATTCTCATCGCATGAGTCAAGTGTAATAATAGGATTCGCAGTCGAAGTTATTTTCGTTCATGGCAAAATATTCCGTACAACACATATATAAATACATTATATATATAATCACTAAATCTCATGTTATTTTTGTTCTCGTGTTTCACATGTAATTCCTAGTGTTTCGAGCTATTCCTTATAGACTAAACATGTATTGATCCGTATCTGTTGCTTATGATTGAGCTCGCGTGATAGATCCTCATGTTATCGTGACACAATGAAAACCTTTTGTCATACTTTTGAAATCATTTGTGTATTGTTATCGACTTTGTTTTCAGGTGAGAGCCCTTGGTGATTGTAGACCAAACTTTATAAAAGTTTGTCCCCGGTCTTTGATACCAATCTGTCACACCCTGCTAGTAGCGGAAGCGTATTGTGTGTGACGTAAGAAAGGTAATCATTGCATCCAATCATGTATCACCGACTCGAGACTTGTTTCCTGAAATACATGTAGTTTTAAAAAGTCAACAAAAGTTGAGCGAGTTCATGCAGTTTTTGTTATCATATGTAATCGTAGTATTCATGAAAATGAGATCTCGTAATCGTAGTATTCATGAAAATGAAATCTTGTAATCGTAGTATTCATGAAAATGAAATCTTGTTATCATAGTATTCATGAAAATGAAATCTTGTAATCATGGTATTCATGAAAATGAAATCTTGTAATAATGGTATGTTCTGATTCATTCATGGAGTCTGTTAAGGATCTATCAGTGGGTAGCGAGCCCCCTGACATAATGCACCATAAGCAAAATAACCAAACCGAGAACACTTTGTCATCATTGGGATCACAAAAGCACTCCAGGGTATACCAACCAGGAGTGGGGCGTGCCTCAAGCCCAATAGATCTACACCTTTTGCACCTTGGTCACTAAGTGATTAATGGTTACTAATGTAGTTTCCCTACTTATGCACATTGATCATGCCATCTACTCCGTAACTAACATACCAATAGTTTTAGCATGTATTTCCCCTCGATGTTTTTGAAAACAAAACATTGAAAACAGTGAAAGGAGGGACATGAACTCACAAGTTTGCGTTCCGTGAAATATGATATCGAAGTGAGCGTCCGTACATGTCAATAACCTACATGTGTACTAATCTCGTTAGACACTAGGTCTTTTGGACCTCGTACAAGTTGTTCATCTTGAATTCTTTATTATGTTTTCGCTTGTCATCACTAGAACACTTTGTCTTTTAGAGCGTTGATAGCTCACTCGCTCGATTGTTATGTGTATTCATGTGTTCTATGTGTATTGGATTATATGCGAACGGCTTTGAACTTATGTAATTGGACTTAACCCATGTTTCATTGTTATTGGGCCTAGCCCTAGTTTTCTTGTTATTGGGACTAGCCCTAGTTTTCTAGTGAGTCCATTAAATATACTCTTGCAATTTTTACCAAAAATTCACCAAGCATGAAACTTAATAAGTTCGTTTTTCACATGAAAATACTTGGTAACTTTTATAGTTTTCGACTTTCCGGATTCTTGTTTTTGACCACTTAGTTATGCGTTCGCTTTAGTGTCTAAAAATATGTTATTTTTAGACTCGACATTGTAGTAACTTGTTTACGATGTCGATACGCCCAAATTGTTGTCATCAAGTGTTATGTATTTCCATTTCGGCCATTTTATTTAATTGTCCGATTTCACTAGCATTTCTTGGACCATGTATGAACATGTATGTATATTTATTTTGATCACCCTATAGGTATCTAATACATACACATATATAGCACACATCCCATGCACTTAGCAAGTTTCCAAAAATATATAATTTTTCTTACCAATAATTATATTTACACATTGTTATATTTTTACTCATTTATTTTTGTAAAAATATAAGTTTAAGTTCATAAAAGTTATTGAATATTTAAGACTTAAATATTCTCATTAGGTTTTCCAAAATGATGTTTATGACCACTAATCGCGTTTAACATTGTTAATCACCCTTTAATCCCCTCTTTAATTGCGATTAGATTTTTAGAAAAGTTCGCCATAGTTTCCCCTAAACTATGACGTTTCCCACGTTACAAAAACGCGTCTAAATCAACAATCAATTTCGAAACATCACTAAACTTATGTTTACATCACTAATCATACGTATTCCTTCAAAGATTCTTATGAGCATTATTTTGCTTAAACTTTCAAGTCTTCAAAGTTAACCATTTATTAAGTTATTTACTTACATAAACTTGATTGTAAATTGTTTTTCACTTTTAAAGATTCACACATCTTTATATAGAAATTCTCAAGACTTTTACATAACACTTTTGATAAGTAATATCACATGAACTTATTTTATGTCAAAAACCAAGTTCATTAGTGTTGTTAAAAGCCTTTTCTCATGATTATTCTTGGTTTAATCTTTCAAGAATCACTAAATCAAGTTTATATATAAATGCTCATAATCTTTGAAGTTGATGATCTTTCTTGATTTAAACATAACTATGTTTAAATCACATATTTATGTTCATCATAATAATATGAACACAAATATAAAATACTACATAAAACTAACAACAAGATCATCATAATTATACACTATAAGCTACTAATCACAACAAAATTAACATAATCAACAAGATCACATGAACATATTAACACTAAACAACATAAATCAACACATAATATATTCATATTTAGTGTTTATTAGCTTTATGTTTAGGGTTTTTGATTATGTTTAACTTTAACTTCAAGATAATCAACTTGTACTTCTATGATTAACTAGTAATAAGAAGCATAAAAATTGTGTTTAGAAGACTCACAAAGTGCACAAGTTAAATAAGAAAATTAGAAGAAAGATAAGCTCCCAAGTGTGCTTCTAATGATCCTCCATGCTAAACCCTTGTGTAATGATCTTGTAAAGGCTATAATATGGTGGGAATGTGAAGTAATTGAAGGTTTGAAAGTGGTTGTGGGTGTGCTTGAGGCTGCCGTGAATAAGAGAAGAAATGGAGAAGGTTTCTTTGTTTGAACTTAAAAAAAAAAAAGAGATGATATGATGTATAATGATTCAAGTATGGTGTTAGGGAAATTTTCAACATCAACTATCATCAAGACCATGCTTTCTTATCTTCTAATTTCACACAAGTATGGTGAGGCCTAAGGTGGCCTACCAAAATCGTAGGTAATGGGGGGTGTAAGATGTTTATGTTTTTTTTTTTTTTTTATTAAATACTTAATCATGAGATATTTTGGTAATTAAATTAATTAGGATATTTAGTGTGTTTATGATAGTTTAGAGTTCTAAACAAACTCTAATTAGTTTACCAGTTTAGTGGGTATATAAGTTTTGAATGGTAAAAATACCACTAGTTCGCTCACCGGTTCGATCTCGGGTGATATACGAAAGATGAAATATAGTACCGGGAGCTATGGTTTTAAAATACCATTGATACTATGACATTTATTTAGGGTGATTACGACGCCAAAATATCGCTAACTAGCTCGCTAGCATTTTCGTTTGCTTGTTTCGTGACCAAAACTGTCGCCTACTAGTTCGTCGAACCGCTAACGGACTAGTTTAGCGCATAGCTACGTAACGCCGGAAACTTGTGATTCTGAATCTTCCGTTGATATCATCTTATTGTTTTAGTATGTTTTCATCAATTGACATTATTCCGAAGTCCCGGAAATGCTTTGTTATAAGCTCGGACGCATTAAAAAAACCCATATTTTAAGCCGAAACGGATATTTTTGAGATTAGGACGTTATACCGGAAAGTCTTGTTTCTTGGCAAGACATGTTTTCACAATAATGTTTTCTTATATAAATGGACTCAGTTATGTTATCCGAGTGTCGTTTTTCAGTGTTTCGGTCTGATTTCACGGTTTGCTGGTATAAATAGTGTAACCGTGAATAGTGCACGCAGCACTTTCTACCAACACCTCTAGGACATTGTTTGTTTGGTTTCGCCATACGACGAAAACTAACATATGTTTTAGCTTTGTTTTCTTGTCCTAAGGCTGTTATCCAGTATACGACACAGTTACGTAATTAAATTACGCTAAATGCATGAGATTAAGAAATATAAATAGCGATTAGATTGTACGGAATTACCAGTTATTTGCCAGTTGTCACATTTTTAGTCCATTGCGTTTTAGAAAGTACATTTTCTTTTGAGTTTTTAGGCTATTGCGTTTTAGAAATAAGATATTTATTTGTGTTTTCTGGCCATTGCGTTTTACAAATAAGTCATTTATTTGTGTTTTTTGTGCATTGCGTTTTAGAAAAATGTCATTTTTTAGGTTTTTTTTTTCATTGCGTTTTACGTAACTGGGGGTTTTTCTATTGCGTTTTACGCAACTGGGTTTAAATTTTTTTTTTAAATATAACAATAGTATACTCGTTTTAAAGATAAAAAAACACTCGTTTTTTTGGTGCAATTTTTATAAAAAAATAATGTCGTATGAAAGAGTTATTAACATTTAAAAAATGAGGGGGAATTGGAGGAGAGAGAAACTATTGGCTTGTATTGACTAGAATGCCCCTAAACAAACTCACGCGCCTCTTTTCTTTCTTTCAATTTCCCTGATTTAATCTTAGCCCTTGATTAACTAAATGGATGGTCAAGATCACTTCCTAGCCTTCTTAGCCAAATAAACTTTCTATTGTATCTCCACCCATGATAATATATAAAAAAGGGTCAATTTGGTAATTTGACATTAATTTATTATGTAACGGCATGATCGGCACCACTCCGGATGATGTTAATAACATCTGACTGACATTCATTCATTTGGGTCAACAAAAGCAATGGCAGCATTGATTCCACCATTGAAACCCTATCATCAACTAATTACCACCACCATTCCATTTATCTGCAGATCGTCGTCCCCTAAATTATCCACAACAAAAATGTCCGCTTCCGTTTCCGCAATTACTCAACGAAAACTTCCTGTTTTACTCTTCGATATTATGGACACAATTGTTCGCGATCCCTTTTACCACGACATTCCTGCTTTTTTCCGGTAATTTTATATTTACTGTCAGTGTTACAGGATTAGGTCAACGTATTGGAAGTTAAACGAGTTAGGGTTTACGTTTTTATAAGTTAACGAGTTACGGGTGTTCAGCATTCATTCGATATCGGTTTTCAAAAATTCTAATTCGAGTTCAGTTATTTACGATTTTCAATTTGATTCAGTTCGAAAATCGAATTCAAATTATACACACACATACACGTATTAAAAATCTTCTAAATATGGGCCAAACTTTTTATGTTGTTGTTTTACATAATTATATATGTAAATTAGTTTGTAGTAGTTTTAAAACTAAAAGTAAAATAATTTGTTAGTTAGGGTGAGTTTGAATTAAATGGAATTTATTCAAATTCGAGTTTCAAATATGAATCGAATCGAATTTCGAATTGGGCATAAACTTCTAATACCAATCCGAATAGAATAAATCAAATCTAAATCGAATACGAATTCAGGTAAAAAAAAAATAAAAAGTCGAAAAATCCTATTCGATTTGTTGAACTAATTGGGGATTAGGTATTGTAGGTTTTTGAAGTATTATAATTAAGTTGGATAACTTAGCAATCACAATTTAAGAAAATATTAGGTTATGATTGTCACACCCCCAAAATCCACCTGCGGAATACCACCGCTTGAAGGCGTGACTGACCAGGATCCAGCCACCAATCATATTGAACAAGCATATAAGTAGTTATAAAAATCCACCCAATACAATTGGTGTTCAAACAAAACATAGTTAAGTTGCAAGCGGAAGCATAAGTCTTAAAGCCAAAACAGAAGTTTAATAGTTTCAAGGTTTAACATGGCATACAGCCGTCCATGTCCCACAACGATCCTCCTCCATGCAAGCTCCAGTTGAGAACCTAAGGACCTGCAAAGCATGTAGTAACGAGTCAACAACAAGTTGAGTGAGTTCACGGTTGGGTGTTCGTTTTAAGTTGTTTCGAAAACAGTTTCCTTTAGCTGGCATCCTGCCGTGGGGGTTACCCCATAGTTAAAAACGTGACTTGTTTATTCCCGATTACTCTGGCAATCCTGCCGTGGGGGCTACCCCGTGTTAGTTATCTGGCATTTCGGCCGTGGGGGCTACCCCATGTATACACTAGACTCGTTACCATATCGACTGCTGACTGTAGTCATGTTGATGTGCCCTGAACTGTCAATGTCTATCATCATTGACGTGCCAGTAGTCCATTAGTTCACGCCCGTCCTCTGCGGCACGGTGTGAGGTTTGTCAAACCTAAATAGCGCTATCTAACTAATGACCCGCTCGCCATTGGCCTCGGCGATTAAGTCGATACAAAGATGAGGGACTTCGTGATAGAGTTTTGGTCTAGTACGAGTTATCTGTCCGTGAGGACGAGGAATTACATTCCTGAACCTTTGCTGTCCTACCCAAGGAGGACGAGGAACCCAGTTCCTTAACCCCATTCCCAACCCAGGGAATCCCATGCTTTGTAGAGGGTGTGAACTCACCTTGGTTTGCTCGGTAGAAACACAGAAAAGTCAAACAAGCAATGTTGTGGCTACTCACGTCCTATCATAGTTGTATCATACAATCAGGTTCGTATTCAAGTAGTGCACGTATGGCATACACGTATAATAGCAGGTAGCATGCAGGTATAATTTATGGCATACACTCATAACCATACGGTTCACAAAGACACTTATGAGTTCAGTATACAAGCGAACAAGGCCCAATAGTCCGGCCCAAGCACTTCGGCCCGTAACAGTGAGAGCCCAAATAGTGTGTACATGCACATGGGCTCGAGTCGCAACCGGACTCGCAACCACGGTTTCGGTTCGTGCTGTTTTGGTTACGAGTCGCAACTGGACTCGCAACTGTGGTTCCGAGTCACCAAGTTGGTGTGCTGATCATGTGTGGTTTCGAGTCGCAACCAGGTGTTTGCGACTCGCAACTGATGTCGCAACCGGGGATTTCGACTCATCAAGCAGTGGTTTCGAGTCGCAACTGATGGTTTCGGTTGGACAGGAGCTGATTCGGTACAGTGTACTACCCACTAACATTCTGATTTCATGTAACAGTTTGTACTATCCAACCAAAATCCTTAAACATGTTTCTTGTCTAGCAAATTACTAAAAATGGATCAAACATATCAGATTTCAAATATTCAACATGTTCATATGATATTCAACAAGTTCTTCATGTGTTCATCATGTTCATCTTGTTCTTCAATATTCAAGTAGTTCATCTTCATTCATATGAACCTAGGTCTAACAAGAATCATGAACAACTTATCAACAAATCACCCTAATAGCAAGCTTTCGGTTCTTAACACAAGAGTACACAATCCGATTTATATGAACATCAACAACTAGTGTTTTAGACTACATTTAAACACAAAACATCATGAGTTCATTATGCCACATATCCGAAATCAAAGCATGTTCCGATTATCAACATCATACATACGATTCACAAGCACATCATCATTGTACAAACGGTTCTAGTTCAATCATGTCATCCATAACATCAAACATCATAAACACTAACCAACAAACATCATAAACACTAACAAGCATCATAAACACTAACAAACATCATAAACACTAACCGGTTGTGAGGTGGTGAAGATGAAGCTTTGTTTGGTGTGAACAAGCAAATCCGAGAGACCCTTTTGTGGTCGGTTGGTTTGATCCGAGAAGAAAGGAGAAGAAGTATGATGCTTGGTGTCTAGGGTTTTAGTGAGAGAGTGGAGAGTGTGTGTGTAGAGGAGAGTAGGAGTGTTGTCCAAAAATGTAAAGATTAGCATCACTAGGGGTTATATAGTTGTTCCACATTGTGCACCCTAATGGGTTTCGAAATAGGCTAAGAGTGTATGTATGGCCCAACCGGCCCATAAGTTATTGTTCACTCGAGACCACATGGTCTCGAGTCGGGTTCGTGTTGTCTCGGTTCATATACATACTCGAATACATACACACAAGCATACACACAACATAACACATAATCATATAAGTTCACATGTATTCATTTGTCATTAATCACATAAGTTTAACTAGTCACGCGTTTAAGCATACAACGAAAGGTTCTAAATTTCGAGTTGTCACATTGTGACAACCCGCACAAAACCAGGTATCCGTACAACTTAATTAATGATTAATTACTACTTGATTACTGTGCTTGATTGAACTAGCTGATAAACTGCTACCTGCATACTGATACATGCACTTACTTGCGTCATACTTTATTTGCTGTCACTACATTGATTACATACTGAACCCTAGTGACAAACATGATGCACAAAAAGCACAGTGGCACTAAACGGATACACAGTGAACATGCTGATATAACCAGCATCAGGCAAATACTGCCTCAAGGCCTGTTAAGAGCCTCATATATTTTGGCTACACTGGTAGTGAGTGTAGGAAATAAGGGTTGTGTTACCGCGTCTCTAGGGGATAAGATACACTGTTTCGGATGTGCCAGAACGTACTTTAAGTACCAAACACAGCACTTTAAATAATTTAACCAGCTTCTAGCTGACTAGTAAAGTGCCAGAAAATGAGAAAATATTACTAGACACTTTCTAAAGTGTCGGGAAAACAAAATGTGTCACTAAAATGTAATAACGACACTTTAAAGTCTTTTGTAACACTTTAACGGATTACGATCCAACCGAACACCGGACTTTACCCGGAACGCGAAAATATTAATATTTTCACTATGTGTATTTTTCTAAGTTAGTTAGGGTCCCTGATTACCCTAACACCCGTCATAACACGCAACATATAACTAACTAAGTTAACACCTAAACTAACTTAGTTAACCTAAACTAAACCCCTAACTAATGTTTAAGATCGAACCAACCCCCCACCCAAGCCCCTAACCGTCCACAAATGTAGGGGACACACAAGGACTAGCAAATTATTATTATATTTGGGGTGTTTAGTATCTATAAGACATATTATCCAAGGGATAATAACACCCTAATTTTCCCTATAAATACTAAGGATATCTTAACATAATTATCACTCCACAACTTCAACAAACTCAACTCTCTCTCTTTCTTTGTGGCTCACGGCCGAACACCACACACACACACATCACATTTTCGGTTCTTGTCTCTTCATTCCAACAACATACACATATCAAGGGTTGTGTATTAGAAGGTTTGGTGCAAGCGGAACGCGAAGGACCTCAACCAATAGCTTTTATCCACCCCGTTTTCATCGAGATTCTTCCCTAGCCTTGAGCTAGAGGTATAACCTTTAAAACTTGTTTTTATACTCATCTAAAGTGGTTAAAAGAACTTTCGTCGGTTAAATATCGTAAACACGCGTTTTGAATCTTTAAAGTCTAGTAAAATCACTAAAATGGTGGTTAATAGCATATAACTTGTGTAAAAGTCGTAGGACTTGAAATTTGTGCTTATTGTGACCCGATCTATAATGTGGTAGCTCAAAACTTCGTTTAACCCGACTTTGTAAAATCACGTATCATCACATAAGCTTGTTTTTGATAGATACAAGGGTTAAAGGTGAAACACTACCACATTTTAGAGACATGAACTTGTGTGAAATATTATACTTGTGTAAAAGTGATTTAACCGGTAAAATGGTGTTTAAAACTAGCGGATCTACGTATCCGCAAGTGGTATTTTTGAAAGACCACACTTTAAAGAAATCATGTTTTTCTAAAGATGGATCTTACACTAATAAATATGATTTTATAAACCACAAGTGTGTAGACACTTGTGAAATGGAAAGATCCGACAAAGAAGTATATTTGTCACTTGTTACTAGAAGTTGTAAAGACGGTTTTCTCTAAACACGAGATTTTTACAAGATTAAAGCTACTTTATATAAAGATCTACGTATATAAATGGGATTTATAATATAGATGCGGAAAACTACAAGTTCATGCGTTTATGCGAATATACATACTTGTTGACTAGTTTGATGTGTCGGAAATTGTTTGATTGAATAAAGAAGTTGATTGAGTTGATTTGTTAAAAGAAAATGATACGCTTGAAAGCGTGGCCACCTCCAGTTACAGAGGAAACTCTGGCGAAATTTTCTAAAAACCTAACACTTAGACTTTTTACACAACAAGTGTTAGAACTATTTTTGGGCATACTTTCGAAACATAAATTTCGCCAGTACTATATTTTACTAAACATTCGGAGGTGGGATTTTCACAAAGATTAACGTGATAAATATATTTGTCACAACACTGTTTATGATTATTTTGTGAAAACACATAAATATTATTTTAGGGTAAAAATAATATTTACAAACGTTAACGATTCCAATACTTTGTGAACGCTTTCACAAACACATAAGTTACACCGGTAATTACACTACCACAAGAATGATAAAACGTGACTTACGCACATGTATTGTATCCCCCATCCTTGGGAAGGAAAATAACTATCAAGCATATACAAAATGCAACACGAAATAGTTGTCTAACTATTTCCCGCAAACATAAACTGTAAAGCTAAAGCACGGCCGTCCGTCTAATAGAATTAGCACTTGTAGGTCGTTACACAGCTTACTGCTTCAGAGACGCTTGATAGAGTTTACGCATCCACTGTGAGTTCATGTCCCCCTTTTCTCTAACTGTTTTCAGTTTTCTTAACTGCGGGGGTGAAATACATGTTACTTTGTTTACAAGTACTTTTTACACGGTATGAATAACGTAAGGAGGTTTAGATCATGTGAATGGGTAGTTAGAACCCCGAGGGACTCGAGCGGTAGATCTATTTGGGTGTAGCGAGCCCAGCTCCCGGTCCAACAGAACAGGCCTCTCGGAGGACTAACAGAACGGATCCGGAGTGACTTGGTACCCAACGCAAAATCGGCTAGGGTTGTATCTTACTTACTTGCATTTCACAACATGCTAATGGCCTTGCAAACCATTGGTGATCACAAGTCCTCTTACACTGCTACATACCAGGAAACTTTTATACTTACAAGTGTTTTACTTACTCACTTGCACATGAACTCGCTCAACATTATTGTTGATTTTTCAACTCACATGTATTTCAGGAAATTAACGGATTCTGGCACGGTATGAACGTTTTCCGCTGCAATCTTCATGAAGTCATCAAGGATTAGGGGTTGTGTTCTCTTACCTGGACAAGACACAATCCTTAACCCTCGTTTATGTTTGTTATAAGTTGTAATGTTTACTAAACATGGTTATGGTCTTATGTTTAAAACAATGGTATTGTATGTTGATTTCTAAACTTAATGATGACTTGCATGGTTTTTAAATTCATATAGCTTTGTTATGATTAAGCTATGGTATTAAGAAGTCACACCAAAAAATTAACCACGCTTCCGCAAAGCCAGGGTGTGACAGCTTGGTATCAGAGCTCTGATCATAGCGAACTAGGATTCATTCTCGAGTCTAGACTATGATCACTAGGGCTCTCACGAAAACATTTTCTGCATACCACTTAAGTCCAGATCCACAACTTTTTACAAACAAATGTTGAGCACATTTTATTCATTATTTTAGGCCCAGTCGGGAGGCTGAGGCTTGGTCTAGTGGGACTAGGAGTGTTGACTAGTGGGACTAGGAGTGTTGGCTAGTGGGACTAGGAGTGTTGACTAGTGGGACTAGGAATGTTGGCTAGTGGGACTAGAAGTGTTGACTAGTGGGACTAGAAGTGTTGACTAGTGGGACTAGAAGTGTTGACTAGTGGGACTAGAAGTGTTGGCTAGTGGGACTAGAAGTGTTGGCTAGTGGGACTAGAAGTGTTGGCTAGTGGGACTAGAAGTGTTGACTAGTGGGACTAGAAGGGTTGGCTAGTGGGACTAGAAGTGTTGGCTAGTGGGACTAGAAGGATAATTTGAATGTTACGTGGTGACTACATGTTTATATGACTATATGATTGATTATTATACGTACATGTGTTTGTGTTACAAACGTCATGCTTTCATCAAGTACTAGAAAGACGGACACTACAAATCCCATGACCATAGTATCAGACGACATAGTTTCATCGAAGCACGAGGTATACATTTCTGATACCACCGGCACAGACAACGACGACTCTCAGCCCTCTGTGCGCTGCCTAAAGTCGTAGCAGAGCCTACTAATGGCTACCTTGTTGGGAATTTGCCCCCTGCCGCTTATCTCGTTGTTGATATGCCCCCGAAGTTGTCTCTGAAGACGATGTCGAACTACTAAGAGGAGGACCCACTTGAGGGCGAGGCCCTATTGCTGCTGGTATTAGACTACTGCATGCGGACGCTCCTGCAGGGGAAACTCATTCCCCTATCCCAGACTCATTTGAGTCTCTGACATCCGCGTCTTCGCACATACAGGGAATGCAGCACCACTTACACGACGCCGACCCTGATATGGCATCATCAGCTGCACCGGATCCCACACACAGCTTTGAGTTTGATCGCGATTATGAGGACAAATCTGTTTTTCCGCCTGGTGTTGATCCAGACCATGACATTGAGTTCATGCACTTAGACCAGCCCTTGGGGGATCCTGTAACCCCTGTGATTGTTGATCCAGCTGATTATAAGATGGAGTTTTTGATTCGAAGCTAGCCGTGGCCCCTGAGCCAGGCGTCGCTCCTAACCCCGCATTGGAGTATGACCCTGTTCATGCCAATGCACCGGCTGTTGCTCCTTGGTTGATCATCTGCTTGGATGAGAGAAAATTTGGGGTAACTGTGCAAGACAACTTATTATTACGGGGGCCCACGTAATAACGATTTGTAGTGCACAGGAATCTTGGTGGACTCTGCAGGCCAAGCTAATGATAACCAATGCAGCAGGAAATAACCTAAACACAAATGACCTAGGCGATGTAGCCTCGAGTTCATTCTACTACAAGCAACAAGCCAAATTGACAAAGCCTATGTGAAGGCTCGGGAATTTACTTCCCCACTTATACAATGAGTGTATTTGCTTGAGAAATGGGGTGATTACATGATGGCTTACGTTGCTATATATACCCCATAGACAATTGAAACATTGTCCAACCCGCTTCACACTATTTCGACAAAAAGGGAATGTCACCCAGAAGTGACACAAGCACCGGTACATTACTGAGGACAGAAGCCGAGCTGCAAGAACGCATCTCACAGATAAATGCACGACATGAAGCCCTCCACACTATGTACAACGATGACATTACTGGAGATAACCCTCCAACTGGCTGCACCTATAAACAGTTCCTGAACTGCAAGCCTTTGAACCTTGTCGGAACCGGAGGCACCGTTGCATTTGTTCGTTGGTCCGAGATGACCGACTCCACTCTAAGAATGAGTAACTGTTCGCCCCAACAGAGTGTTACCTACCTCTCAGGGATATTTCTAGATGACACACTCTCTTAATGGAACCTCCAGGTTCAGACCCTTGGCACAAACGCTGTTTATACACTGAGCTGAGACGAGCTCAAGGGAACGATTGAGGAGAAATGTTGTTTTAAGACGGAAATTCAGAAACTTGACGTGAGGTCCTGAAATTTGGGGATGGACGAACCAGAGACTCCTGAACATGTCTAGCGATCGCACGACTCATCTAGGGTCGTCCCCTACTAAGTCATTGATGTAGTATGATATGGTGGTGTATTTGTAAGCTTTACATTGTGGTCTCGAATTGTGGCGATACAATAGCAGTATTCTCATCTCATGCGATGTTCAATCTATTGTTTATGTCCTATAACATAAGAGGTTATGTGATTGATTTGTTGATAACATGAGATGTTATGTGTATACGTACGCTTCACTTGCTATGACCTAACCTATGCGAAACATCTTTTAGAAGATGCCGCCAAGACGCGAACCAAACATGCCCACTAACGAGGCAGAACTACAACAGATCATTGCCGCTGCCATAGCACAGTACGCAGCATCTCAGCCAGGAGCAAGCGGAAGTGTTAACCAAGGCAATAACAATCCACCTCACGGTAATACCACGCCATTCGAACCTACCATGAACTAGTTGGAGATTTTAGCGGTGATGCTAATGCCAAACGCATGTTTTAACATACGTGCAGGATGCACCTACAAGCAGTTCTTAGACTGCAAACCAGTTAACTTCGATGGCACAGGAGGTGCAGTTGCTTTTACCCGCTGGGCTGAGAAAACCGATTCCGTCTTACGCATGAGCAAGTGTGCTGAGGATCAACAAGTCACATACATTTCAGGGCTATTTCTCGACGGAGCCCTATCTTGGTGGAACTTACAAGTCCAAACCTTAGGCGAAGCTGCCGCCTACGCCCTGACTTGGGCCGAATTGAAAGAACTGATGCGCCGAAAGTACTGTTCACGCGCAGAAATTCAAAGGTTGGAGACTGAATTTTGGCACCTAAAGATGGATGGTCCGAAAGTAGCAGAGTACGTTCAGAGATTTCATGACCTATCTCAAGTGGTTCCTTACATGGTTACGCCGGAATACAAGCGTATTGAGCGCTTCATTTGGGGTTTGGCTCCCCAAATCATTAGCATGGTAACCTCCTCCAAACCAGCAACTATCACAGAAGCCATTGATTTGAGCGTGGCTCTCACAGAAGAGGCGATTCGTCTGAACAAGTTTGGTGATGTCAAGGCAAAGGAGAAAGAGACTCATGTTGAGTCGTCAGGAAGTAACAAAAGAAAGTTTTCGAACTTCAAACAAAGTGTTAGCGGTGATGGTAAGAGAGGAGCACCAAACACGCCAGCTCAGGGTACGACTGGCAGTGGAAGGAAAGGAAGGGGATATATGGGCACCCATCCTAGGTGTAATGCCTGCCAGCGTCACCATTCTGGTCATTGTGGGCTAAAAGTATGTGAAGCATGTGGGAAACGTGGTCACTCTAAGGACACCTGTTGGGTTGGCACTGGCCGGGGAGGCCAGGGAGGATATGGAAATAGAAATAACAACCGTGGTGGTTCTGGTAGTCACCAACAGGGGAATAATCGAGGCTACAATGCCAATCAAGCCGGAAATGCTAACCAGAACAACCCGCCAGTTATGGATGGTGCGGGAAGTGGTAAAAGACTTGGATGTTTCAATTGCGGTGACATTGGGCACTTCAAAAAGGATTGCCCGGATTTGAACCAAGCCCGTGGAAGGGTATTTCAGATTGGAGCAAAGGAAGCACGCCAGGATCCCAACGTTGTTACCGGTACGTTCCCTATCAATCAACGCTATGCATCCGTTTTATTTGATACTGGTGCCGACTATAGCTTCGTATCGTTAGAATTTAAGAATATGCTTGGGTTAGCTGCTAATAAGTTAGACATACCCTACTCGATCGAATTAGCTGATGGAAAGTTAGTTGGAGCCGACGAAGTAATCAGAGGTTGTGTGATAGAATTGGGAGAACGCGAGTTTACTCTTGATCTACTACCGGTCCCATTGGGAAGCTTCGATGTGGTAGTAGGAATGGATTGGTTATCTGGCAACAAAGCGGAGATTGTTTGCCACGAAAAAGTGATTCGTATTCCAACTGATGATGGTGAGACCATTGTTGTACATGGAGAGGAGCGTGAGACGCCATTGAGAATTATCAACTGCTTGAAGGCAAGGAAGTGCTTACAGAAGGGATGTGTTGCTTTTCTGGCACACATCGTAGATAAGAAGGCTGCTGAGCCAACAATCGAAGACATCCCTGTCGTAAGGGAGTATCCAGAAGTCTTCCCAGAAGACTTACCTGGACTGCCACCTCAGAGGCAAGTGGAGTTTCACATTGACTTAGTTCCAGGCGTCGCGCCTGTGGCTAAGGCACCATACAGACTTGCCCCATCAGAGATGCAGGAATTGTCAACACAGCTCAAGGAGCTGTTAGATAAGGGTTTTATCCGACCAAGCTTCTCGCCTTGGGGAGCTCCGGTCTTGTTTGTCAAGAAGAAAGACGGAAGTTTCCGCATGTGTACTGACTACAGAGAATTGAACAAGCTGACGATCAAGAACAGGTATCCACTGCCAAGAATCGACGATCTGTTCGATCAACTTCAAGGCTCAAGCTGTTACTCTAAGATCGATCTTCGATCTGGATACCATCAATTAAGGATACAGGAGGAAAGTATCCCGAAAACAGCCTTCCGAACTCGTTATGGACACTACGAGTTCCTCGTGATGCCATTTGGTTTAACAAATGCGCCTGCGGTATTCATGGATCTAATGAATAGAGTTTGCAAGCCATACTTAGACAAGTTCGTGATTGTATTCATTGACGACATCCTGATTTACTCAAAGACGAAGGCGGAACACGAACAACATCTTAAAACTATACTGGAGCTACTAAAGAAAGAACAGCTGTACGCCAAATTCTCCAAGTGCGAGTTTTGGCTACGCGAAGTCCAGTTTCTTGGACATGTGGTTAATGGGGATGGAATTCATGTTGATCCCACAAAGATCGAGGCAATCAAGAATTGGGAGACGCCTACAACGCCAACCGAGATTCGACAATTCTTGGGTTTGGCTGGCTACTATCGAAGGTTCATCGAGGATTTTTCGAAAATCGCTCAACCTTTGACGCTCCTGACCCAGAAGGATAAGACGTTTGATTGGGGGATCAAACAGGACGAAGCGTTTCAGATATTGAAGGATAAGCTCTGCAACGCGCCAATTTTAGCTCTACCGGAAGGTACTGACGATTTTGTGGTATACTGCGACGCATCGCGTCAGGGATTGGGATGTGTGTTGATGCAACGCCAAAAGGTCATTGCTTACGCATCACGCCAACTGAAAGTGCACGAGAAGAACTATACCACCCATGATTTAGAGCTTGGCGCAGTGGTTTTTGCACTAAAGATCTGGAGACACTACCTGTATGGTACGAAATGCACAATCTTCACAGATCACAAGAGCTTGCAACACATATTCAACCAGAAAGAGCTGAATATGAGACAGAGACGATGGGTTGAATTACTGAACGATTACGACTGCGAGATCAAGTATCATCCAGGGAAGGCGAATGTGGTCGCCGATGCCCTAAGTCGTAAAGAAAGAATCAAGCCCATAAGGGTTAGGGCTCTAGAAATGATCATACGAACCGATCTTCCCTCGCGCATTCGCGCTGCACAAAAAGAAGCTCTCAAGGAGGGAAACCTTGAGGAAGAATATCTCCGTGGGATGGAGAAGCTTTTGGTACCAAACGAGGAAGGAACGTTATGTTTTGAGAAAAGGATTTGGGTTCCTTTGTTTGGCGATTTGAGGAATGTTATTTTCGACGAAGCGCACAAGTCACGGTACTCTATTCATCCGGGGGCGGATAAGATGTACCACGATCTTAAAGATTTCTATTGGTGGCCTAGGATGAAAGGCGACGTTGCTGTCTACGTGAGCAAATGTTTAACGTGCGCTAAAGTCAAGGCAGAATACCAGAAGCCTTCGGGACTTCTGCAACAACCGGAGATTCCCAAATGGAAGTGGGAACAAATCTCCATGGATTTTGTTACAAAACTGCCAAAAACGCCAAGAGGCCATGACACTATCTGGGTGATAGTGGATCGATTAACAAAGACAGCACACTTCTTACCTATCAGAGAAAAGGACAACACGAGCAAATTAGCTGAAATATACATGAGAGAAATCGTAGCACGTCATGGAGTGCCCCTCTCAATCATCTCCGATAGAGACGGAAGGTTTGTGTCAAGAATATGGCAATCCTTCCAGGAAGCTTTTGGCTCACAACTGAATCTGAGCACTGCATTTCATCCGCAAACTGATGGCCAGAGCGAGCGAACGATACAAACCTTGGAAGACATGCTGAGAGCATGTGTTATGGATTTGGGCGGTAGCTGGGATAAACACTTACCCTTGGTCGAATTTTCTTACAACAACAGCTACCACACCAGTATTGGTGTCGCGCCTTTTGAAGCCCTATACGGACGCAAGTGCCGATCACCACTATGTTGGGCTGACGCAGGTGATAGGCAACTTGCCGGTCCCGAAATCGTCCAAGAGACGACGGACAAGATTGCGCAGATTCTTAAAAACATCGAAGCCGCTCGCCACAGACAAAAGGCCTACGCGGATCCAAACCGTAAACATGTGGATTTTCAAGTTGGAGAGATGGTGTTATTAAAGGTATCACCCTGGAAAGGGGTAGCACGCTTTGGGAAGCGTGGGAAGCTAAATCCGCGCTACATTGGTCCCTTTAGAATTCTGGAAAGAATCGGAACAGTAGCATACAAGTTGGATCTACCTGCTGAACTAAATGGTGTTCACGATACATTTCATGTATCCAATTTAAAGAAAAGTCCAACTCAAGTTGACGTTGCCATTCCTATCGACGAAATTCATGTTGACGACACGCTCCACTTCGTAGAAGAACCCGTCGAGGTCACAGATTGGAAAGTTAACAAGACCCGCCGGAGCAGTGTCAAACTCGTCAAAGTTCGTTGGAATGCCAGACATGGTCCTGAATACACCTGGGAGCGTGAGGACCGGATGAAAGAGAAGTACCCCCACTTATTTCCCAAGAACCCTGCATCTACAAGCAGAACTTAAAATTTCGGGACGAAATTTATTTAACGGGGGGAGAATGTGACAACCCGCACAAAACCAGGTATCCGTACAACTTAATTAATGATTAATTACTACTTGATTACTGTGCTTGATTGAACTAGCTGATAAACTGCTACCTGCATACTGATACATGCACTTACTTGCGTCATACTTTATTTGCTGTCACTACATTGATTACATACTGAACCCTAGTGACAAACATGATGCACAAAAAGCACAGTGGCACTAAACGGATACACAGTGAACATGCTGATATAACCAGCATCAGGCAAATACTGCCTCAAGGCCTGTTAAGAGCCTCATATATTTTGGCTACACTGGTAGTGAGTGTAGGAAATAAGGGTTGTGTTACCGCGTCTCTAGGGGATAAGATACACTGTTTCGGATGTGCCAGAACGTACTTTAAGTACCAAACACAGCACTTTAAATAATTTAACCAGCTTCTAGCTGACTAGTAAAGTGCCAGAAAATGAGAAAATATTACTAGACACTTTCTAAAGTGTCGGGAAAACAAAATGTGTCACTAAAATGTAATAACGACACTTTAAAGTCTTTTGTAACACTTTAACGGATTACGATCCAACCGAACACCGGACTTTACCCGGAACGCGAAAATATTAATATTTTCACTATGTGTATTTTTCTAAGTTAGTTAGGGTCCCTGATTACCCTAACACCCGTCATAACACGCAACATATAACTAACTAAGTTAACACCTAAACTAACTTAGTTAACCTAAACTAAACCCCTAACTAATGTTTAAGATCGAACCAACCCCCCACCCAAGCCCCTAACCGTCCACAAATGTAGGGGACACACAAGGACTAGCAAATTATTATTATATTTGGGGTGTTTAGTATCTATAAGACATATTATCCAAGGGATAATAACACCCTAATTTTCCCTATAAATACTAAGGATATCTTAACATAATTATCACTCCACAACTTCAACAAACTCAACTCTCTCTCTTTCTTTGTGGCTCACGGCCGAACACCACACACACACACATCACATTTTCGGTTCTTGTCTCTTCATTCCAACAACATACACATATCAAGGGTTGTGTATTAGAAGGTTTGGTGCAAGCGGAACGCGAAGGACCTCAACCAATAGCTTTTATCCACCCCGTTTTCATCGAGATTCTTCCCTAGCCTTGAGCTAGAGGTATAACCTTTAAAACTTGTTTTTATACTCATCTAAAGTGGTTAAAAGAACTTTCGTCGGTTAAATATCGTAAACACGCGTTTTGAATCTTTAAAGTCTAGTAAAATCACTAAAATGGTGGTTAATAGCATATAACTTGTGTAAAAGTCGTAGGACTTGAAATTTGTGCTTATTGTGACCCGATCTATAATGTGGTAGCTCAAAACTTCGTTTAACCCGACTTTGTAAAATCACGTATCATCACATAAGCTTGTTTTTGATAGATACAAGGGTTAAAGGTGAAACACTACCACATTTTAGAGACATGAACTTGTGTGAAATATTATACTTGTGTAAAAGTGATTTAACCGGTAAAATGGTGTTTAAAACTAGCGGATCTACGTATCCGCAAGTGGTATTTTTGAAAGACCACACTTTAAAGAAATCATGTTTTTCTAAAGATGGATCTTACACTAATAAATATGATTTTATAAACCACAAGTGTGTAGACACTTGTGAAATGGAAAGATCCGACAAAGAAGTATATTTGTCACTTGTTACTAGAAGTTGTAAAGACGGTTTTCTCTAAACACGAGATTTTTACAAGATTAAAGCTACTTTATATAAAGATCTACGTATATAAATGGGATTTATAATATAGATGCGGAAAACTACAAGTTCATGCGTTTATGCGAATATACATACTTGTTGACTAGTTTGATGTGTCGGAAATTGTTTGATTGAATAAAGAAGTTGATTGAGTTGATTTGTTAAAAGAAAATGATACGCTTGAAAGCGTGGCCACCTCCAGTTACAGAGGAAACTCTGGCGAAATTTTCTAAAAACCTAACACTTAGACTTTTTACACAACAAGTGTTAGAACTATTTTTGGGCATACTTTCGAAACATAAATTTCGCCAGTACTATATTTTACTAAACATTCGGAGGTGGGATTTTCACAAAGATTAACGTGATAAATATATTTGTCACAACACTGTTTATGATTATTTTGTGAAAACACATAAATATTATTTTAGGGTAAAAATAATATTTACAAACGTTAACGATTCCAATACTTTGTGAACGCTTTCACAAACACATAAGTTACACCGGTAATTACACTACCACAAGAATGATAAAACGTGACTTACGCACATGTATTGTATCCCCCATCCTTGGGAAGGAAAATAACTATCAAGCATATACAAAATGCAACACGAAATAGTTGTCTAACTATTTCCCGCAAACATAAACTGTAAAGCTAAAGCACGGCCGTCCGTCTAATAGAATTAGCACTTGTAGGTCGTTACACAGCTTACTGCTTCAGAGACGCTTGATAGAGTTTACGCATCCACTGTGAGTTCATGTCCCCCTTTTCTCTAACTGTTTTCAGTTTTCTTAACTGCGGGGGTGAAATACATGTTACTTTGTTTACAAGTACTTTTTACACGGTATGAATAACGTAAGGAGGTTTAGATCATGTGAATGGGTAGTTAGAACCCCGAGGGACTCGAGCGGTAGATCTATTTGGGTGTAGCGAGCCCAGCTCCCGGTCCAACAGAACAGGCCTCTCGGAGGACTAACAGAACGGATCCGGAGTGACTTGGTACCCAACGCAAAATCGGCTAGGGTTGTATCTTACTTACTTGCATTTCACAACATGCTAATGGCCTTGCAAACCATTGGTGATCACAAGTCCTCTTACACTGCTACATACCAGGAAACTTTTATACTTACAAGTGTTTTACTTACTCACTTGCACATGAACTCGCTCAACATTATTGTTGATTTTTCAACTCACATGTATTTCAGGAAATTAACGGATTCTGGCACGGTATGAACGTTTTCCGCTGCAATCTTCATGAAGTCATCAAGGATTAGGGGTTGTGTTCTCTTACCTGGACAAGACACAATCCTTAACCCTCGTTTATGTTTGTTATAAGTTGTAATGTTTACTAAACATGGTTATGGTCTTATGTTTAAAACAATGGTATTGTATGTTGATTTCTAAACTTAATGATGACTTGCATGGTTTTTAAATTCATATAGCTTTGTTATGATTAAGCTATGGTATTAAGAAGTCACACCAAAAAATTAACCACGCTTCCGCAAAGCCAGGGTGTGACACACATCATCCCCAAGTTGAAAGAAATTTCGTCCCGAAATTTGGTAGGCACTCACTGAGGAAGCTAGTTAAGTTGTATGGTTTTCCCGGTTTTCCTGGGGTGTCACATCCACCCCCCGTTGATCTGGAATTTCGTCCCGAAATTCCGTAGCTTCGGCCTCAGTAGTGGGTGTACTGTTTGCGAACAGTTGGGGATATTTTTGTTTCATCTGATCTTCGCGCTCCCAGGTGAACTCTGGGCCGCGACGTGAGTTCCAACGAACTCGAACGAGAGGTATCCTAGTGCTCTTGAGGACCTTAACATCCCGGTCCGTGATCTCGACTGGTTCCTCGACGAATCGTAACTGCTCGTCGATAGTGAGTTCCTTCAAAGGAACTACGTGGGTCTCATCTGACGGACACTTCTTCAGATTCGACACGTGAAAAACGTTGTGAACTGCACCGAGTTCCGCGGGCAAGTTTAATCTGTAGGCCACCCTGCCTATTTTCTCAATGACCTCGAAAGGTCCAACGTATCGTGGGTTAAGTTTACCGCGTTTACCAAAACGAACCACACCCTTCCAGGGTGAAACCTTGAGTAGTACCCGCTCCCCAACCTGGAGCTCAAGTGGTTTCCTGCCCATGTCGGCGTAAACTTTCTGACGTTCGCTAGCGGCCGTCATGCGTTTTCGTATCTGAGCGATTTGCTCGGTTGTATCTACCACATATTCTGGACCAGTGATCTGACTATCTCCCACCTCTGCCCAGCAAAGAGGAGACCGGCATTTACGTCCGTACAATGCCTCAAACGGAGCAGCTCCAATGCTGGTGTGGTAGCTGTTATTGTACGAGAATTCCACAAGTGGCAGATGCTTTTCCCAGCGGTTGCCAAAGTCGATTACACATGCACGAAGCATGTCTTCTAAGGTTTGAATAGTGCGTTCGGACTGCCCGTCCGTCTGAGGGTGATACGCTGTGCTCATGTCTAATCGTGAGCCGAAGGATTTGTGCATTGCTTGCCACAGCTCTGAAGTAAAACGTGCATCTCGATCTGAGATGATAGAGGTGGGCACCCCGTGCCTCGAAACAACTTCCTTGAGGTATATTTCTGCAAGAGTGGAGAACTTATCCGTCTCCTTGATAGCCAGGAAGTGTGCAGATTTTGTGAGTCGATCCACGATCACCCAAATAGTATCGTTCCCGCGCTGGGATCTAGGCAGGCCAGTAACAAAGTCCATGGAAATTTGCTCCCATTTCCATTGAGGTATCTCTGGTTGTTAGAGCAGGCCTGATGGTTTCTGGTATTCCGACTTGACTCTCGCACAAGTCAAACACTTGCTGACGTAGGTCGCTATGTGGGCTTTCATGCTAGGCCACCAATACGTAGTTTTGATGTCGTGGTACATTTTATCCGATCCAGGATGTACCGAGTAGCGAGACTTGTGTGCTTCGTCCATCACAAGCTCTCGTAGGTTGCCATAGAGTGGGACCCAAATGCGTCCTGTTACGTAGTAAGCACCGTCTCCCTTTTGTTCTAATCGTTGCCTTGATCCGCGTAGGGCTTCAGCCCTGACATTTTCTGGTTTCAGTGCTTCTATCTGAGCAGCTCGTATCTGGGAGGGAAGGCTAGAATGGATCGTGAGCTGTAGAGCTCGTACGCGCTTAGGCGTAGTGTCCTTTCGACTGAGGGCGTCGGCCACAACATTGGCCTTGCCCGGGTGATACCTGATTGAGCACTCGTAGTCATTCAGAAGTTCGACCCATCGTCGTTGTCGCATATTCAGTTCCTTCTGCTTGAAGGTATGCTCGAGGCTCCTGTGGTCGGTGTAGATGGCGCACTTGGTACCATACAGGTAATGCCGCCATAACTTAAGTGCAAAAACGACAGCTCCCAGCTCTAAGTCGTGCGTAGGGTAGTTCTTTTCATGAACTTTAAGTTGGCGTGAGGCGTAGGCTATAACCTTGTCTCGTTGCATCAACACGCAACCAAGACCCTGAATTGATGCGTCGCAGTAAACCACAAAGTCGTCTGTGCCCTCTGGCAAAGAAAGGATAGGTGCGCTACAAAGTCTATCCTTTAGATGCTGAAATGCCAACTCCCGTGCGTTCCCCCAGCGATAAACAACGCCCTTCTGCGTTAGTGAGGTGAGAGGTTGTGCAATCTTAGAAAAATCCTTTATGAATCTCCGGTAGTATCCCGCCAAACCCAAGAATTGGCGAATTTCCTTTGGTGTACGAGGTGCAGGCCAGTTCTTTATCGAGTCTACCTTGGATGGATCAACGTGAATCCCATCCATGTTTACCACGTGGCCTAGGAAATGGACTTCTCGAAGCCAGGAGTCGCATTTCGAGAACTTTGCATAAAGCTGTTCTGTTCGAAGGAGTTCCAGAATAAGTCGCAGATGTTGCTCGTGTTCCTCCCGACTCTTAGAATAGATCAGGATGTCGTCGATGAAGACTATAACGAACTTGTCCAGGTAAGGCTTGCACACTCGGTTCATCAAGTCCATGAAAACCGCAGGTGCATTTGTCATCCCAAAAGGCATGACCAAAAACTCATAGTGTCCGTAACGTGTTCTAAAAGCTGTCTTGGAGACGTCCTCTTCCCGGACTCTCAGTTGGTGATAACCCGATCTCAAATCAATCTTCGAATAGTAGCTCGACCCTTGCAGCTGGTCGAACAAGTCGTCGATCCGCGGTAGAGGATAACGATTCTTCACCGTCACCTTGTTAAGTTCCCGGTAGTCGATGCACATTCTGAAAGTACCGTCCTTCTTCTTTACAAATAACACTGGAGCTCCCCAGGGCGATGAGCTAGGACGAATAAAACCCTTATCCAGGAGCTCTTGTAGTTGCGTGGAGAGTTCTTTCAACTCTGATGGGGCTAAACGATAAGGTGCACGAGCTATGGGCGCAGCTCCAGGAGCTAGTTCGATCTGAAACTCGACTTGGCGATGAGGCGGAAGACCAGGTAATTCCTCAGGAAATACCTCTGGATAATCGCGTACAACTGGAAAATCTTCTATCTTCTTCTCTTTTTCTGAGGTGTCAGTAACGAGAGCCAAAATAGCAGTGTGGCCCTTTCGCAAGCACTTTTGGGCCTTAAGGAGAGAAATGACGTTCTCAACAGCACTCCTCTTGTCGCCATGAATCATGAGAGGTTCGCCACCGGGACCTGGAATACGGACAACCTTCTCGTTGCAAAGAATCTCTGCTCTGTGCTGGGATAACCAATCCATCCCAATGACAACGTCGAAACTACCCAAAACAATAGGAATGAGGTCGATAGAGAAGGTCTGGTCAGCGAGAATAAGTTTACAACCCTTGACCACGTGTGTGGCTTCTAAACTCTTACCATTTGCTAGCTCTACGGTGTGCTTGTTGTTCAAGGGTGTTGGAATACGCTTAAGCATTCGACTAACTTCTAGTGACATGTAGCTAGTATCGGCACCCGAATCAAATAAAACCGAAACATAAAAGTCGTCGAGAAGGAACTTACCCGCCACAACATTGGGGTCATTCCTTGCTTCACCTTGGCCGATCACGAACGCCCGCCCCCGGGCTCCATTGTTGCTGTTGTCGCGTTTCCGCCTCATCTGCGGACAGTTCCTCTTAAGATGGCCCTCAGCCCCACAACGGAAACACCCCTTTTTGCTACCTCGCTGCTGCTGGTTTCGGTTTGTAGGATATGGGCTCCTACAATCTCTAGCCATATGCCCCGTCTTCCTGCACCTATGGCAACACGATTCCGCACATGACCCGGTGTGGTGTTGATGGCATTTGCGGCATTTCGGCTTATTCCCAAGGTATCCCCCTTGAATTTGGTAGTCCAGCCCCTGCTGGACGAGTTTCCCGTGCGGGTCCTGTTGTATAGAGCTACCTCCCTCGCCCTGGTGATCTCCCCAAACATGCTTGGTGTTAATAAGAGCTTTCATATTGGAAGAGTTACGCTTGGGCAACTTGCCCTCTTCCACTGCCTGATCAGTGAGCTGGTGCGCCAAACGAACGACTTGTTGGATTGTGGAAAAGTTGGCCGCAATTGCGGACCCTTGGATTTCTGGGGCTAAGCCTCTGAGGTATAGCTCGAGTCGTCTAGAAATGGGTTGTGACAAGTTAGGACATAAGGCAGCCAAATCGTTGGCCCTTTTCGTGTACGCTTCGATCTCAGATCCTTCCATTCTCAAGCCAAGGTACTCTATTTCAAGTTTTAGGATGTCGTCCGGGTGACAGAATTCTTCCTTGATCAAATCCTTGAAGTCGCTCCAGGGGGTGGCATTCGCATCCGCCAATCCGAGCATCTGAACTTGTGTGTTCCACCAAGAATACGCCTTCCCCTGCAAGGTACCAACAGCGTACTCTACTCGTTTACTGGTAGGGCTTTCACTTTCTTCGAATGCAGATTCGATCCTGCGAATCCAGTGTAGGAGACCTATCGCTCCTTCGGTGCCACTAAAGGTACTAGGTCGACAGTCCATAAAAGTTTTAAAGGTGCACACAGGTGGCTGAGCATGCTGACCTATCGTAGGTGAAAGAAAAGACAGAGTTTAACACAAAGGTTGGTTCACGAGAGTAGGATCCTAAAGATCCTAGAATGAGTTCGGACTGCAGGATATACCTCCTGCGTGTGCAGCTGCAAGTGCTGCGGCAACTCGTTCGTTAATCAGAGCCGTCAACTGGGCTTGTGTCAGGTTAACGCGTCCAGACATGATCTTCATAAGAAGAACGTGAGTGAGAGGGGTTCGCGAAAGTACGACGATAAGATAGAGTAAGCACGCACGCGTTCAAGCAACTGTAGTTATACTAACCAAGCATACCATGAGCAACGCACTATATAACTAACAAGTAGGCAATATACACAGACCATATTACCTAGGATGTCGAGCCTTGCATGTGGAGTGAAGCATCGTTGTGGACCGTTGAGCACTGTACAGGTTATAGTCTGGTTTTAACAAAAACGTTTTCCCCTTTATTAAAACCAAGTTCACTATAACCAATGGCTCTGATACCAATCTGTCACACCCCCAAAATCCACCTGCGGAATACCACCGCTTGAAGGCGTGACTGACCAAGATCCAGCCACCAATCATATTGAACAAGCATATAAGTAGTTATAAAAATCCACCCAATACACTTGGTGTTCAAACAAAACATAGTTAAGTTGCAAGCGGAAGCATAAGTCTTAAAGCCAAAACAGAAGTTTAATAGTTTCAAGGTTTAACATGGCATACAGCCGTCCATGTCCCACAACGATCCTCCTCCATGCAAGCTCCAGTTGAGAACCTAAGGACCTGCAAAGCATGTAGTAACGAGTCAACAACAAGTTGAGTGAGTTCACGGTTGGGTGTTCGTTTTAAGTTGTTTCGAAAACAGTTTCCTTTAGCTGGCATCCTGCCGTGGGGGTTACCCCATAGTTAAAAACGTGACTTGTTTATTCCCGATTACTCTGGCAATCCTGCCGTGGGGGCTACCCCGTGTTAGTTATCTGGCATTTCGGCCGTGGGGGCTACCCCATGTATACACTAGACTCGTTACCATATCGACTGCTGACTGTAGTCATGTTGATGTGCCCTGAACTGTCAATGTCTATCATCATTGACGTGCCAGTAGTCCATTAGTTCACGCCCGTCCTCTGCGGCACGGTGTGAGGTTTGTCAAACCTAAATAGCGCTATCTAACTAATGACCCGCTCGCCATTGGCCTCGGCGATTAAGTCGATACAAAGATGAGGGACTTCGTGATAGAGTTTTGGTCTAGTACGAGTTATCTGTCCGTGAGGACGAGGAATTACATTCCTGAACCTTTGCTGTCCTACCCAAGGAGGACGAGGAACCCAGTTCCTTAACCCCATTCCCAACCCAGGGAATCCCATGCTTTGTAGAGGGTGTGAACTCACCTTGGTTTGCTCGGTAGAAACACAGAAAAGTCAAACAAGCAATGTTGTGGCTACTCACGTCCTATCATAGTTGTATCATACAATCAGGTTCGTATTCAAGTAGTGCACGTATGGCATACACGTATAATAGCAGGTAGCATGCAGGTATAATTTATGGCATACACTCATAACCATACGGTTCACAAAGACACTTATGAGTTCAGTATACAAGCGAACAAGGCCCAATAGTCCGGCCCAAGCACTTCGGCCCGTAACAGTGAGAGCCCAAATAGTGTGTACATGCACATGGGCTCGAGTCGCAACCGGACTCGCAACCACGGTTTCGGTTCGTGCTGTTTTGGTTACGAGTCGCAACTGGACTCGCAACTGTGGTTCCGAGTCACCAAGTTGGTGTGCTGATCATGTGTGGTTTCGAGTCGCAACCAGGTGTTTGCGACTCGCAACTGATGTCGCAACCGGGGATTTCGACTCATCAAGCAGTGGTTTCGAGTCGCAACTGATGGTTTCGGTTGGACAGGAGCTGATTCGGTACAGTGTACTACCCACTAACATTCTGATTTCATGTAACAGTTTGTACTATCCAACCAAAATCCTTAAACATGTTTCTTGTCTAGCAAATTACTAAAAATGGATCAAACATATCAGATTTCAAATATTCAACATGTTCATATGATATTCAACAAGTTCTTCATGTGTTCATCATGTTCATCTTGTTCTTCAATATTCAAGTAGTTCATCTTCATTCATATGAACCTAGGTCTAACAAGAATCATGAACAACTTATCAACAAATCACCCTAATAGCAAGCTTTCGGTTCTTAACACAAGAGTACACAATCCGATTTATATGAACATCAACAACTAGTGTTTTAGACTACATTTAAACACAAAACATCATGAGTTCATTATGCCACATATCCGAAATCAAAGCATGTTCCGATTATCAACATCATACATACGATTCACAAGCACATCATCATTGTACAAACGGTTCTAGTTCAATCATGTCATCCATAACATCAAACATCATAAACACTAACCAACAAACATCATAAACACTAACAAGCATCATAAACACTAACAAACATCATAAACACTAACCGGTTGTGAGGTGGTGAAGATGAAGCTTTGTTTGGTGTGAACAAGCAAATCCGAGAGACCCTTTTGTGGTCGGTTGGTTTGATCCGAGAAGAAAGGAGAAGAAGTATGATGCTTGGTGTCTAGGGTTTTAGTGAGAGAGTGGAGAGTGTGTGTGTAGAGGAGAGTAGGAGTGTTGTCCAAAAATGTCAAGATTAGCATCACTAGGGGTTATATAGTTGTTCCACATTGTGCACCCTAATGGGTTTCGAAATAGGCTAAGAGTGTATGTATGGCCCAACCGGCCCATAAGTTATTGTTCACTCGAGACCACATGGTCTCGAGTCGGGTTCGTGTTGTCTCGGTTCATATACATACTCGAATACATACACACAAGCATACACACAACATAACACATAATCATATAAGTTCACATGTATTCATTTGTCATTAATCACATAAGTTTAACTAGTCACGCGTTTAAGCATACAACGAAAGGTTCTAAATTTCGAGTTGTCACAATGATAATTAGATTTTTATGGAAAGTGGAAGTGTTGGTGTCCTGAGAATTGATTTGTTGGCTTATATAAAGGAATATATCAGAATTTGATGTGGTGCAGGCTTGGTTTAAAAAAGCGCTCCTTAGGCACGCCTAGGCGCAAGGCAACCTAAGGCGCAAACCAAATCGCTTTGTGTGACATAAGGCGCATGGTGTACAAAAGGCGCAGGTGTTAGGCTAAAATTTGACCTGAGGCGCAGGTGAGGCGCGCGCCTTTTTGACATGGGGTGTTTCTGTGCAGCTGAGTGTTGTACAATAGGCTTTTTATGCTGTACATTTCTGTTTTTCTCATTTTAAAACATATGTAAAGCTTAATTTTAGCTAAATCAAAGGTAGGGGATGCTAAAAACCTATGGGATATATAAAATAATCTATATAATCACTTTGCGCCTTGCGTACGAAAAGCTTACCGCTTTTGCGCTTTGCGCCTCATTTTTAGACCTCGTCACTTTTGTGCGCTTCCCGCTTTTTTAAACCAAGGGTGCAGGATTTTTGATAGGTTTGAAAAGCTTATGGTATTGAATGGATGTTATAATATTACTATTAGAGTAGCCTTAAACAAATGTTTCTAAAATAATATGAGGTTTAAAGCAGTGTTTAGTGTGTTTTTATCAGTTTAATGGTTTACTCAGGATGTCCATGAAGGAACTGTTGGACTGCAAACATCCTACAGCTTGGATTGAGTTTGAAAAGGGTCTCATTGATGAGGTACTACACAGTTTAACATTATTCATATTATTATTTTTGCAGCTTTGGCTGTTTGAAATAAACCCTTTAACGGATACGGTATATTTAATCGCTTTTATTTTGGTTTGGGGATTATAAATGACACTTGTTATAATTCTGTTTCATTAATCAACGATAAATCGCCATGTATATAATATTGTGGTTAACATGGAAATTTGGCTTATTTTGTTCACATTATGTAAGAGTGTGTGTGTATATATTATTTTCAGATGGAACTAGCAAGGATATTTTTCAAAGATGGGAGACATTTTGACTTGGAAGGTATGTTATTACAGATTCACAAATCAACAGCGTATCAATTTAAATCATTATGTTTGTCCAGAAAATATTAAGTATAATGGGGTTATTAAAATATTATTATCTAGTCTTAAGTATCTAGTCTTTGTTCTTCTAATCTTCTATTATGATCTAGTTGAATTTTTATAATGGGGTTGTTAAAATATTATTAGGTCTTCTCCGCTCTGTAAATTCTCTTAATAAGACATATCATCCCCGTTTCAGGCCTCAAAAGTTGTATATATCAAGGATACTCATACATAGAAGGTGTTGAAGAACTTCTTAGTACCCTGAAAGATAACGGCTATGAGATTCATGCCTTTACAAATTACCCAATATGGTATGGCTGAACTGCAAGGTTTGTCACATGCTTATTTGTCAAAAATCAAAATACATAAACCCATTTTTGTTATTTAATTAATAAGAAAATTTGGTCCACTGATCCTAAATCGCTAATGAGTCAAGTTGATGTGTTTTATTGAGCTGTCGCAATGGTTCACGTAACTTTATTGTTTTGTAGGTATAAAATGATTGAGGACAAATTGAAGCTTTCCTCTTACTTATCTTGGACATTTTGTTCATGCGTAATTGGTAAATATAAAACATGATCTACCTAAGATCAAAATACAACATTCATGTGTTTTTCTGTTTGACGCTACACTTAACTGCCGTTCTATAAATGTAGGAAAAAGAAAGCCAGATCCTCATTTCTATTCAGAAGTTCTGCAGCACCTTGACACTGAGCCACAAAATTGTGTCTTTATTGATGACAGGTATTCTAGTTATCTTATATCCCACATGTCAAATCGCATCATGTTATGTGCCTGTACTTAGTTTTACGTATTTTTTTTATTTCACATAGTTAACAATACTCATAAGTTGGCTGATTAACAAACTGTATTATGGTTACTTTTGGTTTTTAATGTATACATATAGTTAATAATACTCATAAGTTAGTTGATGAACACTCAAAATTAGAATATCATAACCATAAGTTAGTTGTATCCATAACCCTAAAGGGCAAGTGCTATATTTAGCAAATCCATTTATTTATCTGTATATTATTTCAAAATAATAGTAGTAAAAAAAGACATCAGTAATTAGCTCGTGAAAGTTGGGGCGTTATAGTTTTTATTATCATAGTAAATATATTTTGTGTTTAATTTGCATCAGGCTGAAAAACATAGAAGCTGCAAAAGACGCAGGTATAATCGGAATTCAGTTCAAGAATGCAGATTCACTGCAGCAGGATCTCTCTCTTTTGGGCATCACATTTCAAAACGGCAAAACAAAAACGCTAGAAAACAGGGTTTAGACAGGACTTTTATTGTCAGAACTTTGATTCTTTTGATGTATTTCGACTAAATTATATACAAGGGCGGGCCGATTGGTGCATTGAATGGTTCTATAGTGTTTAAGTTGGAAGGTATATAAATCAAGAGATCATATGT
Organism: Helianthus tuberosus; assembly: GCA_030545235.1. NCBI lineage: Eukaryota > Viridiplantae > Streptophyta > Magnoliopsida > Asterales > Asteraceae > Helianthus > Helianthus tuberosus. The sequence continues at coordinate 124,626,450 of CM060442.1, read as the reverse complement.
TGTAGACAAAGGTTTATGGGCTAAAACTATGCAAGTTGTTTATATAATTTATTGGATTAAGAAATTGATACGCGAGAAAAAAAGTTTATCCATGACTATAAAATCACGTATGTCAGGCGTGAAAATTATCCTTGCATGATTATAGCTGTGTAACCCTCAAGAAAATGACTACTTTCATAATTTTATCATTAAACTTTACAGTTTAATGCGTATCTAGTAAGCTTACTATATACAATAACCCCAAACCAATCATACTTGTCAAAGAAAAAAAACACAGGCCATATACAATTAAAACACAACAATACTCTGCAATCGGCATTATTACGCCTAGACATATACATGCTGCAGAAAAGTGAATGATCATTTGCACACTAATGTCCCTTTGGGGTACAGTCGTTTGATGTTAAAGAATGAAGCATAGATTGAGCAAGAATCAGTTCTTCTCGAAGCATCAAGTTGTATTCATATAAATTTTGAAGATTTTTCTGGATTTCCGAAGCACTTATTTCTGAATCTGGTTTGATTTCTGTTGGACACGAAAACATATAAAGATATAAAATCATGACTTCTGGCCACTACCGGCTATTATATGCAACGTTTCAGCTAACTTTTATCCAACGGCCTTACTTTCCCGCCAAAAAAGTAGACGAATTTGAGGGTGTTTGGGATTGCTTTATTAAAACCGCTTATCCCCTTTTAGCTTGTTTAAAACAACAAATTTCAGTCATAAATACCATCATTTGTTTATGTCAACATATCCTATGAACCTGATTTATATGGTCAAGACATAAAATGTAAACTTCAAGTAACTGAAAATCTTGAAACTTATTGTGGTTGAAAACATAAAATGTTTGTCAAACTAGACCCTTGAACTTTAGGTTAGTTTTTATTTAGTAGGATTTAAAACTAAGAACGCATAATGGTAACTTCATCATTATTTTCCAGCAACATTTTAGATAAATTTTATGTACATATTTGTTGAGCTGCTTGATTGTAAATAATTAAGCTAAAAGTAGAGTGGCTAAGGTGTAAAAGGGTAACTTTAAATTAAAATAAATTGTTGCAATAGTTCAGTGATTACCTAATGAAGGTGGCAATGGTATGTCATTAGCCGCAAAACCTGGTGGTTGTTGTCTATGTGCAATTCCGTTATCCACATCGCCCGATGACACTTTTTGTGATACCTGCATATTAAAGAGTTTAAGCTTGCAAATTCAGGATTCCTAGAAATACTTATTGTTCCCAATTAGGTGCTATAAATAGAAAACAAGCCCGATTTTCGTCAGCAAATGTAACATTGAAAAAATGTTACATATTATGAAGAATAGGAACTATAAGCTCGCCATACGGTTTTTGGTAGAGGTAACAGGACAAAATGATTTTGGGACAAAATGGGTGATTTTTAAGCTGCTGTAATTAAATAATAATCCAATTATTTTTAAATAAAGTTATTCACAAGACTATGCACCTTTGAATACAGTTTAGATGACTTTCAGTCCGTTTCCTTTATATATAATTTTTTCCCAACTTTTCACGTTTGACCCATTAATCAAATACAATCGGAATTGACCCGTTTGTATATAAATGAGTTGACATTGCCACCTGTACTTTTGGCCTACGTGTCTCATTTTCCGGACATATAAAGAAAATAAATTGACCAATTTGTGCTCATAAATATGAGATCTTATTAGCAGTCATCAAGGGTAAATCTGTCCACAATGCAAGTTTGTAATCAGAAAGGAAGACACGAAAAAAAATGCTACGAGAAAAACAATAACATCCACGAATCTACTAAAAAGAATCAACTCAGGATGGATTTTCAAAGCATATTTGAGTAGATTGAGGGGTATTTTTGTCATTATACAGCTCTATCTGTGACAAAAGCTTTACATGTAAAAACATTTTGTCATTTTACAATTTTGTATCAGTATATATTGCATAAATGAAGACAAATTGACACTAAGGTGTCCTGTATACACACAATCCCAAAATAAAAAAATAAACAAATAAATAAAGCATTACCTTATCATCAGGGATGCTGACTTTTTTGTTAAAACTGATGGTATCTTTTCTTATATGTTGTCTTCTTTTAGACACAGAGCCTCCATTTTGGTTTGACTTGATTAATATTCCTGAGCAGCATGATGTCAGCACAGCATTTCCATCTTCATGAGGCAAGGAACCACGACCCCATGTAAGAAATACGTATTTCCTCAACTATTTGAAACATTGAGCAGACTTTAAAAACAAATTTCGTATATAACGGTTCAAAGTCAGCGAACTCGAGAAACAAATATACAAGAGGTGGCAAAGATGGGCGGGTTTTTGGTTGAAACATGTTATTCTTAGCACGAGTTGTAATGGTTTGGGTCATAAACACTTTTTTGTCCATTGTTGTTTTCATATTATAGCTAACTAATGAGTTGAAATCGGTTCGGGTTGAAACAAGTCATATTTAGTATGGGTGGAAAGGAGCGGGTCCGGGGTTGGGTTGTCTTGTAAACAATTTCTTGACCAATTTAAAATTACATATAAATAATTATGACTACAGTATCTTTTTGAGTAAAATGCCATTTTCGTCCCTGAGGTTTGGCCACTTTTGCGACTTTCGTCCAAAGTTTGTTTTTCCGCATCTGGATCCAAAAGGTTTGAAATCTTGCCATTTTCATCCAACTCGTTAACTCCATCCATTTTTCTCCATTAAATAAGGGGCATTTCTGTCTTTTTAGACATTTTTTTATTAAAATAAAAAACACTTTAAGAAATAAAGATCCACCTCTTTTGACTTTCTCCCCACCCAAACCCTTTAATCATCACAAAAAAATGTCTAAAAGACGAAACTACCCCTGACTTAACATTAAAAAATGGATGGAATTAACGAGTTGGATGAAATTGGCAAAGATTTCAAACCTTTTGGATCCATATGCGGAAAAACAAACCTTTGGACGAAAGTCGCAAAAGTAGCCAAACCTCAGGGACGAAAACGGCATTTTATTTTACTCTGATTTTTAAAACTTTGATGAAACGATTACAAGGTTGTATGTATTAAAATATATTTTGTTCATGTTTGACCTCTTCCACCCATTTCTGTTCCGACCCGAAGCAGGTCCGCATTAAAACGCCAAATCATGTCAGGTCAAGTTCACTCGTACACACTTTTTGTCCATTTTAACAAAATGTTAGAAGTTATTAAATGTGTTAGTTATTATTACAATAGTAGTTGAAATATTTGAATAAAAATATAGGTAGTTGCATGAATTAAAAACAGACTTTAGATGACTTTCAATCTGTTCGGACCATTTGACATGTTCCCTTTTTGGCTAGGTTTTTTTTTCATTTGAGAAAAATTACAACCCGAATCGACCCGTTCATAAGTAACTGGGTCGAAATTGCCACCTCTAATGAATTGCATTCGTTAAACCGGATAACATTTACCTTGTCCCAACGTTCTTGTGCTTTCTTACGATTTCTAATCCTTCTCATTACTTTATCCTCACACCGAAACCTCTTAAATCTGAATTCAAACTACAAGGGGATATAATCGAGACATATTTAAAAGATGTTTATAGTTTACCACTTTACCTAATGTGCAATTACCTACACGTATAGGTTTCGTATGTATTTTGGATTCTAAAAGTAATATTTAATATGGAATGGATGAGAAGCATACTTGAACCAATAAGAAGAAGAAAAGCCCAATACTAATGCAATATAGGCCACCCAAATTAGCAAGGAAGCCCACTGCATGCAAAGCAAAAAAAAAAAGAAACACTAGATTATTACCAAGAAAAATTTATAATCATTTTTTGCGCGTAAATTTCAATCCATTTATTTATGGATGGGGCGATTCAGGGGTACAACAAGTTCGCTAGCTAAAAAGGAAATGGGTCGAACATGTCATATGTCAGCCGAAGTGCAATTTTTAATGCATAAAGCTTGATAAATATTTGTATTAAAAAAATTAAATTATTATTGAAATAATATTGGCATTGTAATCCTACTTGACACTAATTTTTTAAAGTTAACTGCCAGTTTCGTCCATGTGCTTTGTCCACTTATGGCAGTCCAGATCAAATTTCAAATTTCAAATTTGTACCATTTCCGTCCTTGACATTCTTGAACCATGCCAATTCCGTCCAAAAAAACTAACATCTGTTAAAACCTGCTATTGGTTCTACTTCCTTTGTCAGCCAAGAAATGACGGTTTTACCCTTCATTAAATACCAGGTTTTAACAGACGTTAGTTTTTTGGACGGAACTGGCATGTTTCAAGAATGTAAGGGACGGAAATGGTATAAATTTGAAATTTGGCCTAGACCGGCATCTAACCTCTAGTAATTCAACAAACATAAGAACACAATTTTAACCTAATATATATTAATATTAGTATAAACCACTATAATCTTGGTAAATAACTCACCTGGGCCCAACGTGCTCTGACTATCAACCTCAACAATATAAGATGAAAGAAAATTAACATTTAAAGTGACGTTGACAACCCCATTGCTCGAATTCTGTAACGAATCCCGCAGCTTATTTATATCGCCAAACGAAGAGCCCGGAATGAAGTCATGAAACAAAGGCTGAATGAGTTTTAAATCATCTTTGTTTCGGTAAACTCGAGGAAACAAATTAAACTGCAATATATTTGGATCTTTCCCTCTAAAAGTCACAAACTCTGCATTCATATGGCTTCCCTTTTTCAATACCCCACTCACGAAACTCGCACGTTTTTTGTTTAAACGGTCCCTTGACGTTAAATTGAACTCAAAACCAACGGCACTTGCGGGAATATTTGGAAGATCAATAAACTGCCATGAAGTGTAAAAGTTGTCGCGAACGAGTTGACAGTTTGTGCATTTAAGTGTCACCATTGGCCCTTTTGTGGTGTTTTCACAGGAAAATTTGGCGAAAGTGGATAATGGGGTGGTTCGGAAATCCAAAAAACCGGGTTTTCCCATGAATAAAGTACCGAGATTTTGAATGTTTGAACAACTCATTGTAGAAATGGTGGTTATGTTGAACTCCATATCGGTGCTAAATGAAGTAAAATCGGGTGCATTTGCTGCTACAACACTATGCACTTCTATGGTTCTTTTTGATATAACTTGGTATAGTAACCTGTAATTCATTAGCAGTTACAGATGGCAAAATTGTTTTGAAAAAATGATTACACTGTTGTATAACATAGATATTTAAGTAACTTTAAATTACTCACGCGGCAAGCAAACCAATGAAAAGAATGAAACTTGCAATTGAGAAAGTGCCCCCGAGTTCGGTTTTCCTTTTTTTGACAACCTTTTGATCTTCCTACACAAAATTTAGAAACTTAATGATTAAAATATGACTGTTTGTTACCCTAACTATATACCATTTTAATGTTGGACTTAATTGGATCGAGCACAAACAAACACAACCGGATTTTGTTTCCCGTTACGACTCTTTTCTCTATTATTAAGATCAAAACCACACAAATTACAAAAACCCTCCTAACCATCTACTTAAACTAAAACAAACTTGCTCCCCAATCTACCTAACCAAATATAAAACTTCTTTCTAACAATAAGGAAACAAATAATGACTAAAATTCATTCCTAATAATTATCTAGAACACCATCAAACCTTCATCTTTCTCTGTTTAACAATTCAGCCCCTGAGCAATCGAGATTAACCCTTCATTTTAAAAAAAGAAACTTATAAACTGCCATCAAACATTCAAACAGTAATTTGAAATTCCCAACATGAAAAGGAGTTGATCCAATCCAAGAGTTAGGAGACTCGCATTTGGACACACGCAAATGGGCTAAACTAGCACTACGTCGGGAGTTACAGGGCCATAAGTAATAGACAAAAACGTCTCAACTATTACAATTTTGTTTTATATCCTTTTTACTGTAAAAAGCACCTGAATCTTTGCTAGCCCTAAACCATAAACGGGCATAACTTACGCTATGTTGGGAGTTACATGGCCCATAAGTAATGGACAGAAACGTCTCAACGAGACGAAACATGTAAAAACCGCCATAGGTGGTTTAATCCAACACCCCCCCACCCCCCTCCTATAATATCAGCTTAAAATCATATTTGAAACCAAAAGCAGCAGCTAAAAAATAAATTACCAGCCAATGGCGAGTAGCAAAACACACATCCAATCTACTAACCCACCATCTAACCTTAAACCAAAATGTTGTTCCATCACCACCAACACTCCCAAACCTCACACCAACACAAAACAGCAACCAACTGACAACCATCACAAGGGTAGCCCCAAGAAACACATCTTGAGACTCTGCATACTTCTTTATTGACTCAAATGACAAAATGGTTTCTGGGAAGTTGACCGAATAGTCAACTCCGGTACCCACAAAGGAGGGTTCGCCGGAGACGGTGAACGGAGAGCATGTGGTGGTGGTGGAGTTGAACAAGAAGCCTGGGTTGCAGGCGCATAAAGATGAGTTGTAGGTGAAGGAGTTAGAGGTTGGGCAATGCATACTTGTGAGGTTTAATGGTGGGTTTCCTGAGGGTTTTGGTTTTGATTTTGAACAAGTTGTTGGAGAAGAGGAAAAGAATCTGAAGTGGTTTGGATAATCTAGAAGACAAAGATTAATTGGTGCCTTTGCTTTTGCTTCTGGTGGGGATGTCATGTTTTGTTTAATTAACATGTTGTGTAAATGTTATTTATCAAATTTGTTTATTTATTAATATAAACTAGTATTAGACCGTGGGGTATGGTGGGGCGGGGGTTTAGGGCATGGGTTTAGGGCATGGGTTGACACGTGTAATTTGAAAACTCAAATCACAAACCCATTTTGTATGGGGTATGGTGGGCGTGGCTTGGCTGGCGTGGCTAAGCCACATAAGCTTTTTTTTTAATATATATATATATTTATAACCATTAAAAACTACATAAACATACAAAATATTTATAACCATTAAAAACTACATAAACATACAAAATATTTATCAAAATAAAAAACTATCATTCTTCGTCGTCTTCGTCGGTTTCGAACTCAGGAATCGTTGAAACATGATCCACCAAATCAGATCGAAGGTTGTGATGTATATCCCTTGACTTCATCAAAAATTCATTTGCCGCTTTATCTTCGTCTGTTACGTTACCTGGTTGGGGGTCATCGTCATCATAGTAGGTAACGACCGCTCTACCTTCATCCTCCAAAATCATGTTGTGAAGAATGATACATGCGTCGTTTCCAATCTGATCATTGTCCCATAGTCGACAATGCATTGCCAATATTCGCCACCTTTTCTTCAAAACACCGAATGCTCGCTCGACGTCTTTACGTGCAGCCATCTGGACCCTGTTAAACTTTAATCTCTTTGGATCTGTGGTACCGTGTCTTGTGAACGATTTTACGAAAACCCCCCACTCTGGGTAAATCCCATCAACTAGGTAGTACCCATACACGTACTCAACCCCGTTTACAAAGAAAGTTCCTTTGGGTCCTATACCATTTACCCGATCATTGAAAAGGGATGAGTGGTTTATGATGGTAATATCATTATGTGAACCTGGCATACCGAAGAACGCATGCCATATCCAAAGATCTTGGGACGCAACCGCTTCAAGCATGATGGTTGGCATCCCGTGAAATCCACTCGTGTGAGCGCCTTGCCATTGGGTAGGACAAAGTTCCCAAGCCCATTTCATACAATCTAAACTACCTAGCATCCCGGGTAGCCCATGATAATCTGCGTGATGTTCCAATATTTGCTGCATGTCACTGAACGAGGGCTTTCTCAAATATCTTTTCCTTTAAAGTTCTAGAATACACGAACAAAAGTTGTGAAGACTTTCTCTAGCTACACGTGCAGACATTTTTAAATAGTCATCCATAGTCCGAACTATTTCCGTACGCTAACTGCCTAAGTGCGGCCGTGACCTTTTGCCACGTACTAAATCCTAATTGCCCGGTTACATTCGGTTTTTGTTAGAAATAAACATATTTCTCCTCAAGATCTCTAGATATCCTTAAAAATAAGTTTCTACTCATACGAAAACGACGCCTAAACATTTTTTCATCATACTTAGGTTCCGCTGAGAAGTAATCGCTTACCAACAAATTGTTAGCGGTGTGCCGTTCACGAGCGATGTACCTTCTCCTCTGTTTAGGTTGTTGAGTCTCTTCCTCATCGTCTTCGTCTTCCACGATAGCTTTCACCACCGCCGCGATCGTTTGTAGAAATATTTCCGCACCATCGTCAGATGATGATGACGATTCACTATAACTTGAAGAACTCATGGCAAGATTGTGTTTTATGTGTTTGATATTGTGTGAGAAAAATGTTAAATATGGTAAGGTATTTATAAAGGAATTTTTTTTAAATAGCCCCCAACGGCTAGGCCAACGGCTAGTTTGGTTTGGCCATTCACAGCCCGCCATGTCAGCTTGCTAGACCCGCCCCACGCCCGGCTTGAAACCCAAGCCCCAAGGGCCACGCCCCAAACCAAGCCCACCCGGGGTGGTGGCTTGGGCGTTTTCCCCCAACCCACGCCCCAACCCAAGCCCCATACCCCATAGTCTTAACCATCCCCGCGTTGCGGCGGGGACGGACATCAATGACAAACTACTATCAGCGACCACCAACAATGAAGTTGCAGCGTGTTAATACGAAGAAATTAAACCAAAACGTAAAACATATAAAAAAATAACTAAGTCGATCTAGGACCCGAGCGTTACGATTAACCTGTCAAACGGAAAAAAAATAGATGACGTAAAATCGTTTAACAACACACGTACGTTGCGCCGTGTTAACTCACAAAATTATTTATAGTATTTAAATGAAATACAAAATTATTTATAGTATTTAAATGAAATACAAATTTGTCTTTAGTGGATACAACCCACTAAGCATTATGTGACAAATCATAATACATAGATATGTTGCAAATTATATACCCCCATGTTATGGTGGAGGCGTAAAACCGTGCTAAGTAGCTCTAATTTTATATCACCGTGAACGACCATCAACACCAAAAAGGTTCATGTAAAAAAAGAAATAAAAAATGAAATATAAAACCGAACGAAAAGTAGACGATGAAACAATGTTGAACCACACACTCTAAATGTAAAACATAGAAAACAATAACTAAGTTGTTCTAGAACCGCGCGCTGCGACGGGGTGTTAAACAGGAAAACTACGCATAAAAACATTGAATCATACACGCACATTGTAGCATGTTAACTCGCAAAATTAAATTTGACCAAAACGTAATACAAAAAATTTGTATGAGGTTAAAAGTGATTAGTTAAAATGTAAAACATATAAATGTATGGGGTTAAGAGTAAAAAAAATAGAAAAAAAAAAAAAACAAAAGTGAGTACAACCCACCAAACATATGAGTACAACTCCTTATTCCTACAAATGTTAATTTGTATGTGCTTAAAAGTGATTTATGGTTAATGTAAAACAAATTAAAGATAAAAGAACAAAAATACGAGTACAACTCATCAAACTTATGGTACAATCCTTCATGCCAACATATGTTTTTATGGTTAAAGTAAAACAAATTAAAGATAAAAGAACAAAAATATGAGTACAACTCATCAAACTTATGGTACAATCCTTCATGCCAACATATGTTACAAATTGATATTATATAAATATGTTTTCTTTGAACGGCAACAGCACTTTATATATATATATATATATATATATGGGAGCGTTAAAATGAAAACCACCTCCAGTTGTAAGAACAATATGAACCACTTTCTAGCCATTAGATCAAGAAGATGGATGGATGAGATTAAAAGTATTTAAAAATAATATAAAATATTTTTTGTCTTATTATGTCTTTAATATTTTAATCCAAATGGGTATTTTAGTAAAATTACTCTATTTTGTGTTAGTGCATATGTCTGTTGACTTCGTCTTGTATCGAGTTATGTAATAGAATAGATAGACCAGGACACGTTGTACGAGAGAAACGGGAAACAGGCCTGAACCAGCAGGTTTATGCGACCTGGCAAGTTCGTGCGACCTGGCCAGTTCGTGCGACCTGGCATGGCAAGTTCGTGCGACCTGGCGTTTCCTATAAATAGGTGGTCTTGGGTCTTCATTTGTAACATTCTGATTCCGGTAGTGAAGCTCTGCCGAAGTGTCGCCAGCTCGTGTAACCTTGTCAAATCAATACAAACGACATTTAATCTACTTCTAAGTGTAAATCTAGCTGCAATGAAGATCAAATCAATGAATTCCGCCTCTGATTTGGTCTAGAACTCTTCTGAACGACTCGTTTAGGTCGAATCCCGATCCTACATTTTGTCTTTTTGTCTTTATTGTTTTTTTATTACTTTTTTTGTATTATTATATTAGTTTTTGTTATAAAACTTAAGATATTGAGATCAAAACTTCCTCTATATATCTTTCTCTATTCTTCTCTTCTTTCACAATCATATCGTATCTTCAGGTTTAACTTCGATTTCGAAGTTAGTCCCCTTCAATGTTTTTGACAAAAACCTTCATCTTCAATTATTATTATCGTCTGCAAGTTACAACTCCAATCCAAGAACAATCGATATACATTGAATGATTTATAGAAAACAAAAGAAATAAAACAAAATGGGTGGGGCCTATATGTCTGCTAATAATTCATAACACTCCCCCTCAGACATATGCCCATTTATTTGTTTGATGAATAAATCATTAGCTCCTTGTGGTAGGTTGTTCTACAACTTTGGTGTTTGGCTTTGACATGCTGCCTCATTAAAAACCTTGCTAGGAAAACCCAGTGGGACAAAAACCATAGCTAAGGGAAAAAGAGTGCAGTGCATGTTGTTTCTCATGATACTTTTGTAATACTCCCCCTGATTTCATTATGTATCGTTTAAGCCTTCTGCGTAGATCTTTTAGTTAATATTTTGCCACTTCATTCCTTGATGTGTATAATCCTTTGTGTTGATCAATGTTATATGGTCTTTATATGAGATTCCTGGTGCTTCATGTAAACAAATACCATATGATCCACAACTATATGTTATTATATTCCCTGCATTTACAAAGCTAACAAAAAATTATTTCGATGAGTTAGTAAAATATAATCTCATAACTTACATACCTTTGTTGTATCAAAATATTTGTTTTAACACATTCTAATGTCTCCTTGCTTGACACATGCGATATCACACCAATAAATTCATCCAAGATATATATGTATATAAGCATGTATAGCTAGCAAGAAATATTAGTGCACAATTGTGATTATCTATAATATTTCTTGACTCGGAATCTCAACTTTGGTAGGAGATCAAAGTAGTCATCTGTTATAGCAAGTGACTGAACAACCTTTAACGTACATAAAGGATAAGCTTTGTTCATACTAAACCCGATATATTCTAGATGAACTTACCCTCATGCCCGAACTACAGGTCGAACAATAATTACATTATGTCAAGGTCTTTCAAAAATTATCCCTCTAAAAGCTCGGCAGTTTTTCTCGATGATGTGTAGACATCATCACTGTAAACTTTGATTATAGTGAACTTTTAAAAGTAAATTTTTATTAAAAAAAATATGGCTAATTTAATCACACGTATATCCCTCTTTATCCGAATATCTCGAGTTGTACAACACTCGATCCGATTATTTTAGTCCATACCTATTTTGTGAACTTGATATAGTATGTTCTTAAGGTTTTGATATCAAAACTTCCGACATTATCAATCTATGAGGGAATTCTTTATATCGTATCAATATATGAATTTGTGTACAATGATCATAATGTTCCCGAGAACTTACTTTACACGATTTTGATAATTTAAATCCTTCATGAATTTTCATGTATTTTGTAGTACCACATGATATATAAACATTCATAAGATGCATGTTAATTTTCTCTTAATATATTATCAGACTAATCAGATATTGGAAAGTTATTATATCCACCACTGGAGAATGTGTCTCCTCATAATCAATCAATGGTTTTTGCAATATTCTTGTGTTACCAAATTTTCTTTGTATCACTTAATTTGATTTGTGTAAGAAAATCTTTACCTTTAGAATGGTTGGTCTGAAAACTTTTCATTCCATGAAATTCATTCCATGAGAGAATTTTAACTTTGATTTATTCACTTTTTCCAAATTTGGCTAATTAATAACATGAATTCATTCATGAGTAGATTCAAAAATCTTGATCTTCATTGTTTCATTATTTTCTAGCGCTATGTTATATATAAAAGTATAACGACGTCGATTTTTATTTCGATTCCATACATATCTTAGACATGATACAACTTATCGAGATCTCTTTATTTTCAGGTACCTGAGGTTCTTCTTGAACCATCATGTCTATTATCTCTTCAGGAGATCTTATTGCTATAACCTAGACTTGACCATCTTAATTACTTGCTCCAATTTTCGAGGAATTTTATTATTGGAATCAACTAGTCTACCACGCTTTAGGCGTGCAATAAACTCATTACAAAAATATGTGGTTGTCCTCTTGGGACACAAATATAACTGGAGCATAAGCAGTTGATATATATGACTTAGCTTGTCACTTTATTTTTGTAAGTAAATACGTCTGGTAATAGATTTATTTTCCAAATGAGTTGTTCTTTGAACCCGTAGTTCATATTTTCAGTTTTAAGGATCAATGATAATTTATTTCAACTCATTTCTTTTTCAACTGCTTTTATCTTCCCCTAATGTTGGGAATGTCAGTCCATTTAGATGGATGTTAATAAACTGAACCATAAATAACTCTTTCGTTAAATGCTATATTCCCAATCACCTTTTAAGGTCCCATATTTGTGCGTCGTGGTGGATCAATTTCAATATATATCGCACAATCAAAGTCTTAGAATGGACATATTTGGTTTCTGACCAAAACCCAATTATAATGGGGAGAAAATATTACAATATATTGGCATTATATGAATTAATACATGAACTTTTTCTCTCATGATCATACACTTAGCAAACACATCCAGTGATTGTCTCAAAACTACATGAAGTTTTACGTGTATTGCAATGATCATTATCATTATATCAATCTGGAATAATATGCTTGCTATCACATTAGCTAAGCCACAATCACACAAACTTCAGGTTGTGGATTTGATAACCATTTAGACAATGCATCGATTTAAAACACTAAATGGTATCATGTTGGATATGTATATCCTTTGCTTATTCCAGAATACTTAGGGATTTACACCCTACTTTCATTGATTAACTTTTCTTGAGAACAAAAATTACATTTTATAATTTTCTGGAAGGATCTGTTAGTTCTTCAATACATTTCACATTATTATTTTACTCGGTGTGGTCTAACCGGTCATGCCAACTGATTATGATTCATAAACTTCTTATTTATGATCATATATGTATTACTTGTAAGTAAAAACACAAAATAGAATGTATGTATTAAACAATTTAATCATAATAATTTGATAGTCTATTATGATGTGAACAAACTTACATTTGAAATTAATCATATAATGAATCAAATTCAGACTCAGAACCATAAGGTGGTGAAGGTGGTAGAGTTAGTTGCATATTATTAGCTATTTGTTTTAGCATGTCTTCCAACCATTTGTTTCTTTCTGTCAGTCGTTTTATTTGTTTAGACAAATTTCGAATCTGATCGTTTAACCTAGCCACTTCGACTCCTATTGAATCTGAAGGTAGATTCATTTGAGGTACCGTACATGGTTCTGTTATATTAATTGGTGGCAGTTGTTGTTCTACTTCGTTTAATAGTGATTGGAAAAACTGTTGCGGTAATGGTGATTGCAAAAATGATTCTGATGCTAACTGCTCTTGGAATATCATGTTTTCATCAAACAAAATTTGTTGCATCGTTGAATCTTCCTCGAAAACTAAAGGTGAGATGTTTTGTAAGATGTTCGGTGCTAGTGGTTGAGATAGGTTAGTTGTAATATGTTCTTGTACGGGTGGCAGCTGTGGTTGCAGATCAAATCGATAAAAAGACGGTTGAGGAAGCTGCAACAATGATTGTTGTAAATTTTGTGTTGAGGTACTTTCTAAGATAACTTGAGCTTCCTCCGACTGGAATGGTTGATTTAGTATATAATTATGAACAGGGGTTAGCCTAACAGTGTTAAAATTTACAATCCCAGATGCCTTTGGTGGAGATAATCCTTGGATAATCTGATCACTTAAGACACCTAATGATTTTGCTATTTTTGTAATGTAAGACCCTCCCATGAGACTTCTCAGAGGATTTGTTTGTTGATTTAAAAGATATGTAGCAAGCTCGTGGGCAATATTACAAGGAACTTGCTCAAAAATACTATGCAGATGGAAAAGATCGGTAGTACTAACCCTATGTTGATTATTCTTGCGCCCAGTGATAGTGTTGGCTAAAACACGGTGCATATATTGATAACAAGGGTCTGTGAATTTCATAGAATTATTATTGTTACACCACCCTTTCGATGAATGGCCTAGCCAATATTCTTTCATTTCCTCAGAGGAATAAGAGGTTGATGCCTCCGTAAAAATAGGTTGTTTAACTTCTTCATCTGTATATATGCCCAGATGAACTGTGAATTCTGTTAATGACATATTATGAAATTGTCCACAAAGTAAAAAATGAATAGATTCATCAGTAAGACTTTTATCATATTTGAAATAGAAAGTGGACAAGAACTCATATACAAGTTCATCATATGACGGTTCTAGGATGTCGAAGAAACGATGCCAGGGCGTATTACGTGGTAGTAATCTCGCCAGTAAACCACTTGGATCAAACATTTCCATTTGATACCAATCAATACCGCTAATAGAAAAAACTTCAAGATTCTTGAGTTTTTTATACCTCTCACGATTGGGTAAATCAGTAAACCGAAGGAATCGATGAATGTTTGCTGCATTTGAAGATTCAGCATATGCTACTGGAAGATTTGCCATTTGAATATTTGGTTTTTGTTGAAACTAAGAAAAGTTTGGGTACGGGTTATTTTGGGTATGTGTTGAATTGTATCAGAAGTTGTAGCTTATGTGTAGATTAGCTCGAGCAGTGAGTTTCTTATATAGATAAGAAAATTTAAGCTTACACCATACGTTTGGTTAAGGCTTCCATGATACGTTTTGAAACAGTTCACTGTAGCTAGTAAATGTTATATTGCATAAATAAATATTAGATGCATAAACAAAAATGTTAGGTATATAAATAAATGTTAGTAGTCCCATAATTATTATATCTCCAGAGCAATAGGTCCTCTGTACTAATTTTAATTTTTCACAGAACTTATATTATAAATATAAATATATATAAAGGATAAACGGGATCTAAAAGATCATCCTAAAGGTGTATGGTTTTACAACTCACTGGTGCACCCTTAGGCTTTCAACCTATATATGTATATATTTAAATATATGAAATTCTTACACATGAAATAAATTAAATTCTGCTTTAATTGTTTTTAAAATATTTAAACTCTAAATTAAATGTTAGTATGTGTGTATAAATAAAAGTTAGATGTATAAAAATACAAGTGCTATCAAGATTTTCGGTCTCTTTATTTTATTATTAAGTATGGGGCTTAGATGTTTTTATGATAGGAGTGTCTGGATAACTGGGTCTCCTAAAGGAAAACAATCCCACGGTATAAAAGAAATATTACGTTTTGTAGTCCAACAACAATCATGTGTTCATCGTAAGATACATCTACGCTTGTATTAGTTTATCATAACAATTATAGTTTATATATATTAATCAAACACTTACTTTGATTATGACTGCTTGAACCTTACCTTGGCTAGAGCTTCGTGCTGATAACGTGTTATAAAACTTAAGAGATTGAAATCAAAACTTCCTCTATATATCTTTCTCTATTCTTCTCTTCTTTCACAATCATATCGTATCTTCAGGTTTAACTTCGATTTCGAAGTTAGTCCCCCTCAATGTTTTTTACAAAAACCTTCATCTTCAATTATTATTATCGTCTGCAAGTTACAACTCCAATCCAAGAAGCAATCGATATACATTGAATGATTTATAGAAAACAAAAGAAATAAAACAAAATGGGTGGGGCCTATATGTCTGCTAATAATTCATAACATTTTTTTATTTTTAAACATAAATTTTTTATTAAGCATTTTAAAATTCAGATTTTTTTTACAAATTTTTACGTTTTACGTTAAACTTTTTACGTTTTACGTTTTACGCTTTACGTTAAACTTTTTACGTTTTTACGTTTTACGTTTTACGTTTTTACGCCCGGCTTTTTCACGCGTCGTTTTTTAACGCGCCGTTTTTACGCCCGGCTTTTTCACGCGTCGTTTTTTCAACGCGCTGTTTTTTACGTTTTACAAATTACATAAAAAAGTTTTACGTTTTACGTTAAAAAGTTTACGTTTTAGGTTAAAAAGTTTACGTTTTACGTTAAAAAGTTTACGTTTTACGTTTTACGTTAAAAAGTTTACGTTTTAAGTTAAAAAGTTTACGTTTTACGTTAATCTTTTTACGTTTTTACGTTTTTAGGTTTTACGTTTTACGTTAAAAACTTTACGTTTTACGTAAAACATTTTACGTTAAACTTTTTACGTTTTACCTTTAACGTTAAACTTTTTATGTTTTACGTTTTTACGTTTTACGTTAAACTTTTTACGTTTTACGTTTTATGTAAAACTTTTTACGTTTTACGTTTAACGTTAAACTTTTTACGTTTAACGTTAAACTTTTTACGTTTTTACGTTTTACGTTAAACTTTTTACGTTTTACGTTTCATGTAAAAGTTTTTACGTTTTACGTTGAACTCCAATGGATTTACCAAAACCCGAATCCCCTACCAACACGATCTTGAACAAGTAATCATACTCGTGATCAATCCTACTCGCCATTCTTCTTTAATTGCTCTAAATCCCTACACATATTAAACCTAATTATATATTCAATTCACTACATACACATAGATCCAATAAAATCCCAAATAAACCCAATTCAATGGTTCGATTTCGAACAAAACCTATAAACCAATTTTAAAACTAACACTCACAGTGATTAAAAAAAGTAACTAAGAAAACACGAAAACAGAGTGTGAAATTATATATATTCAATTTACTACATACACGTAGATCTCATAAAATCCAAAATAAACCCACTTCAATTGTTCGATTTTGAACAAAACCCAGAAACCATTTCGATAAAAACACTCACAGTGATCAGAAAAGTAACTAAAAAACACAAAAACAGAGTGCCAAATTATATATTCAATTTACTACATACACATAGATCTAATCAGATCCAAAATAAACCCACTTCAATTGTTCGATTTCGAACAAAACCCAGAAACAAGTTAAAAAAAAAACCAGCATTGACTTGAGGATGATTGTCGCCGGAAAAGATGATTGTTGGCCGGAGAAGATGATTGTTGGCCGGAGAACAGGGGGTGTTGGGGGGTTTACAGAGGGGGGTCAGAGATGATGAAATATGGTGGTGGGTTATGGTTTGAAGAGAGGTTAGAGGTAGGGATGAAGGATTTTAAGAGAGAGGATGAAGGATTTTAAGAGAGATGATGAATTCTCTGCATTTAATTTAGTAAAATGGTAGGGATGAAGGATTTTAAGAGAGAGGAGAGTTTTTCAAAATTAAGAGAGAGGAGATTGAGATATGACAAACGTATGGAAACTTTAAATGCAAGAGAGAGAGAGGGAGATTTGACATTTAGAGTAAATGACTAAAATATCCCTTATTCTGATTGGTTGAGAGTGGTTCTCGCGGTTCTTACAACTGAGGATGGTTTCTATTTTAGCGGCTCCATATATATATATATATATATATATATATATATAGGGTGGGGTTCTAGAGTGAACACTAGTGTACTTGCGAACCGAGTGAACAAATCCTGGCCATTGATCTACACACGTGTATGGCCAGGATCTCATCATCAAATCGTAAAATACACTAGTGTATTGCAACATCAAATCCTGGCCATTGATCTACACACGTGTATGGCCAGGATTATTTCACTCAGTTCGCAAGCTACACTAGTGTTCACTCTTGAACCTACTCCTATATATATATATATATATATATATATATATATATATATATAGGATTAGGTTCAAACGTGAACAAAATACCAAGAGTGAACTGCGTGAACTGATCTGGGCCCTTGATTTTTATGATCTTGAGATTAAAGTAAGTGGCATGATGGTTATTATTTGGTTAATTTTTTCCATTTAATTAAATACAAAAAGGGTATATGTGTAATTTCAATCTTAAATTGATTGCATAAATCTCTCACAAATCAAGTAATCAATTATCCTCTTAAATTGATTGCATAAATCTCTCACAAATCAAATCAATGATTAGGAAAGATGTAACTTAATTCAATTATTAAAATAATTATTTGTTTAAATGCGATGTACACATGTGTATTCTGATTTTGCCATCTTTTTAATGCGATGTACACATGTGTATATCGTTTGTTTTTGTGATATCTCAGAATTTTTTTTGTATTGAATGTTGATGTACACATGTGAATTACTATACACATATGTACGATGCTGAATACACATGTGTACTGTTCTATTTATATCCAAGTACACATGTGTATACCGTTGAAATATGAAGGTTACGTGGATTTTAAAAATCAAAATTTGAATTCTGGTGATGAAATCTGAAATAAAAATTAAAATTGAAATCTGGTGATTTGTTGTTTGTTTTGATAATTATCTTATTAATAAATAAACATAATGTGGATAATGAATTTAAATTAGGAAAGATGTAACTTAATTCAATTATTAAAATAATGACTTAAATCTAATTTTTTATATAATTACAATCCTACCCTTAACAACTAAAAATAAAATCAAGGGTCCATATCTGTTCACGCAGTTCACTCTTGGGAGGTTGTTCACGCTGGAACCCTACCCTATATATATATATATATATATATATATATAAGGAGCCAGCAAGGAATTGGGAAACACTACAAACACGAAAAAGGAAACAAAAGAAAAACAAACATTACAAAAGATCGACAATATTGAAATCTATCCAGTTCTCCCACGAAAGAGCCTTAAACTTAGTTCGGTTGTTGATCCAAAAGAAGACATCCACTTTGATGAAGTCGACCATCTTCCTTATCGGAACAAAAGTATCCTCAAAAGTTTTTAAGTTTCTCGCTCCCCAGATTCTCCAAACCGTCGCCATGCAAACCGTGTACACCGTACATTTCCACACTTTACTACCCGGGCATTCCTTTAAAATGTCGAAAAGCTCCTTCAGATTGTTGCAATTAGAAGGGAAACTAATTCGTATCCAAGTTAACATATTCCATCAAATACTCTTCGTCCACAGACAATTTATAAAAATGTGGTCTGGATTTTCTACCTAAATCCCACAGCGAGGACACATAGTGTCCGGCAGCAGCACTCCCCGGCGGGCCAATCCGCCTTTCGAAGCTATATTCCCCGAGATCACTCTCCACAAAAGATAATTACACTTTGGCGGAGCCCAGGAATTCCAAATAAACTCTCTATTCTCAGTCATATTCTCCGAACTGACTTTAAGGATTTCGAACCGAACCTGTTTTGCTGAAAATAGATCACCGGAATCATTTCTCCACCTCCACTCGTCTCTACAGTCTTTTAAGCTAACCTGACCCAACTTGCTCATGAGGTTCGCACCCATTCCTCTAAGGAGTTCGGATCCTTCTCCCAATCCCACCTCCATTGCCTAATGCCATCAACACTAGAGACATTGGTCGCAATACAAGCATTCTTATGTTTTGCTAATCTAAAAATATCTGGGTAAACATCTTTTATAGGCTGTGAAAACAACCAAGAATCCTTCCAAAACCGGATGTTAGACTCGTCTCCAACATTCGCAACCAACTTATCTTGAATTCGAATTCCAAGTTTCAATAGATCCGCTTCCATGTTCCCAATATCTTTCCAAACTCCCGGGATAGTCTTCTTTGAGGGGATCAATTTTTCTTCTTTCTTTGACTTATGCATAGCGTTGACGACCCTAGCCCAAAGTTGATTCGGGTCAAATTTGAACCGCCACCACCATTTGATCAACATATCTTGATTAAAGTCTTTAATCCCCCCCACACCCATACCACCTCCTTTCTTCGGTTGCACCAAAAGGTTCCATCTCACCCATCTAATTTTATGACCCGTTCCGGTTTTTCCCCATATAAAATTGTAAAAACCTGACTTTTCGGATCGTTACCTGTTGCTGTTATTCACTTCGTAAACGCTTGTATTCCCGAGATTTCGATTAACGCAAAGGGTTAAATTATTTTCAACGCATTATTTTAAACGCATATTACAACGCTTATTCAAAACGCAGTTATCACGTTTAAACGCTACTTATAACGCTTACTACTTAAATGCATTTTATCGTATGTTACATCGCTTGTTTAGACTAAACGTTATCGCAACGCAAACTCAACGCAAACTCGAAACGCGGATTTACTATGTTATGTGTGTTATTTGTGTTATTATTTGTTTAAATGTTATGTGGTTATCAACGCAACGCTTACACACTTAAACGCTCACTCGCAACTCGATTGAACGCAACGCAACGCTTAACAAACGAAACGAAAGTTGGAAAACTAACAAACGCAATCCGACTATCCGAATGGACATCCGATCGAATGGACTTCCGTCCGGATGACCATCTGACCGGATGGCCATTCGACTGGACAAGCCATCCAACACCTCGCTACTCTCCACCAACTTAACTCTCACCCTCACACTATAAATACCGCCGTACACCCTCCTTTTCTCTGATTTGACACTTCCATCCGCTCATACACTCTCAGTCACTTTCAATCGCGAATCAAGGACATTTTGTAAGCATTTCTACCCGAATCTTGTACAATCATCATCTCTAATCACTTCTACATCATCTTCTTCATCAAATCACACACAAACACTAACTTTTCCTCGAAATCGACTGATGTGGACCTCTGGAAGGTGGTTTCCACTCGGTTTGCTTAGGCAACTGTTGTGGAGCATCATTTGATCGAGATTGGTTCTAGATCTAAAGGATTTCATACTTTTTAACTTAATCTCAACAAGATTTCAACACTTTTCATCTGTTTTGAACTTTTCTTCAGTTTTTCTACACAATACCAATGGGATCTAGACCTATTCAGACTCTCGACCCGTTCCTTAGTCGAGAGCTGGCATGGAAACGGATCTCCTCTGGAGAGATAACCGATTGACGGATCAAACATGAATTGTCACCAAGAACAGCTCGTCTGTCTGAAGGGGTGGTACCCATCCAACCGAATGAACTAAACGTGGTATGTTTCCGTTGTTTGACACGTCGTCACGCCATCTCCGTTAACTCCAAACTTTCTACTTAGAAAATTTTACCAAATTTCAAATACAGACCACTCACTCGAATGGCCATCTGATCGAATGGCCATCCGACCAAATGACCATCCGCTTGGACAAGACATTTGTATTATCTAGTATTTAAACGCTTAAGACAAGACTTCGAAAGTTTTAACGATTTACAAACACCCACTCATTCGAATGGCCATCCCTTCGAATGGTCATCCGCTCGGATGATCATCCGTCCGGATGACCATACGCTCGGATGGATTATACTAATCCGTTCGGATCATCATTCGAACACTTAACCATACGACATTCTGTTTACGCGTTGTTCAACGCCTGCTCAAAGACTTATACTTCTGTACACAGGCTAACTCAACGCGCTCCCTTCAATCCAATCCAGACTATGTTTACTCGTTAAACACACACTGTGAGTATACTCGAACCCATTTTCATTTAACGCACTTTTGGGTGTTACATACGTTCTATATCAAAACATAACACACAACGCAAACACTTTATAACGCTAACCGCTCCCGCATGCTATACGTGATCTATGAATGCTTGTACTACGCTTATACAGTGTTACACTATACCGCCTCTAGCAACGATAGTACTATAGTTTGGACTCAGCACCTGTCGTGGACAGGGGTTGCTAGGGATCACATCACTTTACTTCACGTGTTCGTTGAACATGTGTCGCGCATACCCTACAATGCAGTCTCGTGGTTAAGTTATAATCATTGTTTGACAGTTACATGCTTCACCCGTTACGTGTTACATGCTGGTTATGCGTAAACGCTTTTTATACTATTACTATTCAAACTTGTGTACTCACATTTACATTTTATGTATTGACTTTATTTTAACGTATGTGACAGGTTGATTGGATGTTATGCTATGCTGAATCAAGTTAGGAAGTCTAGAAACCCACCGAATAAATATCTGAGTTGTCGGAATAATACTTGTTTTTTGAGACTGATATTTGTAACGACTGGTATGCTTTATTTGTTAGTAGTATGGGATATTAACATTAAAAATATTGTCATTTAATAGTTGTTATGGATTCTCATGAACAATCTGTTTTGCTCAGTGCCACGCCCTGATGATTCCGCCATCGGTTGGGGTGTGACAGATTGGTATCAGAGCCATAACTATAGGGAATTAGGTCGAGTCATGTGGAATTGACCTAGTCTATAGTCTAAGTACCAACATACCACTTTTGTGCTAACCCAGTAGGGGTTTCGTACGAGCCCGCTTCTGATATTCTCATTCGAACTCACGAAAAACTACATATTCGCGCGAACCCGCATACTACAGCTTCGTGCGAAGACGACCTTTCCTAAGGTTGAAAACTATTTTTTCCTTTCCTAAGGCTAACACAATACACGCGTTTTCAAAAAACACTCGCATAACACAACCGAGTGAATGTATCGAGATTAGGTGTGAAAACAAAGAACTCTCGATAAGATCACTCACTCTATACGTATTTTTACTCTCAACACGAGAATCTCCGTTAAGTAGGGAGTTGCAATCCATATCTTGACGAAATTCTTCATCTCTATCTCGTGGTTTTGCCACACTTTCAGGGACGAAGTTGTTAAGCTAGGGGTGAATCCCGCATCTTAATAACGCGTTCCACTCACTACTTAGATTTTACAAAACTCTCACCAAAGTCTTGACTGTTCCACTGACTCGAGTCATGTAGTAACTGGAAGGATGAGTGTCGTTCACCGTGTTTCGGTGAGAGCACAGTCAATTAGGCCAAAGCGTGTACTCGAGGTCGTCGTGGATAGTTGAATCACTTTGGGTAGTCGATGTCTAACACCCAAGGCACTCTATTTTCGATTTAAGCCTGCAATCACCGATTTTACGAGTAATCGATTTTATGTGTTTATATGTTATATGTTTCGATTTTGGATATTTTACGCTTTTCCGCTCATCGCTCCGCAAAACGCGCACAACTCGCACAACTCTCGTAATCCAAAACGCTAACTAATCGCAACTCAAACTACGAACTCTCGTACGCTATACTCGACCCTTACGCTACTCGCCATCGCTCGCAACTCTAGAATGCGTTACGCGACTTTGAAAGATAGGTGAATACGTGCAAAATATGTAGGTGAATATGTGCAAAATATAGGTGAATACGTGCAAAATATGTGAATTATGTGCTCATACGTGCTTATGTGCCTATGTGTATACGTGCTTATGTGGTTTATGTGCGTACGTGATTATGTGCCTACGTGTTCCTGAGCTTTACATAGTGGTAATAATAATAATAATAAAGGATGTTTTACGAATTCTAAACTTTTCATACTAAACCCGATATGATCGAATCTCGTCTAATTCATAAGACGATGTCTGATGTAGAATCTGCACTCGACAATGTCGTCATTTGGATCTCACACGCAATGTGCTGCTCACCGAAACCATGCTGACAAGCGTATCGCTTCACTGGTAGCCAAGGAAGTGGATAAAGTCATACCTCAGATTGTCAGTGAAATCAATGAGGTCAGCAGCAAGTCCTCTGTCGAGTCGAAGAGCGATGCACCTCGAACACCTTTCAGCTTTAAACAATTCAAGGCCTGCGATCCTGCAAACTTCACTGGAGAAGATGGACCCAGTGCGATGTTCCAGTGGTTTGACTCTACCGAAGTCACCTTTAGGCAAAGCGGATGCCCAGAAAATCTGCATACTGTGAATGCTACCGGAGTCTTTCAGTTAAGGGCTCTGGATTGGTGGACTGCTGAGCGCAACAGGCGCAGAAGTGATGCAGCTTATGGCCTCTCATGGGAGGAACTCAGGGAGCTTATGATGAAGGAGTTCTGCCCTCCTCATGAAGTTCAAAAGCTGGAGAACGAATTCTGGCACATCAAGCAGGAAGGAGGTGACAACGCTGTTCTCACCGCTCGCTTCAAGCAGCTGAGTATTATCTGTCCCAATCAGGTGGCTACGCCTGATATGACCATCAAGAAGTACATTCGAGCTCTCCCCGATTGTATAGCTAATTTTGTTCAAGCAGCTAAACCCGCTACTATTAAGGAAACCTATCAACTCACGACGGAGATCAACGACAAGCGAGTTTTGGCTGGTTATTTCAAAACCTCAACCAAGAGCCTCAGTCAAGCAACTGCTACTCCCGCTACCGACAATGCAGCATCACAAGGTTCGAAGTCTTCACGTCAAGGTCTCAAGCGAAAGAACAACAACGACAACAACAAGAACTATGCTACTACCGCCGCTCCACTCAATGCTGTCCCCGTACAATCCAGCAACCAGAACCGTCAAGCTACTGTCACCAACGCACCGCCTGCTAAGCGTACGTATACTGGTGTTCATCCTCTGTGCCCAACTTGCACTTATCATCATCCGACAGGGGTCAACTGTCATTTCTGTGCAAACTGCAACATCTATGGGCATTTCACTGCTCACTGCCATTCAGGCCCATGTCAACAAGCTGCTCAAGCTCCTCCAGCACCACAAGCTCAACCCCTCGCTCTCCAGGGTAACCAAGCAGCGCTTGCACCCGCTGTTCATGCGCGAGCTTGCTACTCTTGTGGTGACCCGAATCACTTTGCTAACGTCTGCCCGCTTCGCATTGTGAAAAAAGAACCGCAACCGCAACCACCGCAGCAACAACAACAACCACAGCAACAACAGCCTCAACAACAGCAGCAGCAGCAGCCACAGCCACAACAAGTAGCCCGTGAAAGAACCTTTAACATCAACGTCCGCCAGGCTCAGACTGACAACAACGTTGTCAATGGCACGTTCCTTGTTAACGGTATTTATGCTTCGTGTTTATTTGATACTGGAGCCGATAACTATTTTGTGTCGTTTGAATTCGAAAAGCTCCTAAACCGTAAACGTGCTAACCTCCCAACGACCTTCGACGTAGAAATTGCCACCGGAAGAACCGTCACCGTCAGTTCTGTTCTCCGTGATTGTACTCTCGAACTCAACAATCACATCTTCCCAATCGATCTTATTCCTATGCAACTTGGTAGTTTCGATGTCATAGTAGGCATGGATTTTCTTCGTGAAAATCGTGCCGAAGTCGTTTGTTTTGAAAAGATGATCCGTTTCTCTGTTTCAAACGATGATCAATTATGTGTTTATGGCGAAGTATCCTCAAAAGAATTGAAGCTTATGTCGTGTATCCAAGGAAGCAAGTATCTCCGTAAGGAATACTTGGCTTTCTTAGCCCACATCGTAGTAGCGAAGGAGGAAAAGAGGCCGATGGAAAAGGTGTTGATGCACAAGAATGTCTGTTGACTGCATCTTCATCAAGTCTTAAGTCAAGAAAGTCAAGATTAGGGTTTTTATTGTTAATTTCGCTTTAATGTACATGTTTATAGGTGATTTCGCTTTAAGGGACACATGGTGATTTCGCTTCAATGGACATGCCATATGAGCGAAATCAGATTCATGTGATTTCGCTCATATGGTCAGGACGTTGAAGCGAAATTAGACTTAGTATAAATACCATACATGTGTTCGTTCATTGTAACGATTGGAGCGAGATCAGATCATTAGCTTGGTAACAAAACTCTGTCAAAATCATTCTAGAAAGCTAATAAAGAGAAGAAATTGAAAGGAAAAGCTGTTGTTACTTTGCGTGCATTGATTCCGCCTTTACACGTGAAGATGAACTGCCTTGACTGATCGTTTAGGGTCACGACACGGTCCAACAAGTGGTATCAGAGCTTCAGGACGAGGAGTTCATACGACTTCAGCTGATTCGACATTATTCTCTCATTTCTACTCAATTTCTCTCATACTTTTTCGATTTGAACTATTACCTACGGATGAAATGGTCTGAATTTCAAGTATAACGTGTAAAACATATAAATAACAAACCCTAGAAAGTATCAGGTTGAAATTCGGACTAAAAATGGTGAAAATTGATTAAAAACGTGATTCCGCTTTTTCGGACATTGAGAGATAATTGCTTGATTTCGCTTATTTGGTCTTATCTGATTCCGCTCATACGAACCTTTGAGATTTCGCTCTTGTGGTTTCTAAGTGATTTCGCTTATTCGGTCCAATAGATTTCGCTTATTTGACATCAATAGGGTTTCGCTCATTTGGTCTGTGTATGATTTCGCTCTTATGTCAATCTTGAACGGTCCAATCATACATTGAGTTTATTAGGTAGTTTGAATACACGTGAACTCTGAGTGGATTTGTGTTGATAACATCAATTCACGTGATATAAAATTGAAATCGGTCCAATCATTGAGGTTCACTGCATGTGAAGTTGTTTCGAGACATATGGTATATGAATTGTTTCATAAATGAAATTGTGATTATTAGTCATTAAAACTCACGAGAATTTGTCAGACATTGAGTGTCGGTTCAATCAAAATTCAGATTTAATTGACGGTCATTAATCAAAAGCAATTGTCAGATTGGTCACGTGGATATTTTGAATCAATGAATTGCATGTGAAGTTGTCAGGTGTGCATATAAGTCAATTTACTTGAATCAAGAAGTGATTAATTACTTGTGTTTGTCATGATATATGTTTGCCGGTCACTAAAGTCATTGATTAGTTATCCGATCAAACAACAGTTTTTGTCTTTTTGTGTCACGTCATATACTTTCACATATTCACTTTGTTTTTAAACTGTTTGTTTGTTTTGTTTGCAGGTGATACGAGGAGATTTACAAGGTGCAAATACCAAGAAATTGTAATCAAAATGTTTGACGAAAAGGAAAACAAGAATCTTGAAAATTTAAATGATTGGCTTTGTGAATCTTGGTGTGGGAGATTAGGTGATAAAGATGTTTATATTAAAAGATTCGAAAATTTGTTGTGTATGAAGAATGAATCAGTGGAGAAGTTGGTAAAACGGTTTGATGAGTTAGTTTACAAGTTAGAAAGACATGGGATATATTTTTCAAAGGATGAAACAATTTCGAGATTTGTTAATGCTTTACCTTTGGAATGGGATAAATTTGTGAATGAACTGAAACGGGATTCTAGTTTGTCACGCTTTGATTTAAGAAGTTTCATCAATACAATAACAAATCATAGGAGTCATAAAGATTCAAGAAAAAGGGAGTTATTGGATGAAATAAAAAGAGAATCAGAAAAGATAGATTTGGATGTGATTATTGAAATGAGAAAACGAATCACTGTATGTCTTGCAGCAAAAAATGTTATGAGATACGATATTAAGAGGGGTTGCTATATTGATGAAAATATGAATCCTCTTGATTTTGTTAAAATTTTCTGTGCAGGAACATACAAGTTGGAAACAAAGAAAGAAGTTGATGATGGAAAGATGAATGGAAAATGCTCGAAATGCGAAAAATCAGAAACAGACAATGTCAAACTTCTGAAGAATGTAGAAAGTTTAACATTGGAAATCAAAAGCTTGAAGGATGAGAAAGAATCTGATAGTAAACAGATTCTTGAAATGAGAGAAAATTGTGAGAAATTGACGTCAGAAAATGACAAACTGTTGAGTAGTTTGGACAGTTTGACATTGGAAATTAACAATTTGAAAGAAAAAGAAAAAGATTTTGGAAAAATCAAAATTGAAAATGAAAACGTTTTTTGGATAAAATTGGAAAATGAAGCGTTAAAAGAAAAAGAAAAAGACTTTCAAAATCAAATCAAGATTTTAGAAGATGAGAGAGATATTTTTGGTAAAGATAATCTTGAAAAACAAATTGATATCAATTCTCATCTTGCTAAAATCATTCAGCTTGAAAAAGAAGCTGAAAAAGCTCGGATTAAAATCAAAGAGCTTGAAGTGAAATTGAAAGGTTTTGTGACTTCGGCACCATATGAGTGTCCAAAACCGATCAATTCAGTTCCAATAAGTGGCAATGTCACAAATTTTGACAAAGTCAAAGTCAAAATTGAAGATTGTGATGAAATATCTGATGATGAAAAAGAAAAGAAAAGAAAAATATTTTTAGATTTACAAGAAAAATTTAAAAATACTGTTTTGCAATCTACTGAAACAGGTGAATGTTCTAAACAAAAACCTGTTAAGAAGAGTGTAGAACAGAAACAAAAAGATAAAAATTTGAAAAATCCTAAAAATGAAAATAAAAGCTCATCAGATAAGTCATCCGATCATTATCAAAAATCACAAAAATTTAAAAATGAAAACTCACAAAATATTGGTAATAAGTGGTGCAGGTTTGACCACAGTGCTTCAAAGCCAAAATCAGTTTTCAAGAAGAGTGATGATTACCACAAAGCCAGACAATGTTATGATCTAAGCATATGGTGTGAAAGTGGTGAATGGTACGATAACAGAGTGTGCTACACTTGTGGTGTGAGAGGA
Organism: Helianthus tuberosus; assembly: GCA_030545235.1. Lineage (NCBI taxonomy): Eukaryota > Viridiplantae > Streptophyta > Magnoliopsida > Asterales > Asteraceae > Helianthus > Helianthus tuberosus. The sequence goes on along the minus strand of CM060442.1, from coordinate 124,597,849 downwards.
CACATTGCTGTTAACTGCCAGAATTGGAGTTATGAAACAAGAAGATGCTATAATTGTCATATCAGAGGACATATTGCCAGAGATTGCTCGAGGAAATCGATGGGAAGATCGAGGGTTGAATCTCAAAGAATGGCAAAGAAGCCAGTCAACGTCAAGCCCCATGAACAGAAGGTTCTAAAACCTAAAGTTCAGGATCAGACAATTCAAGAAAAGAAAGTTAAACTTTCTCAGGGGCAGAAAGACAGACTGCGAAAGAAAAGGAAGAAGGCGAGAGAATATCTCGAGAAAATTTTGTCTTCGGGTTCACCGGACAGATTGAATAAGAGTTCTGATGAACCAAATAACTTGACTGTAAAGCCAAGTAAATTGAATTCTTCAGATGCAAATCTGAAGACAAAAGAGAAAAAGGAGAAAAAGAAAGTTATTGGCGATGAATCTGGCTCATCCAAGTCAGACAAGCCAAGTTCGGGCAATGAATCTGATTCCACAAAATCAGAGGAGCCACAAGTTGAGGTAAAAAAGGAAGAAACAGTTCCTTTAATGAATGATGAGAACTTTCCACCATTACGAGCCGCAAACCTAAAATCAAAAGGTGTTGATGCTGGAAAAATGTTTAATAGCAATGTTAAACATATTTTTAGCAAGATGGTTGATGGTAAGGAAAAAGGAGTGAAAGAGTTTTATGAAGAAAAGAGAAAAACTCAAAATGCGCCTAAGGCTGGTCAGGCTTGGGTGTCAAAATTTGTTGGTTGAATTCCTGACTTGCCGGAGCTTCCAGGTTGGTAAGCGTGAAGCAGGTATCGGCATCATTCTTGAGAAATTCACAGGATGGTAACTGTGATATTTCGATTTACAAGTGGTAAATCAGGGACATTAAGTTGTACTTGATTTTCTACTAGTGTTTGTTTAATTGTTAATTCTTTAAAATGGTTGAAAAAGAACAATGTGATGAAACTCCGAGTTTGTGAAAAGACAAACAAAACTAATTTTCCGGAAAAACCATTTGATTAAAACAAACTTAAGTGTTTTGAAATCATAATGGGAAAATAGTTTGTTGTCAGGGGGAGTTCTGATTGTTAAGTCGAGTGAATGGTGAATTGAAGCGATTTGATATCAGTTTGTCACGTTTCTTGTATAGTTTGTTTTCAAATTTTCCTTGAAAATCAAAATTGAAACATTTTTTGATTTTAGGGGGAGAAAAATTTTAAAAAAAATTAGGAAATTTGAAAATGACAAAAACATTGAAAAAGTAAAAATGAGTTTTGTTGTGAAAAAGAGGAAATGATAGTAAATCAGTGAACTATCACAGCATGCTAAGGATATGAAATGTCAGATGTGATAAACAATCTCACTAAAGATGTGACGATAGGCTCAGCTAGACTAGTAGATTTGCGATAACGATACAAACTTAAATGAAAAAGCCTAGTTCTAGTGGGAAACATGGTTGAAAGCATAGTACTTAGTTTTGTCCTTCGTGATTGTGTACCTACTCAGTAATCGCTGAATGTTGAAAGACATAAAACTGGTTAAGTTTGTGAACTTTCACAACTTTGCTGAAAAGTCGCTGTGATTGTGCATTTTATTTTGCAAAGATTTAAACTTGTTTTATTTCTTTATTTTGTTTAAGCATCGGATATCCTCTGCGTATACGTGAGTATCGATCTGGATGTTGTTGCCTTAACGTTCTGCTTTATTTTCTTTGGTGTTTCGTTTAAGCTTTGGATCACCTCTGCGTATACGGGAGTATCGACCTGGTGGTTAAAGCCTAAACAATTTCAACTTGTTTTATTTTCTTATTTTGTTTAAACATTGGACTTTCTCTGCGTATCGAAAGATCGACCTGATTGTTAATGTTTAAACATTCTGAGTTGTTTTCGCACATATCACAGTTGATGAAAGTTTAAAGGCATTACTTGAGTTAGTGTATTGCATGATGAGGGGATATGCTGAGATCGTGGGGTCCATAAAAATTTAGTGCTATCTAAATATATCTAAAGTATCGGTAAGCATTTTGAAAGTTTTTAGATTGAGCTTAAGAGGACAAACATATCGTCAATCTAAGTGAATTGTTTAGAACTTAAAATGATTAAAGCTTAACGGTGCTTGTGATTTGTCTCATAAACTGATATGATCCTCTTACACAAACTCACAAAAAATATTGTTTGTATATATTTGTTTACTGTATTTCTTTCAAAATTCAAAAAGATTTTCGACAAACTGATGATGAAGAGCTGATATTCAAAATTCCAAGTGCTAAACTTGATGAACTAGAGGATTGGGAGAATATGTTGAAAATTTTAAATGTCATATACAAATGTTTTGAAAGTCTGTGTGGTTAGTTTATCAAGGTCATTCATTTGAACTTGATGTAACTAGTATGATTGATTGTGTTAGTGATGTCTACCAGTAAGTTTACTAAATTCAATTGTTATAAATTTGTAAAACTTATGTTGAGGTAGAGGATGTGCAGGTTAACAGGTTGTAAACTTCATTATTCCCAATGGAAGCTAAATGTAAAAGCTTGAACTAGATTTCTCAGATTCTAGCATATCGAGAGGGGGAGTCTGTGAAAGGGGGAGTCTGGATCAACATTCAAAGGGAAGAAAGAAGTTAGAGCCAGGAGGACAAGATCCTGAAACCTGTGAAGATAGAGTGCTTATGATGAGATGACAAAGAGTTAGAGAAAAGACTAAGACTGAAGACTCAGGAGCTGAAGATTACGTCAACATCCAAGGGGGAGTCTGTTGATGCACAAGAATGTCTGTTGACTGCATCTTCATCAAGTCTTAAGTCAAGAAAGTCAAGATTAGGGTTTTTATTGTTAATTTCGCTTTAATGTACATGTTTATAGGTGATTTCGCTTTAAGGGACACATGGTGATTTTGCTTCAATGGACATGCCATATGAGCGAAATCAGATTCATGTGATTTCGCTCATATGGTCAGGACGTTGAAGCGAAATTAGACTTAGTATAAATACCATACATGTGTTCGTTCATTGTAACGATTGGAGCGAGATCAGATCATTAGCTTGGTAACAAAACTCTATCAAAATCATTCTAGAAAGCTAATAAAGAGAAGAAATTGAAAGGAAAAGCTGTTGTTACTTTGCGTGCATTGATTCCGCCTTTACACGTGAAGATGAACTGCCTTGACTGATCGTTTAGGGTCACGACACGGTCCAACAAAAGGTACTTGTGGTTCGTGATTTTCCTAATGTCTTTCCTGACGATTTACCCGGTCTACCCCCCACTATCGATATCGATTTCCGTATCAACCTTATTCTTGGAGCTAACCTTGTTGCTAAAGCTCCTTATCGCCTCGCACCGTCCGAAATGCGTGAACTCTCTAGTCAACTCCATGAGTTACTTGATAAAGGCTTCATACGCCCTAGTACATCTCCATGGGGCGCACCCGTCCTTTTCGTGAAAAAGAAGGATGGATCGTTCCGAATGTGCATCGATTATATGGAACTCAATAAGCTTACTATCAAGAATCGCTACCCTCTACCCCGAATCGACGACTTATTTGATCAACTGCAAGGCACTACGTGTTTCTCTAAGATCGATCTATGTTCTGGTTACCATCAACTGCTAATTGAGGAGCAAGAAATCCCTAAAACCGCTTTTCGTACCCGTTATGGCCATTACGAATTCGTGGTCATGCCTTTTGGTCTCACCAATGCACCCGCGGTCTTCATGGATTTGACGAACCGTGTGTGTAAACCTTTCCTTGATCGCTTCGTTATCGTGTTTATCGATGATATCCTTATCTATTCGAAGTCAAGAGCTGAACACGCACAACATCTTCGTCTAGTTCTCGAGCTTCTCCAAGGGAATCTTCTCTACACAAAGTTCTCCAAGTGTGAATTTTGGCTCGAGGAGGTTCAATTCCTCGGTCATATCATCAACGGCCAAGGTATTCACGTCGATCCCGTGAAGATAGTAGTAATTAAGAGCTGGATCACACCGAAAACCCCGTCCGAAGTTCGTTCTTTTCTCGGATTGGCGGGTTATTACCGTCGAGTTATAGCTGATTTCTCTAAAATCGCTGTTCCTCTCACCTCCCTGACGCAAAAAGACAAGCCTTTTGTTTGGGGAACCGAACAAGAGGATACCTTTCAAACTCTCAATCGTATGCTTTGCAACGCTCCCGTACTCGCGCTACTCGATGGAAACGCCGATTTTGTTGTTTATTGCGATGCCTCTAACCTAGGCTTTGGTTTTGTTCTCATGCAACGGGACAAGGTTACCATGTATGCATCTCGCCAACTCAAGATCCACAAGAAGAACTACACAACCCACGATCTCGAATTCGGTGCAGTTGTTTTTGCGTTGAAGATATGGCGACACTACCTTTATGGTACTAAGTGTACGGTCTTCACCAACCATAAGAGCCTACAACATATCTTGAACCAGAAAGAACTAAACATGCATCAACACAGATGGGTTGAACTTCTCAACGACTACGACTGTGAGATACGCTACTACCCAGGCAAAGTAAACATCGTCGCTGACCCTCTTAGCCGACGAAGCTATTTACATAGTGTTCGTAATGTTCAAGCCAAACACGACCTCGAAGCTCTCATTCACGACGCTCAACATGTCACACCCCAACCGATGGCAGAAAGATCGGGATGCGACACTAAGCGATTCAGATTGTTCAGAAGTTTCCACAACACTAAATGTGTTAATATAGATTAATCAAGATTCATATTAAATTGTCTAAAACATCAACCACGCATCAAAAGTATCAAGTACATAACATCAAACAATGTTCAAAAGTTTCAAAAATTAACTAGGCGAGTTTCTAAGCACCGTCCTAGCTTGTTTCGTGAGTCCAGCATCCTATCAGCCTGCAATATGTATTAAAATAAAGTCAAGACAATAATGTACTGGCGAGTATACAAGTTTGGGTATATAGTATCATAATAGTTTAAAAAAAACTCATATCCGTCGTGTAAACATATAAAAGTCTCAGCCATGCTAGTTTACGCAGTCCAAGTGATAGCCTAAGAATCCCAATGCGTTTAAAAGCTCTTCCCCGAGAATAATGGGAAGATAAATGTCTCCTCCTAACAATACCCCCGAGAATAATGGGGAGGTGCATTACTCCTATAGAGCTACTATTGTTAAGGCAGAACTACACACAAGGATTAAACGCTCACATAGCATAAAGAATCAAGAATCCAAAAGTATCAAGTTTCACGTTCACAGAGGATAGAGTAAGTTTCCAAATAAGTTTCAAGTATCAAGTTTATAGAATACATGTTACATCCCAAAAGTTTAAAACAAAAAGGGATCGAGTATACTCACAACGGGTGCTAAGTATCGACACCTACTACTTGGATTAAAGGGAGCTCTGAGATTAGCTGATTATAGATTAATAGATAAGCGTCGGTAGAAGACGAGAATCATGCAAAGTGTCGGATAAGTCTTCTGATCGGATGGTCATCCGGTCGGATGACTTGTGAGATAGGGCGGATCACCATCCGATCGGATGGTCATCCGAACGGATGGCCATTCGATCGAATGGTCATTCGATCCAAATGTGAGATTCTAAAACGTTTAATTCTTTTAAAGTTTTCATTGTAGCATGAATCCAAGTCGTTCGATCGGATGGTCATCCGATCGGATGACTCTTTGAGTGTAAGTTTCAAGGTTAAAGGTTCTGCTTCAAAATAATTCAAGTGTTGAATTTTTTACTGAAATAATCCACCTGGTCGGACGGTCATTCGATCGGACAGGCGTCCGATCGGATGATCATTCGTCTATTTGAGTTCTTGTTTGTTTGGAAAGTTTGCAAAATTTCTAAGTGGAGTTCAACAGAGACGATCTGGTAACGTATCGAGGCAACAGAAACTTGCCAAATCTCAGCCAATCTTGACCGTATAGGAATTGTCACACCCTGACTTTTGCGGAAGCGTGGTTATTGGTGTGACTTCTTAATACCATAACATTCAATCATAACAATGCTATATGATAAAACCAAAAGACATTCATCCATAAATATTAAGTTTAGAAAATACCACAACATACTTGTCTGCAAACATCGACACCAAATTCAAGTTACAAACCATAACATGTTTTAATGAGTTCACGAAGACTCGACAACATAACTTAAACCAACCCAAGCTTAGGACCATGTATCTCGTCCAGGAGTAAGATACATCTCCTAAACCCTACGACCTCAGATGACGTCTTTTATTTATGACGCAGCTTGTAACACATGCATACACCTGCCAGATCCACTTAGTTCCCTAAAATACATGTAGTTTAAAAATATCAACAAAAGTTGAGCGAGTTCATGTGTTTGTGTGAGTATGTATAAACCTTTGTAAACAGTGTAAGTATGAATGTCCCGGTATGATAGCAAACAAGGAAAAGATCACCAATGGTTTGCAAGGCCACTGATATGTGTGACGGTGTAGGAAGACTCAAACCTAGCAAAGTTGCACCGGGCTTCCGGCTGGAAGACATAGTCACCCTATGGGCCACCCTGGTCCTCATGGGTGTGGGCTCGCTACACCCAAATAGATCTATCACTCATGCCCTTCGGTCCTTATACGAGGATTAATGGTCCCAAGTATCCGCCTACCCAATCACATGATCTATGGTTCTTTCCTAGGCTAACCATACCAATAGTATCCGTATATAATCCTTTTGTAACATGTATTTCACCCCCGAAGTAAATAAACAAAACAGTTTAAAGAAAAGGGGGACATGAACTCACTGTATTGCGTCTTCAGAACTAGTAACTCCGATCTCGTTAGCAAACACGACTACCTACAATGTACTAGTGTCTATTAGGCGGACGGGTCGTGCCTTTGCTTAGTATTAATGTTTTGGAGTTACGTTTCTACTATGCCTCTAATATTAATCTGTACAATACTTCTCAAGTATTTATTTTCGTATTTCCTTCCCAAGGATGGGGGTATTTTATACATGTATTTTCGTATTCTATTATTTGAAGTTCCAATTTAATATATTTTCAAGTCTCACTTTAGAAAATATATAATAACGTATTTTATTCCAAAAATAATGTATTGTCCAGAAAATATATATTTTTTTCCCAAAAATCATATATCTTCTAAATATACTAAGAAAATATATTTTTACTTCAAAAAATAATATATTTTCTCCTTGTCGAAAATATGATATACTTTGGTAATAATAAATAAAGGTCTACTTTCATTCCGTTTGTATCCAAAATAATATTTACCAAAATATATGTAACGATATTTTCCGGAATATTGTGTAAGTTACGTTCTATCGTTCGGATCCATAATAATAACTGTGTAATTTATATATTTATTCATTGATATTCTTGGTATTGTGTTAAGTTATATTATTTCACCCTAAAATAATATAACTATTTCACAACGTATACAAATATTCACACAAGTGTCTTTTATATATTCTAAATATATATTCACCCATTTTTATTTATAAAAACCAACCTCCAATACTTGTATTTTTGTTACAAAAATTATGGCAAAGTTTAAATTGAAATCCATAGTTAAAATACACGTGTAAATATTTGTTAGAAAATATTTTTCTAAGTGGTTGTATTTTTAGAAAATTTTGCCATAGTTTCCCCTAAAAACGGAGGCGTCCATGCTATCAAAGCATATCACTTTCTTTTCAAAAAAACCATCACAACAATCAACAATTAATCCCTAAACAACTTACACTTACCAAGTGCGAAAACTATACAATTTACATGACAACATGAACTTGATCTTTCACAAAAACTTGTAGTAACTTGGTAGTATGTTTAGTGGACTTAGTTACCCTTTAAAGTGTGTTTGTTACTCTAAAAATCTCATTCTTAAAGAATTTAGGTGTTTACAACTTGTAAACATATTTTACAAAAACGTTTCTTTGTGAGATCTTTTTGTTTCATAAGTGTTTATACACTCTTTTTATCACTAAAAATAGTGTTTGTTTAAGTAAGAACCAATATTTTCTAAAAATCATATTTTGAACTTGGTTCTTTCGAAATACCATTCATAAATCTTAGATTCATAAGATTACTAGCTTACTTTGTTTATTATTTTTCAAGAGATCATCTTATTATTCAAGTTCATGCTTATGTATGAGGATGATCTTCTTGTGTCAACACATAATCATCCTCTAACTTGCTAGATCATGTGTTTAATCACACTCTAGCAAGCTCCTTATGATGATCAACATCACAATCTCAAGTAAACAACAAGTATCATACATATACTAAACAACACTATCTCATCAAGATTTCATCATATGTAAGCTTTATGTTCATGATTCATGTTCATGTCTTTTAGTGTTCTTGTGATTTACAACATAATACATCTCTTAACCAACTAACATTAGAAGTAACAAAGGTTATGAGGGTCTTACTACTAGCTCTAAGCTAGGGAAGAACACTTGAGAATGAAGGTGACAAAGATGGAGGATTAAAGCTAATGAGAAGGGTCCTTGGAGTTCCACAAGCTTCACACTTCGTTAGACACCTCCTTACACCCTTGGATGGTCTTGGATTGAATGATCTTGAAGTGAAAATGGTGGTGGTGTGAAGAGGGGTGTTCGGCCGAGAGCTTGGGGAGGAGAGGGAGAGAGATGAAGTGTGTGTTAGTGTGTGAAATGTGATCATCTCATGAATCTCTATGCCATACTTATAACCATTCCTACCTTGATATCTTGTGTGTAAATCATGACAAGATGCAATATAAAAGGAAATAAAATCTTTGAGGTATGGTGGTGATGGTATGGCCGATTGTAGGTGGGGGGGGGGGGTATAGAGTAGGCTTTAACTAGTTTGTTTACTTACTAGTTCAAAACCAAGTATAAAGTTAGTTAAGTTGGTTACTAGATATTTTAGTGGGTGTTAAGGTGTTCGGGGATCATGACTAGCTCAGAAATAATTAAACAATGTTTCTAGTATCATTTTGGTGTTTCGGGTAGTGTCCGTGTCTCAACCCCCGATCCCTTATCTGTCCCGGGAACGGGCGGACGCGAGCTCAGATTTTCGGTGGTATCAGGTATTTAATCTTGCAGCGGAATTTACATCAGGACCGTAGTTAGGAAATGTTTATCAGAGTAAAACCACCATAATTTATATTAATAAATACATGGGCAAAACCCAAGTTTCTTATTACATTACATTTATAGGGACAAACCCTATTTTATTGAATTTAAAACATCGTTTATTAGGTAACTTTTATAGCCACATTTTCCCAAGCCTTTAGTGCTCTCCAGCTGGCTTTCACTAATTGGCTGTCACATTGTGTTACCTGAAATGCGTTTTAAAAACATTTGTCAGTCGGAAATACAGGTGAGTGAATCCCAGTTTAACCAAGTTTAAATAAAAAGTCACAGTGAACAGTATTGAGAGCGATCACATTGTTTATGTCTACAGAATTACTCCATTTAGTACTGTCAATCCACTGACTTGTGGGTCATATTACACATTGGCTAACTCATTGTCCAATGGTAACGTACTGTCATCCCCAACTTACTACTCACAGTGTAGTAAATTTTGTATACAAAACCCCAACATACTGGCAGTAATTGAAGAACTACAAAGACTCAATCACCGCTTAATTGCATTGTAAAACATTTAAGGTTTGGTAAAACATTCCAAAAAGTGGATAAACTCACATTGCTATGTTAGACTTCGCGTAAGGGTTTCCTGGATATAATCTATAATTTATACAAATGTACATTGATTAGTACCATAACCCTTTGAAAATATTAATGATACCCTCCCCGAGACGGCATTCCAACAACTACGTCGGGCAGAACCAAGACAGTTGTTACGGAACCCTAAATCAATCAGGCAGCATAACTATTACGAAATTGGGGTTATAATACTTACAACGGAGCAGAACCTCGCTAAAGAAATCCCGAGGCCTCCTTATATAGTTGCTGAAATTTGTTCCCCACGCGGCCCGCGTAAGGAACAGACAAGGGTTACGCGGCCCGCGTCAACCCTGGTCAATAGAATAGCTTAGCTGATTCGATGTGTAGGTCCGCCACGATGTCGACACGTGTCGGCCTAGGATGTCTCCGCGTTTGTTGATCTCTCGCGGCCCGCATAAACGTAAGCTAAAGCTTACGCGGCCCGCTTGAACTAAAGAAATCAACGATATCAGGTTTCAACCCTGATACCGCCCGCGTGAGTGGTTGGGGTGGGTCTACGCGGCCCGCCTCAACTTACTGTTTTCAGATTTTTATTTATTTTATATGTTATAATATGTTTCGGGCTCGGTTTTCACATACGGGGTGTATATAAAGACATATTGGAACATTCTAAAATATATTAGAGTGTTAGACATATTATAAGGGTGTTAGTTTTACCGAGGGTTGTTATATTCCCCCCCACCTTGTTTTAGAGCTCATCCTCGAGATCTACTGGAATAAGTGCGGATATTTTCTTTTCATTTCAGATTCAAGTTCCCATGTGTACTCAGGTCCTCTTTTGGAGTCCCATTTCACTTTGACTAGAACTAGTCTCTTATGTTTGAGATTCTTGATTTTCCTGTCTTCAATCTGTAGAGGCCTTTCTATAAACTTGAGTTGTTCATTTACCTCTATATCCTTAAGAGGAACTATCAGTGATTCATCAGCTAAACACTTTTTGAGATTAGATACATGAAACACATCATGTATTCCTGCCATTTCTTCTGGCAGTTGTAGCTGATAGGCTACAGGTCCTATTTTTCTAATAATCTCAAAAGGTCCAACATACCTGGGACTTAGCTTTCCTCGTTTGATGAATCTTACTATTCCTTTCCAAGGAGAGACTTTTAACAATACTTTATCTCCTACTTGAAACTCCAAGGGTTTGCGTTGGTTATCAGCATAACTTTTCTATCTATCACGTGCTGCTTTCAGTCGTTCCTTGACTTGGATAATCTTGTCGGTTGTTTCTTGCACTATCTCAGGTCCAGATAGTTGCTTTTCCCCAATTTCTGCCCAACAGACTGGGGTTCGGCACTTTCGTCCATAAAGTGCTTCGAATGGTGCAGCATTGATACTTGTGTGATAACTATTATTATATGAAAATTCTATTAAAGGTAAGTGATCGTCCCAATTACCTTCGAAATCGATTACACAAGCTCTAAGCATGTCTTCCATTGTCTGAATTGTCCTTTCGCTTTGTCCATCCATTTGTGGATGATAAGTTGTGCTTAGCTTTAACTTGGTTCCCATTGCCCTTTGGAAACTTGACCAAAAATGAGAGGTAAATCGACTATCTTTATCAGAAACAATTGATAAAGGAATTCCATGTAAAGAAACAATTTCATTTACATATAGTTTAGCTAATTGTTCCATACTAAAAGTTTCTCTCATTGGTAGGAAATGAGCTGACTTGGTTAGCCTATCTACAATCACCCAGATTGTATCATTCCCTTTCTTTGTTTTGGGTAATTTAGTAACAAAATCCATTGTTATCAATTCCCATTTCCACACCGGCATTTCTAATTGCTGTAACAAACCTGAGGGTTTCTGGTGTTCAGCTTTAACTTGTAAACAAGTTAAACATTTAGAAACATAGGCTGCTATGTCCTTTTTCATTCCTATCCACCAGAAATTTTTCCTTAAATCCTGGTACATTTTATCACTTCCTGGATGCATTGTATACTTAGACATATGGGCTTCTTCTAGTATACAATAACGTAGATTTCCTAATTTAGGTATCCACATTCTCTTTTTATGGAATCTCTAAATTCCATCTATTCCTTGTTCCAATTCTTTTAGCATACCTTTTAATTTTTCAGAATCATCCTTGATTACTGATTCTTATGCTTCTCTTATCTGATCATTTAAATCTACTTGCATATTTAATTTAAGAGAACGTACCCTTTTTGACTTTTCATGATACTTTCGGCTTAAAGCATCTGCCACTATATTTGCTTTTCCTTCATGATACTGGATATCACAATCATAGTCACTAAGTAATTCCATCCAACGTCTTTGTCTCATATTCAATTCCTTTTGTTTGAAAATATACCTTAAACTCTTATGATCAGTGAATATGGTAAACTTACTACCATAAAGGTAATGTCTCCAAATCTTAAGAGCAAAAATTATAGCTCCTAACTCTAAATCATGGGTTGAATAATTCTCTTCATGATTCTTAAGTTGCCTAGATGCGTAAGCTATAACCTTTTGTCGTTGCATCAATACACATCCATAACCTAATCTAGAAGCATCACAATAGACTACAAAGTCTTCAGTTCCTTCTGGTAATGCTAGTATGGGTGTATGGGTTAATCTTTGCTTAAGAATTCTAAATGCTTCTTCTTGTTTTAATCCCCATTCAAACTTAACTGATTTACAGGTTAACTTAGTTAAGGGAATGGCTATTCTAGAGAAATCTCGAATAAATCTTCTATAATAACCGGCCAATCCTAAGAAACTTCTAACCTCGGTTGGTGACTCAGGAGTTTTCCATCTAGTAATCGCCTCGATCTTCGTTGGATCCACATGAATTCCTTCATGATTGACTAGGTGTCCAAGGAATTGTACTTGTTCTAACCAAAATTCGCACTTGGAAAATTTAGCATAAAGCTTTTCCTTTCTTAATAAACTTAAAAGTGCGTGCAAATGCTTTGCATGTTCCTCTTTATTCTTAGAATAAATTAGAATATCATCTATGAAAACAATTATGAATTTATCCAAATATGCCTTACATATTCGGTTCATCATGTCCATAAATGCAGCTGGGGCATTGGTTAAACCAAATGGCATGACAGTAAATTCATAATGACCATACCTTGTTCTGAAGGCGGTTTTAGGAATGTCCTCTTCCTGTACCTTTAATTGATGATATCCTGACCTTAAATCGATTTTTGAGAAAAATCGAGCTCCTTGTAACTGATCAAACAGATCATCGATTCTTGGTAATGGATACCGATTCTTAATCGTGACCTTGTTTAATTCACGGTAGTCAATGCACATACGCATTGATCCGTCATTCTTTTTAACAAACAGTATCGGCGCTCCCCATGGCGACGAACTTGGTTGTATGAATCCTTTCTCCAACAATTCATCTAATTGTTTCTCTAATTCTTGCATTTCTACAGGTGCCAAACGATAAGGTGCTTTGGCAATCGGTGCTGTTCCTGGTATTAAATGGATTCTGAATTCAACTTCTGTATCCGGTGGTTGTCCTGGCAATTCTTCTGGAAATACATCTGAAAACTGAGATACTACTGGAATATCTTTTAAATCCTTTCCTTTAGTGTTAGTGATTATAGAAATCAAATACACTATAGAACCTTTTCTTATATAACTTGCAGTTTTCATCACAGAGATGAATTTTGTGGATCTAAATGGCTTATCTCCTTTAATTGTGATCATTTTACCTTTTGGTGAATTTACTTGAATTAACTTTTGATCACATAAAATACTGGCTTTATTGGCTATTAACCAATCCATTCCTAAAACAACATCGAATCCTGCCAGATTCATGGGATAAAAATTTGCAATAAATTTCTGATTTAAAATTTCTATTCTTGCTCCCTGCAAGATTTCAGAAATCCTAACTGTTTCTCCATTGGTTGTCTCTACTAAGCATTCATGTGGTAGTTTAGTTAATGACTGATTTAAAATTTTGCAAAACGATGTATTAATAAAACTTTGGTTTGCACCAGAGTCAAATAATACTTTAGCAAAAACATCATTAGCTAAAAACGTACCAGCTATGACATCTGGAATCATCTTGGCTTCATCTGCAGTCAGAACAAATGCTCTAGCATTTTTAGTATTCTTGTTATCTATGGCTGGAGTTAATCTTGGGCAGTTTGGCCTGATATGACCTTTTTCTCCACAGTTGTAGCATAACCCATTACTGGATTTCTTCCTGCAATTTTCTTCCTTGTGTCCTGGCATCTTGCAATAATTGCAGAGAGTGGAGCATTTTCCCCAATGTTTTTTCTTGCAATTCCTACAGTAAGGTGCAGAGGTAGAACCTATATTTTTCCCACGATTAAAGTTTCCAGAACGAAATTCCTGTGTAAGCCTTTGGGTTAGATTCCTCCTCTGATCTTCTTCTCTAGTACGGACTAATTCATCTGTCAAGGTATTTGCTAGTTCTACAGCTTCTTCTATGGTTTGGGGTCTAGCTGCCTTGACTATGTGTCTAATCTCCCCAATTAATCCCCAAATATAATGGGAGATTAACACTGGTTCTGGTGAAGCAAGGGTTGGCACTATTCTAGCATATTCAAAGAATATTTTAGTATATCCCTTACTATCCACACCAGTCATCCTAAGATTTAGGAATTTGTTTGCTATCTGTTCCTTTTCATTGGGTGGGCAGAATTTCCTTTCTACTTTGTCCTTAAATTCTTCCCATGTCATATTGTAAGTTCTATCACTTCCTCTTGATTGGAGGATAGTGTTCCACCATTCTAGTACTGCATTCCTAAACAGATTAGAAGCAAACAGTATCTTATCTTCTTCAGCACACTTGCTTATCCTTAAGACTGCCTCAGTCTTCTCTATCCAGCGTAAGGTTGCAATGGCCCCTTCGTTGCCCGAGAATTCCATTGGTTTACAAGACCAGAATTCTTTATAAGAACAACCGTAAGACACGGTTCTTCTTCTGTTGGGAATAGGCAATTGAAGTATTGGTCCATTGTTCACGCTATGTTCCGGTTCACTTGGTCGCTTACTGCTATGCTTACTTTTATTATCAGCATCCTTAACAGTTTGAAGAATAAATGGCATTGCATCTATAATTCCTTGTGCTACTATGTGTTGGATAGCACTATTATCCACTTGATTTCCATTGTTATTGATGCTTGGATTTTCATTAACCACGTTAATGTTACTCTGGTTATCGTTATTCAGATTTTCTTGATTTCCTTGGTCGGCCATCTGAATTTTAAACATTTATCCCATATTAATATCATAATTAATATCTTAATATAGTTAATCACATGACACGCAATCTAGCCAAAAACGTAGATCATTGCTACTTGTATTCTATTTCCATATACTATGCGTCTATTACACACTAGTACTGAAATAAAATTACAATACCAACAGAAATAGAATCACACTAATAGTAATATGCATCCGTACACACATATTTTATTTTATTTTTATTTTATTATATTTTATTATTATTACTACTACCGTTCCTCCATTCTCTCATTCACGGATATAGATTTATCCAAAAATCCATATTGCGCTCATCGTATTTCCATACGAGACGCTCTCCCACCTGACGCATTCTCTCACTGCTTTCTAAAATTTCCTCCCCAAAAGTCCTAAGTTCTTGAACGTTTTCTGCACTCATTGGGGGTGTAGGTTCTCGGACTGGGGTTGGAATCTGAGGTGCGGGTTCCTGATATGGGGGTGAAAGTGCCTGAAATCGGTAAGGATCTTCTAAGATCTCCCTAACATATTCATCTTGGTAATAGGGATCTAAAGGGTCCATACCTAGGTAGGCTCCTATGTTCTGTATGGGTGTATCTTCATGGATAGGGTAACGTTGCACAAAGTCCCTATTATCGTCCCACCAGGGGTCGTAATTTGGGTCTAGAGGGTTTGGTGCAGGTACCCTAGGGATTTCTTCTGGGTTAAAGTCATGCATCTCCACCTGGTTGTCAGGATTTTCTATCTCCATGGGTTGATCTGGGTTTTGTGGTTGTGGGGCTACTAGTTGTTCCAGACTTGGGTCAGCAGCAGTTGTAGCTAAGATATGAAAATTGGCTAGGCTTCTATTAAGCATATCCTATGTATGGGCATCTGTTCTACGCTTAGCGGCTGCTAGAACTCTTTGCTGTTGCAACTTTCACATTCTCTTCCTACGAGCAAAAGCTTCCTTACTGAACCATCCTCGTTTCTTGTGAGGGAATGGCTCTTCTAACTGAGCTTTAAAAGCAAACACTCCTTCTTCCTGATC
Organism: Helianthus tuberosus; assembly: GCA_030545235.1. NCBI lineage: Eukaryota > Viridiplantae > Streptophyta > Magnoliopsida > Asterales > Asteraceae > Helianthus > Helianthus tuberosus. The sequence goes on along the minus strand of CM060442.1, from coordinate 124,581,947 downwards.
AGCAGAATACCCAGAAAGGGCAGGCTGTGAAGAAGTACCTTCACTCTTAGGGGAATCAGACAACTGATGACTCATGTCTGAGGGTCCTTGATCACTCATACTGTAAACTAACAAATAGTCAAATAACATATAACAAATAAATACAGTTATGCACGTATTTCCATAATTTATTTCCTAACACAAAATTTATAATTTAAGTGTCAACAGAACACTTCTTTGGCTCAGACCAGTGGCTAGGCTCTGATACCACCTTCTGTCGTAACCCCCGATCCCTTATCTGTCCCGGGAACGGGCGGACGCGAGCTCAGATTTTCGGTGGTATCAGGTATTTTAATCTTGCAGCGGAATTTACATCAGGACCGTAGTTAGGAAATGTTTATCAGAGTAAAACCACCATAATTTATATTAATAAACACATGGGCAAAACCCAAGTTTCTTATTACATTACATTTATAGGGACAAACCCTATTTTATTGAATTTAAAACATCATTTATTAGGTAACTTTTATAGCCACATTTTTCCAAGCCTTCAGTGCTCTCCAGCTGGCTTTTCACTAATTGGCTGTCACATTGTGTTACCTGAAACGCGTTTTAAAAACATTTGTCAGTCGGAAATACTGGTGAGTGAATCCCAGTTTAACCAAGTTTAAATAAAAAGTCACAGTGAATAGTATTTAGAGCGATCACATTGTTTATGTCTACAGAATTACTCCATTTAGTACTGTCAATCCACTGACTTGTGGGTCATATTACACATTGGCTAACTCATTGTCCAATGGTAACGTACTGTCATCCCCGACTTACTACTCACAGTGTAGTAAATTTTGTATACAAAACCCCAACATACTGGCAGTAATTGAAGAACTACAAAGACTCAATCATCGCTTAATTGCATTGTAAAACATTTAAGGTTTGGTAAAACATTCCAAAAAGGTTATCAAAAAGAGGATAAACTCACATTGCTATGTTAGACTTCGCGTAAGGGTTTCCTGGATATAATCTATAATTTATACAAATGTACATTGATTAGTACCATAACCCTTTGAAAATATTAATGATACCCTCCCCGAGACGGCATTCCAACAACTACGTCGGGCAGAACCACGACAGTTGTTACGGAACCCTAAATCAATCGGGCAGCGTAACTATTATGAAATTGGGGTTATAATACTTACAACAGAGCAGAACCTCGCTAATTAGGGGTATAATACCCGCGTATTACTTCTACTACTTCAGAATTCGTTTAAGAAAGAAAAGATGTGAGCGACGGAAATGAAATCCCGAGGCCTCCTTATATAGTTGCTGAAATCTGGTCCCCACGCGGCCCGCGTAAGGAACAGACAAGGGTTACGCGGCCCGCGTCAACCCTGGTCAACAGAATATCTTAGCTGATTCGATGTGTAGGTCCGCCACGATGTCGACACGTGTCGGCCTAGGATGTCTCCGCGTTTGTTGATCTCTCGCGGCCCGCATAAACGTAAGCTAAAGCTTACGTGGCCCGCTTGAACTAAAGAAATCAACGATATCAGGTTTCGACCCTGATACCGCCCGCGTGAGTGGTTGGGGTGGGTCTACGCGGCCCGCCTCAACTTACTGTTTTCAGATTTTTATTTATTTTATATGTTATAATATGTTTCGGGCTCGGTTTTCACATACGGGGTGTATATAAAGACATATTGGAACATTCTAAAATATATTAGAGTGTTAGACATATTATAAGGGTGTTAGTTTTACCGAGGGTTGTTACAGTCCGGTTGTTCGGTTAGATACCGGTTCGTTAGAGTGTCAAGCTATTCCGTTTAATGATCTTTATGTTACTTTTTGTGACTCTTTTAATTCCCGACACTTAGGAAAACATTCAGGGCCATTTAGTCATATTTTTGCAAGTAACTAGCTTGTTAAAAAGCTGAATTTTTGCTGAAATATGCAGAATTCTGCACTTTATGTGGGTTTTAGGCACTTTCCGGCACTTAAACTATCACCTAGTGACGCAATTTTATGATCCTTACTTCCCTACACACCATACTAGTGTAGAACTTGGTTTCTGGCTCATACTGGGTCTCAAAACACTGTCTGTCTCTGTACTGAACCCTATCAGCATATTCCTGTTCCATCCGTTAACTGTGCTAACTGTGCTTTGTGCATCATGTATGTCAATAAGGTTTGTATGTTATAATGATGTGACATTATGTGATATGTGATGCACATGTAAGTGTGATGCAGTAATCAGAAAGCAATTAAGTAATCCAGCACAGTCATTAAGCATTAATTAATATTAATTAATTGTACGGATACCTGGATTTATGAGGGTTGTCACATTCTCCCCCTGTTAAGAAAATTTCGTCCCGAAATTTAAGTTCTGCTACTAGCTGCAGGGGTCTTGGGGAACAAATGTGGGTATTTTGCTTTCATGCGATCCTCACGCTCCCAAGTGAATTCTGGGCCGTGACGGGCATTCCAACGAACCTTGACGAGTTTAACACTACTCCTGCGCGTCTTGTTAACCTTCCAATCAGTAACCTCAATAGGTTCTTCAGTAAAGTTGAGTGTGTCGTCAATGTGAACTTCGTCGGCAGGAATAACAACTGTTTCTTGAGTTGGACTCTTTTTTTAGATTAGATACATGAAACGTATCATGAACACCATTCAGTTCTGCGGGTAAATCCAACTTGTAAGCTACAAGACCAATCCTCTCCAGGATTTTGAATGGTCTGATGTATCGCGGGTTCAGCTTCCCACGCTTCCCAAAGCGTGCTACACCCTTCCCAAAGCGTGCTACACCCTTCCAGGGTGAAACCTTTAACAAAACCATATCTCCTACCTCAAACTCCAGAGGTTTCCTCCTTCAGTCCGTATAACTCTTTTGTCGATCACGAGCCGCCTTGATGCGCTCTCAGATCTGTGCAATCTTATTAGTCGTCTCTTGAACCAATTCAGGACCAACAAGCTATCTATCACCCGCGTCTGCCCAGCATAGCGGTGATCGACACCTGCATCCATAGAGGGCTTCAAACGGTGCGGCTTGGATGCTTGCGTGGTAACTGTTGTTGTACGAGAATTCTACCAAGGGTAAGTGAGTGTCCAAACTACCACCCAAATCCATTACGCACGCTCACAACATATCTTCCAACATTTGAATCGTTCGTTCGCTCTGGCCATCTATCTGCGGATGGAATGCAGTACTCAGATTCAACTGAGAACCAAAGGCTTCTTGGAAGGATTGCCAAATCCTTGATACAAACCTTCCGTCTCTATCAGAGATAATCGAGAGAGGCACTCCATGTCGTGCAACTATCTCTCTCAGGTATAGCTCAGCAAGCTTGCTAGTGTTGTCTTTATCCTTGATTGGCAAAAAGTGTGCAGATTTGGTCAGACGGTCCACGATTACCCAAATTGTATCATGACCTCTGGGTGTCCTTGGTAACTTCGTTATAAAGTCCATTGAAATCTGCTCCCATTTCCACATGGGTACTTCAGGTTGTTGCAGAAGACCTGAAGGCTTCTGATATTCGGCCTTTACCTTGGCACAAGTCAAACATTTGCCAACATACGTTGCAACATCACCTATTAATCTTGGCCACCAATAGTAATCCTTTAGATCTTGGTACATTTTATCTGATCCTGGATGGATCGAGTACCGTGATTTGTGAGCTTCATCAAAAATAACATCTCTCAAACCACCAAAGAGAGGAACCCAAATTCGTTTCATGAAGCACAATGTTCCTTCGTCATTGGGTACTAGCTGCTTCTCCATCCCACGGAGATATTCATTCTCAAGATTCTCTTCCTTAAGAGCTTCTCTCTGCGCGGCACGAATGCGCAATGAGAGATCCGTTTGAACAATCATTTCCAAAGCCCTAACCCTTATGGGCTTAATCCTTTCTTTCCGACTCAAGGCGTCTGCGACCACATTCGCCTTTCCTGGGTGATACTTAATTTCACAATCATAATCGTTCAACAATTTGACCCATCGTCTCTGTCTCATGTTAAGCTCTTTCTAATCGAATATATGTTGTAGGCTCTTGTGATCAGTAAAGATTGTGCATCGCGTGCCATACAAATAATGTCGCCAGATCTTCAAAGCAAACACCACTGCGCCTAACTCCAAGTCATGCGTGGTGTAGTTTTTCTCATGAACCTTCAACTGGCGCGAAACGTAAGCTATAACTTTCTGTCGCTGCATCAGCACGCAGGCTAAACCTTGATGCGAGGCGTCGCAATATACCACGAAGTCGTCAGTGCCTTCGGGTAGGGACAAAAACGGTGCATCGCAAAGCTTGTTTTTCAACAACTGAAATGCTTCTTTTTGCTTGTCTCCCCATTCGTACTTCTTGTCTTTCTGTGTAAGGGAGGTCAAAGGTTAAGCGATTTTTGAGAAATCCTCAATAAATCTGCGATAATATCCTGCCAAACCTAGGAACTGACGGATCTCGGTTGGCGTCTTTGGAGTCTCACAATTCTTGATCGCCTCGATCTTTGTGGGATCCACATGGTTTCCATCTCCGTTAACCACGTGACCAAGGAACTGAACCTCGCGCAACCAAAATTCGCACTTCGAGAATTTCGCGTACAATTTCTCTTTCTTGAGCAGCTCTAAGATAGCTCTTAGATGTTGCTCATGTTCTTCCTTCGTTTTCGAATAGATTAAAATATCATCGATGAACACGATCATAAACTTATCAAGGTACGGCTTACAAACTCTATTCATCAAATCCATGAATACTGCTGGCGCGTTCGTCAACCCAAACGGCATAACCAGGAACTCGTAGTGTCTATAGCGAGTTCTGAAGGCAGTCTTTGGTATGCTTTCTTCTTTTATCCTCAACTGGTGAGAACCCGAACGAAGATCGATCTTGGAGTAACAACTCGAACCTTGTAGTTGATCGAACAGGTCATCAATCCTTGGCAAAGGATATCTATTCTTGATGGTCAACTTGTTAAGCTCGCGGTAGTCGATACATATGCGGAAACTACCATCTTTCTTTTTGACAAACAGCACTGGAGCTCCCCAAGGCGAGAAGCTTGGTCTGATAAATCCCTTATCCAATAGCTCCTGAAGTTGTGTTGACAGTTCTTGCATCTCAGAGGGCGCAAGTCGATAAGGTGCCTTAGCTATAGGCGCAGCACCTGGAACTAAGTCAATGTGAAACTCGACTTGTCTTTGCGGAGGCAATCCTGGCAAGTCTTCGGGAAAGACTTCAGGATATTCCTTCACGACTGTAATGTCTTCTAGCTTTGGCTCAGCAGCTTCTTTATCCACAATGTGTACTAAGAAGGTGACACATCCTTTCTGCAAACACTTTCGAGCCTTCAAACAACTGATGATCCTTAGGGGTGTATCGTGCTTCTCTCCATGTACCACAATTGTTTCTCCATTCGCCATCGGGATGCGAATGATCTTCTCGTGACAAACAATCTCCGCTCGGTTGCTTGACAACCAATCCATCCCTACTACCACGTCGAAGCTTCCCAACTCGACTGGCAGCAGATCAAGCGTAAACTCGTGCTCACCCAGTTCTATTACGCAACCCCTAATAACTTCATTTGCTTCTACTAGCTTTCCATTAGCTAGTTCTATTGAATACGGAATGTCTAGCTTACTGGCTACCAACCCAAGTATATTCTTAAACTCTAGTGATACAAAGCTATAATCGGAATCAGTATCAAATAGTATAGATGCAAAACGTTGATTGATAGGGAACGTACCAGTAACTACATTTGGATCCTGGCGAGCTTCCCTCGCTCCGATGTTGAAAACCCTCCCTTGAGCTTGATTGAGTTTTGGGCATTCTCTCTTGAAGTGCCCCACATCTCCACAATTAAAACAACCTGGTCCTCGACCATTACCGTTCCCATTACCACCTTGATTGTTATTCGCTCCACGGTTTCCATTACCAGCTTGATTCCCAAAATTACCACGATTTCCGTTACCGCCATTTCCTCCTTGAGGGCGGTTTCCGTATCCATTTCCACCATGGTTGTTGTTGCCATAACCTTTCTGACCATTGTTACCACGCCCAGTACCAACCCAACATGTTTCCTTCGAGTGACCAACTCTTCCACAAGACTCACATTTTCCAGCTCGGCACCGTCCATTGTGATGCAACTGGTACGCATCACATTTGGGCAAGGTGCCCATGTACCCTTTCCCTTGTTTTCAGCACTAGTTTTGGCCCTGGCTGGTGTGTTTGCCTCTTCCTTCTTGTTAGCACAGCTGGTACCTTTCTTGAAGTTTGAGAACTTCCTTTTGTTCTCACTCGATGACTCAACGTGAGTCTCTTTCTTCTTCTGGTCAGAGATCGAACACTTGTTTAACCTGATTGCTTCTTCAGTTAGTGCTACACTCAGGTCGATAGCCTCGGTGATCGTAGCAGGTTTTGACGTCGTCACCATACTCATAATCTGAGGTGCCAACCCCCAAATGAAACGCTCAATGCGCTTGAATTCCGGACTAACCATGTATGGTACCACGTGAGATAGATCGTGAAATCTCTGCACATATTCGGCAATCTTTGGGCCGTCCATCTTGAGGTTCCAAAATTCTGTTTCCAACTTTTGGATTTCGGCCCTGGAGCAATACTTTTTACGCATGAGTTCCTTCATTTCATTCCAAGTCAAAGCGTATGCTGCTGCCTCTCCCAGAGTTTGGACTTGGAGATTCCACCTGGTAAGCGCTCCATCTATGAACAATCTGGAGATGTAGGTGACTTGGTGTTCTGGTGCGCATTTGCTCATTCTTATCACAGAATCGGTCTTCTCCGTCCATCGAACAAAGGCTACAGCACCCCCGGTGCCGTTGAAATTCAGCTGTTTACAGTCTAAGAACTGCTTATAGGTACAGCCTGTACAAGTAACGTCATTCACCGAAAGCATTAGCGATCGCACATGGAATTTCCAAATGTAACGTATTGAGTCTCAATGACTTAAACATTACCGTGAGGTGGGTTGTTCCTTGAGGTACCCCCGCTAGTTTCAGCGCGTGAGGCCTCGTAATCTGCTATCGCTCGTGAAATTTGTTCTTTCGTGGAGGCATCTTCTATAAGAAGTTTGTATAGGTCAGGTCTTATGCATATAAGTATGTAGTATGCGTATGTAATAACATTCATCAACACAAATAAACACATAACATCCCATGTCATAACACAAACAAGTAATCCAACAATGTATGTAATGAGAATGTTGCGATTGAGCTTTCATATATCAATGACCACAATTACAGTTTTACAAGTTCACCAAATGTATCATATCATAACCAAAAAGGACTACAGGGTCACATCACCCTTGTCCAAATTATCCATCAAACTACAACAATCAAAAGTCAAGAGAAATGTGGTCTTCAAAAAGCTGTGCAATCTGGCTCAATAGCTGCACTCTCACCAAAAGTATGCTACCTGCATAAAACCAAAAACTGCTACGCTGATGGTGGTGGAGGAGGAGGTGGAGGAACAAAGAGCAACCTGCGCAAATGCACTAAATCCTCCTCCAGAGCATGAACGATACGCAGCAGGTAACTAACCTGCTGCTCCATAGTAAGAAAACGGAAATCAAAATCTGGGTATGGAAGGAGTGGAGCAGGCGGAGTCGCGAATGGTGACTGACAAGGACAAGGCGGAGGACGCGAGATCCTCTCTAACTCCATGACGCTCCTACACAACATCTCCTGCTGGAGCTGTAGCGACAAAAGCAGATCATCCCTCGTATAACCAATGTGGAAGGGATGGTATGGATCAGAAACAGGCATCGTGTTGGGCGGAAACCAGATAAGTGGCTCGCCCGATGGTGCAGAAGCAAAAGGTGCAGTATGTGTAGCAGGTGCAAACGGTGGTATGAAAGGAAAGGCTGCTGACACAGGTGGTATGTGACTGGGCTGCTGACTCGATGGACCTTCCCCTGGACGGGGAGGAGGGATATCCTGTAAGAATGTGACCGGTAGATCTGTGCGGTGAATGTCAGACACATATAGGTGAAACGGGGCAATGTCAACGGGTGCATGTGTGGGTGCAGGAGGGGGAGTAACCGGTCTAACAAAAGGAGGTATGTCATCGTCATCCTCTATCCACCCATTGTGGGTGAATTCATATCTGGGGTCTACATGGTCAGCAAAAGGAGCATGATCAACGGCTGCAGGTATAGGGTCAGGTAACAGTGGTGCAACAACTGGTACATCAGCAGGTGCAGGGTCATGCTCAGGTAGAGGATCATGAGCAGGTGATGTGTGTAAAATGCAACATATAAATTACATCAAATAAGGCATAAAACTAACCCTTTTTTAGTACTAATATTGGAAAAAGAGTGTTTTTGTCTTCCTTTTGTATTTTCAGGATTAAATGAGCTCAAAAACGCAAAAGAAGCAAAAAGACAGCTAAATCCAACATAAATACAAGAAAAGGAACATTAGTGGATTGCCCGAACCCTCAACGGCACCTTCCAAAGCAAAATAGAGAAAACAGAAGGCTGAACACGCCCCGTGCTCAGCCAGCACGGGGCCGTGCCCAAGAAGCAGCAGAAAAGACAAACCTATAGAAGCTTCTATTTCCCACCACGGGCCGTGCTCAGCGGACACGGGGGCGTGTCGAAAGTACAGCAGGCGCATTAATTGTAATTGCGAATTACAATTAATGAGGAGAGAGAGTGTCAGACGGGCACGGGGCCGTGTCCAGCTCTCTGTTCAGCCTATAAATAGGAGTGCTTGGATTCATTTCATCTCATCCCTTGGCACACCACCTCTCTCACACTTCATCCACCACCCACCACCATCACAACACCATCATCCACCACCATCATCCATTGTCCATCATAGAGTGTGTGAGTCGTCTCGGGATCCAAGATTGATCGTAAGAGTTCTTGACAATCAAGGCCATGTTTGCCTAAGTCTCTTACATCACTTGGTGAAGACAAAGTGTCTAGTATAATACTTTTTATTTCTAATCTTTTGCACTTTTTATTTGGTTTTGTATTAATGACTTTAATAACTAGTTACTTATGTTGAAGGTGATCTTTCCTTATCGTTTGTCCGTGGTGTCTTGGCATTATTTTACTGTCTATATAAAATAAAGGATTTTCACCATTCATATCTCCACGGTCTATATGGAGGTATGTTGGCTACCTGGTAGGGGGTTAAGGGAACGGTTTGGTAAAGGTCTTGCCATTGTTCAGCGTTTAGAGGTCCTGCAATGGACCTGGGTCAAATTTAGTAGGACCTCCTTCAATACTTCACGGTATTGGATGGCGGGGGTCCAAACTCTTTGATCCCCTCATAAGTTAACTACTATTAATACTATAACCCGGCTATTTAGGACTGTATCCCTGCTGACTCAGACTACTTAGTCGAGGGTAACGTCACCGCCAAAAGCGGGGCCTACCACAATACTGCATTAATAACTTAATTCATTATCTTCCAATAATCCACCCCTTTAGGATTGTATCCCTGCTGACTCAAACTACTGGGGTGAGGGTAACGTCACCTTCAAAAGAGGGGCCTACTACAATAACTAAGATAATCTCTTAATTATGTGCAAAAGTGCGGAAATAATCAAAGGTTATACTAGATACGAGTCGGAACCAAGTGATTCATCTTGTCTATCTGTTTTTATTTTATTTTTATTTTCAGCATTTTAGTTAGTTTTATTTTTCTTAGTTTAAAACATTTTTCTAAACTTTTATTTTGGTTAGACGTTGAGGATAAACCGGTATTAAAAGCTCTTGTGTCCTTGGACGACCTCGGTATCTTACCAACGCTATACTACACTCAACGATGGGTGCACTTGCCCATATGTGTGTTTAGTGTTAGTGAAATATCGTGTTTTATAAATTTAAAACTTGGCTAAAATAAGTGTTAAAAAGGGCTTAAAATATACACCTAAAATATACGACACTTCACACGCATCAGCAGGTATAGGCTCGGGTGCAATCACAGGCTCAGGGTCAGCTGGTGCAAGCTCAAGATCAGCGGGTATATCAAAGAGCTGATCGTCAGGAACGACAGGTGCCTCAAAAGGCTGATCATCGGGGACAAACTCGATCTCATGCTCAGGGTCAAAGTCGTGTGGAAAGACAGGATCCAACTCATCATCAAAATCATGATCATCACCGTGTGGAATATCAGGTGCAACAGACATAGTTGTGTCAGAATCAGTATCGGTGGGATAACGCTGTAATCCCAGTGCATGTAAAGTAGTAGATGACACAGACTCGAATGAATCAGGACCAGAATGGTCAGAAGAAGTCTCAACGACTGGAATCTCAACCAGCGGAACAACAATGACATCATTGACTGGGATCTTGACAAGTGGAGCGACAACGACATCATCGACTGGAATCTCGACAAGTGGAGCGACAACGACATCATCGACTGGAATCTCGACAAGTGGAGCGACAACGGCATCATCGACTGGAATCTCGACAAGTGGAGCGACAACGGCATCATCGACTGGAGCTCCATCATCCTGGGCACCCTCAGGGGGACCCTCAATAAAAAGATCGATGTCGTCGTCAGACATAACGTCTAGAGGCAGATCCTCAAGAGGAAATGCAGCAAGAGGAAAAGGAGCAGGGATCTGAACAAGAGGTAGATCCTCGCCAGGAAGACCATCAGCTAGCTGTATATCATCTCTAAAATCTGGTAAAGCAAACGGCTGAAAATCATCATCATCGTCACTCGTAGTGTCAGATGTAAAAACCTCAGGGTCTGTGGCCATCTCGTCATCTGAAACTATGGCCATAGGGTCTATGGTATCTGATACTCCGCTATCAGAAGAGGACATGGTGTCTGTAACAAAACAATCACAACATATGCACATGTATCAACAATCATCAAATAAGCATATAAGTAGTAACAATGTAAGCATGTATGCAATCCTAGTCTTCCCAAGACCATCCCACCCAGCCTCTCAGACTGAACTACTTAGTCTCTCAGACTAAACCTCCCAGTTTCTCAAACTGAACTACCCAGCCTCTCAGGCTAAACCTCCCAGTCTCTCAGACTCCCCCAACTAGTCTCTCAGACTACCCAGTCTCTCAGACTGAACTACCCAGTTAGTCTCTCAGACTAACTCCCCAGTCTCTCAGACTGAACTACCCAGCTAGTCTCTCAGACTAACTCCCCAGTCTCTCAGACTGCACTACCCAGCTAGTCTCTCAGACTAACTCCCCAGTCTCTCAGACTGAAATATAAATGAATTCTTTGAAATGTATTTTGTGTCTTTTATTTGTAAAATGTTTGTTTCATGGATCTGGATGCTTTGTGTATGCAATGAAAACATGTTGTAAAAACATTTTTGTGAGAGCCCTAATGATCGTAGTCTAGACTCGAGAAAGAATCCTAATTCGCTACGATCGAAGCTCTGATACCAAGCTGTCACACCCTGACTTTTGCGGAAGCGTGGTTATTGGTGTGACTTATTAATACCATAGCATTCAATCATAACAATGCTATATGATAAAACCAAAAGACATTCATCCATAAATATTAAGTTTAGAAAATACCACAACATACTTGTCTGCAAACATCGACACCAAATTCAAGTTACAAACCATAACATGTTTTAATGAGTTCACGAAGACTCGACAACATGACTTAAACCAACCCGAGCTTAGGACCATGTATCTCGTCCAGGAGTAAGATACATCTCCTAAACCCTACGACCTCAGATGACGTCTTTTATTTATGACGCAGCTTGTAACACATGCATACACCTGCCAGATCCACTTAGTTCCCTGAAATACATGTAGTTTAAAAATATCAACAAAAGTTGAGCGAGTTCATGTGTTTGTGTGAGTATGTATAAACCTTTGTAAACAGTGTAAGTCTGAATGTCCCGATATGATAGCAAACAAGGAAAAGATCACCAATGGTTTGCAAGGCCACTGATATGTGTGACGGTGTAGGAAGACTCAAACCTAGCAAAGTTGCACCGGGCTTCCGGCTGGAAGACATAGTCACCCTATAGGCCACCCTGGTCCTCATGGGTGTGGGCTCGCTACACCCAAATAGATCTATCACTCATGCCCCTCGGTCCTTATACGAGGATTAATGGTCCCAAGTATCCGCCTACCCAATCACATGATCTATGTTCTTTCCTAGGCTAACCATACCAATAGTATCTGTATATAATGTAACACCCCGAAAACGGGTTTGGTAATCAAACCCCGTTAATACTAAAAGACGGGTAAAGTACCGTTAGTGGTGAAAGTAACCCGATCAATATTAGGATTTGAACAAATAATCCTAATATTAAATACAATGTGAATAAAAGCTTTTAAGGAAGTAAGTTTATAAGAAGGCCCGAGCTAACAGGACTTAAAATATAACGGGTTATAACTTCCCGAACCCATTAAGTTAACTAGGAGTAATTAACCTAGTTAATGAGGTGTAAATAAGTAAATAAAATATGGAGTTCTAGTTCCTAATAATTAAAATAAAACTTGAGGGACCAAAACCATTAAAGAGGAAACAAGTTATATTTAATAAAAAAAATATATACACCACACACACAAGGTGTGTGTGTGGATCGATCATCAGGGGCGACCAAGAGGGTGAAACCCTAAACTCTCACAAATCCATCAAATTGAAGGCCCAAATGGAGTCTAAATTCACAATTGAACATGGATTAATGATCACCCAAGCTAGGGGATCATAAGGTATGTAAAATCTTGATGTTTGGTGAAGTTGTAAAAATTGGATAATCATCCTAATCGCGAATTAGGCATGGATTAGAGAAGCTATGGCTAGATTAGTGATGTATACTTGCTTAGGAACGAAACCCTAAGTGAAAATCATACATAACATGCTATGAATTGAAGGACTTGATGAGTTAAGACACTTAGATAAGTGGGTTTTAATGTTATGATAAAATTTATGATATAGCTATGCTTAGAATCAACATGCATGATAACAAATAGAAAGTGTTTGATTAAACCATGAAATTGGGTACAAGATCATACTTCTCATGAAATGGGTTTAGTATGATATAAAAGAATTGACGTTAAGATCGTGATATAGATGCTTGAAATCATGTTACCTAGTAGTTAGTGTGTAAAATTTGAAGTTCGTTAAAGGTTCGGACGAAATGCCTAAGTGAAATTCAATAAAACAAATGTGCATTAAATAAGTCGATAAGTCGATTGACTTTAAAAAGTCAAACCGACCAAGTGTATGATCGAATGATAAATTCGACATAAAAGCGTACGATGGTTTAGTTGTAAATGATTATGACTAACCTAACCATCTTACAATTACAATAATAGTTTGACGCTTGGCAAGCTAGGTGAAAGCTTGGGGAAGGAAGCGGGTCAAACGAATCAAGAATGAAGGAAAAGCGTAATTCGGATGCGAGGTAAGTATAGCTTACACTAGTCTTAAATTGTGGAATATTCTCTTATCGTATAAATTATGAATGAGATAACTAAACAATTGAAATATGATGTTCCGTCGTATAGTCGTACGGAACAAGATAATCAAAGATGAAAGAAACCATAATAATGGTTAAAAGAAGTAAATCGATAATTCGGTCATATTATTACGAAAGGAAAAATGAACTTTTAATGGTTACTTTTCTTGGTAAGCCAAAACAAATAATAAGGGCAAAACGGTAATTTAGTCACACGTTGACAATAACCGTTAGTTTAAAAAAAAGACGCTTTTCCACGTAAGACATAAAGAGTCGAAAGTGGTAATAAACGGTTTATAAGTAAAATGACCGTACGGTGTTAAACGGAGCGAGTCATGTAGATGAGATGATAATAAATATCATCTCGCAAAGATAAACGGTCAATTCGGCCAGACGGGTCAAAAGGTGTAGACATCACCTTTTGACAATATCGACTAATGATTTTTGTCGAGTTATATGCTTACAGGAATAGATATCTAATGGATACTCGCATCGCTCTTAACTTGCGATTACAATGCAAGGTATTAAAACCGGGTTAATAAGTTGATCCTAGCCAGGTATGTATAATAGATCAACTCATCATTTAGAACTTGAAATTCTATGAGAGTTAAACAAAGTAAAAAGGACATTCGGTTACCTTAAAAGGTAAACCGAAGGATTTAAATTATAGACAGAGTGTTTTGAAAACAAGATTTGATTAAAAATGAGATTTTGGGCGTGCATGCCTTAAGCAAGCCCTTTGTCGTAAAAGAAGGGTTAAAAATGACCAAAACGCCCTTGCAAGGGAAATTAAGCAAACTACCCTTAGAAGTCGCTTGAAAACGAGTTTTTTTTTTTATAATCAAGTCAATACTTAGAATAAGTATAAAAACGAAAGATGTAAATCCTTGGTCAAAAGACTCTATATGAGTCTTTGTCGTAAAATGATAATCCGAGGGGTAAAACTCGGATTATATAGATCGCCACATTAAATCCATCACAAATATAGTTGTGATGGAAGATCATTTGATAAATAATGTGGAAATAAGATGCTAGGAATAAACGAGTGTGAATTATGCGTAAAAGTGCTTAAATGCCCTTAACGGGTCAATTAAACATCTAAGTAAAAACGGGTTTAAGAATGTATATAAACCCGTGATTTGAATCTAATATGATAACAACATGGAAATGATGAGAATTTAGAATCAAACAACATGTTTGTTTGATAAAATCACGAATGGGTCAAAACTTTGTAAAAAGGTATTAAGTCGAAAACTTAAAGGTCTGAAATTTTGTTATGCCGGATGTTGGATTTTAACTCCATGAGATGGAGAATTAAATTACGGACGCGTAGGAAAAAGAATCGGGTAAAACGGATTAAAAACGAGAGAGTTATGCTCGTTTCCGTGAAATCGGGTCATGCTGGGAATGTACAGCAACAGTTTAAGCAACATTCTGTGAAAAAGAGGGCTAGGCGTCACGCGACGCCCCCTAGTTCCGGAAAAACTTTATTTTTTTGTTGTTTGACCCATGTAACTTGTTTAAACTTATTATTTAACTATCAAAACTAACTTTTAAGTTGGTTTTGATCATAGGTGATCGCCAAGAGTGCCCGGATGAAGATCAAACTCAATGAGGAACCGAACACGATAAAATACAAGCTTCCACGCGGCGTTTCGTCGTATCTTTTAAACGACGAATTCAATTACATTAACTTGTATAAACTTTTAAATTGTAAAAGTTTTAATTAACATGTATTTACAATGTATATGAAACTATAATTACATGTGTATTTTCGTAAAGTGAACGAAAACTGTAAAATAATAGTAAGGGTGTTACAAGTTGGTATCAGAGCTCATGGTTAAAAAGTAAAGTGTGTTCGGTTCGAGGCTTGATCGCAAATCCGGTAAGTACGTGTATTTTAATGGTTTAGCATGTTAAAGTGTTGTAAACAACACATTGGGTTATCTTGTAATATACGATACCTCAATTAAATAATAGATATAGTTAACAAAATTACGTGCGTTAACACGTATAGTAGAAAAGCCTTGTATTATGATATGGGCATTTAGTAAAGTTGACATTACTAACTTTTATGAATGTTCTAATTGGAGGAAACTCGCATTTGAAGATGACGAGGGTTGAATAAATTACGGATATGATAGAGGAACGGTTCGAAGTATGACAAGAGGAACATGCTCACCAAGGACTAAATCGCGTAACGACCGCGAACAAGGTTAATGGCAAGGAACGCCCGTCGGGGCAAACATTGCCAGGTGCACGCTTTTAAATGTAAACGCACAAATAGCAATATGCAACAAACATGTAGAGAATGATTGTTGCATATGTAAATTAGAAACTTGGAAAACCGAATAGAAAATGTATTCGGGATATTGTTTCCAAGAGAAACAAATAAGAGGCATTACTTACATAGGGCGTGATGTGAAAACTATAAAAAGGTCGTGTGTGTCATGTGTTAATCGCTTACTCTGGCCAATTAAGTAGTGGCATATGATACCATGAACTTCTTATAGCGAACACATTTACATCCGATGTAGTAAGGACGGGGTGAATGGGACAAATTAAAAAGTACCCAAATGAAACAAATGAACAAAATAGTTGATAATAATGTAAACGCGCAGCCGGGTGACGGAAGCGTATTACATTAGGATAATGAGCCCGAGAGAAGGGACAAGGATTAATGTAAATGATGATATAAATGAATGATCAAGAGAAAATTCACGAAAATAAGTCATCTTGGACGAAAGGGCCATGGTGAACAAAATGGGCAAGTAAAACCAAAGTATAGATGATCCGCCGGGTCATAAAAACAAAGGTGTTGCCCACACGAAAAAGATAATCAAGGTTGTTAACTTTAGTCGTAGTAAAGCAAGGATAACGATGATAATCGTCACTCATAATTAATAAGGCCGCCAATGGTGGTCACGTAAAGAATAAAAGACATGGTCGAATAAAAGCGACGGATTTCGCTAAGATGACCAAGTAAATCGAAATGAAGTCTTAATGCATACCGGAAGGGGTGCAATGATAACGATTTCGGTAAAACACCCGGTTGATGGGTAAGGAATTAAACGCACACGTAGACTAAGGAACAGGAACGCGTATGGAAAGTCAAAAAGACTCGGGTTTTGGGTCATGACTAAAGGACGATAAGATACTGCAAATAGAAATTTTGATAAATTACGTTCAACTATTTCAAAGCTGAACGGGCCGAACAAAGACTGAAGTTTGACATTTATAAGTGATGAATTTTCACACGAACAAGTCAAACAAATTTAATAAAGGATGACACTTGCTAAAGTAAGTAAGCGCGAATCGAATAAATAAAAGTGCGAAATATTAATAAACCTATGTAAAGGAGTTATAGGCGTTAAAAACATTAAAATAAAAGAACCCGGGTAATGGGACATAAAGAAGTATAGGTAAGAACCGGGTAACGGTAAGTGTAGGGCAAACCGACGTGTAATTGACGTTAGAAGTCAAGAAGTCGGAAAGATAATTCGAAAGAAAACAATGTAGCCTTAGACTCCGGTCGAGGTCAAACGAAATCCAAAAAAAAAAATAAAGGTGAATAATTTTAAACATAAAAAGAGGTGCCTTAACGTCATATGTGTATATAAACGTATACACATTTGAATAAAGACTCGAATAAAAGATGATCTACGGGATCATCATAACCTACGGGATTAAACGTAGTGATAAGGTCTACGGGACCAAGAAGACCTTTGGGTCACAGATAGAAAGAAAAGAATTGTTGGGGTTTCACCTTAAAAAGGTAAAAATGTGAAAATCTAAAGAAATAGCCTACGAGGCTAAGTGAAAGAACCTACGGGTCAATAGTATAAGACGAGGAAACTGGTTGTAACTACTGGCGTAAAATAATAACGGGAGATAAAGTTCGTATAAAGGCGATGGGTTTCGCTAAGTTAAGTAAATGGGTTAAAAGCGAAGAGATCATAAAAGGCCGGGTTGGCAATAAGATATACCATAATGACGGGGAGTATAATGACGGCGACTAATCAGTCTGGCCGGTAAAACCCTTCAAAGTCGGAGTAGTGTTGCGACTTATCACTTATATAAAGCGCCTATTGAAATAAGACTATCTTGAAGTAAACATAATGAAAATAAATATAACCGAGCGATCAGATGGCAACTCGGTCAATTAAATGACAAGAATAAGAAATACAAAATGAAAGTATCGGCCTGTGAGGCCATACACATAAAAGGCGTATACGCTTTGAAACCAAAAGCACATTATCATACTTTCCTGGTAGGAGTATTATGTGCGAGCAATGCTTAAGTGATCACCAAAGCTAAGGTTCGGATGATCTAAACTAGTAAAGTACGTAAGAAAGGTTTCGGGGACGAAACCTCTTTAAGGGGGGTAGACTTGTAACACCCCGAAAATGGGTTTGGTAATCAAACCCTGTTAATACTAAGAGACGGGTAAAGTACCCTTAGTGGTGAAAGTAACCCGATCAATATTAGGATTTGAACAAATAATCCTAATATTAAATACAATGTGAATAAAAGCTTTTAAGGAAGTAAGTTTATAAGAAGGCCCGAGCTAACGGGACTTAAAATATAACGGGTTATAACTTCCCGAACCCATTAAGTTAACTAGGAGTAATTAACCTAGTTAATGAGGAGTAAATAAGTAAATAAAATATGGAGTTCTAGTTCCTAATAATTAAAATAAAACTTGAGGGACCAAAACCGTTAAAGAGGAAACAAGTTATATTTAATATAAAAAAAAATATACACCACACACACAAGGTGTGTGTGTGGATCGATTATCAGGGGCGACCAAGAGGGTGAAACCCTAAACTCTCACAAATCCATCAAATTGAAGGCCCAAATGGAGTCTAAATTCACAATTGAACATGGATTAATGATCACCCAAGCTAGGGGATCATAAGGTATGTAAAATCTTGATGTTTGGTGAAGTTGTAAAAATTGGATAATCATCCTAATCGCGAATTAGGCATGGATTAGAGAAGCTATGGCTAGATTAGTGATGTATACTTGCTTAGGAACGAAACCCTAAGTGAAAATCATACATAACATGCTATGAATTGAAGGACTTGATGAGTTAACACACTTAGATAAGTGGGTTTTAATGTTATGATAAAATTTATGATATAGCTATGCTTAGAATCAACATGCATGATAACAAATAGAAAATGTTTGATTAAACCATGAAATTGGGTACAAGATCATACGTCTCATGAAATGGGTTTAGTATGATATAAAAGAATTGATGTTAAGATCGTGATATAGATGCTTGAAATCATGTTACCTAGTAGTTAGTGTGTAAAATTTGAAGTTCGTTAAAGGTTCGGACGAAATGCCTAAGTGAAATTCAATAAAACAAATGTGCATTGAATAAGTCGATAAGTCGATTGACTTTAAAAAGTCAAACCGACCAAGTGTATGATCGAATGATAAATTCGACATAAAAGCGTAGGATGGTTTAGTTGTAAATGATTATGACTAACCTAACCATCTTACAATTACAATGATAGTTTGACGCTTGGCAAGCTAGGTGAAAGCTTGGGGAAGGAAGCGGGTCAAACGAATCAAGAATGAAGGAAAAGCGTAATTCGGATGCGAGGTAAGTATAGCTTACACTAGTCTTAAATTGTGGAATATTCTCTTATCGTATAAATTATGAATGAGATAACTAAACAATTGAAATATGATGTTCTGTCGTGTAGTCGTACGGAACAAGATAATCAAAGATGAAAGAAACCATAATAATGGTTAAAAAGAAAGTGTGTAAAATTTGAAGTTCGTTAAAGGTTCGGACGAAATGCCTAAGTGAAATTCAATAAAACAAATGTGCATTGAATAAGTTGATAAGTCGATTGACTTTAAAAAGTCAAACCGACCAAGTGTATGATCGAATGATAAATTCGACATAAAAGCGTAGGATGGTTTAGTTGTAAATGATTATGATTAACCTAACCATCTTACAATTACAATGATAGTTTGACGCTTGTCAAGCTAGGTGAAAGCTTTGGGAAGGAAGCGGGTCAAACGAATCAAGAATGAAGGAAAAGCGTAATTCGGATGCGAGGTAAGTATAGCTTACACTAGTCTTAAATTGTGGAATATTCTCTTATCGTATAAATTATGAATGAGATAACATATTATGACGAAAGGAAAAATGAACTTTTAATGGTTACTTTTCTTGGTAAGCCAAAACAAATAATAAGGGCAAAACGGTAATTTAGTCACACGTTGACAATAACCGTTAGTTTAAAAAAAAGACGCTTTTCCGCGTAAGACATAAAGAGTCGAAAGTGGTAATAAACGGTTTATAAGTAAAATGACCATACGGTGTTAAACGGAGCGAGTCATGTAGATGAGATGATAATAAATATCATCTCGCAAAGATAAACGGTCAATTCGGCCAAACGGGTCAAAAGGTGTAGACATCGCCTTTTGACAATATCGACTAATGATTTTTGTCGAGTTATATGCTTACAGAAATAGATATCTAATGGATACTCGCATCGCTCTTAACTTGCGATTACAATGCAAGGTATTAAAACCGCGTTAATAAGTTGATCCGAGCCAGGTATGTATAATAGATCAACTCATCATTTAGAACTTGAAGTTCTATGAGAGTTAGACAAAGTAAAAAGGACATTCGGTTACCTTAAAAGGTAAACCGAAGGATTTAAATTATAGACAGAGTGTTTTGAAAACAAGATTTGATTAAAAATGAGATTTTGGGCGTGCATGCCTTAAGCAAGCCCTTTGTCGTAAAAGAAGGGTTAAAAATGACCAAAACGCCCTTGCAAGGGAAATTAAGCAAACTACCCTTAGAAGTCGCTTGAAAACGAGTTTCTTTTTATAATCAAGTCAATACTTAGAATAAGTATAAAAGCGAAAGATGTAAATCCTTGGTCAAAAGACTTTATATGAGTCTTTGTCGTAAAATGATAATCCGAGGGGTAAAACTCGGATTATATAGATCGCCACATTAAATCCATCACAAATATAGTTGTGATGGAAGATCATTTGATAAATAATGTGGAAATAAGATGCTAGGAATAAACGAGTGTGAATTATGCGTAAAAGTGCTTAAATGCCCTTAATGGGTCAATTAAACATCTAAGTAAAAACGGGTTTAAGAATGTATATAAACCCGTGATTTGAATCTAATATGATAACAACATGGAAATGATGAGAATTTAGAATCAAACAACATGTTTGTTTGATAAAATCACGAATGGGTCAAAACTTTGTAAAAAGGTATTAAGTCGAAAACTTAAAGGTCTGAAATTTTGTTATGTTGGATTTTAACTCCATGAGATGGAGAATTCAATTACGGACGCGTAGGAAAAAGAATCGGGTAAAACGGATTAAAAACGAGAGAGTTATGCTCGTTTATGTGAAATCGGGTCATGCTGGGAATGTACAGCAACAGTTTAAGCAACATTCTGTGAAAAAGAGGGCTAGGCGTCACGCGACGCCCCCTAGTTCCGGAAAAACTTTATTTTTTTGTTGTTTGACCCATATAACTTGTTTAAACTTATTATTTAACTATCAAAACTAACTTTTGAGTTGGTTTTGATCATAGGTGATCGCCAAGAGTGCCCGGATGAAGATCAAGCTCGATGAGGAACCGAACACGATAAAATACAAGCTTTCGCGCGGCGTTTCGTCGTATCTTTTAAACGACGAATTCAATTACATTAATTTTTATAAACTTTTAAATTGTAAAAGTTTTAATTAACCTGTATTTACAATGTATATGAAACTATAATTACATGTGTATTTTCGTAAAGTGAACGAAAACTGTAAAATAATAGTAAGGGTGTTACATATAATCCTTTTGTAACATGTATTTCACCCCCGAAGTAAATAAACAAAACAGTTTAAAGAAAAGGGGGACATGAACTCACTGTATTGCGCCTTCAGAACTAGTAACTCCGATCTCGTCAGCAAACACGACTACCTACAATGTACTAGTGTCTATTAGGCGGACGGGTCGTACCTTTGCTTAGTATTAATGTTTTGGAGTTACGTTTCTACTATGCCTCTAATATTATTCTGTACAATACTTCTTAGGTATTTATTTTCGTATTTCCTTCCTAAGGATGGGGGTATTTTATACATGTATTTTCGTATTCTTGTATTTGAAGTTCCAATTTAATATATTTTCAAGTCTCACTTTAGAAAATATATAATAACGTATTTTATTCCAAAAATAATGTATTGTCCAGAAAATATATATTTTTCCCAAAAATCATATATCTTCTAAATATACTAAGAAAATATATTTTTACTTCAAAAATAATATATTTTTTCCTTGTCGAAAATATGATATACTTTGGTAATAATAAATAAAGGTCATACTTTCATTCCGTTTGTATCCAAAATAATATTTACCAAAATATATGTAACGGTATTTTCCAGAATATTGTGTAAGTTACGTTCTATCGTTCAGCTCCATAATAATAAGTGTGTAACTTATATATTTATTCCTTGATATTCTTGGTATTGTGTTAAGTTATATTATTTCACCCTAAAATAATATAACTATTTCACAACGTATACAAATATTCACACAAGTGTCTTTTATATATTCTAAATATATATTCACCCATTTTTATTTATAAAAACCAACCTCCAATACTTGTATTTTTGTTACAAAAATTATGGCAAAGTTTAAATTGAAATCCATAGTTAAAATACACGTGTAAATATTTGTTAGAAAATATTTTTCTAAGTGTTTGTATTTTTAGAAAATTTTGCCATAGTTTCCCCTAAAAATGGAGGCGTCCATGCTATCAAAGCATATCACTTTCTTTTCAAAAAAACCATCACAACAATCAACAATTAATCCCTAAACAACTTACACTTACCAAGTGCAAAAACTATCAATTTACATGACAACATGAACTTGATCTTTCACAAAAACTTGTAGTAACTTGGTAGTATGTTTAGTGGACTTAGTTACCCTTTAAAGTGTGTTTATTACTCTAAAAATCTCATTCTTAAAGAATTTAGGAGTTTACAACTTGTAAACATATTTTACAAAAACGTTTCTTTGTGAGATCTTTTTGTTTCATAAGTGTTTATACACTTGTTTTATCACTAAAAATAGTGTTTGTTTAAGTAAGAACCAATATTTTCTAAAAATCATATTTTGAACTTGGTTCTTTCGAAATACCATTCATAAATCTTAGATTCATAAGATTACTAGCTTACTTTGTTTATTATTTTTCAAGAGATCATCTTATTATTCAAGTTCATGCTTATGTATGAGGATGATCTTCTTGTGTCAACACATAATCATCCTCTAACTTGCTAGATCATGTGTTTAATCACAATATAGCAAGCTCCTTATGATGATCAACATCACAATCTCAAGTAAACAACAACAAGTATCATACATATACTAAACAACACTATCTCATCAAGATTTCATCATATGTAAGCTTTATGTTCATGATTCATGTTCATGTCTTTTAGTGTTCTGGTGATTTACAACATAATACATCTTTTAACCAACTAACATTAGAAGTAACAAAGGTTATGAGGGTCTTACTACTAGCTCTAAGCTAGGGAAGAACACTTGAGAATGAAGGTGACAAAGATGGTGGATTAAAGCTAATGAGAAGGGTCCTTGGAGTTCCACAAGCTTCACACTTCGTTAGACACCTCCTTACACCCTTGGATGGTCTTGGATTGAATGATCTTGAAGTGAAAATGGTGGTGGTGTGAAGAGGGGTGTTCGGCCGAGAGCTTGGGGAGGAGAGGGAGAGAGATGAAGTGTGTGTTAGTGTGTGAAATGTGATCATCTCATGAATCTCTATGCCATACTTATAACCATTCCTACCTTGATATCTTGTGTGTAAATCATGACAAGATGCAATATAAAAGGAAATAAAATCTTTGAGGTATGGTGGTGATGGTATGGCCGATTGTAGGTGGGGGGGGGGTATAGAGTAGGCTTTAACTAGTTTGTTTACTTACTAGTTCAAAACCAAGTATAAAGTAAGTTAAGTTGGTTACTAGATATTTTAGTGGGTGTTAAGGTGTTCGGGGATCATGACTAGCTCAGAAATAATTAAACAACATTTCTAGTATCATTTTGGTGTTTCGGGTAGTGACCAGTTGTTCGGTTAGATACCGGTTCGTTAGAGTGTCAAGCTATTCCGTTTAATGATCTTTATGTTACTTTTTGTGACTCTTTTAATTCCCGACACTTAGGAAAGCATTCAGTGCCATTTAGTCATATTTTTGCATGTAACTTGCTTGTTAAAAAGCTGAATTTTTGCTGAAATATGCATAATTATGCACTTTATGCGGGTTTTAGGCACTTTCCGGCACTTAAACTATCACCTAGTGACGCAATTTTATGATCCTTACTTCCCTACACACCATACTAGTGTAGAACTTGGTTTCTGGCTCATACTGGGTCTCAAAACACTGTCTGTCTCTGTACTGAACCCTGTCAGCATATTCCTGTTCCATCCGTTAACTGTGCTAACTGTGCTTTGTGCATCATGTATGTCAATAAGGTTTGTATGTTATAATGATGTGACTTTATGTGATATGTGATGCACATGTAAGTGTGATGCAGTAATCAGAAAACAATTAAGTAATCCAGCACAGTCATTAAGCATTAACTAATTGTACGGATACCTGGATTTATGAGGGTTGTCATAGGAATCACCCCGTTCGATCGGACGGTTGTTCCTGACTAAGTTTCATGTCTGAATCCGTATTCCGGTCATCTTCTCTAGTGATAATCCATTTCCAAACCGACTCCAGACTAACCATCAAGTTTACAGCCCGTTTATGTCCGGATCCCTCTGTTTTAAGTAAAAAGTTTAAGAAAGTTTAAAGGTAAACATGAAATCGACTAGAAAACCTTGATTTTAGTAAAGATTCGGCGTAAAAGCACATGAAATCCCTTAGATCTGAGCTAAAGTTTGACGGGAATGACATCACACAGCCGTTTATACAAACCACCATGATGACGTCATCCTCAAGAGCTTGAATCTTAGAGATTTCGCGGTGAAAACTGTGATTTCGAGGAAGATTCACGTGAGGGATAGTGCATCGATTGATGTTGTACAAAAATCTAAGAGAAAACTTACAAGAATCGGCCTAGAATCGAAGAAAAGTGCCCAAGAATGAGAGTGCGTGCGTCTGGATCGGAGGGCTCTGTCACATCAGTGCAGAATGATGTGACAGGTCCTATTTATAGTGTAAGAAAGGAGATAGGGCGATGTGAGTGACGGATCAGATGGTTGTTTGGTCGGATGGCCCTCCGATCGGATGGTCATCCGATCGGATGTCCATTCAGACAACCCAATCCGTTTTGCAGCTTTTTCTGTCTTTGGTTCGTTTTGCGAGCTATATTAAGCGTTGCGTTGCGTATTATTGTGTAGTACTATTTCATAAAAGTTTCCATGTTTCCGAGTTTACATAAGTGTCAAGTCTCCAGTCTCTCCTTCAACCAAGTCTCAAGTTTCACGAGTCTCAAGAGTCAAGAATCATGTATCAAGTATCTAGAGTAAGTATCAAGAATCTAGAATTAAGTGCCAAGCATCAAGTCTCAAGAATCAAGTATCTAGTATTAAGAATCAAGTATCAAGAATCTAGTATTAAGTATCAAGTATTACTAAGATTAAAGCTTCAAGATTCAAAAAATTTCAAGTTTACATAACATAGTATAGGGGTCAATGTCGACAAGAGATAAAAGTTCAGGGACGCAGGGCGTTACACAACATGCCTGTTTTCTCGAGAACACCTTGAAGGAAGAAAGAATCCTTGGAACCGAAAACCAATTAGTGAATAAACCGAATGGTATTTTTACTATCTCGAACGAATTTGGATTCCCAGTCGCAACAATCTCCGAAAGATTTTGCTGACCGAAGCCCACAAATCCCGATATTCCATTCATCTCGGCGCCGACAAGATGTACCAGGACCTTCGCTCCAGGTATTGGTGGCCAGGAATGAAGAAGGATATCGCCCTCTACATTTCGAAATGCCTGACTTGCTCGACAGTTAAGGCCGAACATCAACGACCCTCTGGCTTACTCGAACAACCCGAGATCCCGATGTGGAAATGGGAGAGTATTGCCATGGACTTCATTACGAAACTCCCTCGCACGCCATCAGGTCACGATAGCATTTGGGTTATCGTTGATCGTCTTACGAAATTCCATCACTTCCTACCGATACGAGAAGACTACAAGGTTGAACGATTAGCACAAATCTATACCGACGAAGTCATTTGTCGACATGGGACACCTCGTGACATCATCTCTGACCGCGATAGTCGATTAACCTCACGCCCCTGGGAGACATTTTAGTCCGCTCTCGGTACTACTCTTAATCTCAGTACTGCATTCCATCACCAGACCGACGGTCAGACTGAGCGCATGATTCGCACCTGTAGGATCGTTTTCACGACCAAACGAGTCGTTCAGAAGAGTTTTTCCTCAATACGACAGGCGGAAACAAACGTATCGAGTTAATTCAGCTTGTAATTCACTTTAAATTGTCTTTTGATTGATTTGATAACTTTTTACAGCGAGTAGACACTTCGGCAGCACTTCGGCTCTGAAACCGGAAAGTTACAAATGACAAGACACACCTAGTATTTATAGTCTGGGGTATTTCGCACGGAACCATCTCACACGAAATCAGTTTCACACGAAATCACTATTTCGTGCGAAATAGCCAACTGATTTCGTGCGAAATAGCTAATGCCTATTTCGTGCGAAATCAACCTTCAACACATATTTGACATTTTCTCGTACTACATGCCCTGATCAATCTATTCTAATACAAGACTCGATACAAGATGAAGTCGACAGACGTATGCACTAACAGACTCCCCCTCGAATGTTGATGAAGTCTTCAGTGTCGAGTCTTCAATCTTCAATCTTTATCAGTCTTCCCGACCACTTCCGAAGTATATAACAATATAAAACATCCTCAATTTCTCTTCTCTTTTCATATCCAGAAACTCGATCTGGCTCTAATCTCTCTCTAATTCTCTTTATTAGATCTCTTGATTCCTTAAGTTTCTCACAGGTTCAGGAACGACTCCTGACTCTCTGTAGCCACAGAATCTGAAACCTGGCTATCCTGCAAACATCTCTACCTCACAATAAATTTCACAAATTTAAAATTTGACAAATTTATATATCACTTGCAAGAATTTAACAATCAAGAAATGATTTTACAATATTAATCTCTGATGAATCACTTGTAGAAATAACATTTTTCTTTTCAAATCCTTTTCTTATTTCAAACAAACTCCCCTTCACTGGTTATCCATCATGTTTAGCACTTTGAATTTTGAAAATCAGCTCTTCAACATCAGTTGTCTAAAATCTTTTTGAATTTTCCAAAAATTTATGCTAAAACACACTAAAACTCTTTTTGGATTTTGAAAATAAACAAAATACAGTAAAGAAATATTTACAGACAATATTTTTGTGAGTTTGTGTAAGAGGATCATATCAGTTTTTGAGACAAATCGCCAACACCGTTAAACTTTAAACATTTTAAGTTCTAAACGATTCACTTAGATTGTCAGTATACTGATCCACTTAAATTCTCACACAAAGTTCAACTGTTTCGAGATACGAGATTAGTGTTTTAAGCACTTAAACTTATCCACGTGTCCCACCTCAGAATATACTCCCGTATCCAGATCCCAATATTCAGTCTTACAGGTGAGTATACCTAGATGATATCTGTATAGGGTTAAAATGCGAGGGCCATGTTCCGCAAAATCAGAGAGATGATGGCTTCGACTTTAGGTGTGTTCCCTTTAGAGAATCTTTTCTTCAACAGCACATGATTAGCATTTTTCAATGTTTCATCATTTTTTGTACTGAGGGTGGTGCTATATTTCAAGCAAGCGTAAAGTATTATACGGGGACTAGGCCATTGCTTCCACAAAATCAGAAGTCCCGGGATAATACCCCAGATATCATTGAGTATAAAGACCTAGTACCTCAGAAAGATGGACCTTTCAAACAAGATTTCGGGGGTTACCCATATATCCGAGAGATGTTCCCCACGATATAAGTAAGTTTGAAATTTAGGTTTATATCTCGACACAATCTACTAAATGTGTAAAAACCTACTGGCACATCATCAGTGAGACCGTTTATCACATTTTAACTTTCCAATTCTTTAGCATGCTGTGATAGTCCACTGATGTACTATCATTTCCTCTCTTTACAACAAAAACTCGTTTTTCATTTTATCATGTTTTTTACCTTTTCAAATTTTCTAATGTTTTTGGATTTTCTTAAAATTCTTACTCCCCCTAAAATTCAAAATCATTTAAAAAAATTTGAAAAACAAACTATACAAGTAAAAAGACAACAGATATCAAATCGCTTCAATTCACCATCCACTTGGCATAAACAATCAGAACTCCCCCTGACAACAAACTATTTTCCCATTATGATTTCAAAACACTTAAGTTTGTTTTAATCAAATGGTTTTTCCGGAAAACTAGTTTTGCTGATTTATAAAACCAATTGTAGGTTAGGGGATCAATTCATCACCTTGTTCTTTCAGCCATTTTGAAAAATATAACAAATTTAAATTCAATCACCAAATATCACTTGTAGAAAATCAAGTACAACTTAATGTCCCTGATTTACCACTTGTAGAAACAAACCAATAACCACTTGTAGGTCGAAATCACTTTCGTGAATTTCTCAAGAAAGATGCCGATACCTGCTTCTCACTTACCAACCTGGAAGCTCCGGCATGTCAGGTTTTTTTCATTTAAGAAAATTATCCCAAGCCTAACAGACCTTGGGAGATTCCGAGTTATCAACACTCAGTTTCTTTTCTTTCATCTTCTTCTCATAAAATTCCTTCACCCCTTTGACCTTTCTGTCAACCATTTTTCCAAAAATATTTTGAACTTTGGAGTTAAAGGCTTTTTCAATATCAAAATCTTTCTTTTCCGAGAAAAATTGATTTGAAATCCCAGTTTTACCAACTTTTTGTTTAAAATTTCCAGCCCTCAATGGTGGAAAATTAACATCATCCATTGGTGGTACTGATTTTTCAACTTTTGATTCAACTTGTGGCTCCTCTGACTTTGTGGAATCAGATTCATCGCCAGAAGATAGCTCCTCTGATTTTGACGAATCAGAATCATTGCTAGAACTATCATCAGATTTCTTAACAACCCAGTTTTGGTTGTCAAGATTTTCTTTTCTTTTATAAAAACCTTTTGAACATTCACCAACTTCAAATTTTGAGTTTTTGAAAACTATAAAAGGTTTGATTGGTGGTTCATTCTCAACCATTTTTTCTTTGAATTTATCAGAGACTCCCTGTTTTGTTTGGATTGCCTTTGGACAATTCCTGGCAATGTGACCAACTATTTTGCATTGAAAACAGGTTCTAGTCTCCATCTTCTTCTGAACTGTTTCATTCTTCATTTCTTCTTGCTTTTTATCAATAAATTCTTTGTTTGTTTGCATTCTGAACAATTGCTCCTTTTCTTCTTCAGATGATATCCCTGAAACAAATACAGTTTTTGGTTTATAAGTTTTCTCATTTTTATGATTTTTTGGTGGAATAAATCCTAAACCCTTCCTTTTGAAATTACCGTTATGGTTTGGTTTCTTTTGAAAACCATAACCAGAACTGTAACCCTTTTTCTTGTTTTCTCTTTGTTGAACTCTTGAGGTGTAAAGTTTAGGTTTTTCAGAAAGATTTACATCTTTTATTTCAGAAATATTAATTTCTGTTAATTTGAAAACCTTTTTGATCATTTCAGTTTTGAGACCTCTTATTGGAAATTCTTCATCAGAATATAATTTGTCAGAATCATTCAAAGTATAAACCACTTTGATTGGTTCATCATTCAAATTAGATTTCGATAACAAGAATTCTTTATTGTAAACCCGTTTGTCCTTTTTGACTGTTGGACTTGACGTTTCAGACTTTGACTCTGAATTCGATTCTGACTTTGACTCCTCGGTTTCATCTTTATCCAACACCTGATCGATCACTTTCTTTATTAACTCAGACTCATGATCAGTGTCAGACGATGTAAAAGTGACATCAATGTTGTCTGGCAAATTTTCTGAAGACTCAGACTCCCACTGTAAGTTGGTGGCCTTTTTTACTCTCTCCGAATTTGGATTTCATGGAGAATACCCATTTTCAAGCGGAGGTGGACACTTTGTATAACTGAAACCTTGTTTCTTACCAGAATCATTTACTTCAGTATCCTTCTTCTTTTCTTCAGATACTTCTTCATCACATGCCTTCATGCCTTCCACTGTTGGATAAATCCTGTCAATAACATAAGAAGTACATGAGTAACTTTTTAACAACCTGTTTACCCTTTCTGTTTCAATTCTCTGAGTTTCCAGTTTCTGTTCAAGCACAGCACATTTCTCGATGTAATTATTCACCACTTTCTGCTTTGTCATGAAAGCTCCTTGAAGTGTTTTCATAGATGTTGCTTGTTCACTGCTTGACTGATTGTACTAATTCATTGCTTTGTTGAGAACATCATAAGATTCTTTCAATCTATTCATGTTATGAATCAAAGTACTGTTTTGCTTCTTCACCGCTTCACAGTTTTCACATTTCACAGAAATCTTTTGTGCATCAACTTCTGTTTCAATTTTGAAAGCTGGAACTTCTTTTAATTTTTTTCTTTATCACAGGAACTTCTTCATCATCACTGCTAACTTGTTTTTTAACTTTCTTCTTTTTCTTTCGAATTTTTTCATCATCACTATCACTCTCCTCCATCAACCTTAAATGCTCTTCCATTCTTTTTGCATAATAATCATCATCATTATCACTGTCTTCAGCAACTCGAGCAACAAATGCTTTAGCCAAGAATTCTTTATCAGGATAATAATCATCCCAGCTAAAACCTTCTGGTAATCTTTCATCATCTTGATCGATCAATTTGCTCATCAAATATGCTTTCTTTGACTCTTCAATCTTCTTAGCATGAGCAGTTTGTGGTTGTTGTTGATGTGGTTGTTGAGTAACTTGATGATAGATCGCTTTCCGATAGTAATCATTGTTGTTGAACGGATTTTGAGCTCCACTTACTTCGTGATTTGTGCATTCTCTCTTGAAATGTCCTTTTTCCCTGCAACGAAAACAAGTAACTTTAGATTTATCAAATCCTAAAGTAGAAACATTTGCATCACGGAAGTCATCTCTTCCTGTGATCTGTTTGAATTTCTCAGCTCTTCTTAACACACTCGCCATACACCACTCTATATCCATTAATTCCATTTCTTCAGCATCAATCTGATCGTAATCCTCTTTTGTCAACATTGGATTCCCGATCTTTCTTGCTACTAAACTCCCATATGACTCTAAGACAGTCACCAACAAAGACATGTGACTTTTTGCAACTTCTTCTAAGTATTCTTGATTATTTTCAAGGTTCAATGCAATGTTGCATTAAATAACTTTGCCATTCTTTGTTGTTGATAAGTTTGGATCAAATGATGAATATGAAGAATATCCCGTTTTACTGTTTGATCCTTTAGATGATCCTCCAGATGAACTCTTAGCATTGAATGCAGTCTCAACCTTTGGTGACATGTTGATTTTATCACTTATACCTCCTTTGTAATAAAGACTGATATCTTGTTCACCATCAAAATCTTTCATTCTTGAGATCTTCCTTTGTTCCATCTCTTGAGCTTCAAGTTTTTCAATAAACTTACTCAGTGTTAAGTTTCCAAAATCCTTTTTATTCCTCAACATCATAAGATATGTGCCCCAAGTTTCATGTGGCAATGCATCAGCTAGTTTTTCAATCAACTCTTCATTATCCTTTGTGATGCTCACTCTCTTCATGTTGACTAACAAATTGCAGTATCTTTCAATGATCTGCTTGGTGCTCTCAGTTCTCAAACCACGAAATAGATCAAACTCTTTTTTTAACAGTGACTTTTTGTTCTTAATCATCTCTTTACTTCCAACAAACTTTGATTTTAATGCTTTCCAGATTGAATATGCAGTTCCATTGTGTTGCAATAAAACCAAAATATCTTCTTTCATAGCTTAATGCAAAAGACTCGTCATCATCTTTTCATCTTTGTATTTCTTTTTATCTTCAGCACTAAGATCTTTAATTGCAATAACCTCCTCCTCATCATTCATCGGTCTAATATATTTCGTTTCAACACATTCCCAAGCATCCAAGTAATTTGCTTGTACCCAATTTTCAAATCGTTCTTCCCAACCTTTATACTCCTCGATATTCATAAGCTTTGGCGGTTTTTGCATGGTGCCCGTTTCGTTTTCCAACATTGTGTTCTGTGCAATAGTCATCGGAGTAGCAAAGGCGTTGTAAAATTCTTCTTCCATGATTCGGTTTTAAAACTTTCACAAATTCAGTTTTCAAATGAAATCAGCTCAAGCAAAATACACTTCAAACGAAATGAACTTTCACACGAAATAACCCTGTTCAAACGAAATACTTTCCACGCGAAATACCTTTTGATGTGAAACAACTGGTTTCGTGCGAAATACCACACTTTCAAACGAAATAGATGCTTTCGTGCGAAATGGTCAAACGAAATATCAACTTGGTGCGAAACAACCCTGAAAATGCTATTTCGTGCGAAATCAAACTCCTATTTCGTAAGAAATACTGCTGATGTCATCATCTCGAACTATTTTTGACAAAATTGATCAGGTTTTAGTCCAATTTTAGGTCCAATTCTTTCAAGGCTTTATTAAAACACAATTTCGCATATAATGTGAGAAATTCAAGCCATTTTAACCGTAAAAACTTGTTAATTTTGAAAAAGAAGGAGTAGAAATCAGAATTTGCAGCTGAATTGGTAAGAACTCTTCCTCCTGAGCTCTGATACCACTTGTAGGATCGTTTTCACGACCAAACGAGTCGTTCAGAAGAGTTTTTCCTCACTACGAGAGGCGGAAACATGTAAGAAAGCCCACTTATGTAAAACAAAGGGTGTTTGATCCGTTATTACCATTTTCCGATCAAGAATATATTATGATGATATTTAAAGTGAGGAACCAATGAGCCATATATTTAACATGTTGAGTATATTATAAAGATTCAATTTAATTTAAAATGTAAAAAATTAAGATTTTCAAAAACTTTTTCGGTGCTTTTACATATAAATACATGTAAAAGCTTTTTTAATAAAATAAATAAAAAAAAGTTAAAACACGGTAAAATAAAGATAAAGAAAAATTTACAAAAATTATTTGTTTTTTTATCAGAATGGCATCTACATATCTTTATATGCAAAAGCTTTTAATTTTTTTAATAAAAAGTTAATTTTTAACATCTTAAATTGATTTTTATGATGTATTTAATATTTAAATGCATTTTAAATTAGCACAAAACACGCAAAAAGAGTGTGCTTTTATAACATCATTTTTAAATCTCATATGTACATATGACTAACCAAACTTTGGTTACACATATCCAACATGTAAGAAAGCCCACTTATGTAAAAAAGCGTGTGTTCGATCCGTTATCACCAACTTCCGATCACGAATATGTTTTGATGATATTTAAAGTGAGGAACCAAGAAACCATATATTTAACATGTTAAAAGTTAACGTTTTCAAAAACGTTTTCGAAACTTTCACATATAAATATATGTAAAAGTTTTTTAATAAAAATAAATAAAAAAGCTTTAAACACGGTTAAATAAAAGATTTAAAAAAATTACAATTTTTTATTAGAATGGTATCTACATATCTTTGTATGCAAAACCTTCGAATTTAAAAAAAAAAAAAAAATTTTTAACATGTTGAATTGATTTTTATTATATATTTAACATGTTAAATCGATTTTAAATTATCACAAAACATGCAAAATGTGTTTTTTATGACATAATTTTTAATTCTCATACGTTCATATGACCTTTTTTAAGTTTTTTTTATTTATTTTTATATTTCATTTTTTTAAATGTTTCTACATGTATTTATAAGGAAACAGTCTGAAAACATATTTAGCAATGGGCGATTTAAAAAAAAAAGTTGACAAGCTAGAATATAAAAGTTCTTTTAGTATTATTTAATCACCAACGCCTTGCATACATGATATAATCAGATACAACATATAAACTTTTTTGACATTTTATTTTACTAATGTATATTAGAAGATTACATGTATGCATTTAGTAAAACAATTATTTAACATGTTAAGAAAATATTCCATATTAATGATAATTATTAGTAATGGAATATTACGAGGTCATGTATCTCCGATATCACCCGGATCACTCATGATCTAAGAAACAATGGTAACACAAGATTTACCTTGCGATTAATAAAAATTAAAATAATAATTAATCAATATTATTCATTGTGCTTATATAAGATACAAAATGTAAAGTTGAAAAATTGTATAGTTTGTTTGGCATTTCCTTTAGCTAACGTATATTATAGTGTGAGTTTCATTGAGGAACACTAAAAAATTGAAAAACGAGGGACCACTTTTAAAAAATTAACTTAACATGTTAAAAAATATTTTTCTATTTCGATTAGTTTCTATCCATTTTTATAAGAAAAACCGCTGAAAAAATTAAAAAAAATGATTTTTAACATGTTAAGTTAATTTTATAATATATATATTTTTTAAATCTTTTTTTAAATAATTTTACTTTTTGATTTTTTTCTTAAAAATGTTTCTACATGTATTTATAAAAAAAAGCATAAAAAATATTTAGAAAAAAAATAATTTTTAACATGTTACGTTTAATTTTTAAGAGAGTTTCTCGGTTCCCCACTTTTTTAGTGTTTCCCAATTAACCCTCCCCGTATATTATAAGATTACTTGTTCGCAGTTAGTAAAAACAATAATTTAATATGTAAAGAAAATATAACATCAAAACTCATGTTTTTTTTAACATTTTAAGTTTAATTTTTAAGAGTGTTCCTCGGTTCCCCACTTTTTTAGTGTTAAAAAAACATGAGTTTTGATGTTATAAAAAATTAAAAAAGTGGGGAATCGAGGAACACTCTTAAAAAGTGGAGAACCGAGGAACATTCTTAAAATTTATTTTTTAACATGTTAAAAAAACATGAGTTTTGATGTTATATTTTCTTAACATGTTAAATTATTGTTTTTACTAACTGCAAACAAGTAATCTTATAATATACGGGGAGGGTTCATTGGGAAACACTAAAAAAGTGGGGAACCGAGGAACACTCTTTAAAATTAAACTTAACTTGAGTTTTGATGTTATATTTTCTTAACATGTTAAATTATTGTTTTTACTAACTGCAAACAAGTAATCTTATAATATACGGGGAGGGTTCATTGGGAAACACTAAAAAAGTGGGGAACCGATGAACACTCTTAAAAATTAAACTTAACATGTTAAAAAAAACATGAGTTTTGATGTTATATTTTCTTAACATGTTAAATTATTGATTTTACTAACTGCAAACAAGTAGTCTTATAATATACAGGGAGGGTTCATTGGGAAACACTAAAAAAGTGGGGAACCGAGGAACACTCTTAAAAAATTAAACTTAACATGTTAAAAAAACATGAGTTTTGATGTTATATTTTCTTAACATGTTAAATTATTGTTTTTACTAATTGCAAACAAGTAATCTTATAATTTACAGGGAGGGTTCATTGGGAAACACTAAAAAAGTGAGGAACCGAGGAACACTCTTAAAAATTAAACTTAACATGTTAAAAAAAACATGAGTTTTGATGTTATATTTTCTTAACATGTTAAATTATTGTTTTTACTAACTACAAACAAGTAGTTAAAAAAAACATGAGTTTTGATGTTATATTTTCTTAACATGTTAAATTATTGTTTTTACTAACTACAAACAAGTAATCTTATAATATACGGGTAGGGTTCATTGAGAAACACTAAAAAAGTGAGGAACCGAGGAACACTCTTAAAAATTAAATTTAACATGTTAAAAATTAAAACATGAGTTTTGATGTTATATTTTCTTAACATGTTAGATTATTGTTTTACTAACTGCAAACAAGTAATCTTATAATATACTGGGAGGGTTCATTGGGAAACACTAAAAAAGTGGGAAACCGATGAACACTCTTAAAAATTAAACTTAACATGTTAAAAAAAACATGAGTTTTGATGTTATATTTTCTTAACATGTTAAATTATTGTTTTTACTAACTGCAAACAAGTAATCTTATAATATACGGGGATGGTTCATTGGGAAACACTAAAAAAGTAATCTTATAAATTATCAAAAAACACGCAATAATATACGGGAAGGGTTCATTGGAAAACACTAAAAAAGTAATCTTATAAATTATCACAAAACACGCAAAAAAGTGTGCTTTTATGACATAATTTATAAATCTCATACTTACGTATGACCAACCAAACTTTAGTTACACATATCCAACATGTAAGAAAGCCCACTTATGTAAAATCGTTTGTGTTCGATCTGTTATCACCATCTTCTGATAAAGCATATGTTATAATGATATTTAATGTGAGGAACTGAGGAACCATATATTTAACATGTTAAATATATTATAAAAATTAAATTACCATGTTAAAATTTAACTTTTTCAAAAATTTTACATACATGTAAGGGCTTTTTTAATAAAAATAAATAAAAGAAAGCTTAAAACACGGTTAAATAAAAGATAAATAAACTTTACAAATGTTATATTATATGAAAATGACTTCTTCATATATTTATATGCAAAAGCTTCAATTTTTTTTAAAAAAAAGTTAATTTTTAACATGTGAAATTGATTTTTTGATATATTTAACATGTTAAATACATTTTAAATTATCACAAAACACGCTAAGGCGTAAATTCATTTAACTAGCATGAGAGTTTTATTCTACACCATATAGCCTTACAATACCAATTTTGTTTTCGGGTACATTTAATTTAAATTAATTAATTTAAAAAAATTAGACTCGTACTTTTTTTCCTATTTTCTTTGACAATTTTTATTTAATACTTTATACTGCTTAAATCCAATTAAACTATTGTAATACCATATTTAAAAACGAATACAAGAAATAAACTTTAATCAAGGTAATATTTTAACTAGTATTAAGCTAAATATTTACATTGTCAGATGATACTAATATAAGTAAATATGAAATGAATTATAAATAGTATGACAGTGTATTGTATTTATACATTGGTTAATTTCAACTCCATACAGGGTTTGGTTGTTCACTTTCCTTGCTCACACCATCAGAATGATCAGAAATTAAGAAGACCAACTACCACTTCAATCCACATGCATGCTTCCATGGAATCCTCATGCTTCATTAACTTTTAAGTAAACAGTTCCCTTTGTTTTGGGTAAGGTTAGAACGTGGGGTAGGGTGGGGCGGGAATTTGGGGCATGGGTTGACACGTGGACTTCGAGGGGCACCGCTGGTGAGTTGCATGTTTGGTCGGTATGGCGGCGTGGCTAGCCCGCGTGGGTCGGTATGGGTTTGGCTTGGCCAAACGGTTGTTTTTTAAATTTAAATTCTAGCCACCTATAGCCTAGCCAACCCAGCCAATGAGAGCCGGCCACGGAAGACCGCTAGGCCCGCCCAACGCCCAGGCTGAAACCCCCGCCCAAGGGGCCACGCCGAAACCCAAGCCCACCCGGGGTGGTGACTTAGGCGTTTGTACCCAACCAACGCCCCAACCCCCGCCCCATACCCCATAGTCTTAAAACAATACAATATACCTTTTCAGTCCCCATGTGTCCATGCAGATCCTTTTCATGACTAATGGGTATGGGGGTCGGCTAGCCCCGGCTAGGTCCGGCGCCGAGCCCCCACACCGCCCCCCTTAGCCCCGGCCCGGCTCAATCGTCTCCCCTCAGCCGACTTGGACGTGGCCCCACATTCAAAAACTAGCCGTTTGAACGGCTATTTTCTTAAAAAAAAAAAAAAAAAAAAAAACATTTTTCAATTTAAATAACCCTCTATCTCATCCATTTTTCTATAAAAACTCTCCCATTTTCACCATTTTTCCCCACTTTCAACCAACAACCCTCTCATTTTTATACCATTTTCTCTCCACTTTTATAAAAAAAATTTACGTTTTCATCCACAATGCCATCTAATTCTTGGTGGTCCTCGTCTTCGGATGAGGAAGAGGAGATGTTTATCGCGAACGTTGTGCTACGGGCGGCGGAGATTCTTATCGAGGAGGAAGAGGAAGACGAAGAGGAAGACGTCTCGTCTGAAAGCGTTATTACCACACGAATACGGGTTAACAGAGACCGCCAAGGTTTATCATTAATAAATTTTATTATCCTTATTTCTTCGTATTTATATATTTTTTACGACAGGAGCGCACGAGAAATTGGTGAACGATTATTTTTCGGATGCACCCCTTTACAATGCCGAGATATTCAGACGCAGATTCCGAATGAGTCGTCGGTTATTCACACGGATTGCTGATGATTTGGCGGGGCTAGACCCGTTTTTCACGCAACGACCCGATGCTCGCGGTTATGAAGGGTTCACCACGTTACAAAAGTGTACCGCGGCCATTCGCCAAACGTGTATGATGTTCAGCAGTTGTACCAAGCTCATGAAGCACGGCACGGGTTTCCGGGAATGCTCGGTAGTATTGATTGTATGCATTGGGCGTGGCATAGATGCCCGACTGCGTGGCGCAGCCAATATACTCGCGGTGATCACGGCTATCCAACCGTGATACTTGAAGCCGTGGCATCACAAGATTTGTGGATCTGGCATTCTTTCTTTGGTCTCCCTGGTTCACTCAACGACCTCAATGTGTTATACCAATCGGCGATCTTTACCGATGTCGTTAATGGAACCGGTCCGGACACCCGTTTTACAGTTTCTGGGGTTGAGTATAGACGTGGGTATTATCTTGCTGACGGGATATATCCGTCTTGGTCTACAATTGTGAAGACTATTCGACATCCCGATGACGAAAAAAGAAAAAAATTTGCCAAGCGTCAAGAAGCTGCAAGAAAAGACATCGAACGTGCTTTTGGTGTCTTACGAAAAAATGGGCCATCCTTGAACAACCGGCACGTGCGTTCACACCGAAGAGGTTGCGCCTTTGTATGTACGCTTGCATTTTGCTCCATAACATGATAATTGAAGACGAAGGTCGGGCAATTTGTGAGTATGATGAGAATGCATCATACGGGAATACTGTCCCGGTAGATCCGCCACACCAGGATTTAAACTCGTTCTCGCTAACCAACGACTTCACGCATGCAAACCTTCAACAGGATTTGGTAGAACATATTTGGAACAACTTTAACGTAGCGGACGGTGTCGAGGACGAAGACGAAGACGAGTAGTTATTTTTAGGTTATGTAATTTTTTATTTTTTATTTTCGGTAAATTTTTTTTTTTTAGGAAATGTAATTTTTTTTTTATGTTATGAAATGAAATTATTTATGTTGTTTTATGTTCTATTTTTTAATTTTTATAAAGTTTTTATTAAGTTAATAAATTAAAACTTAGAAAATTATAAAATAATGAGGTGGGGCCCCATCCCCCACGAGCCTCCATCCCCCTCAAAACTCATGGAGGCCCATCCCCCACGAGCCGCCTACGTGGCGCCTACGTGGCGGCTCATCCCATTTGAGATGGGCCAAACCATACCCTTTAGTCTTAGTTGAATATTGTCTAATGATGCTAGGTAATAATGATGTCAATAGTGATTGTGTGCAGTATGCGTGTTAGCTTTGAATCTCTGAATGGTATGTGCCCACTGCCCCACTTCTTCCCTTGCTGTATCCAATCACAGAAAAAATGTTATTTTGATTGCCTTACATTCAATGATTATATAATGATAAAAAGTCATTGTATATAGACACACCTGGCAATTTTAACCTGCCATCCCAAAATTGGGTTGATATGGGTCGTTTTTAAAAAACATTTGGGTTGATATGGATGGCTGTTTCTCATTGAATGGGTGAGTCTGGGTTGATTGAAATAACCCATTCTAATGAAACAGGTCAGAATGGGTTGGCAAGTCAACATGGGTTGGTGTTATTTTTCAAACAGGTGCAAATGGTGTACTCCTAGTTGCGCACATTAGTGAATAAGTTGAGATAGAAGATAAAGAACTTCTAACAAATCCGATATCGCAACCCGATGCGTAACCCATGCGTAATCGGCACCGAAATGTGTTTAACCTGCATTAAGTATGAAAAACTGACGCTTCAATGCGCGTAACCCGCACTGGTTAAGCGTTGAGCACTGGATTAAGTGCGTATCAAAGTTGGGTTACGCACATTACGCGACGCATGACAGGTGTGTTCCGGACCGGTATGCGTGACCTGCATTTAAACACGCATAACCAACGTTACGCGCATAAGCGTAGTGACGCCTAAACGAGCATAACGACACCGGAGCGCGCGTAACTGGCATTAAACACATGTAACAATTGATTGAATGCGCGTAACTGTCGCCGATTACTCGTGCAAAGCCAATTTCGCATCGAGCGCTGCGTTAATCGCTTACCGGAGCCGGTTTACGCGTGTTACATGGCGTTGAACTCACGTTTCCCAGCTCTGGTACGCGTAACAGAGGCTGCACACGTAATTGACGCTTGAACGCGCATAACCGACACTGGTTACGCGTCGAGCGGTTGGTTAACCATTTTCTAAACGAACCCATTCTGACCTGTAACCCGTTTTGACCCGAACCCATGTCGACCCTAACTAAAATAACCCTTTATTGAATCAAAGTGTTTTGATCAAAGCCGTTCTGACCCGCAACCTAAACCTGCCTGACCCGGAACGACCCGTTTACCAGGCCTAATTCTGTAGAGTAAAATTTAGGTTATCCAACTGGATGAAAGCTGTTAACTTTAAATGGATTTAGGCCCAACATAGTAGTTATTTTTTTAGCTCATCTTGACCAAACCCATGGTAACCCAAACCCATCCTAACCTTTTTTTAATTGGCCCATCCTGACCCAAACCCATTCTGGCCCAAACCCATCATAACCTATCACCCAACCCAATCCAACCCGCCCATTTTGCAACCTCTATTATAAACTATATAAAAAAGCAACATATATATGCATATGCAACTTGTACTAGATGTTGTGGGAGTTTTTCAAAAAAAAAATTAGATTTTTCTTTTCTAACCCTAAAGTTTAAATATTTGGCAAAATAAGTTTAAAGTTTCATTCTTTGGCAATTTGAAACCCTTTAATTAGCTTGATTTTTCACTTATAATTAAAAGTTTATATCTTTTGCAATTTAACCCTGACATTTTTTAACATTCAACATTGGTCCCTTATACTTTTCATCTTTCGCAAGTTTTCCGTTTAACGTTTCGTTCTAAATTTTCCGAGTTAACACGCCGCAACGTGCGTGTGCGGTTTCAACGTTTTTTCATCTATTTTTCCCGTTTGACAGGCCTTTTGCAACGCATCTATTTCCCCCGTTTGATAAGTTTGTCTCAACACGCGGGTCAGATATCAACTTAGTTATTCTTTTTATGTTTTACACACAGGTTCACGGTCATGTAAGAGATATTTGACTTTTATCTAATTTGATATATAACTAATGAATATCTGCCGCATTGCGGTGGGTGGTAAGCAAGTTATATGTGCATAGAAGATTGTACCTTTAGCTTTGGGACACAGGTTCACGGTCATGTAAGAGATATTTGACTTTTATCTAATTTGATATATAACTAATGAATATCTGCCGCATTGCGGTGGGTGGTAAGCAAGTTATATGTGCATAGAAGATTGTACCTTTAGCTTTGGGAGTCTTTCAAAAAAAATAGAAATTTTTCTTTTTAACCCTAAAGTTTTAATGTTTGGCAATTTAAGTTTAAACTTCTAATCTTTGTTTCCTTCTTAACCCTAAAGTTTTAATCTTTGACAATTTAAGTTTAAAGTTTTAATCTTTGGTAATTTAACCCCTTTGATTAATTTGATTTTTTACTTCTAATTCAAAAGTTTCCATCTTTTGCGATTTAACTACTTTGATTTTTTTTACTTATGTGTTGTAATCTTGGATTTGGGGGTTTTTTAAAGAAAAAATGGTTATGCATATGGTTGTTGTAACCTTGGCTTTGGGGGTTTAAAAAAATGATTTTTTTTTTAACTTTTCACTCAAAAGTATTTCATAAATTACTTTTAACCCAAAACTATTTGTTTTTTTTTTTTTACTTTTAACACAAAACTTTTTATCTTTTGCAATCTATCCTCACAACTTATTTACTTTCAACTTTGGTCCTTTATAGTTTTCATTTTCCGCAAATTTTTCGCTTTATGCTTCGTTCTAAATTTTGTGACTTAACACATCGCAACGTGCGTCTTTGGTTTAGCGTTTTTACGTTTCGTTCTAAATTTTGCGAGTTAACACGACGCAACATGCGTGTGTGTGAACATTTTTACATCGTCTTCCCTGTTTGACAGGTTCAACATAACGTATGCGTCCTAAATCGACTTAGTTATAACTAAAGAATCCCCGCCGCATTGCGGCGGGTCGTAATTCTAGTTATAGATAAAAAGGGAAGAAAACTTGACTAACCATAGCTTTCGAATTACACTTCCCTGTGTTAGTAGGCTATGGTGTATGTGTGACATCTCTCTTTTAACCTTGTACCCGTTGTTAGTGACTGGGATGCGCTCTCACTTCCAGCAAAATCAACAAAGTTCTATAATACAACACAAAAGTGAAAAGGGAAATTTTATATAAAAATTATATGAGTGAGGTAAATTAAATCCATGCATACCACAGTCGAAACAAGCGTACTTGCGCTGTCCCTGCCTAGAGAGTTGTTGGGTGAACTTTCAACTGTTTGAATCCAATTACCAAATCATGAAAAAATATAATCCTTAACCAAGACTATTATGCAATTGAAGCATTTCTTTACCAGTCATGATTTAATTAAAAAGTAAACCAAAAGGCTACAAAACAGCTCCATCACATGGTCCCAGACTCCCAGTCCCTAACACTTTCCTCAGTGAGGTTTTCAACAATTGCTCTGTTATAACGCTTCACCAAAACAAAAAATATATTAAGTGATAATTTAAAATGCATCATTTAAAAGTCTGAGCGGATAGCCATCAGTTTTTGTTTAAATTAAAGTGAGGAACCGGGGAACCATGTATTTAACATGTTAAGTAATTATAATAGCTTCTACATATCTTTATATGCAAAATATTCGGAATTTAAAAAAAATAATTATTAACACGTTAAATTGATATTTTTATGATAAAAAAATACATAATTTGATACCAAGATCTCTTAAATACTCCTTGTATCTTGTAATATCAATAGTAGCAGACATCAATGCCACCCTAAAAATACAACAAATGGTTAAGGCATGAGTTTTGACATATGTGTTTTAACTACAAACAACTATCACATGAAAAATTAGTCTAGGTAGCAAGTAAGATTTTTTGAACAACAACGAATTTATATTCATATAATATGTTTTCCATATAGGCAATGATAGATGAACACATTAATCATATAATTTCACTAATCTAAAGTTAAACAACAATACCTAGCTACAATTCTAACATTCAGTAACTAAAACCATAATCTATATGATATCTCTGATATAAACAGATAAATTATGGAATTTAACATGTTAAATAATTTCAATATAATATAAAATTCGTAAACGTACAAAAAATAACTGTTTGAAATCAATATCTAGTATTAGAAATATAGGGTCAAGTTATTCTACAAAGGCTTCTAATTGTAAGAAGTGTAAGAAGGATTTATAGAGTGACAAGTGTCCAATAACCTAAAACTAAACCCACTACAATAACCTAAAACTAAACCCACTACATCACCACCAAAAACCTAAACACCCACCCCCCACCCCACCCCACCACCACCCAAAAACCTAAACCTGATTAAGCTGTTTAACGCAATCGAGAAACCTGATTGCAGCTACATCGTATCTCCGTTGTGTTTCCGCTTGAAGAGCGACTGATTTTAGTTGTTTAATGCAATCGGAGAACCTGATTTGATCTCCGTCGTATCTCCGCCGTGTCTCAGCCTTCTCCAACGAAACCCTAGCTTTTCTCAGCCTCACGTGTTTGTTTATGTAATTTGACAAAATTGCCCATGTTCCCTAGTTCCCCACTTTTTTAGTGTTCCCCAATGAACTTTCCCCTATATATATATATAGGGGATCGCTAAAATAAAACCACCTCCAGTTGTAAGAACCGCGGGAACCACTTTCTGGCCATTAGATCTTAAAAATGGATGGATGAAATTAAAAGTAGTTAAAAGTAATATTAAATTCTTTTTGTCTTATTATATCTTTAATATTTTAATCTAAAAGGGTATTTAAGTAATTTTGTTTTTTTTTTGTCTTATTAAGTTTATTGTTTTTTATTACAATTTTGTCCTATTACATTAATTATTTTGTTCTAAATCAGATTTCTTTATTAAACAAAAATTTTGAAATCGGATTTTTTTATAAAAAAATTTTACGCGTGTTTTTTTACCACCCGTTTTTTACGCGCGTTTTTTTACGACCCGTTTTACGCTCCGTTTTTTCACGCCGTTTTTGCGACCGTAGTTTTTCAGTGCCGTTTTTTTGGCACGGATTTAGGCGCCGTTTTTTGCCGCACCTTTTTTTACGTCACGTTTTTTACAAAGCCGTTCATACGGCCCGTTTTAGCGTCCCGTTTTTACGCGTCGTTTTAGCGTCCCGTTTTTACGCGCCGTTCATACGGCCCGTTTTACGCGCCGTTTTTTTACGCCCCGTTTTTTTCACGCCGTTTTTGCGACCGGGTTTTTAGGTGCGTTTTTTTATTCCCGGTTTTACGCGCTGTTTTTACGCTTTTTACGTTTTACGTAAAACTTTTTATGTGGTTTTATTTTACGTTTTACGTAAAACTTTTTACGTTTTACGTTAAAACTTTTTACTTTTTACGTTTTACGTAAAACTTTTTACTTTTTACGTTTTACGTTTTACCTTTTACGTTAAAACTTTTTACGTTTTACGTTTTACGTTAAAACTTTTAACGATTTACGTTTTACGTAAAACTTTTTACGTTTT
The DNA here is from genome assembly GCA_030545235.1 of Helianthus tuberosus. Taxonomy (NCBI): domain Eukaryota; kingdom Viridiplantae; phylum Streptophyta; class Magnoliopsida; order Asterales; family Asteraceae; genus Helianthus; species Helianthus tuberosus. The sequence goes on along the minus strand of CM060442.1, from coordinate 124,537,548 downwards.
ACGTTAAAATGTTTACGGTTTAATTTTTTTTTTTTTTACAAAATTTTTTTTACGCAAAAACGAACGCACCCAGAAATCGCAAACTCGGGAGGTGTCTCAGATATATTGTTATCATCATCGACGCCTCAAAAAAAATATAAAAACCCAACAAACAGAAATCAAAAAAACGAGTGGAATCTTAAAAAAACGATGTTTTGGCTCAGATTTTCCGATAATCAGAGGCTGCAAAAGTAGGGTTGCAGGTTCAAAAACCTACCCTCCACCATCCTTGCCGCGCCATTGTCATCAAAATATACGTTTTTTTTTTTTTTTTGCATCATCACCGCCCCATTTTCAAACATATTCAAAGATTCAAGAGATTCAAAAAGCACCAGATTCAACACTATCCAAAAATCACCAGATTCAACCATAATAAAAAAACACCAGATTCAACCATATTCAAAACATTCAAAAGGCACCAGGATAAACAAGAACACAGGCAAACCCACAAAAGTCCACTGATCAAAAATCACCAAAGTCCACTGATCAAAAACACTCAACATCAATAACACAAATCAAACCCCCAAACAGAATCAAACCCACAATAGAGAGAGAAACAACAACATCCACCTGATTTGCAGACGGCGGCCGACAGCCGGGGGCCACACCACTGCCGCCACACCACCAAACCCTCATCTCCGTTGGACCTACCCTCCACCGTCACCCACCACTGCCGCCACACCACCAAACCCACCAAACCCACCATCACACCACCAAACCCACCGCCACACCACCAAATCCACCGTCATCATCAGTTTACCTCCACCGTCATAGCGCCGCCGCCGCCGAACAACCCCGACGCCGCCGTTAACCCTCATCAACATCTCCATCTCCATCTCTCCGACCTCTCTCTCTCTCTCATCTGGTTCTTCTCTCTAAAAAAACAGGTTAAGTGGGTGTGTTTAGAGAAGATTAAGATGGAGGGAGGATGGTTTGTGATGTGGTGCGGGTTTGCGGAGAACAACGGCTGCCGGCGGCGGAGAAGGGTGTTTTGTGGGCGGTGGAATGATGGGTGAACAGATCTTCAAGAGAGAGCAACAAGATTTCATGGTGGGTGAACAGATCTTCAAGATTTTCATGGTGGTGAACAGATCTGGGGGAGATGAAGAGCATGAGAGAAGATGGTGAACATTCAAAAAGCTCAGATCTGTTTAAATGAAAAGAGAGAGAGAAAGAGATGATATATTAGAAAGGAGAGAGAAAGTCAGATAACATTAATTGAAGAGAGAGACAGATTAGACATTTGAAGGAAATGACCAAAATACCCTTTGTTCTGATTGGTTGAGAGTGGTTCTCGCGGTTCTTACAACTGGGGATGGTTTCTATTTTAGCGGCTCCCTATATATATATATGTAGAGGATCCTGTACAAAGTGGAACTTTTGTGAGAAGTGTGAGAAATAATTTGGGAATGACAAGTGTCCTTTATCCTAATTAATTCAAAAGGGTATATTAGTAATTTGACATTCTTATCATTTAATTGATTTCCAAGATAACTGCAAAAAAAAAAAAAAAAAAAAAAAACTGGCGATGAGTTTTTATAGGGATTGATTCGAATTTTGAATTAGGAGAAATTTTAGGAAACATATTTGTTTTTACGATTTTATACATCTGATTGTTTTATCTTCTTCATCATCGTTTAATCGCAACATCTTTTAATCATACATTGTTCATGGCGTGGTGTTTTAAACATCTGGAGACATTGACTATGATTCAAGTCATGGTGTTTTATCTGGAGACATTGTTCATGGCGTGGTGTTTTAAACATCTGGAGACATTGTTCATGGCGTGATGTTTTAAACATCTGGAGACATTGTTCATGGCTCAAGTCATGGTGTTTTATCTGACTTGAATTCCAGATAAAACACCATGACTTGAATCATAGTCATGGTGTTTTAAAATCTGGGAATGTTTTGTATTGATTGTCCAGATGTTAATACACCATGGATGTAATCACAATACAATGTTTTTTGGATTCCAGATAAAACACCATGACTTGAATCATAGTCAATGTCTCCAGATGTTTAAAACACCACGCCATGAACAATGTCTCCATATAAAACACCATGACTTGAATCATAGTCATGGTGTTTTAAAATCTGGGAATGTTTTGTATTGAATCATAGTCATGTTTTGTATTGAACAGTGTCTCCAGATAAAACACTATGATTCAAGCCATGGTGTTTTCTGGATTCCAGATAAAACACCATGACTTGAATCATAGTCAATTTATCCAAATGTTTTAAAACACCACGCCATGAATCTGATTACAGTTCTTCTAAACGTAAAACACCACGCCTTGAATCTTATATAAAACAAAGAGGCTTCCGATTTAGATCTTGGTCATTAATTCCGATATTTAAGGAAAAAGGAGTGAATGTAGGTGTTTTTGGTTGTGTAGGATACGGTTACCATATTTGAAACGTTGAAAAAGACACTATTGCCCTTCAATTTTACATAAGGTCCCTCTAATTAAAACACAATTTACATTTTTATACCCTATTGATCTCAACCATTAGATCAAATATCCAATGGTTTAAAACACTTCTTACCCTTCTCACATTTTAAACACTTTTTACCATATCCCTACCCTGTTAGGGGATCCAAGCCTAATTTGGCAGATCTAGCTGTTTTGGGGGTGTCAAGACCTATTCGGCAGTTGAAGTCGAGTAAAGATATGGTGGAGCACACCAAAATTGGTGAGTGGTACTCCCGAATGGAGTCTGCAGTTGGAGAATCTTGAAGAATAAAGACATAAATTTCTTGTTGCATATAAGTCAAGGGTCAAACCTAAAATACTAATGACACAAATGGTCCTTTAATTTAAATTAGAGAAATGTTATAAATGGTTCTTTTAAAATGGAAGGGTATTTTAGTCATTTTATGAAAATTTAACATAAAAAATTAACTAAGTTTGGTGTTAGTACCCAAAGGTGTTACAAAAGTGAAATCATGGAACCTGAATCTGTTAAAAAAAGTTAATATCTAAATGTGAAACTAGCTATAAATCACAGAGTCTATCTGTGTAATTAACTCTTAATTATATGTTATTTTTTTTAGATTGCAGGTCTCTAGTGAAGCTAGTCAACCCGGAGGGTTCGGGTAGATATTTTTATTTAATAACTTTTAACATGTATTTTATGCTTCAAAATACTAGGTGTGGTATTATATGATAAATTTAAAACTTGATAAAAAAGGGTCGGATAGTATGTAGTTTAAATGCAATTGATTTTTTTATTATCTATCTTTTGCGTAAGTTTATAAATCTAGAGTAATACTATGTAAGAAAAAGATCAAATGAGTCGTGCTCATATCAACATGTAAATACGCAAATCTTGTTTAGGTACATGTGTGTCTTGAATGATTTTTTAGGTTTGTGTAAAGTTTTTCAGATTGATCATGTGAGAAAGTTTTAATATAGATTGTGGTGGTTTTAGACGATGGATAGGTTGATGTTTTTAAGATGAAGAAGACACAAGAGAGTTTTACTAGAGTTCTGTTGTTCACCAAAAGAGCTTTCACTCACCTTTTATAAGAGCTTGAGGGATGACAATGAAACAACTTTAGTATTGATAATCGTATCTTTATTTTAGATTGCAAATCCGTGTCTAGTGTCTGATGGCTACCCACTTACCTATTACATGTCATATCAGGTATACTTAGGCTGGGGGTGTGGCTTAACGCCACCCCGCCAGCTCAACAACTATAGCGCCCCTGGGGCGCCATCGACCACACCGCCGCAGGTAAAGGGGGGCGCCATCGTCCTTCAGCCAGCACGTTAACGAGCACATTTTGAGTTGATCGATGTGAGAATGGTTTAAAGGAAGGGGCACTATAGTTTAGAGGAGGCTTTATACCACACCCTGCAAATTAAAGGAAATAGCTTTAAAGCCCCCTCTGTGACATGGCGGTGAGGTGGCGTGATAAAGCCCCTATAGGCTTTATACCACACCTTCCAGCCTTATTATTGAGATGCCCGTTAATTTTTTTAAAAATATCCATTGGAGATCCGACTTACATTTATTGCTATTGAAGTTTTGTGTTATTTACCACCGAAGAAAATTAGAAAGTTTAAAACTAAAAAGGTTGGTGTATTAATGGATTACTCACCAAAAGACAAGGGGAAACAAAAATAAAATATTTTCATACATAGTTAAGGTAAACGAGTATGTCCTTTTGGGCAATCGGGTCGGATATAACCTGATACCATATTCGTATCCGGGAAAATTGTTGATTAACCCTATATTTGTCTGTTTGAGTTTTCAAATTTTCAAGTTGTTTTATTTTAAAGATGAAAATAAAGGAAACCAATTATATCACCCTTACAATACTTAAACAACATAGGAGCTGTTTGTTTACCTCTTAATAAGACTTTTAATGGTTTAGACCTCTTACTGGTTCAGCACTTAATGGTTCAGACTGTTTGTTTCGCGAGCAGATGTCTGAATGGTTTAGACATTTGTCTCTGAATGGTTAAGTATTATACTGAGTCTGAATGGTTAAAACCTCTAATCTGAATTTGTCAGACATTTGCCCCTAAACGGTTAAGCATTATACTGGCTGTAACACCTCAAGCCGGAATAGGCTAACATGTCACTATTACATATATCAAATACAAAAACTAATTCCGAGGTTAAAACAAAAAGATCCTAATTACATTTTCTTACATTACCAAACAAAAATAAATCATCATCTTCAAGGCACTCCTCACTTATTACCCAAGTTTCTCATATTACCTGTCAAACAAATAAGACAAACACAAAAAGAAAAATATGGCTGAGCCAAAAAGTTGCTAAGTAACGGAGAAATAAATAGTACATATAAAGACGAGTAAATGAGAACGAAACACCGCATACGGAAGCTGAACTGAGACTAACACTGAAACCACATTTGAAACTTTGAATATATATATTTAATAAAAATAATAATTTAGATAACCCAAGTTTTGAAAACAGAGTCATTTAATACTTATAAAATTTTGTAAACCAATACCGGAAACAAATCAGTTTTAAAGACAATAAACTGAGGCGGACATCGGAACAAATGTTGAAACATATACTGGCGAGATACTGAGACAAAACCGATATAGATAATGAGTCGAAAGAACTATAACTAAAACAAAACAGAACTAAATACTGAACATAACGACATGCATACAGAAAGAAACATCAAATGGTACTAACACTAAACAATCTAAATTCTGGCACTGAAACAGATACTTTTATAACTTGAATCCCAAACCTTATACTGAACAGATAACAGATAATGAACATAATTTGATGCATATAAACATATCAAACATATCATAACAGAGACAAGACATACGTGACAAGATATAACAGTAAAACAAGTCACGTAATATAGAAGCACCCACGAGCCAAAACTGAGGCATACATGGCTATAGATAATGCGCCGAGATGGTGCGTGTAGGCGTACACACATTATTCCATCTCAACAGGCGTCAGGAGTCAGAGCTAAGATCGATCTATTCGCCTCTAAGGGCCAGGTGCTACACAAGCTAGAGACGCCGTGAACTTTAGTTACGCGTCGTCACGATGACTGCCATGTCGTTGACGCCCCAAACGACAAGTCTAACATATAATTGCTCGAGTGACAGACTACAAAGCCGTATCAGAAAAAAAATGTATTTTGCCATAAGTTTAAAGGGAACATGCAATAACGAGTACAAGGTATAAGGTCTATTGCATGCTACAATATATACAAGTCATATAACAACACGAAACAGAAACTACTGACGAAAACATCCGTACTACAAAGTAATGGACTTGAATAAAAATACTATGATGTCAAGAAAAGGAATCCGTACTAACGAGTAATGAAAAATAAAAGTATACTACGATGAAAAGAAAACAGAATCCGTACCAACAAGTAACGAAAATAAAATACTACTACGATGTAAAAGAAACAGAATCCGTACCTTATTAGCAAGCAAAACAAAACAAAAACACAAAATCAAACCGTCTTCAACAAAATCTAGCCCCTACAATTTAATTAATCACATTTTAAATTAGATATGTTATAATGTAGCCACCTTGTTTGACTCGTTGAATCAGAGATATCAGTTTCTATTATACTTTTGGGTAAATTACTTTTTGAGTCCCTGTGTTTTAATAGTTTTAACCATTTGAGTCCAAAATCAAAATGTTTAACACCCTGAGTCCCCATAAGCACTTTTCTTAACCATTTGAGTCCAAATTTCTAACACCATCCACCAAGTCTGTTAACTATGAGGGTAATTTGATCATTTATACACAAAGTACAACTCTTATATGCATAAGAGTATAATGAACAAGTGTATAATGCATCACGATTTTAATAAAATTAATAAAGAGAAATTATATATATATTATTATACACAGACACTTCATTCATTTCACATTTCTGTATATCTTCTTTTTCTCTCATCTAGACCCTACCACCACCATTAACACCACCGCACCACCACCATCTCCACCGCACCTCCACCACTATCACCACCTTCTCCACCGTCAAACACCACTGTCACCACCTGCAAACCGCACCTCCACCACTATCACCACCTTCTCCACCGTCAACCACCACTGCACCACCTGCAACTACGAATCCAACCATTATAAACAATCGAGACCACCACCAAAGTCACCAAACATGTCAGAAACAACCTTAGATGTAACGGAACTAGGCAAAACAGAAGCGTGCAATTTTTTCTCTACTCACCGGAGAGTCATGCGTCGCCGGAAAGTAGGTTCGACATTTAGATCTGGTCGACAAACTCCGATCCTTCCATTAAACCTCCAGATCTGGTCGGAGGGGCGGAGAGGCAGTTAGGGTTTCAGTCGTGGCGTTAGGGTTTCAGTGGCGGCGTAGGGTTTCAGCCGGTGGTTAACTCGTCGGTGGTTGTCCGGCTTTGGCTCTGATGCTGACAACTCTTCAAGATTCACTGTCCCTAGAAGCCAGCTCGTGATCCCTGCTGTCGTCGCTGTTGACGCAATTTGGGACTCGCCACTTCTTCGTGTTTGATGCAAAGTTCATTTTGATGACAGATATGTGTGGTACATTGCCCTAATGGGTGCTGGTTGTATTGATCTTTTTTCATTGGGTGTTGAATTTGTATTCTGTTCTTCATCATAGTTTGACCAAAAATATGGAAATTTATTTATGGGTATGATTGTGTTGGGTAGACGATGTAATTGATATTGGATTATTAATTTATTCTATTGCGTGACCGGTAGATTAAGGTATTTTGTTTATTTTTATTTTTCTATTTTTTGTATAGGGACATTTATTTTTTTATTTTTTAACTATAAGGGTATTTTGGTCATTTAACAATACTTAACCAAAAAATTCTAACATTGTTAGAAATTTGGACTCAAATGGTTAAAGAAAATGCTTATGGGGACTCAGGTCGTTAAACTTTTTGCTTTTGGACTCAACTAGTTAAAACCCATAAAACACAGGGACTCAAAAAGTAATTTACCCTATACTTTTAAAGCGATAAACATATGTAACTAAATTCTCGTATCTTAACTTGCATCATTAACAGAACGTGTATACATTTGGTTGAGTTCCAAAACCATATATATAACTTTAGTTTTTAATTAGTTTACTTTATTAACTTTCCTCATAACTAATATAGGTATTAATTTGTGGTTTTATAAAAATACTAAAATATCATTAGTGTTTTGTGGATTTCCACTATGATAAATCAAAATGGTGGCTCAAAAACATAAAATATAAAATATTAAAAAAAAATCATACTACTCTTCTTCCATAACTCAATGACCAGGTTCCTCACCATTTTAAACATGAAGTTTGCAGGTTAGATATCCTTTATTGTATAGCCATTTGATTGATAAAAAAAAGAACTAACGTTAGATGTAAAGGTAAACCAGGGTTATTCATACTCACTAAGCAAGGGATAAAAATTCGTTAAGAGCATGTGATCTTAATTTCTTAATCTACATAAACACATCTAGTTCCACTGTGTTGAAGAAAATTTTCCAAAATAGCACATGCGATGGCTTAATGCCAAGATTAATGATTAATGATATAACCAAATCGGATATTTATTTATCTCATGCTTTAAATTGTCGTTGAGTTTTATTACGGACATGTAAGATTTTAGTCGCCGGGACCGTAAGAATTGTCATATAACAGATACAATGACGGAGGCTCAAAAGTCTTACCTAAATAGCCCTCTAAAAAAATTTCGTCCTCGAAATTGCTATGCACGGATACGAATGATCTCAATCATAACAGACACAGAAGAGACTTAACACAAAGCAAACATTTACACATCACACATACTAAGGTACGGAGTTTCTGAGATGACAAATATATGGATACTAAATCAAATCAAAATAAGTATCTCTAAAAGGAGCAGATATAACTAGAGGATACTCAAAAGCAGTAGGCAAGGAGCAGATATAACTAGAGGATACTCTACTAAAAATGTTTTCCCATGGCTCGGTAATGTTTCCAAACATCGAGTTGTTCAAATACCACCAAGTAGTCATGATAACCGCTTCCAACATCGATTTCTTAGCCTTAGATATAGGGCTTCGATGATTAGTTACTAGTTATATGATTATATAAATTCATTTGTCATAAAACTTATTTTTTAATCAGATTTTTTAAAGTTGAACCTCTGTACGATTAAGCAAGCTCAACATGATCAATTCATAGGCATAATAAGAGCATCTACCATCATTTAGGCGTTTTTAAGCTCACGTATAGGAAGGGGGGTGACGACCTGTGTGGAAGGAGAGAGAGGGGTTAGGCGTACTAAGCAAAAGCGTCCTTCAATGGATTATGTGTGGGGAGTAAAGAAAGAATATAGTGATTTTCAGTGGTGTTTTTAGTTGCAATAGACTAAGAGGGCAATTCAGACAAGTATCCACTGGCGACGTTGTAAGAGTATCCATTAAAGATGCTCGATAGTCCTCATGATAGTGATCCAATGGTAAGGATATGAGAATTTGTTGTGAAGGTCTGGGATCAAACCTCGACACCACCAGATTTACTCCGCCACACATGATTTATCTCTCCCATACTAGTCATGGGGCCAGGCGGTAGGGGGCGCCTAGTGATGAGGTATACCATTAAACATCTATATCTATACCTTCTATAAAAGGAGAAATCCCAATGACATAAGAAAAGCTGATGTGGCAGCCATAGAGGCTGTCCAACAATGCTTTTCTTATGTTATTACTGCATCATAAAGCCTAATATATAAAATCACTTTAAAATATATCTAAACCTCTGACCTCAAACCTCTGCTCATATCTATGTATTCATGGATAAGAAATTCAAACCCATATCATCAAAATCTCTGCATAGATTCAAAATTCTGGCTTCAGATTCAAAATTCAAACCATACACGTATACATATATAACACAACTGATTCTGACTCCATATTCAAATTTCAATTTATCTCTCTCACTCATATCCACGAGCAATCTCTCTCTCTCTCTCAAATGCAGAATTTCCATATTCAGTCGGTTCATCTCCGATTACATCTTTTTGTAGTTCACATAATTCTTCCAACATCATTGTTGCAACATCGTTGAGAGTATGTTTTTTTCTGTAATTTTGAATTTTAAATTTTGAACTGATCTACTCTAATTCTCGCTTTATATTTCAGCCTAATCAGAGTTGTTTGAAATTCATACAATCAGCTGCGGGTTATTTTAGCTTTGTGAATTCTTTTAAACTGTTGCTAATGTTGATAATTTTTTTTAAAGTGTTGATATATTTTAGCTTTGTTTTTTTCGAGCGACAAGTGGGAAATTCTTCTGCATTGTTCTTGAAGTCTGATGTAGAAGAGTGGAGAACTTCATGAAGCAATTCGATGCTGCTCCAGGTTTTCTTGTAATTATTATCACTGATGATGTCGATTTTATATATTAGTTCTTCATCAGTTCTGTTTTCTTCTAGCGGCCATCTAGAGAATTGCATTTTAACATCGTTTGTGTCCGACCAATGGTAGAAGCATGGGTTTACTATGTAGAGTTTTGTTGGTGTTGCAAATTTTGATTTGTTTTTTGAGATGACAGGTTTTTATAAGACAATTGTTGATGTTTTGAATCAAACTAATCATCTTTTATAGTTTTTAAAATGCATCTTTATGGTAAATGAAGAGGTTAATGGTAATTATGATAACCTGTTTTTTTTTTCTTTTGGTGCCAGAGGTTTAAAATTTGTCCTTTCGGTTTCTTGATATTTAATTCTTTAGTTTTCCCATGAAAACTTATTTTTGAAAGGTTTTGCATTAAATGACTGTTGTTTTAAATATGAATTTATATGTTTATATTAAATGTACACGTTTTTGCCTCATAGATTAGTTTAAGGGTACAGTGAAATTAAGTCTAACCTTTGGGCTGTTTGCTATATCACTATATAATATGATTGTCCGTTCACCTGTTTTTCATCAGTTTTACTACCAACATATCCTTCTTTTACATCAGACTTCAAGAAATATATAACTTAAAATGTCATCATACACTTCTGCAGACTCTAATGATTTAAAGCAGCGCTTTATCAAGCAAGTTGAGGATCAAGTATATGAGGATAGGGCTACTCTTCAAGAGCTGAAGAGGTGTTTTGATGGACTGCATCTTGGTCTGTTCACGAGAGACCATGTGTCCAGAAACCTGATGGCGATGCCTTTAACTTCCGTACGTGACCTTTGTGTTGTCAGTAATATAGAGTGCGGTGATAGAGACTTAGAGTTCATGGCGATGCTCAAAGATATACATAGAGAAGTTCAGTACTCGATGGAGTTGAAGCTAAAATTTCTTAATTCTTCCTGTTAGATTCTTAAATTTCTTGGTATTTATGTTAGATTTTAAAGTTTTGTTGTTCAGTACTCGATGTAATTGTTGATCTTTTAATGTCATAAATAAATTTTAATTCTATTAATCTTTGTGGAGCATTTTATTTTTACTAATTTTAGCATGAACAGTTGTTTGAGTCGATATCTGCTATTGTAAAGGTCTGTTAAAGTTAAAGTTTGCCAAAACAGAACAACTGCTTGAAATCATCGTCTGCTGATGATGAAAGCATTATAAATCCTTAAAAGTCTGTTGAAAATAATTGTTTTTGAAACATCTGTTTGGCTAAAAATTCATCCACTGCTGAAAGGTATTGTCTATTCTCATAAGTTCTGTTTTATCTAACGACTGTTGACTTGCTACTGTTGCCAACATCTGTTGTTGCCCAACAGAGGTTTCCAAACAACTGTCATCCATTAACATAACAAAGGTTCTGAAGTGGGCAGATGTTAGCCATCGGATCTTTGTAAAATTTCTTTAGAACATCAAAAGTCCATTATTAAAAAACAGCTATTTTTTAAAAATATTTTGAGAAATCCTTAAAAGTTGTTGAAAACAACTGTTTTCCAAACATCTGTTTCTCTAAAAATTCTAGTGAGATAAGAAAAGCTGATGTGGCAGCCATAGAGGTTGTCCGACAACGCTTTTTTGATGTCATTATTGCATCATAAGTCTTAATATATAATATCACTTTAAAGTCTATTTAAAACACTGACATCAAACCTTAGACATGTATTCATGCATAAGATTTTGTCTGTAGAGTATTATCTGGTGTTGCAGATTTTGTGTCACACCCCAACCGATGGCGGAAACATCGGGATAAGACGAACAAATCGCTCATTGTTTAAATATAATTTAAATCAAATTTCATAAATGACTAGAACCAAATACATTGTTTTAAATAAAGACAAATTATGATAATGTTTATTATTCAAATGAGTTTCTAAGTCCATCCTAACTTGATTTCTTCATCACTTCGTCTATCAACCTGCAACATGTATTAAAATAACATCAACAAAAATGTTGGCGAGTATATAAGTTTGATAAATAGCATAAAGTAGAATAAAAAGTTTAAGTACTCATATCCAACATGAACAACATAATACAAGTTACTAATATGCTGAAACGGTGTCACTATATGTCAAACCCAAGTTTCCAACGCAAAGATCCCAAGACTCAAGGGCGGTGCGTACTCCTATAGCATAGGAGTTTAATAAGCATAAAAAATCTAACAAGTCTCAGAAGTTTAATAAGTTTAGCCAGGTTAATGAGCATATAGACACGAAATGTTTACATAGTATACGAGCTTAACAAGCATCAAATTGTTTCATGTTTAAAAAAATGGATAAAGTGTGCATCTAACAAGTTTCAAGCGTTGCATGTTTTTGTATAGAATACATGTTGTACCCAAAAGTGATAAAATAAAATGGGATCAAGTATACTCAAATTGGTTGCGTTGTGATTGCTTGTAAGTAACGTACGAGTAAGATTGGGAATCCAAGAGAACGAACGAGAGCGATTATCCTGGATATGCATTACGTGAACGCCTTAGTTTTAATGTTATTATAATGAATTGTTAATTATTTTTAGGCAAATTGGATTTAAATAATCCCAACTCACTGTTATTGGCCAATAATAATCCCAACTCATTTAATCACCAATAATAATCCGAACTATTCACTTTTGTTTGTAAAATACTCCCAGTTAAAAAAAAACACTAACTAGGTTAAAAAAATTGCTGATGTGGCTTGCCACGTCACCTGCCACATCAGTTGCCACGTAATCGAAAAATGCCACGTAGACTGCCACATCAGCTGCCACGTCATCGAAAAATGCAACATAGACTGCACATCAGCTGCCACGTCATCAAAAAATGCCACATCAACTGCCACGTCATATGACACATCAGCTAAAAGGGCCACATCAGATGCCACATCAGCAATTTTTTAACCTAGTTAGTGTTTTTTTAACTGGGAGTATTTTACAAACAAAAGTGAATAGTTCGGATTATTATTGGTGATTAAATGAGTTGGGATTATTATTGGCCAATAACAGTGAGTTGGGATTATTTAAATCCAATTTGCCTTATTTTTATTAGGGTAAATTACTTTTTGAGTCTCTGTGTTTTAGTGGTTTTAACCACTTGAGTCCAAAATCAAAATGTTTAACGCCCTGAGTCCTTATAAGCATTTTTCTTAACCATTTGAGTCCAAATTTCTAACACCATCCACCAAGTCTGTTAGCTACGAGGGTAATTTAGTCATTTATACACAAAGTACAAGTCTTATATGCATATGAGTACAAGGAACAAGTCTTTAATGCATAAAGTTTTAATATATAATATATATAAAAAGAAATTACATTATATATAATATAAACACACACACCTGCACACATTTTCTCACACATTCTTCTCTCTGTAAACACCACCACCATCTCCACCACTGCCCCACCGTCATCTCCACCACTGCCCCACCGTCCAGATCCAGAAAGGATGCAAAACAAACCCTAGATAAAACAAACCCCTAATCCTATGTTTCCAACCATCAAAATCACACACAAACGATCGAAAAACAAACTCTAAACCAAACCCTAAACCAAAGATATCCCCAATTCTCTATTTCCAAATCACCCAAAAACAATCACAACGAAACCCTAGCTCAACCAAATCAAAATAAAAAAAACTCACAATCGAGTAAAGAGGCGGATCCTTAGAGGCTTTGTAGCCATGACTTGCATACGAGTAGGTGTCATTCCATCGCAATTCAACAGAGGGTTGTACGCCCAATTATTGACACCTCTTCCAGAGAGTATATTTTGCTGGAGTCTCTTATAAACAGTTAATAGGGGTCGAGGGTTGCATCTACAACTTCAAGAAGCTCGGTAGGGGTGTCGATGTTGATGGAGGTGGTTGTGCAGTGTTGATGGAGGTGGTTGTGTGGTGGTTGTTCCTGTTCTTTTTCGTTCGGAGCTCGTGGTGGTGCGACGATGTTGATGGAGGTGGTTGTGCGGTGGTGAGGGTGGCATAGGTGGCATAGGTGGTGATGGCTGTGGTGCAGTGGCGATCATTGTGATGGTGGTGGTTTTTATTAAGAGAAAGTTAAGTTAGTGAGAGAGAGTGTGTCTGATGTATGTGAAAGTGTGAATCTACATTTATATTTATATATAAGTAATAACAGTTTCAATAATAATAAATTGGTATTTTAATTAGAGGGGTAATTTGGTAATTTAACAAAAGTTAACAGAATAACTGTAACTATGTTAGAAATTTGGACTCAAATGGTTAAGAAAAACGCTTATAGGGACTCAGGGCGTTAAACATATGTTAGAAATTTGGACTCAAATGGTTAAGAAAAACGCTTATAGGGACTCAGGGCGTTAAACATTTTGATTTTGGACTCAACTGGTTAAAACCACTAAAACACAGGGACTCAAAAAGTAATTTACCCTTTTTATTATAGAAGAGAAAAGAATATTTGTTTTTATAAATTTATGGATTATAAAGAATTTAAATGAAAAGCTGTTAATTCATTTATATACTAATTGGATCATTCAATATTCTGTTCAAACAAGGAACAAACAAAAGAGTTTAGCAGATGTGATTTGTTTGAGGACTCATGGTTGCAAAAGTCGTTAGGCACTCCTGTAACACCCCGAAAACGGGTTTAGTAATTAGACCCCGTTAATACTAAACAGCGGGTATAATACCGGTAGCAGAAAAGATTAAACCGGAAATTATTAGGATTTAAATAAATAAGCTTAATAATAAATAAAAGGAGGATAAATACTTTGAGAAAACAAAGTATATAGAAGGCCCGAGTTAACGGGACTTAAAATAAAACGGGTTCTGACTTCCCGAACCCATTAAATTAACTAGGAATAATTAACCTAGTTAGTAATATGTGATTAAGTTATAAATAGTGAATTATAGCTTAAATTGATCAAAATAAAACATAAGGGACCATTATTGCCAAGAGGGCAAACTAGTTTTATTAAAAAAAAAAAAACAAAACACACACTTGGTGTGTGTGTGGGTCGATCGACCAGAGCAGGAGAAAAGGGATCAAACCCTAAACTCTACAAAATCATCAAATTGAAGCTTGATTCAAGGCCAAAACCGATGCATGAATACATAGAAACGATCACCTGGTCGCAAGGATCGTAAGGTATGTCAAATTTTTGATATTCATGAAGTTGGGATTCTTGATGAATTTATGAAGTTCGAAATTTAAGCTTGAATGATTGTTGTTTGGATGAAATTAGAGTGAAATAATGTCTAGGAACAAACCCTAGTTATTAGATTGTTGAAATTGTGCTCAATGCTTGAGAATTCCATGATCACCATTGAAGGTGATAAGTGGGTTTTGACTAAATTCGTGTATGAGATGTTTTTAGGGTTTTGATTGCAAAAAATAGTGTTATGATGTCAAGAACATGCTTAAATTGAAAGCTGAATTCAAACAGCTCCTGATCAGAATTTACAGCCGACTTGTATTGGCTGTAACCTGAACAAAACGTGACAAAAACATGTGTTTCTTGAGTCTAAAACGTAATTCCAGGAAATATCTTTAAAACCCCACTGGAATCGCATTTTTTCGATGAAAATTGAGCGTTTTATGAATTTTTCCGTATCAAAGGTTCAAGCAGCGTTTTCTGGCAGAATTTGCAACCCATTACGAATGTTATAACTCAATTTAGGAATTGAGTTATGATCTCAAATTCTTACTGTAGATATTTTTAAGTGATTAAAAGAATCGCCAATTGGAATTTCGTCGATCGGATAAACGAGGAATTTTAAATGAATTTTTCCGTAAGCTGCAGTCAGAAGTGACGAATCTGATTGCAGCTTAGTAAATGAATTTTTACGAATTTTTGGTAAAGAGTTAGATCTTGAAATTTTAACACAAGGTCTAACCCTCCGAGTGGTACGCCACACAAAAAAAATCATAATTTTTGAAGGCTTGTAAACAGGTTAAACAAGTCACCAAAAACAGCCAATTTTCAGTGATATGAAATGCCTAAATGAAATCACGGTCTAATTGGTTGTGTGTAAAATTTGATTTCATTAAGAGTTCGGATGAGATATGCCTAAGTGATTTCAATGAACCAAATGTGCATTTGAACATGTTGATAAGTCAATTGACTTTTAAAAAGTCAAACCAACCAATGATTAGATCGAATGATAAATTCGACATAAAACCCGTAGGATGGAATAGTCGTAAACAATTATGACTAATCTAACCGTCTTACGAATTGTGATGATGATAGTTTGACTCTAGACAAGCTAGATGAAGACTTGGGAAAAGAAGCGGGTCAAACGGATCGAGTACGCGGAAAAAGGACATAATCGGATGCAAGGTAAGTGAAACTTACACTTCTTGGTAGAATACGTATAAATTCTATAAGTTATGAATACGAGAAGATTAATATTCGAAATACGGGTTCCGACGCATAATGATACGGGTCGGAACAAATATAAATGATAGAAACCATGGTTTATGAGAAAGAGGGTAAAAAATGGAAATATAGTCAAGCGTCGACTAATGTAAATTTAGTTTAAAAGGGATCTTGAGTTAAAATCCGAAATAGGTCGGATGTGAAAGTGAGAAATTGAAAACCATGTTTTATTAACCTACGCAAATGTTGGTCATACAGTCCAAACGGGTCAAATGGTGGTGAAAACACCATTTGACAATATCGGCTAATGATTGTTGTCAAGTCATATGTTAACAGGAGCAATTAGCAATTTGGTAGATTGCGACGCCATAGAATATCAGTTAGTTAAAGCAAGGTATAAAACGGGTCTATGCATTGACTCGAGCCAGGTACGCGTATATATAGATTTATAGTTAAAAGGACAATGTTGGTCAAAAACATTAGAAAACGGCAAGTTTTAGACTAAATTGCTTAAATTCCCTAAACGGGTCAAAAACAGTTTATGCACATAGCCTACGAACTAGTCGCGCAATTTTAAAAAAGAAATTATTATTATTATGAACCCGAGCTAAAGATTTTGGGTTAAAATACACTAGCGTATGTATTTTGGTTGTTTAAGAATCAAGTTGGTGGTTTTAAATACAACGGGTCAAAATGTTGATTTTGAATAATAAGCCAATTGCTTAAAAATTTGGAATTTTATTAGTTTGTATGTTGAATTTTAACTCCATATGATGGAGAATTAAATTACGAACGCGTAGGAAAAGGAATCGCGTAAAACGGACTTGTAGATAAAAAGTTAAGACAATCTCAAGTTTGATTTTTGTTGAAAATTATAGCTGGGCAGAAAATGCAAGTTACAGTAATGAACCCGCTGGAAATTGGGTTCCCCCGCGACACGCGACGAAGGACTCAGCTTGGGGCGCGACACGCGACACATTGAGATGGGTCTCCCGCGACACGCGGGAGACATCAAAGTTGGAAATAATTATTTTGTTTGATTATTCGTTGCTTAGAACTTGTTTAGACTTATATTTAAGTTATCAAAACTAACTTTTATGTTGGTTTTGATCATAGGTGAATGCCAAGATGCCCCGGATGAAGATCAAGCTCATTGAAGAACCGAACACGATCAAGATACAAGCTTCCGCACATGGTTTCGTCGTCATTTAAAAACGAAGATTTTGTACATATTGTATTGTATTGTTTTAAATCTGAAAATGTTTTAATTTAACCGTATTTTTCAATGTATATGTAATTATAATTACATGTTTACTTACGTAAATAATATGAAAACCCTAAAATAATAGCAAGGGTGTTACAACTCCCTAGTCGGTCGACTGGGGAGTTGAGAGTACTCGGGGAGTACTCAGACATGTTAAATTATAAAGAAAGTAGTTTTTGGAGATTATATATATGTCAAATAACATAAATTTACTAATATCTAGAACAAAAAACGTGAAAATGATATTAATTCTTTAATATGATAGGCATATAAATTATCTTTTATTAATTTTTAAGTCAAACTCGGCCCGAGTTGACCTACTAGATACGATTTTGGCTGAGGTTGACCGCGTTTGACTGATTTCGAGTAATTAGGCAGAGTCAAAGAAAGTCGACTCGGCAGCCTACCTTGTAGCGACTACTCGGCCTTGGAAACCTTGTTTTACAACCATTTCAGGACTTAATTCAATTAATACGCGAATTACCAGTCTTCTTCTTCATTAAAATACAACATGAACGTAAACTGTTATGTGTGTTCCTCTTATAGTTTTTTTAATAGATGTTCATGTTGCATATATATATGGATATCAAATGAAATAGAACAAAGAATCGTTTCCTTTAGTTGTAATAAAGTGATATTTTGAATGATTAAAACATCTCAATCAACTTAACTTCTTCTTCTTTACAAAAAAAAAAAGTAAACTGTTACGTTTATTACTCAAAGCTTTAGTTGATTTGAACATTGTAGAGTCAGAATGGATGCGTATCAACGGTGATTAAATGGAAAACAAAATGAACAAGAAATTATACCAAAAACGGTTCGGGCTACACTCCGTCATGAGTTCTGATTCCGGCGGGTGTCTCCGGTGAGTCTAGTTCCTCCGACGACTTCGGGGTTGCGCCGACGAGCTCCGGTGAGTCGAGATGTACAAGAGGTGATGGTATATATAGATGGTTACGTAATTGAATGAGGCCATGATTTGGATTATCTTCTTGATTGGTAAAAAAAATAGAAACACTGATTTAGGAAGCCAATTCCGATCAATTTGCGAGGTAAGAAAGGAAAGGAATTAGCAACATGTTCGCTGTGTTTGGTTTTGGAAAGGTAAGTAAGCTGTACACGGTTTGATTTGGGCGGGAACTTGAAAAGGAATTCAAACGTAAGTAGTTATAATTATTAAACGGCTCAAACTATCTGTACATAGCCATCCCTAAAAAGTATTTTTTTTTGTCCTATATGCGCACCCTGCAGTGTCGAGCTGTGTCCAAAGCGCGGCGTTTTGGTCCGGTCAACCAGACAAAGACTGACGGGTGTCCGACGGGTCTGTTGACCGGACCAAAACGCCGAGCTTTGGCTGCGTTTTGGTCATGTCAAACAGACAAAAGACTGACACCCGGTCTGGTTGACAGGACCAAAGCTCGGCGTTTTGGTCCAGTCAACAGACCCGTCAGTTTTTGTCTGGTTGACCGTACCAAAACGCCACACTTTGGCCACAGCTCGAGACTGCAGGGTGTGCATATAAGACAAAAAAGCACTTTTTGGTGTGCATATAGGCACATTGGTGTGCCAATAGGTACACCCTTATTAAACATTGCTAAAAATATTCTATATCAAGACTTGTTGTAGTGATTAACTTGTTATTTCGTTATAAGCGAGAATCCGGGTTCTAGTCTGGGCGTGGCCCGTTTTTCTGTTTTTTTTTCTTTCCTTTTTGATGTCTCATTAATTACACAATGACCCCTAAAGTTTAAAATTCAATTATCTAGTAAACTAACTTGGTTTACTAACTAGGTTAACTTGTTTTACCTTTAAACTAATTTTAAAACCTAACGAGGCTAACTAGATTATTTTTATAAAAATAATAAAACTTTTAAATTGTAAAATTAATTAATTAAACAATAAATAAATACCCGTATTTATAACGAATTAATTTAAGGATAGGAACTTTTCGACGATTATTTATTTTGCGAAGGTTTCGAGTTGAAGGATTAGGATACGAATTTCATTATTTTACAAGCTTTAATTAGTTTAACGAGTATTGAACGTCAAAGTATAATAAAGGATCAAGAATCTTGAATAATATATCGTTCAACGTGAATTTTGATTAACAGTTGCACATAAGACTAGCATGGATGCACGAACATGATTAAAATACTTTGTTTTCATTATGATCATTAGTCTCGGATTACAAATTGAAACGAAATAGACTACAACGAGAGTACAAGTGTCTAAAAACGGGAAGTACAACTTGACTTGCTAAAATAAGAAAGTACGAAAATGCGGAGCGTTACATTTTGAGCATTGTTTTTTGAGATGACAGGTTTAAAAGACATTTGTTGATTTTTAGAATCAAACTAATCATCAGTCTTTTATAGTATTTGTTGATGTTTTGAATCAACATCTGTTTGGATAAAAATTCATCCACTACTGAAATGTATTGTCTGTTTTTATAAGTTATGTTTATCCTATCGACTGATGATTTACCACTGTTCACAACATCTGTTGTTGCCCAACAGTGGTTTCCAATATCTGTGTCCGATCAAGTGGTAGAAGCATGTGTTTGCCATGTAGAGTACTATTGGTGTTTAAATGAAGAGGTTTTTTTTTATGCCAGAGGTTTAAAATTTGTCATTTCGGTTTCTTGATATTTAATTTTCTAGTTCGCATGAACATTTATTTTTGAAATGTTTTGCATTAAATGGCTGCTGATATTTAATTTATATTTTTTAATGTGAATTTATATGTTTATAGTAAAAGTCTGTTGAAAACAACTGTTTTCCAAACCTCTGTTTGACTAAAAATTCATCCACTGCTCAAGGATATTGTCTGTTCTCATAGGTTCTGTTTAATCTAACGACTGTTGACTTGCCACTGTTGCCTAACATCTGTTGTTGCCCAACAGTGGTTTCCAAACAACTGTCATCCATTATCACAACAGAGGTTCTGACGTGGACAGATGTTAGCCATCAGATCTTTGTAACTTCTAACACGTCAGCATTCACTTTTTCACTTTATAAAACCCTGTTTCATCCCCAAACAGAGGTTTTACTGTCGTCTCGAATTTAAAATTCATCAAAGCGGTTTCCACCTTCTTCTTCAACACTTCTTCGTGAACCTCTCATAAGTTCCAATTCCTATCATGGATCTGACAATAAAAAAGCACCATAACTACCAAGCTATTTTTAAGAAAACCGAGAAAAATACTCTCTACCATTCAATGATTGATGTTCTTACATCATCAAAATATAAGGCCATTCTTACTGCCGATGCACCCATTTACCAAGAAACACTCCACGATTTCTGGGCAAATGCGAATATTGAAGAACAAAACAATGAGCCATTCAGTATAACTTCAAAATTCGGAGGTGAATCGGTTGCTATTACCCCCACTACCATATCAACAACATTTGGGGTAAACGACTTGGCAGGTAAGACATCTTTCCTGAAAAATGAGATTCAAACAGAGTTGATTGAGAGGGCATATGATGGACAGTTGAATAAGGCAACTATGTTTAAGGCAAATTTTCCACCACCAATGAAATTCATGTTCCATACTCCCTTAACCTGCCTCTCAAATAAAACTACTTCTTGTAATGAAATACCTTTAAAAATTCAGTCCTTGGAGTATGCAATTTTAACAAATACTGATTTTAACTACTCCCAAGCACTGTTTGTTGACTTGGTTACTGATGGAGGTGGTGAAATCCGACTGTTAACGTGCGTATATTGTGTGATTTATTACCATTTACGTGATTATATACATTGAATATTTTCACTACGAGCGTTTGTGGTGTTACAGGTTAATCGGGTTAAACTGGCAAAGTTATAGTGTTCGAGGATGAATGGGAACGAGCAAGAATGACGGTCGAGATACATCATTTCATTCGGTGCTTGTTCGGGTCGAGTGATAGCTTGAATGTGAAAGAAACGCGAAACCATGAAGTCCAGGGGCTGGTGTGTCATTAAGTGAAAGTTAATATGTAGCTTATGGTTCCACTACGTAACTTACGGCTGAGAAAGGCAAAAGGAACAGCAGGTTACTAACGTAACCTACGGTATTAAACCGTATGCTACGGTTGATGGTATAAAGAGATGGCAGCGCATGTATTGTTGAAGAGATTTAAGAAAGAATAAACATCACGTGACTTATGGTGAACATTAATTGGTGGGAAGGAATTGAAAGTCAACAACAACATAATCATCCTCAATGAATTTGGCAGCTAGTGGAGGAAAACAATCACAAGTCAATCACAACATCCATCCTTACATGTTCACGTGACTTGGAGAGAATATCATCAAATATCATCATCACATCATTTACAATTTGAGAGGCTGCCAAAAACAAACACACTTGGGCCGCATATGGCACATGGGCCGGCTAGGCAGAATTGGGGGGTGGACTTTTGTGGATCAAAAACATAATCATCATCAATCACATCATCGAATAAAATGACAGACTTCGACATATGCATTGTGGGATTCGACTTAGATTTTTTTGATTGGGCCTATAACAATGACGGTACATGTGGGCTGACTTGCTGGTGGACGCACATGCAAGGAATAATTGGGAGTTGGTGTTTTCTTTGGACTCTTGGCCCCACGCACCTACACACAAAATTGGAGGAGACTTTTGGATCCTTTCCTTTGGATTGGGCCGCCACACAAAGAGGCGCGGCGCATATTGTCACGTGAACAAGGGTTTGGATCATCATCATAACATCACATCCATCATCGATCATTGACGGCAGACAAGAGGCACGAAGAGAAGGAGGGCTTTCAAGGATCACTCAACCGATATGAGCGGCTAGTCTCCTAGTGGTTTCCTCCGGATGGAGGGTTTTTGTAAGTGGGATAATTTTATGTGTTTGTGACAATCGTTTAACTCGGTGATCTAAGCATTCGATGCTTTTCACCTTTTATTTGATTTATTGGTTGTAAACAATTGCATTTATTTAAACCTTAATTTCTAAGCATTCAGTTCCCGAGAGTTCTAGTAATTGGGATATATTTGACATGGGGTTAGGGTTTGTAATTGTAATTGATAGTCATTCGATAACCTCCCGTTATGTATTGACCGGAGTACTTAGTCGTTGGTTATCACAACTGGTTAATTAGATTCAACACTTATGTCTATGTAAGTGTTTCGATTAAACACATAACTGAATCTAGCTGCAAAACCTGAAATCTGGAGGAACCATCTTTTCTCTCATTGATTTAAAACGCAATTTTTAGTTTGTAATTTTAGATAATCAATCAACTCACAACAAAGCTTTATTGTTTTTTTTTTTTTCCGTCTTAGTTAATCAACACTTAACCTTATAACACTT
This sequence comes from Helianthus tuberosus, assembly GCA_030545235.1. Classification (NCBI taxonomy): domain Eukaryota; kingdom Viridiplantae; phylum Streptophyta; class Magnoliopsida; order Asterales; family Asteraceae; genus Helianthus; species Helianthus tuberosus. Next base: position 124,514,690 of record CM060442.1, on the reverse strand, counting down.
TCCACAATCCTCCTCTGGTTCGATATCCGACTTACCCTAGCTATAGAGTTAGTTGGTTTTTGCATGTCACTAACGACAGACATCAAAATGGCGCCGTTGCCGGGGAGGCGTGCGCAAAGTGTTTAGTGTTAAGTTTCATAAAAAAAAAAAACCTAAAAAAAAAAAAAAATTTTTGTGTTTATTTTGTCATCTTATTTGTTCGTGATTTACGTGGGTAGTTGAGCTGTGTTTGTGCAGGATGACAGATCTTACTATATTTTGCGGCTCTTCTACATGTATTTTGTGCGGGGAACCACTTCACCCGTGTATCGGTTGCCGCGAGGCCCGATTTAGACGGGAACAAGCGAAATTGGAAGAACCACCGATGCCTTGCTATGATAATCCTTCCCCTCCACCATATTTCTATGATTCTGATACAACGGTGGAGGATGGTTATTACTCTGACGGATGGGATCGGGACGAGGATGCTTATTATGAGCCAAGGATGGATGGACGATGTTTCTGTTGCGGTCGCAATCATACTTCTGTTTATGATGATGTGTGCGCGGTGTATTTGGAAAATCCAGAGTATTGGAATAAAAAAATGATGGATGCGTACATCTCAACACCGTATCAGGGATACCGACAGTATCATCCCGAGGAATATTCTGAGCCCGAGGGTGTTTATATTTATCAGACCGAGGAGGAGAAAGAGCTTGCTATGTTGGAAGTGACTTTGTCCAAACTCGAGCAATATTTATCAACACCCAACCTTTCCGATGAAGATCGAATCAGCTATTTAGTTTCTAAGTGTCAGAATTTAAAAATGAAGATAGAAATAGAACAACGCCTTTCACCATTACCTGATGACATTAGAGATTATTCTCACATGAAGGAGGAGGTTGTGGAGGATAATACCACACCAATGAATCCTTTATCTGATGAAGAGTCACTGGTGGATCAGATGGTGTGTGAGGATGAGGAGACAAAGCAGTCTGATGAGATGAATGTGTATACCGAACCTCTTCCCATATCAATCATTCAAATTAATAAGTGTGGGGAAGAGGGTTCGAGGAAGAAGATGAAAAGGGTGAAGCTACAATACATCGGTGTATATCTCGTGAAGTGGATCAGTGAAACCCGCAGGTGCAGTCTGAACATGCCAATTATACTGACAAACCGATGGAGATGGCATGTAAATTTCCGGGCATTTGTTGGAAATGTTTTGGGTAAGTGTGCATTGAGACCACCATAGCGCATATCAGGTACGGTCTGGCTGAAGACCTTTAAACTTAGCGCTCTCGGGAGGCAGCCCGAGGATGTAGAGTATTGTATTTTGGTTTGGTTTCGTTTTGGTGTGTTTGTGTTTTGACAGGTTTCTACGTTCCATCTTCACGGGTTCAAGGAATCAAGTGTGGGGATGTTTGGCAACATCCCCGATGAGATCTCAAAGAATCTATGAGGGGCGTATGTTCCGGTTAGATCGCAGCAGCTACACCAATACAAACACTCACTTGTTCTCTGATCAGGTGCATGTGTTTATCTATCCTGTGTTTTATTTGTTTTCGTGTACTTGGTGGTGTGAAATTTGTGTGTCGGGAGTGGTTTCTTTGTGTTAAGTCGTCTAGGTATTAGCCGTTCATGGTTTTCGGGTGGTATCTATCGGGTTATGACTATAAATTGCACCATACATTGGGGACAATGTATCCCAAGTGTGGGGATGCGGTAACTCGAGAGAGGGTTGGTAGGATTGATGATCTTAAATGCTTGAATGGTTGAAATTGAGAAAAATTGAAAAATTTCGAAAATTTTTCTCTCAAGTATGCTTGAACTACATGAAAACCAACATTTTCAATTGCTAGTGGGTTCCTTGCTGAAATTAAACTAACTTAGATCCCTAGTCATGGTTGTCCCTTTAAGTTTCATGAGAGTATTTCTGACAAGTTTTAGAAAATAGTTGAGAAGAGATGCCTAACTAGGGGTAACATGCTTTAGGAATTACACATGCTATATGTCGGCAACCCATATTCCTTTTATTCGGTGAGATATTTGAGCCTACTTAGTGATAGTTAAATGTCAATAACTGTTCAATTGCTGAGAGTAGGCCATATGTTGCTTTGTGTTAGAACTTGTGTGGTTTGATACGTGCCGAGACTGTGCTTTAGCGTATACACATAGATGATAAAGGCATTAGGATCCCTTCCATTGTGTTATTTGTTGATTGTTTATCCACCCACCTTAGTTAACCACGTTGAGCCTTATACCTTTCGTTTGCTACACCCCGTTTGACCTGTTTGATTACCAACCATGAATGACAAGTGTGTGTTAGATATTTGTTGAAAAGAAAAAAAAATGAAATGAAAAAAAAAAGAAAAAAAAAAGAAAAAAAAAAAGGAAAAAAAAACATAGAGAAAAGAAAGAAAAAGAAAAAAAAAATCATTGTTATGTTCGTGTTCAATAAATGGTCGAAGAATAACCCATGTGTTAGTAGTTATTGTGAATAAAGTTGTCATGGTTTGGTATTCGTTTGTGTTCGCCATATAAACATAAAAACCCAAAAATATATTCCTACCTTTACCGTTAACCCAAAACCTGAAAGTCCTTTTGATATGTGCTATGTTATTTGATACAGTGGAGGTGTGATTGCCATACAAGCTTATGATTGCAAGGTAGCGTATTTGGTTTTGAGTGAATTACATACTAGCCCATTACACGCTAGTCTAGATATTAACCCGAGAGGAGTGATTCTTGTGAGGGGCGTGTGGCATGTGTGTAGTATCATAAGCATGTTAGTTTTAGTTAGGCAAGTCTTAAAGTTTATATATTTGTCAGATTGTCAATCTCGATTGTGTCAGTCTATGGGACGGGTATGACTTGAGATCTTAAATTGCTAATTCGGTAAGGAATTCAATGGTGATTTGTTAATAAGGTGAGTAATGTTTGTAATGGTTGATTGAGGACAATCAAGGATAAGTGTGGGGATGTGATGGAGGTGGTGAAATCCGACTGTTAACGTGCGTATCTTGTGTGATTTATTACCATTTACGTGATTATATACATTGAATATTTTCACTACGAGCGTTTGTGGTGTTACAGGTTAATCGGGTTAAACTGGCAAAGTTATAGTGTTCGAGGATGAATGGGAACGAGCAAGAATGACGGTCGAGATACATCATTTCATTCGGTGCTTGTTCGGGTCGAGTGATAGCTTGAATGTGAAAGAAACGCGAAACCATGAAGTCCAGGGGCTGGTGTGTCATTAAGTGAAAGTTAATATGTAGCTTATGGTTCCACTACGTAACTTACGGCTGAGAAAGGCAAAAGGAACAGCAGGTTACTAACGTAACCTACGGTATTAAACCGTAGGCTACGGTTGATGGTATAAAGAGATGGCAGCGCATGTATTGTTGAAGAGATTTAAGAAAGAATAAACATCACGTGACTTGTGGTGAACATTAATTGGTGGGAAGGAATTGAAAGTCAACAACAACATAATCATCCTCAATGAATTTGGCAGCTAGTGGAGGAAAACAATCACAAGTCAATCACAACATCCATCCTTACATGTTCACGTGACTTGGAGAGAATATCATCAAATATCATCATCACATCATTTACAATTTGAGAGGCTGCCAAAAACAAACACACTTGGGCCGCATATGGCACATGGGCCGGCTAGGCAGAATTGGGGGGTGGACTTTTGTGGATCAAAAACATAATCATCATCAATCACATCATCGAATAAAATGACAGACTTCGACATATGCATTGTGGGATTCGACTTGGATTTTTTGATTGGGCCTATAACAATGACGGTACATGTGGGCTGACTTGCTGGTGGACGCACATGCAAGGAATAATTGGGAGTTGGTGTTTTCTTTGGACTCTTGGCCCCACGCACCTACACACAAAATTGGAGGAGACTTTTGGATCCTTTCCTTTGGATTGGGCCGCCACACAAAGAGGCGCGGCACATATTGTCACGTGAACAAGGGTTTGGATCATCATCATAACATCACATCCATCATCGATCATTGACGGCAGACAAGAGGCACGAAGAGAAGGAGGGCTTTCAAGGATCACTCAACCGATATGAGCGGCTAGTCTCCTAGTGGTTTCCTCCGGATGGAGGGTTTTTGTAAGTGGGATAATTTTATGTGTTTGTGACAATCGTTTAACTCGGTGATCTAAGCATTCGATGCTTTTCACCTTTTATTTGATTTATTGGTTGTAAACAATTGCATTTATTTAAACCTTAATTTCTAAGCATTCAGTTCCCGAGAGTTCTAGTAATTGGGATATATTTGACATGGGGTTAGGGTTTGTAATTGTAATTGATAGTCATTCAATAACCTCCCGTTATGTATTGACCGGAGTACTTAGTCGTTGGTTATCACAACTGGTTAATTAGATTCAACACTTATGTCTATGTAAGTGTTTCGATTAAACACATAACTGAATCTAGCTGCAAAACCTGAAATCTGGAGGAACCATCTTTTCTCTCATTGATTTAAAACGCAATTTTTAGTTTGTAATTTTAGATAATCAATCAACTCACAACAAAGCTTTATTGTTTTTTTTTTCCATCTTAGTTAATCAACACTTAACCTTATAACACTTTCCACAATCCTCCTCTGGTTCGATATCCGACTTACCCTAGCTATAGAGTTAGTTGGTTTTTGCATGTCACTAACGACAGACATCAGTTACAAATTTGAAAAACATTAAAAATGGGAAAACTGCTGTTTTTCTTATGTTTCCTAGACTATTAAGCTACTACCTGCAGAGACGTGTTTCTCAAAAAGCTTTTGAAAAAGGTACAACTTTTAAAATTAATAGTCTAACATCTGAAACTTTTACTAGCCTTATGGCTAAAGTGTCAGATGGTTCCAAAACACAAGCAGAGAGGAATGAGCAAATTTTAGATGAGTCCACAACTGCTCCTCAAACCTCTGTTGCTGAGCCCACTGCTCTTGGTGATCACAACACTACAACCACTGCTGTGAAACCCCCACCAACAAAACCCAAAAAGACCAAAACAAAATCCAAAAAGCCCACCGAAACCATAAAAATGGGTCCTCTAGAAGATGAGATCCCAGAGGTTAACACTGTGACAACACAAATGTCACTAGAAACCACTGTTGCTACTTCCTCACTACATGTGGAAAGATCTCAACCCTTAAACCAAACTCCTCATGATTCCTCACAAAAGGAACATGTTGTATTCACAGGGACACCACAATATGATGTCATACCCTCATTTGAGAGTATGCTTAAAAGCCCTTCTCCCGGGGCAATGTCTCTTTCCACAGCAATCCCTTCATCTTCTATTCCACCAACGTTTGTAACACTGCTTCAAGCTATTGACATTCAGACTTATAGTAGCCCCTCCCACGAACACATTACTGAGGATTTAACTTCAACAATAGCTGTGTCTGAACCTGCTCAATTAGCTAACCTAGAAACAGTTGAGGAGGTTACACCTCTTGAATTTCACGAAATTCTTGATGGTATTCCAAATGGAGCAGCTACTACAAATGTCAAATCCACTGATCTACATTTGGACAGTAGTTTCATCAGTCAGACTCCCTTGAAGGCAACCACTGCTGTGTCTACCAAATTATCCACTGGTGAGTTCAAGTTAATCACTGGTGTGATCACTAAGGTAACCACTGATGCAGAGGGAAGCCCCCAGAACCAAAAACAAGAGGCATCTGCTAATGAAAATTTGGAGATACCTCCTGTTTCAAAATCAGATACAACCACCTCTGGTGGGAATTCAGATGATCCTATTAAGTTAGGTGATGGATTAAAATACCAGGATTTGACGGAGAGGATATCCAACATGGAAACAACTGTTGTTGATAAGAAAGATCAATTGAAGCAGTTGGTGGAAGCTTTCAAAAGTCAATCTTCTCATCAGCAGTTATCCCAAGAGCTTTGGAACTCAGTACAACTCATTCTTGCAGCTCAAAGGGAACTGGCTGAGCTTCAACATAATTCCCACATGAAGCTAATTAGAGTTATGGTTGAAGCAAGATATAAAGACACACAGGCTGACATCAAGGGCATAAAAGAATCCATTGCAAAGTTAACTAGCACTACCCCTGCACCTGTGTTTAAAAAAAGATGATGAAGATGATGCCAAAAAGGGGGAGAAGGATTCCATGAAAAACTTTGGTAAACCAACAGCAAGGAATCAACCAAAACAAAATCCAAAGCCTGCCAAGAAAACTTCTGCAAAATCTTCTGGAAAAATATGACACTGGTAAGAAAAAGGAAATTGATGATACCCTCAACAAACAGACAGATAAGGAGATTGAAGCAAAACAGAAGAGAAAGGATAGAAAATAAAGTAGAACAGATGTGTTGAGGCAGGAGTTAGTGAAAAAAGTGAAGAAAGAAAACAAAGTGCTGAACATTGGAACCTCAAATAGAAGAAAATCACACAAACACAACAAACCTCCTTTTGTCATATTTCCTAAACCAAAATCACCACCAGAAAAACCAACCACTGCTGCCAAACCTAAAACCACCGCTGAACCTAAAAAGCCAAACTCTGATACACCTAAACCAAAACTCTCACCACAAAAACCACCTCTCAAAAAGCAGAATACAAAACCCTTATCACCACTTCCAACCTCCACTAAAACAATTGTTGATGCAACAAATGCTTCAACAGATGTTAAAACAACAACGGTTGAGACACCAGTTGTTTCAACAATTGTTAGTCAATCTACTGATTCTATCCAATTTCAATTCCCATCACAATCAACCCTTACACCCATAGCACGTTCTTCTTCACATACTCCTCCTCCTCCAAAATCTGTTTACAAATGAAAAATAAAATTCATGGTGCATAAAGAAGAGAATGAAGAAAAAGATATACCTGCACCAATTCCATTATCATCTGCTCCATTCATTCAAACTTCACCCAAACCATTCATTCCACCTCCATCACCAAAAATCAACCTAATCAAACATCCACCTGCTGGTTATACTCCACGAGACATTCCATTGGCAGTAAATTTCCCTCTGGAATTTGTCACAACCCCCGACCCCACCCTGGGAGCGGGAGCCGCGAGCCAATCAGATGGTATCGGTGTTTATCAATTTGGCAGCGGAAAGTTTCATCAGGACCGTAGTTAGGAAATATTTTTATCAGAGTTAAACACCAAGATGTTTAAATAGATAAATGGGATGAAACCCAAGTTTTTATGATAATACATTTATAGTAAACAAATGGGACGAAACCCGATTTTTCATTTGTAACATATTCTTCTTTTTATTTAGGTAACTTTTATAGCCACTTTTTATTTAGTAATCAAATAAATAACATATTCTTCTTTTTATTTAGTAAACAAATAGGGATAAACCCTAATTATTGAAAACTATTCTTCTTTTTATTTAGGTAACTTTTATAGCCACTTTTCTAAGCCTTCAGTGCTCTCCAGCTGGCTTTTATAGGCTTCCTACTAAGTTACCTGAAACACGTGTTTAAAACATTTTATCAGCAAGAAATACTAGTGAGTGCATCCTAGTTTAATCAAAATAGGTTTTATAATTTTACAGCATTGAGAGCGATTACAATGTTTATATCTACACAATTACTCATTCAGTACTGTAAATCCATGACTGGTGGGTCATATTACTCATTGGCTATCTCATTGTCCAATGGTAACGTGTTTCACATTTTGTATACAAAACCCCAACATACCGGCAATAATTGAAGAATTACAAAGACTCAATCACTGCTAATTATATTTTAAAATAATTAAGGTTTTGTAAAAACAGTTTACAAAAAGAAAGATTACTCACAAAAAGTGAGAAAAAGCAAGATGTACTCACATTTGTAGATTTAGGTATTCCTACAGATTTTCTGGTAATAGCTTCCCGATAATATTATAACTTCCTGATGGTTCTCCTGATTTTTATTTATATAAATAATGCAAAGGTGTTAGTAAAATAACCCAGATTGCATTAACCGTACAACTCGAGACAGAATCCCAATGACCGAGTCGGGCAGAGCCGACATGCATTAAGGAATCCTATATCAATCGGGTGTACACACAAGACAGAATTCCAATGACTGAGTCGGACGAAGCCGACATGCATTACGGAATCCTAGATCAATTGTGTAGGGTAATAACAGGGTCATAATACTTACAACGAGGCAGAGCTTTGCTTCTTAGAGGGTATTAGGCTATAGTTTTAGCCCTTTAGAAGTTTGAGAGGAAAATAGAAAATTGAACGAGTTGAAATACAGGTCTCGGCCCCTTTTATAGCTGAAATAGAGGGCTCTCGCGCCCCGCGACAGATGAAGGCTCAGCCTTCGCGCCCAGCGAGGGCCATAAAGGCGGCGGCCGTTGTTGTTGAGTCACCAAGGGTGTCGACGCGTGTCATGCCACGTGGCGGGCTGTGGCTTCGCCACTTGTTGCTTGATCGTGCCCCGCGACGGCTAAAGGAGGGTCTGTCGCGCCCCACGACAGACTGTTATTCTTTGTTTTTCTTGATTTTTGCAAGTACGAAGGTATCTCGGGTCCCTTTTTCATGTACGGGATACGTAAGGAACGTTTTAGGGTCACGTTAAGGGTTCTAGGAGGGTCGTTACATCCTCCCCACCTTGTTTTAAATCTCGTCCTCGAGATTTGGGCTACGATATCCCCCCCAGAGTTATGTTATGTCTCTAAGTTAGTAAGAACAGTATATCAAGGTTTCTGAGATAGAATCAAAATATCATGGGATAATTCAATGATCCCAAAAATTAGTTCAGGAATCGATGTTAACTGAACGAGATGAAATGATACAATCATTAAGGTGACTGAGTTTCACAATTCAACCTAGACATGAGAATCGAATGTAAATGATTTTTAGAAACAAATAGGATTTAATGTCAGAAGAGAACTTTCCTTGATTGTCAATTGAGAAGAATTATGAATTAACAATCTAAATTGAAAATAGAAGTATGAAAAATGATTTGTCAATGATCAAACTAGAAATCAGTGACATTTAGTTGAATGGCAGGGATACACCGAAAATACAATAGAAGTTAGTGTATCATTATCCTGATACATAATTGTATCAAGATTACTTTGAGGAGTCAAACGAAATGCGTATGAATTGATATAATTAGGTATTATTATTAGCTCAAGCTATGAATTTATACAGACACCACAAGGTATTGTAGTGATTGAAAGAATTCAATGATGACGGTGACCGAACGAATTCACCGTTTTCGAACGAAAGTTTCAATGAAGTGGATCTGGATATTTCAAAAGATAGGATGTTCAAAGGAATAATCGAATATCGTAGGATTTGATCAAAGACGAAAGGAATATTGGAGGTACATTGGAATAAGATTTTAAGTACCCTTATTTTAACACAAAATTGTATTAAGACTGGTTTAGGATAACGAATCATCAAAAGATAGATACGCTCGTACCTCAGGAGTGAAAATGAAATGAGTCCAAATTTTCAAAGAAATCACCACTGCAAGTTGTCGTGTTTTAACAAATGATTCATTGAAGTTGAAGACTTTAAACAAGTCTACGATGGTTTGACAAATGAAAGGTTAATTGAGATTACCTTGAAATATGATGATCTCAATTCATCATATTGGATTTTGAATCGAATGTACAAGTTCAAAATATATTGAGCTTGGTTTGGACATACTCCAATAATGGATATATGTAGTTGGCAAGAGAAAGGTTACGATGGAATTTGGTAAGAATCCTTAAAAAGAAAAGAAGTTCTTTCAGGAATTTTGCTGACTTGATATCAAAAGTCAATGTTTTTGTAATCATAGGGATTGTCAGAATGAGTATAACGAAATAATTATTCAAACTTGTGAATAAACGATCTTTTGAAGTGAATTTGCATGCGTTAGCAGCAATGCATGTGTGACATAGGAATTTGTCAAGAGAAGAAAAAATGAGACTTGGCTCTATAAATGAAAAATAAAGACCTTTTATTGATGAAGTTTTGAAAACAATTCTTCTTTTATTTAGGTAAGTTTTATAGCCACTTTTCTAAGCCTTCAGTGCTCTCCAGCTGGCTTTTATAGGCTTCCTACTAAGTTACCTGAAACACGTGCTTAAAACATTTTATCAGCAAGAAATATTGGTGAGTGCATCCAAGTTTAATCAAAACAGGTTTTATAATTTTACAGCATTGAGAGCGTTTACAATGTTTATATCTACACAATTACTCATTCAGTACTGTCAATCCATGACTGGTGGGTCATATTACTCATTGGCTACCTCATTGTCCAATGGTAACGTGTTTCACATTTTGTATACAAAACCCCAACATACCGGCAGTAATTGAAGAATTACAAAGACTCAATCACTGCTAATTATATTTTAAAATAATTAAGGTTTTGTAAAAACAGTTTACAAAAAGAAAGATTACTCACAAAAAGTGAGAAAAAGCAAGATGTACTCACATTTGTAGATTTAGGTATTCCTACAGATTTTCTGGTAATAGCTTCCTGATAATATCATAACTTCCTGTTGGTTCTCCTAATTTTTATTTATATAAACAATGCACAGGTGTTAGTAAAATAACCCAGATTGCATTAACCGTACAACTCGAGACAGAATCCCAATGACCGAGTCGGGCAGAGCCGACATGCATTAAGGAATCCTATATCAATCGGGTGTACACACAAGACAGAATTCCAATGACTGAGTCGGGCGAAGCCGACATGCATTACGGAATCCTAGATCAATCGTGTAGGGTAATAGCAGGGTTACAATACTTACAACGAGGCAGAGCTTCGCTTCTTAAAGGGTATTAGGCTATAGTTTTAGCCCTTTAGAAGTTTGAGAGGAAAATAGAAAATTAAACGAGTTGAAATGCAGGTCTCGGCCCCATTTATAGCTGAAATAGAGGGCTCTCGCGTCCCACGATAGATGAAGGCTCAGCCTTCGCGCCCGGCGAGGGCCATAAAGGCGGCGGTCGTTGTTGCTCAGTCACCAAGGGTGTCGACGCGTGTCATGCCACGCGGCGGGTTGTGGCTCCGCCACTTGTTGCTCGGTCGCGCCCCGCGACAGCTAAAGGAAGGTCTGTCGCGCCCCGTGACAGACTGTTATTCTTTGTTTTTCTTGATTTTTGCAAGTACGAAGGTATCTCGGGTCCATTTTTCATGTACGGGATACGTAAGGAATGTTTTAGGGTCACCTTAAGGGTTCTAGGAGGGTCGTTACAGAATTGCTTGCAGTTCAAGATGAAATGATTCAATTTTACACAGTGGATGATCCATCCAAAAGAACCTTCCCATCTCTTCATGGATTCAGAACTCCAAATAATATTGATGAATATCTGAAGCTAAAGGCCAAGCAAGCAGAATATCATGCAAAAGAAGATAGTAAAGGGCTATATGACAACAACTTATCAGGTCGCATGCAACATGGGCTTATTAAAGTCAAGAACTTAGAAGACTTTGCTACAGACCTTAGTAAGAAAATGTCAAATCTGTCACCAAATGCCGAGCTATAAAAGACATTAAGTGATGATTTCTTGAACATTATCATGGATACCAAGCCCTACGAAGCTTACATGTCTGATTTCAAAGACTGGCCCCTTGAAGCTCTTAAAGAGGAAGTTAATAGAATTGAAATGATGAATAAAGATCCTCAAATGCAAAAATTTGCGCCCAACTGGAAACAATACAAGAAGGTTGAAGTGGATGAAGCATTGAAGTACAAGAGAATGAGGGAAAAACTTTTAGCAGCTAAGTATGGGACTGCTAGAGCTATTGCAAGATGGTCTAGGCAGTATATTGATCAAGCTTACAATAAGCTAGAAGAGCGAAGAAAGACAGATCCATCCCTTCCTAAAAAGACAGTATACAAAGATGAAACCACTGTTAGACCTCGGCAGACCCTTCGCTCTAAAAAGTTGTTCTCATCAGCAGATGTATCCATCACTATTTGAACCAAAGAAAAAGACAACAACTGATTGATGAGGAAGATGAAAAGAGAGAAGCTGAAATCGGAAAAGTGGCTATCAGAAATCAGTTACGATATGGATTGGATGATGCTTTGTTGCAACTACAAGCTCAAGTTGCTTAAACACGTCAAAGGTTGGCAAGCAGGCCTCAATCGCCAAACTCATCTCAAATAAAACTTCTCCCAAGAAACCCATCAGACCCAAAAATACTGAAGTGGAAGTCTGAAAAACAGACCCATGTATTGATTTTGCTCAAGTCTGATGGTAGTGTTGAAAAGATGTCAAGGGAGAATGCACTTGGTCTGAATCCAGTTGACCTCCAAGATCTTTTTAACCTTCAGCTTGATAGGGATGAAGATGATACTGATTCCTTGGATTTTGAGTTCCAATTCAAAGGGAAAATCCGGGAAAGGTTGATGAGAGAATAAAGATCTGTTGATTTTGAAAGTCTGTTGATTTATAAAGGCTGTTATACACAAAAATCTGCTGAAGTCTAAAGTCTGTTGAAGACATATCATCTGTTGAAGTCAAATAACTGCTGGAAGTTAAAGGCCTGCTCAACCTTGATTTAGCTTTGGTGAAAGTTATTGAGGCAGGTGATTGTGTGTTCGTAGTTAATGTTTGTTGAAACTTAAGTTGTATTCAAATTCTATTAAGTTTGTTAGACATCTTTTATATGTACTTATGTCTATAAACAGTTTACATTGTCAATGGGTGGATACTCCCTTTTTTGGATAGGAGAATGAAATTAATCGTATGTAACTGATATATTAACCGATGATCTATGTTTATAGTTGTTTTTTAGCTATAATAGATAACACGTTTTGATACAATATCTATATACCTATCTATACTTTCTATTAAAATGTGTTATGCATGGTTTTCTAAAAGTCACCCGTGTTTGCACACGGGTCTTGCCGCTAGTATTATATAAAAGAAACCAATGGGGGACACTTGTCACCCTCTGCTTTCACCTCAAATGCCTTTTCCCGCCAATACTTACACCCTATATGGATAACCCGAATTGAAAATGGACCTACATGATTTTTATTAATTAACTTACCTAAAATACAAATCATATAACATAATCTCCATTCTTTTCACTTTAACCCTAAATTATCACTCTCTCTCTCTCTCTCTCTCAAGAACATCGGCCACGAATCAAACTCGCCTTCAATCTTCCGATCTTCACTTTCGTTCTCACAATAGCATATAATCGACGGTATTCTTCGCATCTACAAATCAGATACATATAGAATGCAGGAACGTGGGTATATTCGATATTATGGCCAACTCTTCTCACATCTACACTCGCCGATGTTGATTCTTCATTTTGGATTCTCACATCGCCGGTTAGATTTCAGATTACTGATGTTTTTTTGTCTATTTAGGTATGATTTTTTTGTCTATTTAGGTATGATTTTCTTCAACTTCGTTTAGGCAGTGTTGCCGACTTTGGGCTCAGGTCGTTTCGGTGGTGGGTGACAGAATTCATCCCATTTTGTTTAACAGTTTAGGTATAATTTCATGTATTCTTTATGAAATTGAAACGACCTTTTTATCTTATTTATTAGATTGATTCATGGTGGTCGTCTCTGTCTCTATTCGCCGACAACACGAATCAAGGCTGTTGTTCGAACGTAAAGTAGCGAACAGGTAAAAAAATTAATCTGTGTTTCACTATGAACCTTTTTCATGTGTCAATCGAAACTAAAATTTGTTAGTTGGGTATTTGAGATGGATGACGACGTTTTGAAACCCTAACTCTAATTTGGGAAGATGAACAGTAACATGCTGATATAAATTTACATGTCATTATGCCACGTAAGATAAAAACGCTACGTCATCAAAAAAAATTAACCAGGTTAGAGTCTGATTAACTCCGAGGTGGCACAACCCAAGTGTTAAATTAGGAGTGTTGGGCGTTAAAGTGTTAGTTGGGGGTGACAGTGGCCAATGACCAATAATTGTGATGATAAAATCCAATAACCCTTAATATTGCATACTCTTTGTGTTTAACATTTTTTTTTTGATTATTTACATATGTTTTTATGATTTTGTTATTTCTTTTTACCTTTTTAATTTCAAAGAGAAGTTGATAAATTTTCATCAACTTAACAAATTTTCAAACACCAATCCACCATGGGGACCAAACATATTAGGATTGAACAAAAAACCAATCCACCACGGGAACAAATATATTAGGATTGAACAAAAAGTGAATTAAATAGCTAATGACTCCCAGGTTAACTGGTTTGGGAGGAGATACCGCGTGGCGTTTCAATACAGAGGTTAGAGGTTTGAGTCTCATTTGGTTCAATACCCTTTAGAAGGACCAGGGTTTTACGACAGTGGACCTTAAGGCGGTGGGTTGGCTTTAGGGCGGTGGGTTGACCTTAGGGCGGTGGGTTTCCCTTGGAATGGTGGAGGGGTCGTATCATTAGCATTGTCTGTGTTCACGAGGTGTGGGTGCAGTGGTTAAGCTTGAGATTTCTGACCGGGGGGAAGTCACCGGACCTAAAAATTTCTATAAAACTGGGGGGTCAAAAACGTATATACCCAAAAATTTCTATACGAAAACTACATACTCTCCACTACTGAGTGAAAAGTTAGGAGGGTCGGTCGTCCCCTCCTGCCCCCTAAAAGCTTCTCCCATGCGTGGGTGACCTTTCGCCAATGAATTTACTCGAATGCAATGCTTATATATTATTCGTTGGTCGTTAAAAAAACGTGAATCAAACAAACCCATCTGATGCTAGTAACAGATGAATAATCATGCTCGTGCTCATTGGGGCCCAATTAAACATCAAATTCAATATTAGTTCATGAGTCATCACTTAAATCCACATAATCATGTACTATTTAAATGTTTAACACATATTATAACTTTATAAGTAATTAAAATTTTAAAATTTTCCCTTTAAGAACTTGCACAAGGGACAAGATCCATGTAACCTTGTTGGAGGTGATAGACAATCGTACATAACATATTATAAGGTTATAAACAAAAAGAAACTATTAGGGGCAGGAGGGGTGGTGAGTGATGGATCACTCATCACTCGTGAAACTATCACGCACACCGCCGCCACCATACTCTATCACGAGTGATAGTTAAAACGCGTGGAAATTATCACGCCGTGAAAAATGGAAATTGTGAGGGAACATGAGGGTTTATTGTTGGGTGTTGTGAGTGATGACTATTTCCACTAAAAAAAGGTTGTGAGTGATGGAATAATAGTTGATGAAATGGCGAAACTTGATTGGATGTTGTGAGTGGTGAGTTTGAAACAATCTAGTGAGCTCGAGCGCTTAAATTAACCTGATCTTGAATTCTCATAATTTAAACAAGCCAAACACAAACTTGTTTGTTTTACTCACTCGTTTACACCTACCAGAAATAATTGAATTAAATAATGATTCAAATAATGATCAAACTTTCGACAAAGACACAGCCTAGTGTCTGTTGTGTACTTGTGTGTGGAACTCATTGGACCATTTGGGGCCGCACTCTTTCACCTTTGATTGGATTTTGAAATTTCTTCCAATCATATATAATAATGACATAAGAAGAAAAGATTTACATGATTTATACGTATCAACTTATATATATTTAGTGTTTAATGAACCACAAGACTATCAATCATTGTCGTGGAATCTTCTTACTTCCTGGACCTCGGAGTTAATCAAGTTGTGCATAAACAAATTTATATATTTTCAATTTACCATATGATTATGCTTTAGGTGATTGTATTATTTGCAATTGTGGTTTTATGTGCTATTAGTTGTTGTATCATTGCATTTAGTGTGTACATTTGGTGGGTTTATAACCCACCTTGAATCACATTGGTCGAATGTTTGTTGATCATTTGTTATCGCCTATCCGAAGTTCAAAATTTCCTATTATTTGGACTCAAAAGTTGTCTGTTATTTATTTATGTATTATTAAGATACACCATATTAATATTAATGCATTGGGTGGTTGTACCTTTGGCTGTTTGAATGTTATTTGTATGTTTCAGTTATACCCATGCATTGTTGGTTTGTACATTCGTATGGTGTATAACTTTTGTTTTAATTTATTTCATATTATTTGAGGTTGTTTGTGGGCTATACAAAAGAATAAGGTGTATGGATTTGAACGCGATGATATTGCTTCGTATGCCTACCATTTTTTAATGCACCCATGTCGTCATTTTGAGCTTTGTAAGGTGTTTGTCCTTTTGGACGTTTTGCGTAAGACATTTTGTAAATTGATAACATATAAATGTAATTAAGATTAATTGGTGTAATAGAATAGGAGCAAGCGTTGCTATATAAAAATAGGTGATGATGCGTATAAGATGGGTTTACTTAACGATGAAGATTTGTATGAGCAACCGATTAAAGCCACGATTTCTGAGCCTATGTTAAATCATTGTATTTTTTTCATGTACTCTTTTTATAATTTTTTTCCTTTGTTTATAACTCGAGATAAAGTTGGCATTGAATAATTGGTTATTAGGATTCTTAGTGACTAAGTATGCACAACAAAGCCGTGTTGACGTAATGATGTATACCAGCCTATACGTCTTAAAAATATACATAATTTTAGTCATACTTATTGGAATTAAGTGACTACAAATTAAATCTTAATTTCTATTTGAATATATAGGTTAAAAATGTCTAACAGAATTGATGACATGAATGTCTTTGAGGAGCTCAAATGTGTGATAGACAACATCGTAGAATCAGATAAGATGATAAGTTGTGAATATTCATGAGAAACAAACTGAATTACAAGAAGCTATTAACGCGCTATATCAGGGGCAAAGTATAGAAGGGGCGAGGGGCGTCCGACCCCTCAAACTTTTCGCTCAGTAGTGTTATATATGTAGTTTTCGTATAGAAATTTTTTGGTATATACGTTTTAGACCCCCGGTTCTATAGAAATTTTTGGGTATATACGTTTTCGACCCCCCGTCATTCGGGTCAAGCTTCGCCACTGACTATATGTGCACCACGTTGTCCCTAATCATGTTGTTAATAATTAGTATGTTTAGGTATATAACTATGTTATAACATCGATTGTAAATTTTGTAAACTTTATGTTAACAATCAATGTAACTATTTACCAATCTTTGTTAATCGTAAGGTTTGATATTTTAGAACGTAACGAGCAATTTTTATAAAAAGTTAAAAATAGGTTCATTTCGTTGTTAAATGTAAGGCCTAGCCGCATCACGGTGGGCCTTACATCTAGTTGAGACCAAATTAGATCTCGATTCATAAATGAACTCGAACCTGAGTTTTATATAGAACTTTAACTAAACTTGCGAGTCTATTATATAAACATAATAACTTTTATTAATAAAGTAAATTTGTGATTAAATCTATTATATATATGTAACCGTGATAAAAAATAACTAAATAATATATATAGTTACGGTTATATATATAAATAAAACCATAGGGGAAGGTTCATTGGGGAACACTAAAAAAGTGGGGAACAACGGGGAACCGACTCAAACGAACTCCGATTGGACTCATTCCTGCGGCGTTGGAACCGGCTCGTCGAACCCTAACTAAGATCTCTTAACCCTAAGGCCTAAACCCTAAATCCTAACTCTAAACCCTAAAGCTAAAAAATAAGGCTAAAACCTAGGGTAAAACCTAAGCTAAACCGTAAAATCTAAACTATAAACCCTAAAAGCTGAACCCTAAAGCTAAACCCTAAAGCTAAACCCTAAAATCCAAACCCTAATATATTTAGGGTTTAGGGGTTATGATTTAGGGTTTAGGGTTAAGAGATCCTAGTTAGGGTTCGACGGGCCGGTTCCAACGCCGCTGGAATTAATCCAATCGGAGTTCGTTTGAGTCGGTTCCCACTGTTCCCCACTTTTTTAGTGTTCCCCAATAAACCTCACACTAAAACTATATACGTATATAAATAAATAAATAGTTTAAAGTGTAGAACTTTGAAAACGAGTCAAACTCGAGTTTTACATATCAAACGAGCTGAATTGAGTTGAATTAGTTTGGATAGTAAGAGAGCCCGGTATAATCTTGAAAAATCATGCAGAAAGCTTGAGCCTTTTTCAACCTTTGGTTTCTGGGTACTCATAAATATAGCTGATTGGTCTTGAAAATAAACAAACAAGCTGCGGACTCCAAACCTCTGCGCACGTCTGCGCGGCGCAGACATAAGTGGCAAGAAGTGGTTCTGGCAAAAAACAAACACCACCTTAGTGATTTGTTTTGGGTTGGTGGGACTGAACAGCAACTTTTTCCTAACTTAATCATTTATAAAGAAAGCTTGCAGCTTTTTGCAAGATTCCATCCAGAATTCTTGGGCCATCTCTCTGCTTCAGGTATTTTCTGTTTCCTTCTTTATTCTTATTTTATTTAATTTAATTTAAATATAGATACAGAAGGTGTGTATGCATGTGGTCATGATCATGATGTAGTAAGCAAAGCTTTAAAGCTTGTACTTTCACTCTTGCTGGATCTTTTCACTTTCTTGAAATTAAATGGGTAGTAAAAAAAGTATCTTTTTTTTTTTAAGATTTTAGTTATGTGATCAGGAAAGTGAAATAGATCTAGGTTCCTTTTCAAGCTAAAGACTTGGGGGGTGGGTTGGTGTATGTCAAGAAATGGAGAAAGTTAGTTATACCAAAAGTTCATTTTTTGTACAAATGGGTTTTGATCTAGGGTTTTGAATTTGAAGAACATGAATGGGGCTGCATTGGTTGCTATTATTGCTACAATTGGCAATCTTTTACAAGGTTGGGATAATGCTACAATTGCAGGTACTCTAGTTCTTTCTCTTTAGTTCTTGCACTGATAACCCTAAACCCGTCTCGTTTTGACACGTACCAAAAATCTTTATGACTTAGGGGTGCTAAATGGGTCGTGTTAGCGGGTCGAACCTGACACTAACAAGAAAATTTGACATGAACCCAGAAATCGTGTCAGACACATCAACTTGAACATGACGCGAAACTTTCCCGGGTTGACATGAACATGGCCCCATTACCCCGAGATTTTTTTTATATAAGTTTTAGCATATTAATACTTTAAGTTACAAATGTACAACCAAAAATATAAATGTGTATAAAAGATAACATTAAAATTAAAAAAAAAAAAAAAAAAAACAAAAACTTGATGCTTCTTTCTCTTTTATCTCAATCAATTTAAGCCATAACATAAAAACATACATATTTTTGAAGTATAAAATGAAATCCCCGCGAACCGAGCATGTTTACCAGAACAAACCCGTTTAGGTAAACATGTTTGCTTGTTCGACCCGAACCCATTTAGACTAAACCCAAACCCGTGAAATTTGTGTCATGTTAGAAATTGACATTCCTGTTGTATGTATCCATAATTAACACATATAGGAGCTGTGGTATACATAAAGAAGGAGCTAACACTTGGAAGTACAATAGAAGGCCTAGTTGTTGCCATGTCACTAATCGGGGCGACCCTGATCACAACTTGCTCCGGGCCCATATCCGATACAGTGGGCCGCCGACCCATGCTAATACTCTCATCTTTCTTTTACTTCATTGGTGGATTAATAATGCTTTGGTCACCTAATGTCTATGTTCTTCTTCTAGCAAGATTAATAGATGGATTTGGAGTTGGTTTAGCAGTCACTTTAACACCTATTTATATATCCGAAACCGCTCCTCCTGAGGTTCGGGGATTGT
The DNA here is from genome assembly GCA_030545235.1 of Helianthus tuberosus. Classification (NCBI taxonomy): domain Eukaryota; kingdom Viridiplantae; phylum Streptophyta; class Magnoliopsida; order Asterales; family Asteraceae; genus Helianthus; species Helianthus tuberosus. Next base: position 124,495,071 of record CM060442.1, on the reverse strand, counting down.
TAAATACACTCCCACAATTCACGGGCTCGGGTGGAATGTTTTTGGCATATTGTATGGTTTTCGGGTTGTCATTGATGGCTTCAACAAGTTGGAGGTTGATGTTGGGTGTTGTTTGTATTCCAGCACTTGTTTATTTTGTGTTAACACTTTTGTATTTGCCCGAATCGCCGCGATGGCTTGTGAGTAAAGGAAAGATGGTGGAGGCAAAACGCGTCTTGCAAAGATTACGTGACAAAGAAGATGTTTCGGGTATCTTTTTCTTTGTCTAAATGTACCCGGGGCAATTTCGACCCGTTTACTAATGAATGAGCCCGTTTGAGTTATACACTATTGTTAATGGGTCAAAATGGGTAAAATAGAAACCAACTAAAAGGAAACATGTATAGAACTTCCTGTAGATTGTTTTTTTTTTTAAATATATATTACTGAAATAAGACACACTTTTTAATAGTATTTGGCGCTAGGGGTGTGAATTTCTGACACGACCTGAACTTAACATGAAATTCACGGGTTTGTGTTTGGTCTAAACGGGTTCGGGTCAGTTTCAGGTTGAACCCACACGAGCCCGTTTAGCTAAACGGGTCGGGTTCGTGTAACCTGGTCGGGTTGGCAGGTTTAACGCATTTATGTTATATTTTATTTTATTTTTCGTAATATGTTTTATGTCATAAATTAAGTTGAATGTATATTTTATGCCATAATTATAACTTAAAAATAGAAATTGACATAAGATTTTAAATTACAAAGTAATTGTATTAATTTTTTGTTGTAAATTTTAATATATTAATTTGCAAAAAAAATCGGGTAGAACGGGTCATGTTCAGGTCAACCCGCGAATATTCAGGCCGTGTTCGGGTTCATATGAATAACACGATTTTCGGGTTCGGGTTGGTATAAAAGTTTGGGTTCGGGTCGGGTTGAACCCGCCAACCAGCAAACACGACCCGTTTAGCACCCCTATTTGACGTTTTAAACTTTGGAAAAAGTGTTTTGGACCAACCTAGCCCGACCTGACCCATCTTAACACATACAAAAGGTACCCATTTTGTCCCATTGCCCAACCCGTTTGACCCACTCATTTTCATTGGCAACTGGCAAGTATTCAGATACTATATGTCAACTGTAACAACTTGAATAACAGGCGAACTAGCATTACTAGTAGAAGGCTTAGCAGTTGGAGGTGACACATCGATTGAAGAATACATGCTCGGTTTGGAAACTGAAGATACCGAAGATCCAACGTCTCACAAAGACGAAATCAAGTTATACGGGCCCGAAAAGGGGCTCTCATGGATAGCAAAACCGGCCCACGGTCAAAGTCAAAGCATGCGTAGTATCTTATCCCGTCAAGGAACCACGGTCAACTCAAGCATTCCATTAATGGACCCACTTGTTACCCTCTTTGGCAGTGTTCACGAAAAACAACCCGAGTCAGGAAGCATGAGAAGCATGTTGTTCCAGAATTGGGGTAGCATGTTTAGTACGATGGACCCGCCAGTGAAAGACGACCAATGGGATGAAGAGAGTGTACAAAATGAAGTTGAAGGGTACGGAACGGACGGTGGAGATGAATATGATGAGAATTTACAAAGCCCGTTGATTTCGCGGCAAACGACGAGTGTTTCGGCGGCAGCACATGGTGGCATGGGGATCGGCGGTGGGTGGCAGTTGGCGTGGAAGTGGTCGGAAAAAGAAGGTGAAGATGGGGAAAAGGAAGGTGGGTTTAAGAGAATATATTTGCATCAGGAACCGGGTGGGCCTGGCGGGTCCCGCCGCGGGTCACTTGTTTCGGTTCCAGGTAGTGGTGGCAATGTTCCTGTTGATGGTGAATATGTTCAAGCTTCGGCTCTAGTGAGTCAACCTGCTTTGTACTCTAAAGAGCTCATGAGTCAATGTGCTGTGGGACCCGCGATGGTTCACCCGTCAGAGACCGCTTCCAGTACGCCAATGTGGTCTGCACTTCTTGATCCGGGGGTTTCACGTGCGTTGTTTGTTGGGGTTTCAATCCAAATGCTTCAGCAGGTAAGAAATGATCTGTTTGGACAACATGGATGGGTTGATTAACTGGTCATAATGGGTAAGTTATATGTGGGTCAAAACAGGTTTAATTGGGTTGGCCCGACCCGTGAACATATTCTTATGCATTTCTAACTAATTTGACCCTTTAGATAAAACACAACCCAAATTGACCCGTATATGTGTACATGGTTTGATTCTCCTAAACAAAAGAAGGGTTTAACTCTCGTAAATTTTCTGAATAAATTAATTAAAATGCTTGTTTTTATGTTTAATGTAGTTTTCAGGAATAAATGGGGTTATGTACTACACACCTCAAATCCTCGAGCAAGCGGGTGTGAGTGTTCTTTTATCGAGCCTTGGCCTTGGTTCAGATTCCGCTTCTTTTCTCATTAGTGGATTCACAACTCTTTTAATGCTTCCATGTATTGCTATTGCCATGTGGTTCATGGATATCACGGGTCGAAGGTAATTTAACCATGCTTTTACATGAGGATACCATCAAAGGTGGCAGGATTGGCAGGGCGGGCCAGGTAACGGGTCAAACGGGCTTGGGTAAAAATGGTTGTTTTTACTTTTTAGTGTGGTTCATAGATCACACTACACGGGTTGAATGTTATTTAGCCTTGCTTCTACACCAGGTTGGGTAACATATCAAAAAGGGTTATGGTCAGATCGGATCGGATCGGATCGGATTTTTTAGTGTGCCAAAACGTGTCTGGACAGATCAACCTGCAAACGATGTTATTATCCATTTCTTTTAATCTTTAGCATTATGATGTGCTAAACATAACCCAAACTGATCCGTTACAGGTAAACGGGTTGAAATCACTCGTGTGAAAAGACAAAAACGCCCCTCAATGTGTTACTAACTCTTCCTTTTCAGGGCTCTTTTGCTGACTACAATTCCCATACTAATAGCGTCTCTGGTGATCCTCGTTATGAGTAACATAATCAAGATGGGATCTGTAATACACGCAGTTATCTCAACTGTGTGTGTGGTTGTCTACTTTTGCTGTTTTGTCATGGCTTACGGCCCGATTCCAAACATTTTATGTTCAGAAATCTTCCCAACACGGGTTCGTGGAGTCTGCATTGCCATATGTGCACTAGTCTTCTGGATATGTGACATCATTGTGACATACACATTGCCCGTGATGCTTTCTACTATCGGGCTGGAGGGAGTTTTCGGAATTTATGCCATCGTGTGTGCTATTTCATGGGTGTTTGTGCTCTTAAAGGTTCCAGAAACAAAAGGGATGCCACTGGAAGTCATCACGGAATTTTTCGCGGTTGGAGCCCGAGCCAGCCAAGAATGAGTGAACCAATAAAAAAAAGGCAATCTATGTGTATACATAAGTTAGAACATCAATCATTAAACCGGTTTAATTTATTGTCTTTAGGGTGTGTTTGAGTTCAATGTAGCTCGAGTCTCGACTCATTAGTAAATATATAGGTCCTGGCTCATGGTCGGTGACCTGGAAGTGATTAAGATCGAAGTCTACTTGCCCGGTTCCAGCTCTCGCTTGGTTATTATTATAGGAAGTATTATTAACTATGAACATTTGTTCCGGTTTATTTGTGAAGGGATATTATTGGACTGAATAAATAAAATTTATGGGCCATATAGATTTGGCCCATTTAGAATTGAAGGCTCGTCTCACCTAGCCCATTTATGGTAAATCAAATTACGAGATGCACAAAAAAAATATTGTTATGCTTACGTTGATTGAATCAGGCCCACGTTCCTCATTGATACATTATATCACTACTTTATATTACACGGGTTAAATGATAAGATTAGTTATATTTGAAGAACAAATTCTTAATTACAAAATTTGAATTATTCTTGATATTGCACATGTTAAATATAAATTTTAATATAAACACATTACCCTAACATGAACTATCCATACCAAGTTAAAGAAAATATAAAATTACTCACTATAAATGACACGTTTAAGCAAATAATTTATATTTATTTGTTACTTAGTAATAATAATTAAATTGATATATTATGTTATGATACGATATGTAAAGAATGTGAAGTAAATTCTTAAATGTCATTCTTATCTTGGGGAATGAGACGAAGTAGAAAAAAACTGATGAACACATAAAGGTTTCTTTAAAATTTTGGGAAGATAATGAGAAGGCTCTTAAATTTTAATTGAGATGGAGTCGGTGGCCGCAAATGGTGGTGATGGAGATGGAGTGTGGTGGGTATATCTAATTCTGATAAAAGATTTCAGTTAATGTCATATAATATTCTCTCTTTCAATTCATTAATAATACTATTAATTAATTAGTTTTTGTTTGAATTAATAGATTTAATAGATAAATTCATCACAAAACTATTTAGTTGAAATAATCACTTCACTTCACTATTTCTAGTATATAAACTCATATCCGAGTGTTATTATTTTACATATTTTTTGTGGTGTTGATATGAAATATTAATACATATAATTAAAAAAATACATTTTTTAATAACGTAATACCATGTTTCTTAGATAATAGCAATTAATTTTTCTCAAAGGTATTTTTAATAACGTAACACCAAGTTTCTTAGATAATTGCAATAATTTCTTTTCAAAGGTAAGCATATCATTTAATTATATTTATACTTGATTTACGCAAAACAGATAAAGTAAATCAAACCATATGCTTATCCATTTTAAGAAGTAAAAAGATCATAGGTTTTAAAATTATAGATAATTAATTCATAATATCATTAATGAATTGAAGGAGAGAATGACATGTGGCATCATTAGGAGTTTTTTATTAGAATTAGATTAGGTTAATTAATTTTAATCAGAAATCCATATCTACATCGTATAAAAAGCAATTAACTCAACATGATTTGATGGTGTTGTCGTCAATGTTTGTTTTTTTCGATCAACATGAAATTGTAGTACATTACGCACACATTCGGATCAAGGTCGTGTTCGAGAATGTTAAAAAAGTTGGGCCTTTGGCGAGATAAAAGATGTGCCCAACCCGCTCTTTTAAAACAAGAAGTCAGGGATGTTGTTTTGTCACTCAGCAATTCAATCAAACCCTTGTCAAAATTTCACATCGTTGTTTTTGTTGTTGCGTCACTCGGCCCTGCGTCGTTTTGATTTCTTTAACGCAATATCGCCCTCCCTCTTTAATCGATGTTTGGTGTATATTTTAATTGGGTTTGAATGTTTAAACATTTGGGACAGGGGGTTGGATTTAATTGTTTAAACATATTGGCAATTAAATTTCGAATCAAATTTGGGCCACTTGAAATAAATTGACACTCTAAAAACTTAAGCAAATTTGGGCCATATAAAGTGAAACATATTGACCAAGGCCCAATTTGGGTTTAGTTTGGATTTACTCAAGGCCCAATTTGGTTTAGTATATGGAGAAAACTCATTTGAGTTGAAAAAACATTGAAAACCTTTGCAAAAATCTTATGAAACAATTTTTTTTCGAGTTAATTGCTAAATTCGTCCCTGATGTTTTACATAAATTGCTAGATCAGTCCAAAATCAAGATTTGCTGCTAAAACAGTCAAAAAAACAGACGCCGTTAAATATAGCAGTTGGACTGTTTTAGCAACAAATCTTGATTTGGACTGTTTTAGAAGCAAATCTTGATTTTGGACTGATCTAGCAATTTGTGTAAAACCTTAGGGACGAATTTAGCAATTTTCTCAAAAAAAAGTGATTTTTTAACTGTTTTTTATATTTAATTTGATATTAATACACCATTAATGAATTTCAATAAAAAAAAGTTCTAGTAATTTCTTCAAATATAATAAGTGATTTTTTATTTGTTAGTTATTTTTTTCCATGTAATTGTATTATCGTTATGTCATCTTAAACTTTAATTATGATACATATAATGCATTTCGTATTTATTAAGTTTTTTTGGTAATTAATATGATATTAATACACCCTAATGGAATTTTAACAAAAAAAAGACTATTCATTTTTTCAACATCATAAGATTTTTTTTTTTTGAACGACCAATAAATCAATCCCGAGCACTCTCGGGGCACCCACTGGACAAAACGGAGTACTCCGAGGGTAACCCGAGTCGTCCACCACCAATTCCGGGGAAAACCCGGTATCCCACCCGCCCGTAGGCACGACGGTAAAATTACCGGTAAATACATTTTTTCTTAAATATCATGGTTTAGTGTGAAAGGAAAAAGCTAAGAAACCAAATTAAATTTCTTATGATGCTGCCAATGACCTCTAGCTCAAGTGGTAGGAGGACTTGAGTTATTCTTTGAAGACTCAGGTTCAATTATTATTTGGTGCAAAAAAGGAGTGAGGCACTGGTGAGCAGTGATAGGAGACCCAGGGAAACATGGGTTCGATCCTTGAGCCAAACGGGTTTTACGGGTAATTTTACCGTCGTGCCTACGGGCGGGTGGGTTACTGGGTTTTTCCCGAAATTGGTGGTGGACGACTCGAGTTACCCTCGGAGTAGAGGTCATTGGCAACATCATAAGAAATTTAATTTGGTTTCTTAGCTTTTTCTTTTCACACTAAACCACGATATTTAAGAAAAAAATGTATTTACCGGTAATTTTACCGTCGTGCATACGGGCGAGTGGGTTACCGGGTTTTCCCCGAAATTGATGGTGGGCGACTCGGGTTCGATCCTTGAGCCAAACGGGTTTTCCCCGGTAATCTTATGATGTTGAAAAAATGAATAGTTTTTTTTTTTTTGTTAAAATGTGTATTAATATCATATTATTTACCAAAAAAAACTTAATAAATTCGAAATGCATTATATGTATCATAATTAAAGTTTAAGATGACATCACTTACTATATTTGAAAGAAATTACTAGAACTTTTTTTTATTGAAATTCATTAATGGTGTATTAATATCACATTAATCACTTTTTTTTTAGAAAATTGCTAAATTCCTCCATGCGGTTTTACACAAATTGCTAGATCAGTTCAAAATCAAGATTTGCTGCTAAAACAGTCCAAATCAAGATTTGTTGCTAAAACAGTCGAATTGCTATATTTAACAGCGTCTGTTTTTTGGACTGTATTAGCAAAACAAATCTTGATTTTGGACTGTTTTAGCAGCAAATCTTGATTTTGGACTGATCTAGCAATTTGTATAAAACCTCAGGGACGAATTTAGCAATTTTCTATTTTTTTTCTAAAAAAAGTAGGGAATCCCTATGTTATATATATACACACATACAATGACGGAACCAAAATATCTCAAATGGAGGGTCCAAAAACCTTATATTCACAATTATATGTCAGCTAGTTTCAACAATCAATGTATGGCAAACACACGATTGATTCTTAACTTCTTTTAACATTACTTAAATAAGTATTTAAAATAATTTATATTATAACTTTATAAAATGTTATCTTTATGCAGTAAAAAAAACTTTCAGATATTACTATAATAACTATCGAAGTATCCAACCCAACCGATGATCTCCAGCTCAAGTAGTTGGAGGGAGGTGGGAAGGTTTTCCCCTTTGGGGTTTCCTACCTGGGGTATCGAGTTTGAGTCTTGCGCTAGGCGGTTTTTTCTTCCACTGATAGCTGAGGGTGGGTTTTACCCCTCAATGAGGCGGGTCTTACCCCGCATTCGAACTCGGATGGCTTGTCTTCCTCGTTCCTTTAACTGTTACCATTTTGAGCACATATGCTCGGCGCTGACGACCGGAAATAAGCAAGCTATCTTTGTTTCATTTTTCTTTCTTCATCTCAAATAATATCAGTCTATATTGACAATATTTAGGAGGTTGGCGACTGACTTACACACTCATTTTGTGGACCATTTTACGTTTTTGGCCCAGAACCGACGCTCACCTGGCCCATGCTCAGGGCCTGCCCTGATTCGGATAATTGGATTTGGATCGAGATTTATGCGAATTTTATAACCATTTTGCATCTGCATACCCAACTAATTTGGACTTTCTATCATTTTAATAGGTAGTCACATGTCATGTATAAATTCTACTTCAAATGTAGTTTTCCTTTATGACGACATTTGCATTGCTAAACAAATAATGATTCCTAATCCTTATCGTTTTCCTATCCTTCCAACGCTACATTATGTATCATAGTTAAAACACACAAGTGTATATACACACACGCATACACATATATATAGGACTGGGTTCTATAATGAACACTAGTGTATTTGTGACTAAGTAAACAAATCCTGACCATTAATTTACACTTATGTATTGATAATCAAGGGCTAGAATTAGTTCACTAGTGTTCATACTCAAAAGAGTTGTTTACAAATGAACCTAACCATATATATATATATATATATATATATATATACACACACATATATATTCACAGTTTTCCTATTGCTTCCAAGGCTACATTGTGTATCACAATTAAAACATACAATTATCTACTTAAAAAATGATCATGTATCAAACAACACATATCTAATAATAATCTTATTTTTACTAATGTAGTAACTAATTTTTCCAATTAATTAAGGAAAATTGAATTTTTATAACCTTAAATTTGACCTATTTGCCGGGATTAATACCAACTCTTAAAGTTTAAACATATTTTCTTTCAGCAATTTTATAGTAATTGTAGGTTAATCTAGTTAGTTTTTGTTGATGTGAATTGCTAATCAACTACCTGTGATTATTAAAATATGTTCAAAGTGGAATTGACACTAAAAATTTCTGAGCTGGAATTAATTTAGGTGAATAGTTTAATTTAGGGTTATTAAAATATAACCTTTTTAATAAATAAATAAATATTATATTATATTATATTTATATATATATATATAGGGTTGAGATCCTGTACAAACAGTGCTAACTGTAAGAACCGTAAGAACAAATCTGAGCCATTGATAGTTTAAATTAAGGGTTGATATTGATTACAAATAAAACCCCTATAATTAATAATTAATAATGTCATGTTAGGGTATTTTAGTCATTTAGGGGTTGTTTGGTAGCCTCTGAATGGTCATTAAGAGGCTACCTCTTAATGGAACCATTAAGAATTTTACCAATGAGAAGGTAGAAGAATGTGACATGTGATGATTTACCATTCAGAGGTTACCTCTTAACCATTCAGACTTGAGGTTACCTCTTATTCATTCAGATGTTTTAAACCATTAAGAGGTAGCATCTGAATGGTCATTAAGAGGCTACCAAACAGCCCCTTAGTCGTTTCCCATAAAATTCTAGTTCCACCAAGTTTTTTAAACTAAACTAACTTTTATATATTTTATTAATTTTGGAAAAAAAAATTATACCATAAAATCAAGTATTTTTTTATCTTTAATATGAGTACTATATTGCTATACTTTTTTATTTATAAAAATGACTTTTAAAAAAGTTACAAAAAAATGTTTTATAATTGTGCTAGTTACGTAGTTGGAATGCGCTAATATGAAAACGTATTGTGTTAATTTTAAATCTATACGTATGTTCTTATTTTATTATGTAATTATTATGTGTTGTTATTTTTTTTCCTTTTGTGTTGTTATTGGGAGCCTATTTATAAATAAATTTGTTTTCTACTAGTTATGTAATAGTATGTGTTATTTACAAAATTAAAACAAAAATATGAAATTGTGCTAGTGTGTAACAATATGTGTTGTTTATAAAATTAAAAAAAAAAAGAAATTGTGCTAATTATGTAATAGTTATGAAATTGCGCTAGTATGTGTTTATAAAATTAAAAAAAAAATTTGTGCTAGTATGTGTTGTTTATAAAATAAAAAAAATGAAATTGTGCTTGTTATTTAATAGTATATCTTGTTATTTTTTTTTTCCTTTTGTGTTGTTATTATGAGCCTATTTAGAAATAAATTCGTTGGAATGTCGTTTTTTTATTGTGCTAATGTTGTTTTGTTGGTGTTACCATTGGATGCCCAGACGGTGGTGTTAAGAGAGTGCTAATGTCATTATTTGATTGTGTTAATGTCGTATTTTTATTGTGCTAATGTCGTTATGTAATTGTGCTAATGTCGTTTTTTGATTGTGCTAATGTCGTTATTTGATGAGTTAATTACATAGTTAGTCCCTGTGGTTTGCACAAAATAACATACTTAGGTACTAATAGTTTAAAATCACCTTCTAGGGTATTAACTTTTCATTTTGTAACGTTTGAAGGTATTAACTTCTAAGGTAGTAACATAGGTAGTCCCTGTGGTTTGCACAAAATAACATACTTAGGTACTAACAGAATGTGATTTTAAGCCTACAAATAAGCTTAATACCCCCAAACGTTACAAAATGAAAAGTTAATACCCTAGAATGTTATTTTAAACTATTAGTACCTAAGTATGTTACTTTGTGCAAACCACAGGGACTAACTATGTAATTAACTCTTATTTGATTGTGCTAATGTCGGTTTTTTGATTGTGCTAATGTCGTTGATAATGGAAGTTCCTTTTTTGATTGAAACGAGAATGCTGATAATGTGGATGGTCTTACGTTATGCTAATGTCATTTTTTGATTGTGCTAAGGTCGTTGATAATGGAAGTTTCTTTTTTTATTGAAACGAGAGTGCTAATAATGGAAGTTCCTTTTTTGATTGTGCTAATGTCGTTTATGTGAGTGTGCTTATGTTTTTTGTATTGGTGGTTCCTGCAGGTTGGTTTGATCTGAAATGTTACAAAAATTCAAACTTTGGTTTGAATTAATCTGCATGGATTTAGGGATATTTTGATAATTAATTTTAATTAATTATAAATAAATAGGGTTAAAATCACTAAATTACCCCTAAACTAATTTTTAATTGAATAACACTTTTCATTTATGTATTGGTTCTTATGGTTCTTACAAACATAAGAGTTTGTAGGATCGTTGTACGACCTGAATGAGTCGATCAGAAGAGTTATGGATCCGAATCAAATGCGGAATCAATGAAACGGACGCTCGATTCAATTATAATGTCTCTATTATTGATCTAACAATGATTTACAACCTGGAGACGATTCGGCAGAGCTTCGCTACTCAAGTCCGAAAGTTACAAATGACAAACCAAGTGCACCTATATATAGTAGTGTGATTCCGTTTGAAATGACCAAGTGTCATTTCAAGCGAAATTAACTTTGTTAATTTCGTTTGAAATGGCCATTGGCTGTTTCAAGCGGAATTAGCTTCAAACACATAAAAATCAGTTTCTAGCAACCGAGCACTGGTTTATCCTATCCTATTACATGACTCGATACAAGACGAAGTCCACAGACATAGTGCACTAACAGACTCCCCCTTGGATGTTGACGAAGTCTTCAGTGTCGAGTCTTTATCATGTCACATCTTCAGTCTTGATCAGTCTTCACACTCTTACCAAATTGTCTAACAGTGTAAGCATCCATCAATCTTTTTACTTTGATCAGCTTCTATCTTTGAATGTTGTACCAGAATCTGACTCTGGCTCTAACATTAACAGATTCTTCAGAAACACTATTCTCAGGCTCCCTCTTTCGTCAAGCTTCCGTGCTTTAGGGATCGACACCTTGCTTTCTGGTTACAACTCGCTTTGAGCTCGTCTTCAGACTCCCCCTTAGACTCAGCTGTCGGGATCGTAGTCTGGAATCATATCTGTAATTTCTCAAATATTTATAAGTGACAATGTTTTGAATATCCAGGAATAAATGACCTGGCTCTTTCATCATATGCTAAAAATATTTTACAATGAAAGCAATTTCGATTTTCAGGAATTATAACCTGGCTTTATTCAACAAATATTAACAATCTAAGAATCCAAATCCCCCACAGTTAATCGTCCAAGTCCAAACTAATGACCTTGGAGATATCACAAACTCTTTTGATTTTGATTTAAAAATTCAAATCTCAAATTAATGAACTTGTTTTATTTTCAGAAACACAATCAGCATACTTAGATTTTGAAACTCAGCACTCAGACATCGGTTATCGAAAATAAAGTAGAATCAAAATCTTTTTGTATTTTCTGAAACATAAAGCAGTAATGAAATATTTACAAACATATTTACACAATATTTTTGTTTGAGTTTGCGTCAGAGGATCATATCAGTTTTTGACAAGTCACAAGTACCGTTGAGCTTAGTTACACATTAAGAATTAAACAATTCACTTAGATTGTCGATATACTAATCCACTTAAATTTTCACACAAATTTCAACTGATTCAGGATACGAATTAGGTGTATTAAGAACTTAAACTCATTCATGTGTCCCACCTCTTGAATATATTCCCATATCCAGATCCCAATATTCAGTCTTACAGGTGAGTATACCTAGATGATATCTGTAAAGGGTTAAATTGCGAGGTCCGTGAGAGCTCAGGTCAGAACTTCCGTTCAGCAAAGAGATGACGGCTTCGACTTTAGGTGTGTTCCCTTTAGAGAATCTTTTCTTCAACAGCACATGATTAGCATTTTTCAATGTTTCATCATTTTTGTACTGAGGGCGATGCTATATTTCAAGCAAGCATAAAGTATTATACGGGGACTAGGCCATTGCTTTCGCAAAATCAGAAGTCCCGGGATAATACCCCAGATATCACTAAGCATAAAGACCTAGTATCTCAGAAAGAGGGGTCCTTCAAACGAGATTTCAGGGATTACCTATATATCCAAGTAGTGTTCCCCACGAAATAAGCAAGTTTGAATTTATGTTTATATCCTGAAAAAGTTTACTAAATGTATAAAAACCTATCGGCATATCATCAGTGAGACTGTTTAATGCTATATAATCATTACATTTCTTTAGTGTACTGTAACTGTCTACTGATGTACTATCATTGCCTCTTTTTACACAAAAACTCAATTTTTGAATTTTATCATGTTTTTGCCTTTTTCAAATTTTCAAATGTTTTTGGATTTTCTGAAAATAATACTCCCACTAAAATGCAAAATCATTTAAAGAAAATTTGACAACCAATACTGATAGCTTTGTCTCGCCATCCATTTTCTGCTAATGTGTACCAAATTGTATGAAAAGCAGTAAATTACCCCCATGAATTACAACACATTGATTTTTTACAGTTTGAAAACCGTTTTTCAATCTTGTGAAATTAATCATGTTTGTTCCGCCGTGAGGGTTTCGGCATATTCAATCAACATATTTTTGAAATTTTGAATATTTGACAAATTTAAAAACAAACATATTTTTTATTTTTAAATTTTTCAATTTTTAAGGTTTTTGAAATATTGTTTATTTATGTACAGAAAACAAACAAACTCCCTGTTTCAACCAAACCAGGGTTCAGCAGCCTCCTCTTCCCGTTGTGCCAGGCTGCTCCGAATTCCATTTTCACAATCTTCATTTTTCTTGAGCGCCTGCACATTAAAACTATTCAATTACTTGAACAAATTAGCCCAGGTCTGTTGAACCTTAGGCATTTCAACACAATATACTTCATTCAACTTCGGAAAATCTTTGTCATTCTGAACAAAGACTTTTTCAACTTTGACTTCAACTTTTTCATCATTTACCAAGGTCATTTGTTTCTTAACATTCCATGTTTGACCTTTTGGAGTACCTTTTTTTGTAAAAATATGACTCTTTTTGAATATTTTGACTTTGAACAACAACTTTTGGTTTCCAAAACTCTTGGGGTTTTGTCATATCAACAGATGTTTTCCAACTTTGAGTTGTTCTGAATCTGGATGCGTGAGAATTACAGGTCTGTCTTGAATCAAACCTATTCGAGTTTGATTTCCAAGTTTGGTTCGAAACAAACTTGTTTGTGTTGTACCTCCAAGTTTGTTTTGAATCAAATCTGGTCGACCTTTGTTTCACATTCTCATATTTTTGTTTCTCCACATTATCAGACTTCTTTTTGTCAACATCCACAGGTTTCAGATTTGGACACTTGCGTGCAAGATGTCCAATTTGAAATTTGATCACACTTAAAACATGTTCTCTTGGACACATCTTTGACCTGTGGTTGTTGCTTTTTCTGAGCATAGAATTCTTCATTAGACTGTCGTCTAAATTGGATTTCTTTCTTTTCTTCGGAACTTGTTCCATGAACAAAATTCATCTTTGTCTGATAATTTGGCGTTTCACTTTTATTTCGACGTTGTTTCTTCTTATAACCCAACCCAGCCTTCATATTTTTCTTCTTGTAACCAGGTTTGTTATAAAAAGTTTTGTGACCTTTTCCAGCAACCTTTGAAATTTCAGATTTTTCAATTTCAACCATCTTGAAAACTTTATCAACCTTTTCTGAAATCACATTCTGAATCGGGAATACAACATCTAAGAATAATTTGTCCGATCCAATCATGGTATAAACCAATCCTTTTGAATCATCATTCAAATTTTTCTCGGATTTTGAGTTTTTCAGATATCCATCATGAAAATTACCTTCATTTTCATCCTGTGATACTGACTCTTCTTTCAACACACTTTCAACGACCTTACCTACCACCTCTGAATCACTAGAATCATCAGATTTGGAATAGGTTACGTCAATGTTATCTGGCAATTGATCTACCATGTTGAAAGCTTTTTCGACCTTTTCATCATCATAAAATGCAAACTTTTCCGGTGGTGGAACTTGATGAAACTCTGAGCCAATACCTTTCTTGTTTTGCTCAGAATCTTTTCCATCCGGTTTTATGTTGAAAATTCTTTCAAGCACATATGATGACACGTGATAACTTTTTAACTTGTTGTTATCCTGTTCTAAATCAGCAATCTGACGCTTTAGCTTAGCAACATCCTCAATGTAAGAGTTAACAACATGTTGCTTTATTTCATAATTTCGCTTAAGCTCATTAGTTGTTTCAGAATAGTAATTCATTCTTGATTGAGCAAATTTCATTTCACTCTTTACTTTTTCATATGACTCTTTTATAATGTGATAAGCCAATTTTATTGAATCATATTCCTTTTTCATTTCTTGACAAACATTTTCTTTTTTATCACATTCTTCTGTCTTTTTCAAAACATTTTCTTTCAAAACTTCATTTTCTTTTTCTAACTTTTTACATTTTTCCAAAAGTTTTTCTTCATTATCTTTCAAAACTTTTTCATTTTCAAACATTTCTTTGTATTTATTTTTGAAAACCTCTTCGATTTTTGTAAATTCAAAATCTCTTGTTCTGAAATTTTCATTTTTTTCAGTACAAGCACTGCATGGTTCCATGCACTTCTTGCACTGTTCAACAGTTTTTGCGATTTCAGAATCAGAATTTACCTCAGTGATTGGCACCTTGGTGTTCTCTGCTGCATCTGTTTGATCAGCATCTTCTTTCTTTTCTTCAACACCGGCTTCATCACCAGCATCACCAACTTCCAAATTCTCATTCTTCACTTCAATCGAACTTTCAACCTTCTTCTCAGCTTCTACAACCTGCTGTTCTTCAGTAACAACTTTCTCAACCTCTTCATTCACCTCAACTTTTTCTTCAATCTTTTCTTTCTCAACAACCTTCACATCTTCCTCTTTAACAACTTCGACTTTAACTTCCTCAGCTACCTTTTTCAATTCTTCAACCATACACTCAACATTCTTCTTCATTTTTTCTTCATCCCTCTTCCTCAAACTTGAAGTCATAACATCTCTTATGATTTTTCCAAGCTTTTTCTCATATGATTTATCTTTCACAGCATTTGAATAATATTCTCCGGCTCGAGGAATTACTAGAAGAACATCATCATAAATTATGTCCTTCTTGGGAACAACAGGTTCACCATATATGTTGACATAACACTCTTGCTTCTTATCCCATCTTTTGTAGCTAACAACATCTTCATATTCTTCTTGCATTTCATTCATTCTGTTCCAAGCCATGCTTTTTTCTCTGTATGTTTTCTCATTCAGAATCTCTTCTCTGGTTTTCTCTTTGATTTCAGCTACAAAAACATAATGTTTGTTGTTTGATGGGTTTCTTCCATGAGCTGTACTTCGATTATCCAAACGATCTTCTTCTGGAAGAATTTGACTCCAATCATATCCTTCATCATCATGGATTACAGCACAAGCTCTTGACTTATCTCTAGGTTTATCTTCAATCATTTTCGGCTCTTCTTTGCTTCGGTGATAAATTTTCTTTCGGTAATAGTCATCATTGAACGGATGTTCATTTCCACCAACCGCAGAATTGTTGCATTCTCTCTTGAAATGACCTTTTTGCTTACATTTGAAATAGGTCACTTTGGACTTATCAAATCCAAGTTTTGTTGATGCACCGCCTAATGATTGTTTCCCAGTAATCTCCATATATCTCTGAGCTCTGCGGATGCAACTTGCCAAACACCAGCGAATATCGATAAGTTCCATCTCTTCCGGATCAATCTGGTCATAGTCTTCTTTGGTTAACTCTGAGTTACCAATTTTTCCTGCAACTAGACCTTCATATGATTCCAAAACAGATGCAAGAAAACTCATTTGTTGCTTGGCTGCATTAATGCTCATAGTCGGGGAATTCTTCAATTTGAGAGCAATGTTACAGAGAACTTCTTCAGATTCTTCAACACTTGCTTTTGATGAAGACGAATGATATCCCGGATTGTAACTTGATGAGCTTTTATGTGGCTCTTTTGTCCTCTCACCACTGAATGTTGTCTTTGGTGATTCTCCAACTTTCACCGAAGGTAAATTACCTTTGTAGTAGAGATTGACATTCTGTTGATGTGAAGAGATGCTCATCTTGTTTTGTTTCTGTAATTCAAGCTCATGACTTTCTATCTTTTCTAGCAAGACATCAAGGGAAATTGTGTCATATAAAGCATCATTTTTCAATATGAATACAAACGTTTGCCACTGATCAGCTCGTGGTAACGCTTCTATGATCTTATCAATTATTTCTTCTCTAGTTTTAACAATACCAAACCGATCAAATTCAATTTTTAAATGACCAAATCTCTCTATCATTTGTCTAACTGATTCATCTTTCAAACTATCAAACAAATCAAATTCTTTCTTTAATAATGCAATTTTATTTTTCTTGATTTGTTTACCCCCCTCAGCTTTAACCCTTAAGGCTTCCCAGACAGATTTTGATGTTCCGTCATGTTGCAATAAAGCAAACATGTCATTCCTGATTGAAGATTGAATCAAAGCAATCATTCTCTGTTCTGCTGAGAATTCTGCTTTGTCTTCTTTGGGTAAGTTCTTGAGTGGAAGCTCTTCTCCTTTATCATTGGTCGGCCTCTTATACCCAAACTCCAAACAAAACCAGCTTTCATGAGCATAAGCTTTTACCCAGTTGATGAACCGATCTTTCCACCAAGTATAGTCTTCAATACTTTCCAGAGTTGGTGGTTTTGAATATGTGCCGTAAAAGTTATCATGTTTAATGTTCTCATTTATCGCTTTTGTAATGGTTTTTGGTGTGACAGTTGAGATTTCTAAAGACTCGGATGTAAACGCGTTGTAGAACGTATTGTATAACTCTTCAGCCATGATGTGAAGTTCTTGAATTACCTGGAGACAAAAACAATCAAACAAACACAATCAGTTTAAACAATATCAAACAACTTGTAATAAACTGACACTCGATTGACGTGAAATGATCTTGACGCGGAATTTCCACTTTCAAACGGAATATTGATCTTCAAACGAAATCACTTTGGTACGAAATCACTTTGGAACAGAATAACTTGTTCAAACGAAATCACTTTGATGACACTTCAAACGAAATCAGAACTTCAAATGGGATACCCTTTTGAAACGGAAATATCTAATTTCGTGTGAACCTTCTCAAGCGGAATTACACTTTGGAGCGAAATCAGGTGAACTTTTCAAGCGGAATTACTTTTTGGTGCGGAATTACCCTCTTCACACGGAATTAACAAGCTATTTCAAGCGGAATTACGTGCTAATTTCAAACGAAATTATGATGATGTCAGCAAATCAGTCCAATTTTTGTCCAATTAATCCAGTAATAGGTCGAATTATAATCTGAAACTTTCAAGGATTTGTTAAAACACTGTTTCGCATGTAATATGTAAAATTCAATCCATTTTGTCCGTAAAATCTTGTGAATTTTGAAAAAGAAGGTGTAGAAGTCAGAAAACTGATGATATCAAGCTAAACTCTTCTTCCTGAGCTCTAATACCACTTGTAGGATCGTTGTACGACCTGAATGAGTCGATCGGAAGAGTTATGGATCCGAATCAAAGGTGGAATCAATGAAACGGACGCTCGATTCAATTATAATGTCTCTATTATTGATCTAACAATGATTTACAACCTGGAGACGATTCGGCAGAGCTTCGCTACTCAAGTCCGAAAGTTACAAATGACAAACCAAGTGCACCTATATATAGTAGTGTGATTCCGTTTGAAATGACCAAGTGTCATTTCAAGCGGAATTAGCTTCAAACACATAAAAATCAGTTTCTAGCAACCGAGCACTGGTTTATCCTATCCTATTACATGACTCGATACAAGACAAAGTCCACAGACATAGTGCACTAACAGAGTTTGTATTTGATCTCATGCCTATATACATATAGGGTTGGGTTCTAGAGTGAACACCCTCCCAAGAGTGAACTGTGTGAACTTATATGGACCGTTGAACTTCATCATCTTGAGATTATAAGAGAATGGCAAGATCGTAATTATTGGGTTAATTTTATATATTTAGTTAAATATAAAAGGGTATTATTGTACATTAACAATTAACAAATATGAAAAGTTATAACTGAATAGTTTAATTGTCGTAGTATTTTCAAATCTCTCCTAAAAAATAGTGCATTTCAAATCTTTTTCAAATATCTAACAATATCTCCTCCATTTTTTTGTGTTTTTATCAAATAGAAGAAGGCAGAGATACAATCGAATGGCGAAGAAGATTAAAGGGCGTCGACAAAAAACACTCTCTACCGTCATCATCGTTTCGTCGGAACGGCAAGCCCTAATATTCTTCTTTTATTCAACAAACATCAATCTCTCTCTCTCTCTTTCATCACCGTCCTCTTCGATAAAGAACAGAGGAAGTCCGACGAAGTTAACAAGATGCCGGAATAGTCATACTATTTTCAGCATCAAAGGTACACAATGATAAAGTGTAAATATGTATATGATTCAGTAAATCGATTCATGTTGTGTATGTTTTATACATCTTTTTAGAATATCAAATCAGAAGCTAGGGTCTCTTTAATCTCTTGTAATGGTTGTTTAATCAGGATGTTTTGTTCCAATGGTGTGTTTTGATCAATCACAGTTCGAGTACATGATTAATTTTTTTTTTTTGAAAGTATAGGGTTAGTTTAAGAAGAAAGTTGATTTTACTCTGTTTTTTAGTTTATGTTGTTAGTTTGGTTGATTTGGTGCAAAATCGTTCATTTACACATGTGTATAGCGTGAACAAGAGTTTGGAATTCATTGGTTATCTAAAATCGTTGATGTACACATGTGTACAGGGGTTTTTACTCTGTTTTTAGGCGATGGTATGATGTTTTCTTGGTTGATTTATTGTAGACATTTGTACAGAGATTTATTAATTAATATATACACATGTGTACTGCTTGCCCAAAAGTGTTAATTTTATGAATGTGAATTTATAGAATGTGTACACATGTGTATGTCTACTATAAGGTGAATTATTATATTAATGTACTGTTTGTATTCCATGTGTAAGGACTCTCAAAAAAATAAAAGTCCCAAACTGACCCGTAAGTGGAAACCCGGACCCCCGAAACCCTAATCCATATCAAAAATCAAGAAATCAAGATTCTTGGTCCTCTCGCGGGCCGCGTAAAGGATGACCAGACCCTTACGCGGGCCGCGTCAACTTGAAGTTCGACCGGATAAGCATCCGGGCCACGTATCATCCACATGGCAACCCTACTTGTGACCCATCCGACCTACGCGTAGACTAGGTGGCCACGCGGGCCGCGTAAAGATCAAGGGTGGGCTCACGCGGGCCGCGTGAGACCCAAATTTCTGCTATAAATAGGTGGGATCATGAGCAGTCCTCTGGTGTCGAAACCAAAACTCAAAAACGAAGTTTGACTGCTCAAAAGTCGATTTTACTTTTAAAATAGCAAGGCGCTGCTACGATACAGGGTATTAACTCGATCGCTACTATGATTCAATGTCCGATCGATTGAAACTATCCGATGAATGTTTAAGTGCTGCTCAAATTAGGGTTATACTTTGTCATTCGTCGTGAATTCGATGGATGTTTAAGTATTGCACTTTGTCATTCGTCGTGAGGGTTTTAATCTATCGTAAATGTTGTATTAGTTACTGACCTAGTTCGTGTGCATTGTTATTTAAATTAGGTTACAAGGCTAATCAGTAGGCTAAACTCTGCCTGTATAAATCTACAATGTGAGTCATTCTCTTTTATCAAAAGTATTTTATAATACTCCATTTTCAAATGTTATAATTACAGGGATTAAGTCATGGTTATCTTGAATCACTGGCTAGTGGGGTATTGTGCACATTACTAATTTCTCACGGCTAGGCTAATAAATCCTAACAGTGATAATCGTCACTACTTGGGGAAAGACCCAATAGTGGTATGACCATCGTCACCAGGTGACACGGCGCCAGATAAAAATAAGATAGAAGCCATTGTAATCGCTCTTATGCTGTAAATTATAACTATGTGTCATTTTGTGCAAAATGAATGATTCACCAGTATTTCCCCGCTGACAAAATATTTTTAAAACATGTTTCAGGCGACCTGCTGTAAATCAAGGAAAACGTGCTACGGAGCACTAACAAGCTTGAAGAGGTGGCTCAGTTCAAATAAATAAACATGTTTTATAAATCAGGGAATTTACTTATGAAATTCCTCTATTGTAAATTATGGGGCTTATTCCGCATTATGAAATAAATAATCGGGCATTTTAAGTTTTAAAAGAGATCCTGATAAATCTTCCGCTGTCGCATCATTTAATAAATACCACGGGTTCCTGTCCCGCGGCTCCTGACCGGGTCAAACCGGGGCTGGGGCCGTGACAGGAAAAGGTGGTATCAGAGCCACTGATTTAAGCCTATTAAGTATTTAAAATACTTAATTTTCCTGATTAGCTTCTTGTGAATATATGTTTTAATTAATTGACTACTTGTTAGTTACAGTATGGGTAAGCAAAGAATGTCGGATATCTATCTTAAATTAGATAGTTTACCGAAAGATAAGGGAACTTCATCCCAATCAAATTCCTCAAGATACTCAGCAGATACTGAGGAGGGAATATTTGTTCGTAAGGCACAATATGAGAAACCACTTACCCCAAATAAAAGAAGTTTGATTATTAGAAAAAGTCAAGAGAAAATGAGGAAGTTTCAAACAAAAGAAGTGATAATTAAAGAGACTCAGGGAACAGGTGAAAACCCACCATGGGAAGATGAACCTCAACAAATTATTCCTAGCAAACGCACACACGGTGACAATTTCAGTAATAGTGTAAATGGAGGCGGCAACCATACTAATTACAACAATGATGGAATGCAAGCTCCGCTCCTTAAGAAAATGAAAGCTGCAACACCTGGTTGCACTTACAAGGAATTTCTTGCCTGTAAACCAGCTGAATTTGCAGGCAATGAAGGGGCAACTGCGGCGCTGCGTTGGTTGGAGAAAAGCGAAGCAGTAATTATGATAAGTAAACGTGGCGAGGAAGACAAGGTCATGTACGCGTCGCATCTTTTTAAAGAAGGGGCGCTAGAATGGTGGAATACGGTACTTCAAGCCAAAGGAAGAAATGTGGCTTATGCCATGAGTTGGGAAGAATTTAAGAAGTTGGTGGAAAGAAAATTCTGTCCCGAATATGAAAAGGAACAAATGGCAAATAAGTTCCTGAACCACCGGATGGTGGATGTAGACTGTTGAGGGTATACTTCGACATTCTTCGAATATGCGAAAGTGGTACCAACCCTGGCTTCACCAGAGCCGGTACTTATTTCCCACTATATCTGGGGATTAATTGGCAAAATTCGAGATATTGTCAAAGCTGCGAGACCACGCACTATTGACGATGCTGTGGAATTAGCCAACGCCCTAACTGACAGACTGGTACGCACAAGAGAAGAAACCCGGAAAAAGGAAGTGGCCCAAAAGATTACCCAAGGATTCCGTGTGGGTAATCGTAGCAATTTCAAGAGAAAGGGAACCGGGCAATCTTCCACTGTTTCATTTTGCAATGCCTGTAAAAGGAAGCATTTTGGAAGATGCAAAGGGTATTGCAATTTCTGCAAAATCCCGGGGCATCAAGAAGAAGATTGCAGAAAGAAGAAAGTAACAGTCTGCTACAACTGTGGAGAAGCTGGACACTTTAGGCCAGACTGCCTAAAACTGGTCAAACCAACTGACAACAAAGCCAAACCAGCAGAAGGAGCTACCAAGAAAAACGCAAGAGCCTTCCAACTGACTACTCAGGAAGCAGAACTAATACCTGATGTGATAGCTGGTACGTTCCTAGTTCACAACGTTTATGTAAAAGTATTATTTGACTCTGGTGCAAACCAAAGTTTTATAAATACTTCATTCTGCCAAGCTCTTAATCTACCCTTAACCAACCTTAGGCAGATTTTTACGGTAGAAACGGCAGATGGGAATTCTGTTAACATAGATAAAGTTTTGCGAGAAGAAAAGATAGAACTCTTAGGTCATAAATTTTCTGCAAACTTGTTACCTATGAAGTTAGCCGAATTCGATGTGGTATTAGGAATGGATTGGTTGGTAGCCAACCATGCTCGAATTCTTTGTGATAAGAATTCCGTAGAAATTTATACACCCACAGGAGAATTAGTGGTGATTACAGGAGATAAGCCACGAAAGCCAATAAAATTCATTTCAGTAATGAAATTGGCCAGTTATTCCAGAAAACAAGAAATGGTGTATTTGATTTCAGTAATCATTAACACAAAAGGTAAGGAACTCAAAGAAATTCCAGTAGTATCAGAATACCCAGAGGTATTCCCAGAAGAACTACCTGGATTACCACCTGATAGGGAAGTAGAATTTAGAATTCATCTAATTCCTGGAACTACACCAATAGCTAAAGCACCTTATCGGTTAGCACCCACAGAAATGCTAGAATTGAAAAAGCAGTTAGATGAATTATTAAGCAAAGGATTCATACAACCTAGTTCATCCCCGTGGGGAGCTCCAGTGTTTGTGAAAAAGAAAGATGGGTCGATGCGAATGTGTATCGATTACAGGGAATTGAATAAAGTTACAATTAAGAATCGATACACATTACCTAGGATTGATGACCTTTTCGATCAACTTCAAGGAGCTAGATACTTTTCTAAGATAGATTTACGCTCTGGATATCATCAATTGAAAGTACAAGAGGAAGACATACCTAAAACTGCTTTCAGAACTAGGTATGGTCATTACGAGTTTACAGTCATGCCCTTTGGACTAACAAATGCTCCTGCAGCATTTATGGACATGATGAATAGAATCTGTAAACCGCATTTGGATAAATTCGTAATTGTCTTCATCGACGATATACTTATTTATTCAAAAAGCCAGGAGGAGCATTGTCAGCACCTGCATGCACTCTTAACTTTGTTAAGAAAGGAAAAGCATTATGCCAAATTCTCGAAGTGTGAATTTTGGCTGCAAGAAGTGCAATTTTTAGGACACATGGTGAATCACGAAGGAATTCACGTAGATCCTGCTAAGATAGAAGCAATCACCAAATGGAAGGTTCCACAATCAGCGATGGAAGTTAGAAGTTTTATAGGGTTAGCCGGATATTATAGACGGTTTATTAAGAATTTTTCCAAGATAGCTGTACCATTAACTAAGCTAACCTGTAAAGCAGTTAAGTTTGAATGGGGACCTAAACAAGAAGAAGCTTTTAAGATTTTAAAGCATAAGTTAACAAATGCTCCAATCTTAGCTTTACCGGAAGGAACCGAAGATTTTGAAGTATATTGTGATGCTTCAAAACTAGGATTTGGATGTGTACTTATGCAACGTAAGAAGGTAATTGCGTATGCATCAAGGCAATTGAAAAAGCACGAGGAAAATTATACAACTCATGACTTAGAGTTAGGAGCCATAATTTTTGCCCTTAAGATTTGGAGACATTGCTTGTATGGAAGTAAGTTTATTGTCTATACAGACCATAAGAGTTTAAAATACATATTTGGACAAAAAGAATTAAACATGTGACAAAGAAGATGGATGGAAATTCTAAGTGACTACGACTGTGATATTCAATATCACGAAGGAAAAGCAAATGTATTTGCTGATGCTTTAAGTCGTAAGTATCATGAGAAACAACGACGAGTTCGTGCTCTTAGATTAAATCTACAGTTAGATTTAATGGAACAACTGAAAAGCATTCAAGAAACAGCAATCAAGGATGATGTTGAAGGAATGAAGGGACGAATAAAAGAATTAGAGCAAGGAAGTGATGGAATTTGGAGATTCCATAAGAGAAGGATTTGGGTACCTAAGCAAGGAGACTTAAGAAATAAGATTTTAGAGGAAGCCCATAAATCTAGGTATACCATGCATCCTGGTAATAATAAGATGTACCAAGATTTAAGAAATAACTTCTGGTGGATAGGAATGAAAAAGGACATAGCTAAATATGTTTCTAAATGTCTTACTTGTTCACAAGTTAAGGCAGAACACCAGAAACCTTCAGGTCTACTACAACAATTAGAAATGCCTGTATGGAAATGGGAGCTCATAACAATGGACTTTGTTACTAAGTTACCCAAAACCAGAAAAAGTAATGATGCGATTTGGGTAATTGTGGATCGATTAACCAAATCAGCTCATTTTCTACCTATGAAAGAAACCTTTAGCATGGAAAGGTTAGCCAAGTTGTATATAGATGAAGTAGTATCCTTACATGGAGTCCCACTCTCCATTGTATCGGATAGGGATAGTCGTTTCACTTCCCACTTCTGGACAAGTTTCCAAGAAGCTATGGGAACCCGACTAAATTTAAGCACTGCATACCATCCTCAAACAGACGGACAAAGTGAAAGGACGATCCAAACCCTGGAAGACATGCTTAGGGCATGTGTGATAGATTTTGGTGGAAATTGGGATGACCACCTACCTTTGATTGAATTCTCCTATAATAATAGTTATCATTCAAGCATTGAAGTTGCCCCGTTCGAAGCACTATACGGACGTAAGTGTAGAACTCCAGTATTGTAACACCTCGAAAATTTCGGGTTTAATAATAAAACGACACGTGTCATGTAAGACAAAACGCGTTGAAATCCCGGGTTTAATAAAGATGATTCGGCAGGATTTAAAGTGACGTCATGTTAAACTGTTACCTCTGAACGACCTTATTTATAAATCCCAAGACCCGATTAAATGTTATACCTATCTTTATTACCCTCAATGCAGAGAATTCTTGTTAATAATAGAATTGAAAAGCATGATTTGATTCCACAAGTAAATTGAATGGTAAACCAAGATATACGGGTCTTGCTATTGCATCAAAATCAAACATATCATTATGGTGGGGTTTGATACTGTGCAAGACCGTTTTGGGAGGTCCATGAGTGTTGATATAGGTCCCAAAGTCGGAATAATTGGTTACCTTTACGAAACTTCAACAATCAACGACAATTCTTGTCTCAGAAAGGGCTAGCGCACCGCTACATGTGTAGCGTAACGGTGCGCTACCCATTAAGTCAACCGGCCCATTATAGCGGGCTAGCGCACCGCTACATGTGTAGCGTAACGGTGCGCTAGCGGTGCCCAGCGACCAGAAAACCTGCTGTTGGCTGTTCTACGCGATTGTGACCGATTAAACTGGTTTTTATCAGTTATAAAAGACCCCTAAACTATCCTAGAGCACTAGGACAAGTGTTGAATGGTTGTGGATGGTCCTAGAGTTAGTTGTCACTTAGTTGTGGTGGATCCAAGTGCTATATAAAGCCAACATGTTGCAACATTCATTCTTACACTTGCAACTGGTCTTTGGAGCATTCCTGGAGCTAAGGAACTCTCCCTTCTGATCAAAATTCGTGCATTGGACTATTGTAAGTCTACTAGTTCTTATTTGGTTGTGTTTAGCTTAGTTAATTAGCTAAAAGTCAAACCGTCGTAATTACGGTTTGACTTCGAGATTAGTCACTAATGACTCAGTCTTATCTCGAATTAAAAATAGTTTTAGAATGGTATTTATGTGGGAAATAAAACCCCAAAAGGGTTTCCCCTGATCACCATCCTAAGCAGGTTAAATGTCGGGTCAAACCTTTACTTAAAAAGTCAACATAATGCTTAAAATGTCTTTTATGCATAATTAGCTATCTAGATCATATATAACCTGTTTGATTATTGTTATAACTTAGTAATTAGTGTAATAACATGTTCAAACCTGTTCAACCCGACTATTTCCTGTTTAGACCCGGTTCGGAACCGAAAGTCACATAGTTTGACTTTTCGGTTGACTTTCAGTTCTGACCCGTTTGGGCATATTTTAGAAATGCCTCAGAGCTTAAATTGGATTAGGATACATGTTAGAACAACCCTCTGTGATCATACACCTTGGTTCACTAGTTATCCAATTAATATGCAAGTTTCCGTTAAATGCTCATACGTGGACCGTTATGCCCTTATTACCTTAAATCATGATTTATGAAAATGTAAAAGTGTAGAAACCTTAGTTACTGATATAAAGACTTGTTTGCAAAGTTTGACATCAGTTTGACTTGTAGATTAAGAGTTATGCTCATTGTCGCTAAATTAAGGCTTTATGTTAACAACATGGCGTAATTAGCGTAAAGCCTAGTTAAACATACTTTTTGATATCAAATCTTTTACCCACTGATGTTATGTATTATTTTGGGATTTTTAAAGATTTTTAATTAATTTTAGGTTGAGCATAACTAGTAGTCGTAGGCTTAATCCGGTAATTGTCGGTTTTGCCCTTACGGGCCATAAAATGAATTTTACACATCTAAACGATTCCAAACCTTTTGCTACTGATTAGTTATGATAAATAAATTATTTTAAGCCTTCTGGAAATATAAAAATATCAGATTTAAGTATCAAACCCGGTAATGGCCTTTAATCGCCATAATTAGCGTTTTAACACATAGTATGTCTTAGAATCATATTGGACATACCCGGGTTGATACCTACTGATATATGAGGCAAATTATGATAACTTAACAGTAAGCAAAGGTTTGTAAACTCAGACTTCGTTTTTGAGCTTTGCGGCTTATGTGAAATTACCAAAATACCCCTACGGGGCATAGTTTGTTTAAATATGATAAATACCACATATATGCCTTAGCCTACTGTTATAACTCATCAAAAATGAGTATGTTTACTGTTTACATCAGACCTATAACTCAGTTAAACAATTAAACTCTTTTACAAACTTTAAAATGACCAAACTACCCCTACGGGGCATAGTTTGTGTTTAAATTAGTTCGGGGCATAACGAAAGACATCCTACTGATGTTACAACATATTTGAAGCATATTAACTTAGGAAACCTGTATATGGCTCTTACGGATACCCGTTACGCATATTACGCGTTCGGCTCGGTTTATGTAACAAGTTTACATAAATTAGCCGAAACGGGTCAACCCTTATCCGTTTTATCTCAAAATCCAGAATGTGATTAATAAACCCATATTAAACAAGTCTTTAAACTTGTCGGGTCTGAATCACATTCTATCCGGTCTCCGCTTAAATCGTGCGTACAAACCGTATCATCGAAACTAGCTGGTCTAAGCTTAAGCATAATTAAAGACCCGCTAGGATTCTAATAGGTTATATTTAACCTTCGTTCCAGATTAGGAGAAACAGTAAAAGCTACTTGCTATTTGATTCTTGTGACTATACTTGCACCAAGGTAAATACTTTTAACTTATTTTCCCTATACGGGCTTGGGTTACGGTACATAGGGTACCGCTTGATCGGGCATCAAATCTTCCATCGCTTAGGTGGTTAATTGAATAATTTGATCGACTCGTTTAAACAGTATTGTTTACTTTACAGCCTTTGGGGGGTTAATGACCATGTCCCGGATATCCTTGGCATTATCTTACGAGATAGCCACGACCTGAGCACGGGGTGTAGGCGTACACATGTCAGTGTATAACTCTAGAATTGTGGTGTGTCTATTGATCCTTAACCCGGATACGTTCCGGGCTACTGAACGCATAAGTAATATGTAATTCGTTAACAAGATTATAATATTAAATAATTCTCCCAAGTTAATAAAAATGTTTATGCCATGTGCATCCAAACCAATTTTCAATCATTTTATAAAATGAGTCAGTTGAATGTATTTACCAGTGTAAACTGACGTATTTTCCCAAAAAGATTAAATGCAGGTACTAGGTGAAATAGGCTGGGAGTCTCCTAAGCATCACTAGAAGTCTCGCAAACTTAAGATGCCGAAGTCTGTTGAACCATAAACAATATTTTTATTATTCGATCCTACTGTGGATAAACACCGGATAATTGTGACTTTGTTTACAATAAATAAATTCGGTTGTATCTTATTTAAATTGCTTCCGCTGTGCATTATTATATTGTGTTGTTTGACTATTACGTTGCCAACCACGTCACGATACTCCCCCACCGGGCCCACCGGTGACACGTGGAAATCGGGGTGTGACAGGTTGGTATCAGAGCCAACACTGAGCGAATTAAACACTAGCCTTTTGTGTTTAATCTCAGTTACACAATTTGCACATATCTAAACCTTCGAGTCTAGACTTATAACATAGGACAAACTCCACCTTATTCGGTTTTTGTTTTGTCCTTTTAAAAATTTTATATTTTTGTTATTTTTATCTCATGCTTTATTGACAGGAATAACAGCAAGATGCCTCCTAGATTTTTTCCGAACACGAGGACGTGGGAAGGGGCCAGTAGCCGCCCCCAACGATCACGAAGCTGGACCTTCACGAAGGCGAGCTCCATCAAACACCGAGAGTGACGACCCTCGGGAAAATCGAAGAAACCAGTACGAGCCGGCCAGACGATCGGTTTCACATGCTTCCACACCTCCTGCCCTAAATCCTTATGAACCCCATAACCCTCAACCGTCCTATGTACCACTACAGAGGTCGTTGTCCCATCATTCCTATGGGGACCCCACACCTATCTTTAGAGGCCAGTTTAATCTGGCCGATTACCTACCAGAACCCGTGGGTTTCAACCCACTAGGGCCTGACGATCACTTTTCTGGTGATCAAGCTGATGACATGGACGAGGACACGGACCCCGTCATGCCTGCGAGTGGCACTCCGAACCACCCGATAGAGATCTCGGACGGATCTTCGTTTCACGGATCACCTTACGGCGGTCCAGATAGTTTTCAAGCACTGTTCGAACCACACCAGTGGTATTATACACCACCACACCACTCGTCGTCTCATGGGCAGCATCAGCAGCAGCAGTATCAGCAACAGCAACCGGAGCCACAGCCTCAGCCGCATCATCAAGATTCATCAGAGGATCATCGGTTTGTGGCAGTTACGCCACCACCTCCACCGCCACCAGTTCAACCGCCACCTCCTCAACCGCCAAGGCGAAGAAGAACAGGTGCCCGCATATCAGTACGACCAGGGGGCTTCACTTTTGATTCCCCACGTCAGTCTAGTGCTAGTCACTACCCACCGCACTATGAGGACCCGCAAATGGGTGGACCCTCTAACCCTACCGTACTACAGCCACCTCCAATGGGTTTTGACCAACCGATACCTGCATACACGGGTGGTATGGCCTACAACCCGTTTGAACCCTCAACGCATCATAACTATGGTTACGGAGAGGCTGATCCGTACTTGATGGCAGCGAACTACGGTATGCAAGGACCTTATGGGGATCCTTGGGGGGTGAGTTACCCGACTCAGGGATACTCGGTACCTCCCAGACCTATTATAAGGACGCAGTCGCAGCCACCACGATTTTCCCCAAATAGGGAGGAAATTTTACAGAGGTTGGAGCGGGTGGAACGGGAAGCACACGAGGATCGTAGGGAAAAACAAACATTCTTCCAAGGACTGATGGGTCTGATCAAGGGGAAGAACAAGAAGGATCGTTGAAATCTTCTATTACTGATGTATAAGCCCCTGCGTGGGTGTATTTGATATGTTTGGTTTGAGCCCCTGCGTGGGCATGCTAGTTTGTTTAAACCCCTACGAGGGTGTGTATGGTTTGAATAAGTAGTCCCTGCGTGGACATGTATTATATTTAGCCCCTGCGAGGGCATGTGTGTTATCTAACCCCTGCGAGGGTAATTATCTGTTTGACCCCTGCAAGGGAAATTGTATTTGGAAGACCCGTTTAGGGCAAATGTATAATATTCTAAAGGAATTAATGAAATGGTTATTTTATAAATTTCATGTTGCCATTATGTGCATATATAGATTATAAATGAAATAAATAATTAAAAATCATTTCCTTTTTAAAAATAATCTGCCTAAGTAATTATAAATCTTAAAGGGGTAAAACCTAGCTTAGTGTCAAATATAAGACCGAGTCAAGATGGTAAGACCTGTTTAAAAGATTTAAATTCCTGTTAACATCTTAAAACATGTTAACACTCCTGGCAGAAGTGATTCGTTAAAAATCACATGTCATTTTATATGTATAAGGAGTCTTTAGAAGATTCCAAAACCCAGTTTAATGATCTCTGAATCTTGGGTCTACATCATCAATAAAGATGATCATATTTTTACCATACGTTGGTAATATAATGCCTACGGGCCCTGCTCATTTCTATATGAGCCAAAAGACAGTGGTAGTATAGACTCCCTGTCAAATAAAGGTAATGAACTAGGTTCAAACCTCAAAAGCCTTGATTCTCTGAAATCATAGTTTATAATTTATATTGTCTACGTGACTAGGCCTATTGTGCCAATATACTGTAATGTATTGATTCTCTGAAATCATAGACTAAATAAAGAATGTCCACGTGACTAGGCTTTTTGTGCCACAAATAAAACTATTAATGTTTTATAATTAGGATAAATTTTAATAGAAATCCTAAATAAATATGATTTAATAAGTTAACCAAATATGGTCTCTGTTCACCATGGTTAACGAGTTACCCTAAGGGGTAATTCTATAATGAACTCCATAGTAAAAATATTGTTCTTGTTTTCTGCAACAGTTCAATTAAATGGCTGACTCAAATGAAGTTAATAGCCCTCCTGTGGAGCCAAATGTGAACGCCCAGATTACGTTAACGGGCGCTGAATTAAAAGCAATTGTAGATGGTGCTATCACTGAGGCTTTGGATAGACAGTATGAGGATTACAGTGGTACTCGAAGTAGGACCCACTCAGCGTCAAAATCAAAGCCCAAGACTCACTCTGAGGCTCATGACAAGCCTCCTCCTAAAAAGACTGGGTCAAAGAAAAACGATGATGATCGCCAGTCCACCAACCACCGAAGTGAACCATCTCGGCATTTAGTACTGCATCAAGGACACCGTAACAGGGGTTGCACGTATAAGTATTTTGTGTCTTGTAAACCCAGGGATTTTACGGGAGAGAAAGGAGCCGTCGACTGTATGACGTGGCTCGATGAGATGGACACTGTCGTGGACATCAGCGGATGCGCTGAAGGTGATGTGGTTAAATTTGTCTCACAGTCCTTCAAAGGTCAGGCGTTAGCTTGGTGGAGAGCTCTGATGGAGGCTTCCGGAAAGATCCCATTGTATAGCATGTCGTGGGATCAATTCATCGCCCTAATCAAGGAAAATTTTTGCCCTCGACATGAGGTGGAAAAGATCGAATCAGACTTTCTAGCACTGGTGATGAAGAACCTCGACTGTCAGGCTTATCTGACAAGCTTCAATACACTATCCCGGTTGGTACCTTACCTGGTAACCCCGGAGCCTAAAAGGATTGCTCGTTTTATTGGTGGGTTGGAACCCGAGATCAAGGCCAGTGTAAAAGCTTCTCGGCCAGTTACCTTCAGGTCTGTAACTGACCTTTCCTTATCCCTCACATTGGATGCGGTCCGACAGAGATCAAAGAGGAATAAGGATGCTGAGAAGAGGAAGCGAGAAGATGATGGTTCGCGTAGGTCGAACAAGAAGCACCGTGGGAGCGGTGATCACAAGAAGGGTTCGGATTCGAAGAAAGATGAGCATCGTTCTGGAGAGAAGCCCACATGCAAGACTTGCAAGAAACGGCACTTTGGAAAGTGCAGACTCGAATCAAACTCGAATAACGAGTCAAGGTCTTTTGCTTGTGGTTTGTGCAAATCCAAGGAACACAAAACCTTGGATTGCAAAAAGATGAAAGATGCGACGTGCTATCGTTGCAACGAGAAGGGCCACATAAGTACTAACTGCCCCAAGAACAACAAGAAGCCTGAAGAGGCTAAGAAGACTAATGCCAGAGTCTTCAGGATGGATGCGAAGGAGGCCGTGCAGGATGATAACGTCATAACAGGTACTTTCCTTGTAAATGATGTTTTTGCAAGAGTACTTTTTGATTCAGGCGCAGATAAGTCCTTCGTAGATCATAAATTTTGTGAATTGTTAAATTTACCTGTCAAAACCCTAAAAGTGAACTATGAGGTAGAGTTAGCAGATGGTACCGTAGAAACCGTATCTACTGTGTTAGATGGATGTGTTATATTCATTAAGAACCATTCTTTTCCTCTGTCTCTACTTCCGTTTAAATTAGCTGGTTTTGACATAGTTCTGGGTATGGACTGGTTATCTCATAACCAAGCCCAAATTGTCTGCAATCAGAAACAAGTAGTAATAAAGACTCCGTCTGGTGAATCACTTACCATTCGGGGAGATACCCAGTACGGACTGCCTGAGCAGGTGACTATGCTCAAGGCTTCCAAATGTTTGAAGAAAGGGTGTGTCATCTACATGGCGCAAGTGATCATTGATGAGCCCAAACCAAAGATAGAAGACATTCCGGTCATCTCTGAATACCCAGAAGTGTTTCCTGAAGATCTACCTGGTTTGCCACCGGATAGGCAAGTGGAATTCAGGATCGACCTCATCCCCGGAGCGGCACCAGTTGCTAGAGCTCCATACAGATTGGCACCTACGGAAATGAAGGAGTTGCGGACGCAGCTAGATGAATTGCTGGCTAAGGGTTTCATTAGACCTAGTTCATCTCCTTGGGGAGCGCCAATCCTGTTTGTAAAGAAGAAGGATGGGTCGATGCGTCTGTGCATCGACTATCGCGAGCTTAATAAAGTCACGATCAAGAATAGGTATCCTCTGCCCAGAATCGACGATTTGTTCGATCAGCTTCAAGGGGCAAGTTACTTCTCAAAGATTGATTTGAGGTCCGGCTACCATCAGTTGAAGGTCAAGGATGAAGACGTTCACAAGACTGCATTTAGGACTCGTTACGGTCACTACGAGTTCCTAGTGATGCCTTTTGGGCTCACCAATGCACCAGCTGCATTCATGGATCTCATGAATCGTGTCTGCAAGCCTTACTTAGATAAATTTGTTATCGTCTTCATCGATGACATCCTTATTTATTCTAAGAATAAAGCTGACCACGAGAAACACCTTCGTTGTATTCTCAAACTTCTGCATAAGGAGAAGCTCTACGCCAAATTCTCTAAGTGTGAATTTTGGCTATGAGAAGTCCAATTCCTTGGACATGTGGTCAGTGAGCGTGGTATCCAGGTGGATCCCGCTAAAGTTGAAGCTGTTATGAACTGGCAAGAGCCAAAGACGCCTACAGAAATACGTAGCTTCCTGGGATTGGCAGGATATTACAGGCGTTTCATTGAAAATTTTTCAAGGATTGTTGCACCCCTAACTTCCCTGACCAAGAAGAAAGTAAAGTTCGTTTGGGGCCCTAAGCAGCAAGAGTCCTTCGATGTTTTGAGACAAAAGTTGAGCAACGCTCCTGTGCTTACATTACCTGAAGGCGCTGAAGAATTTGTAGTTTATTGTGATGCATCACACACTGGCATGGGGTGTGTGCTTATGCAGAAAGGCAAGGTTATTGCCTATGCATCACGGCAGTTAAAGGTGCACGAAAAGAATTACACCACCCATGACTTGGAATTGGGTGCCGTTGTGTTCGCACTAAAACTGTGGAGGCACTATCTTTATGGAATCAAGTTTGTGATCTATTCTGATCACAAGAGCCTCCAGCATCTGTTTAATCAGAAAGAATTAAACATGAGGCAACGCCGTTGGATGGAAACCTTGAATGACTATGAATGTGAAATCAAGTATCATCCCGGCAAGGCGAATGTAGTCGCCGATGCCTTAAGTCGGAAGGAAAGGGTTAAACCCATCCGAATCAATGCTAAGCGCATGGAATTAAAGAACAGTCTGATGGAAAGGTTGTTAGCTGCACAAAAGGAAGCTGTGCTGGAAGCTAACTATCCTAATGAGAAGTTAGGAGTAACTGAGGAGCAGTTGACTCTTAGCAAGGACGGACTTCTGAGGTTGAATGGACGAGTATGGGTTCCAATTCATGGAGGACTTCGTGATGTCATCCTCCAGGAAGCCCATAGTTCCAAATATTCCGTTCATCCTGGTGCTGATAAGATGTACCAGGATCTGAGGGCAAATTATTGGTGGATAGGCTTGAAAAAGTCTGTAGCCGCCCATGTAGCAAAATGCTTGACATGTGCGCAAGTCAAAGCCGAGCATCAGAAACCGTCAGGTTTGCTACAACAGCCTGAGCTTCCTACGTGGAAGTGGGAAATGGTAACTATGGATTTTATTACCAAGTTACCCAAGACGAGGAAAGGCAATGATACAATATGGGTTATAGTTGACAGACTGACTAAGTCAGCTCATTTCTTACCCATCAAGGAGACTTATAGCTCCGACATGTTAGCCCAGTTATACGTTGATAAGATTGTAGCCCTTCATGGCATACTTGTAGCTATTATCTCTGACCGGGATACTAGGTACACGTCACACTTTTGGAAGAGTTTCCAACAATCTCTGGGCACACGTTTGAACTTTAGTACGGCTTACCATCCTCAGACTGACGGTCAGAGTGAGCGTACTATTCAAACGTTGGAGGACATGCTACGTGCATGTGCGATCGAATTGGAAGGTAGCTGGGATAAGAACCTACCATTGATCGAATTCTCCTACAACAATAGCTACCATACCAGCATAAAGGCTGCGCCTTTTGAGGCATTATACGGTAGAAAGTGTAGATCGCCAGTTTGTTGGGCGGAAGTTGGAGAAGTCCAGTTATCAGGACCAGAGATCGTATTCGAAACGACGGACAAGATTGTCCAAATTCGTAAAAATCTCCAAGCTGCCCGGGATAGGCAGAAGAGTTACGCGGATCCAAGTCGTAAGGATTTTCACTTCGAAGTGGGTGAAAAAGTCCTACTTAAAGTGTCACCCTGGAAAGGAGTGATGCGGTTTGGTAAGAAAGGCAAACTAAGCCCGAGATACATAGGACCTTTTGAAGTTATCGAACGTGTCGGGTCAGTTGCCTATAAGTTGAACTTACCAGAAGAGCTCAGTGAAATTCACAACGTGTTCCACATCTGCAATCTAAAGAAGTGTTCCGCTGACGAAACACATGTCATGCCACATACAGATGTGCAGATAGACGCAAGCTTAAAATTTGTTGAAAAACCCTTGTCGATTGAAGATCGACAGGTGAGGAAGCTTCGAAGAAAGCATATACCTTTTGTAAAGGTCAAATGGGATGCCCGTAGAGGTCCCGAATTCACGTGGGAGGTTGAATCCACGATGAAAGAAAAGTACCCTTACTTGTTTCAGTAAATCTCGGGTCGAGATTTATTTTAAGGGGGTGAGGATGTAACACCTTGAAAATTTCGGGTTTAATAATAAAACGACACGTGTCATGTAAGACAAAACGCGTTGAAATCCCGGGTTTAATAAAGATGATTCGGCAGGATTTAAAGTGACGTCATGTTAAACTGTTACCTCTGAACGACCTTATTTATAAATCCCAAGACCCGATTAAATGTTATACCTATCTTTATTACCCTCAATGCAGAGAATTCTTGTTAATAATAGAATTGAAAAGCATGATTTGATTCCACAAGTAAATTGAATGGTAAACCAAGATATACGGGTCTTGCTATTGCATCAAAATCAAACATATCATTATGGTGGGGTTTGATACTGTGCAAGACCGTTTTGGGAGGTCCATGAGTGTTGATATAGGTCCCAAAGTCGGAATAATTGGTTACCTTTACGAAACTTCAACAATCAACGACAATTCTTGTCTCAGAAAGGGCTAGCGCACCGCTACATGTGTAGCGTAACGGTGCGCTACCCATTAAGTCAACCGGCCCATTATAGCGGGCTAGCGCACCGCTACATGTGTAGCGTAACGGTGCGCTAGCGGTGCCCAGCGACCAGAAAACCTGCTGTTGGCTGTTCTACGCGATTGTGACCGATTAAACTGGTTTTTATCAGTTATAAAAGACCCCTAAACTATCCTAGAGCACTAGGACAAGTGTTGAATGGTTGTGGATGGTCCTAGAGTTAGTTGTCACTTAGTTGTGGTGGATCCAAGTGCTATATAAAGCCAACATGTTGCAACATTCATTCTTACACTTGCAACTGGTCTTTGGAGCATTCCTGGAGCTAAGGAACTCTCCCTTCTGATCAAAATTCGTGCATTGGACTATTGTAAGTCTACTAGTTCTTATTTGGTTGTGTTTAGCTTAGTTAATTAGCTAAAAGTCAAACCGTCGTAATTACGGTTTGACTTCGAGATTAGTCACTAATGACTCAGTCTTATCTCGAATTAAAAATAGTTTTAGAATGGTATTTATGTGGGAAATAAAACCCCAAAAGGGTTTCCCCTGATCACCATCCTAAGCAGGTTAAATGTCGGGTCAAACCTTTACTTAAAAAGTCAACATAATGCTTAAAATGTCTTTTATGCATAATTAGCTATCTAGATCATATATAACCTGTTTGATTATTGTTATAACTTAGTAATTAGTGTAATAACATGTTCAAACCTGTTCAACCCGACTATTTCCTGTTTAGACCCGGTTCGGAACCGAAAGTCACATAGTTTGACTTTTCGGTTGACTTTCAGTTCTGACCCGTTTGGGCATATTTTAGAAATGCCTCAGAGCTTAAATTGGATTAGGATACATGTTAGAACAACCCTCTGTGATCATACACCTTGGTTCACTAGTTATCCAATTAATATGCAAGTTTCCGTTAAATGCTCATACGTGGACCGTTATGCCCTTATTACCTTAAATCATGATTTATGAAAATGTAAAAGTGTAGAAACCTTAGTTACTGATATAAAGACTTGTTTGCAAAGTTTGACATCAGTTTGACTTGTAGATTAAGAGTTATGCTCATTGTCGCTAAATTAAGGCTTTATGTTAACAACATGGCGTAATTAGCGTAAAGCCTAGTTAAACATACTTTTTGATATCAAATCTTTTACCCACTGATGTTATGTATTATTTTGGGATTTTTAAAGATTTTTAATTAATTTTAGGTTGAGCATAACTAGTAGTCGTAGGCTTAATCCGGTAATTGTCGGTTTTGCCCTTACGGGCCATAAAATGAATTTTACACATCTAAACGATTCCAAACCTTTTGCTACTGATTAGTTATGATAAATAAATTATTTTAAGCCTTCTGGAAATATAAAAATATCAGATTTAAGTATCAAACCCGGTAATGGCCTTTAATCGCCATAATTAGCGTTTTAACACATAGTATGTCTTAGAATCATATTGGACATACCCGGGTTGATACCTACTGATATATGAGGCAAATTATGATAACTTAACAGTAAGCAAAGGTTTGTAAACTCAGACTTCGTTTTTGAGCTTTGCGGCTTATGTGAAATTACCAAAATACCCCTACGGGGCATAGTTTGTTTAAATATGATAAATACCACATATATGCCTTAGCCTACTGTTATAACTCATCAAAAATGAGTATGTTTACTGTTTACATCAGACCTATAACTCAGTTAAACAATTAAACTCTTTTACAAACTTTAAAATGACCAAACTACCCCTACGGGGCATAGTTTGTGTTTAAATTAGTTCGGGGCATAACGAAAGACATCCTACTGATGTTACAACATATTTGAAGCATATTAACTTAGGAAACCTGTATATGGCTCTTACGGATACCCGTTACGCATATTACGCGTTCGGCTCGGTTTATGTAACAAGTTTACATAAATTAGCCGAAACGGGTCAACCCTTATCCGTTTTATCTCAAAATCCAGAATGTGATTAATAAACCCATATTAAACAAGTCTTTAAACTTGTCGGGTCTGAATCACATTCTATCCGGTCTCCGCTTAAATCGTGCGTACAAACCGTATCATCGAAACTAGCTGGTCTAAGCTTAAGCATAATTAAAGACCCGCTAGGATTCTAATAGGTTATATTTAACCTTCGTTCCAGATTAGGAGAAACAGTAAAAGCTACTTGCTATTTGATTCTTGTGACTATACTTGCACCAAGGTAAATACTTTTAACTTATTTTCCCTATACGGGCTTGGGTTACGGTACATAGGGTACCGCTTGATCGGGCATCAAATCTTCCATCGCTTAGGTGGTTAATTGAATAATTTGATCGACTCGTTTAAACAGTATTGTTTACTTTACAGCCTTTGGGGGGTTAATGACCATGTCCCGGATATCCTTGGCATTATCTTACGAGATAGCCACGACCTGAGCACGGGGTGTAGGCGTACACCTGTCAGTGTATAACTCTAGAATTGTGGTGTGTCTATTGATCCTTAACCCGGATACGTTCCGGGCTACTGAACGCATAAGTAATATGTAATTCGTTAACAAGATTATAATATTAAATAATTCTCCCAAGTTAATAAAAATGTTTATGCCATGTGCATCCAAACCAATTTTCAATCATTTTATAAAATGAGTCAGTTGAATGTATTTACCAGTGTAAACTGACGTATTTTCCCAAAAAGATTAAATGCAGGTACTAGGCGAAATAGGCTGGGAGTCTCCTAAGCATCACTAGAAGTCTCGCAAACTTAAGATGCCGAAGTCTGTTGAACCATAAACAATATTTTTATTATTCGATCCTACTGTGGATAAACACCGGATAATTGTGACTTTGTTTACAATAAATAAATTCGGTTGTATCTTATTTAAATTGCTTCCGCTGTGCATTATTATATTGTGTTGTTTGACTATTACGTTGCCAACCACGTCACGATACTCCCCCACCGGGCCCACCGGTGACACGTGGAAATCGGGGTGTGACAAGTATGTTGGGCAGAAATAGGAGAAAGTCAATTACCAGGTCCTGAATAGTACAAGAAACTACCGACAAAATTACTCAAATCAAGGAAAGACTCAAGACGGCTCGAGATCGCCAGAAAAGTTATGCAGACAATAGGCGTAAGCCGTTAGAATTTCAAATCGGAGACAAGGTTCTCTTAAAAGTTTCTCCTTGGAAAGGAATAGTTCGGTTCGGTAAGAAAGGAAAGTTGAGTCCAAGATACGTAGGACCATTTACAGTGATCCAACGTATAGGACCGGTCGCATATCGCTTACAACTACCAGAGGATCTAGTTGGAGTACATGATGTATTTCATGTATCCAATCTCAAAAAATGTCTATCTGACGAATCCTTGGTAGTACCTCTTCAAGATATAGAGGTAAATCAAAAGTTAAAATTTGTTGAGAAGCCATTACAAATAGAAGACAGAAAGATTAAGTTTCTCAAACACAAACGACTAATACTAGTTAAAGTCAAATGGGATTCAAAAAGAGGACCCGAATACACTTGGGAACTGGAATCGGAGATGAAGCGAAAGTATCCTCACTTATTTCAATGAATCTCGAGGACGAGATTTTAAATAAGGTGGGGAGGATGTAAGGACTCTAAAAAAAATGTCCCAAACTGACCCGTAAGTGGAAACCCGGACCCCCGAAACCCTAATCCATATAAAAAATCAAGAAATCAAGATTCTTGGTCCTCTCGCGGGCCGCGTAAAGGATGACCAGACCCTTACGCGGGCCGCGTCAACTTGAAGTTCGACCGGATAAGCATCCGGGCCACGTATCATCCACATGGCAACCCTACTTGTGACCCATCCGACCTACGCGTAGACA
This sequence comes from Helianthus tuberosus, assembly GCA_030545235.1. Classification (NCBI taxonomy): domain Eukaryota; kingdom Viridiplantae; phylum Streptophyta; class Magnoliopsida; order Asterales; family Asteraceae; genus Helianthus; species Helianthus tuberosus. The sequence goes on along the minus strand of CM060442.1, from coordinate 124,455,148 downwards.
AGGTGGCCACGCGGGCCGCGTAAAGATCAAGGGTGGGCTCACGCGGGCCGCGTGAGACCCAAATTTCTGCTATAAATAGGTGGGATCATGAGCAGTCCTCTGGTGTCGAAACCAAAACTCAAAAACGAAGTTTGGCTGCTCAAAAGTCGATTTTACTTTTAAAATAGCAAGGCGCTGCTACGATACAGGGTATTAACTCGATCGCTACTACGATTCAATGTCCGGTCGATTGAAACTATCCGATGAATGTTTAAGTGCTGCTCAAATTAGGGTTATACTTTGTCATTAGTCGTGAATTCGATGGATGTTTAAGTATTGCACTTTGTCATTCATCGTGAGGGTTTTAATCTCATGAGTTATCGTAAATGTTGTATTAGTTACTGACCTAGTTCGTGTGCATTGTTATTTAAATTAGGTTACAAGGCTAATCAGTAGGCTAAACTCTGCCTGTATAAATCTACAATGTGAGTCATTCTCTTTTATCAAAAGTATTTTACAATACTCCATTTTCAAATGTTATAATTACAGGGATTAAGTCATGGTTATCTTGAATCACTGGCTAGTGGGGTATTGTGTACATTACTAATTTCTCACGGTTAGGCTAATAAATCCTAACAGTGATAATCGTCACTACTTGGGGAAAGACCCAATAGTGGTATGACCATCGTCACCAGGTGACACGACGCCAGATAAAAATAAGATAGAAGCCATTGTAATCGCTCTTATGCTGTAAATTATAACTATGTGTCATTTTGTGCAAAATGAATGATTCACCAGTATTTCCCCGCTGACAAAATATTTTTAAAACATGTTTCAGGCGACCTGCTGTAAATCAAGGAAAACGTGCTACGGAGCACTAACAAGCTTGAAGAGGTGGCTCAGTTAAAATAAATAAACATGTTTTATAAATCAGGGAATTTACTTATGAAATTCCTCTATTGTAAATTACGGGGCTTATTCCGCATTATGAAATAAAATAATCGGGCATTTTAAGTTTTAAAAGAGATCCTGATAAATCTTCCGCTGTCGCATCATTTAATAAATACCACGGGTTCCTGTCCCGCGGCTCCTGACCGGGTCAAACCGGGGCTGGGGTCGTGACACCATGTGTACACCTGTGTACTCATTTTTATGTGCTTTGTTACACAGTGTACTCGTATGTTTGTTCTTTGGGGGACATACGGTTAATTGTAAAGATTATTAATTATAATGTCTTATTTGCAGTAAATTGGTGTTTGAAACTGCAACTGGCATTGGGTTGTACCATTTTCAAATGATGGATTTACAACCAAGTAAATGGATTAATGATGGAGTCATAAATTGCTTTGCATCAATGCTAAACTATGAGGAAAATGAGCGAACAAGCAGAGCAAATATTTTCGGAGATGCTGATAAAATAAAAGGAACAAAGCCGCGATTGTTCGGACATACCGCCAAGAAGGCTTGTTTGACACGTTTGAGGAAGAAGTACGCAATAAAGCTAGTAACTTCAAAGGTCAACAAGCACCGTAGTCGCATCATGGCTGAAGCATTCGAAAATGACAAGGTGAGCGGAATAGGTTGTAATTAGTACATATATGTTGGTTGACATTATTAAATGTGTGATGGTCTGATGTTTTCGCATATTGACAATATTAAACATGTGGTGATTGGCAGTCTAAAAACATTTTATGTTTTGGTGTTTTTTTCTTGAAACAGTGGAACACAAGTTGATTTTGTATTTGTATGGCTTTTTTGTTTTTTAGACTACTTGACATGTTACTGTACCTAATATAGGTTATGTATAATAAATTTCATTCAACACTTTCACAATGCACATGTGCATAGTTGTAACAGAGTAAACTCAATACACATGAGTACTTGTTATGTAAATATCCAAGTACACCTGTGTACACAATGCACATGTAAATGTCCGTATCATCAATATGGGTATCAAATGTGTGATTAACTTTGTTTTCGCTGCGAGCTTTGAATTTGTCAATTATCATTTGCGCGTCTCTATCACTAATAAATTCTCGAATGTCCAGTACCTAGTCCCATTGGGAGTTTCATAGACGTTACTCGCAACCGACTCTGCACAATTACATTACAAAAGGTTGGTTAAACAAGGACAACAATGCTGAGGGTCTTCAAAGGCTCATTAACTAAAATTATGCTATTTACATACAACGACAATTGTATTATACACATGTGTACTATCGTGTTGGCATGTATAAAAGAAGCAATACACATGTGTATCTCAGAACTAAATATTATACACAAACAAAAAATGACTAAAAACTCAAGTTTTACAAACCTGGTTTTACAATGGACTGCTATTTACAAAGAGCTGAACACTCTTGTATACATTAATTTAGCAAAAAGATAATTATAAAAGAAACATAATCAAATCACATTTAATTACCAAAATATAATACAATAATATCAAACTCTATGTTTATAGATTGATTGATATTTGAATGAGAAAATAACCTGAATGGGTGTCCAACCACAAGGATCAGGATAAAGATCTGACCCATTCCACCAATTACCCAAAAATCCTTGAATAGCAGAGTATAAAGCATCTTGCTCTGTCTTCACCATTGAAGCTCCAACTGAATCTCCATTACTATCTCCATTAACATAAGTTCCAATAAAACAAACCATCATCAAACCCACAACAACAAAATACCCATCAATTCTACACCTCAAATCCATCACAATTCCTCTGTTTCACAGTTTCACTCACCACTAAAGATCTTGACAATTAGAAATCAATGCACAACAATTGTCATGAAAGTTGGGCTTTTATTGGTGGAAAGATAGTATAAAATCTATATAGGAAACCAAATTTGAAATGTGAATAGATATTTCACCAAATTGGGAATAAAAAGCTTGAAACTTGAAAGTAAGAAAAAAACAGAGCACATGTGAAAGATTATGATGATGAGGCAATAATGAAGTAAAAATTGAGAAGATATGTTGACAATTAACAAAACCCAATTAGATTTCGACGAGAAAGACTCCAAAAACAACGGACAACGTATACAAACCTGGATTTACAGTGGATTGCCGGGAATTTTTTTTTTCATAAACAAACCTGGGTTGCAATGATAAAGCAGCAGCAGGAAATCAAAGTTTTCAACTCAATGTTTCCAAATTATTATTCGTCGGGAATCAATGTACACCGATTATTCTTCGCCGGAATCTTAGTCCAGCTCCGATTAATGTCCGACGGAACAAAACTACAACACCCAATCAAATACCGGCAACGATACAAAGACAGCGAGAAATAGTCGATCTTCAGGCGAAATATGACGTGATGAACGACCAAATATGAGCTTGAATTTTCTGGGTTTATGAACGTGATGAACGGCCGACGTGAAGATTGGATGAATCGCATGAAAATATGGATATTTGTTAGAGATTATCGATGATAATCTTAAAAAATAAAAAATATGTTAAAGATTTTGAAATAATATTCTTATTATGTAACTGATATAGGATTAAAAATAAAATGATTTAAATTCTGTTTTTTATAAAATTACAATCCTACCCTTGTCAACTATATATGAAATGAAGGGTCCAGATCAGTTCACATAGTTCACTCTTGGGATTTTGTTCACAACTGAACCTAATCCTATATATACATATATATATAGGGTCGGGATTTAGAGAAAACGCTCAAAAGTGTGAGAACGGAGAGAACGCTTATGGATCGTCCGATCAAAACAATCTATGGACTAGATTGGCGCGGTGGCATTTTAGTAAATAACACCAATTTTATTACGCGGACGCGCGTCATTAAGGGTAAAAAAGTAAAAAAAACTATTCCTCACATAAAACGCCATTGAAAATAAAACGCCAAATAAATACAAAACGCCAATTTTATCACTGGGTGCTTTTTTCTGTGTTTTTATTTAAGTTCTCTGACTACAAAAACGTCATAAAATATGAAACGCCATTATATATAACGCCAAACTTTACATCCGAATAAATGTTATTTACATTTTCTGTTATAAAAAATAATATCCCGCCTAACCTACGCGCCAAAAAAATTCTATAAATAGAAACACCTCACCACCTTATGTTTATCACAACAAAAAAACACAAAAAAAAAAAAAAAAAAACACACAGTGGTTGCTAAAAAAAATTTACAACTCAATGTAAAATGCCAAAAAATACAACGACAGCAAACATCTTTTTCTTTGATCCTCAGTAAAGTTCTGCATGAAGCTTCATTTAATGATTTTTTACGCGAGTGAAGAAAAGATTTTGCTGCATGAGATGGACAAAATTGAAAAAAGAGGGACTGATGACACCCATATGTCATACTGTCATCTTTGTTCCTGAAGAAGGTTTGGATGATAAGAAGAGACCTATACCAGTGGCAGATAGCATCCACCCACAGGGGGTCGCTTTATGACTCAAACATCAACAAAGACAATTCAACACATGAACAAAGAAAATAAACAACGCCAAACCCAAAACGCCATTTATTTGTCACATTTCTTGTAGTTTCAAAAGAAAAAAGAAACCGGTGACACTGAAGATTTAAAATAATAAATTGCCTCTACTTTGTTTTTTTTTTTTACTTTTTTTTTAATTTTCTTTGTCTATTGTTTGTTTTGTAATGTCAGTTAATAAACAACAAAATAATATTAATGCTATAACGTAAAATATAATAAAACGCCAAAATTAGCAAATACGTGTAAAACGCCATAATGCCATACAAAAGCCCCCCAATAAACTACCAAACTATAATAAAATTAATTTGAACAACTAATATTATAAAAAAAGAGTGAAAAATGTGCAAAAGAATATAAAACAAAAGAAGTCCAATAGTTATCTAACTGCCATTGGAAAACAAAACGCCATAATTACAACCGTCAAAAAGATTTGACGAGTTACACCATTAAAACAATTGAGTCTTAAAACAAAACACGGTAAACTGCAAAAAACAGTAAAATGAAACGACGGAAAACATAATTACTAACATTTATTATATTAAATTTATTTATCTTTTTCAAAACACCATAATTACCTGGCATACGAGGGGAAAAAATCAATATAAAAGAAGACCATCAAAACCCAAATTCAGACACGCCAAAAAAACTAAAACGCCACATATTCTCCAAAACACCAAAAAATTTAAAAAATGGCTAAGGTTATTGCATGGAGGTTTGAAAGGAAAGAAAAAAGATTCATCATAAAGTTCGCTGATAGGAGAAGGGTTAAGGTAAGAACAATAAAAGCCATGATGAGAATGAATGAAAATATTTAAAAGGATATCCTGGCCCTTGGGGTTCCAAGAGACAACGATTGTGAAAGAACAAGAACTGTAATAAGAAGACTGGAGAGAAAGTTTCCAGCAGAAGATAATGAAGATGATGATGATGATATTGAAGATACACAAATACCAAAACTTAGGAGTTGGGTATTGCATGAGGAAGAATGAACACTTGAAGTAACTTATGAAAACGGGGTGCAATATTCAAGACCATTGGAAGAAATGTTGAAGACAGGGTTACTATCTATCATTGAACAACTCTGTGATTTAACACCTTCAAACGATCCAAAATCCAAGGATGCAGTAATATTCTTGAATAGGCTGCAGCAAAGAAGAGACGAGCTAATGGCGTTATACGCAAAAATGAAATTTGATGATGAAGAATCTGAAGAAAGTGAAGAACAAAGCGATGGGTACATCTCCGATGTAATCCCACCTACGGAAGACTATTAGATTATTTTGATTTTCCACTTATTGTAATTTTTTGAAATATTAATCTATGGTAATGAATTATTAACAAAAAGATACAAAACGCCAAAAAAACATGGAAAAAGCCATAACGCCAAAATATTAACTATGCGACACAAAAAGAATTATCTCAAAGAGAAGAAATCTGAGAAAAAAACAATAAACGCCAAAAATTAATAAATCTACAAAACGCCAAAATTATCTTGCACGCAAAAAATAAATAAGCTTCTCAAAAGCGAAAACCGTGAAAGGAGAAGAATATTAAAAAGACAAAAAAAACCCCTCGGTCCCTGATCAAGCCCCACGCCACGTGTTCGGCCAGGATACGTTCTCACCGTTCTCACACTTTTTGCCGTTTTCTCCTGATCCCGTTTCTATATACACACACACACACACACACACACATATAAACAGGATCAGAAGAAGACGCCTAAATGGTGAAAACAGTGAGAACGAATTCTGGCCCAACACGTGGCAGGGGACGCTAAATGATATGCATGGGTACAATTGTCATTTTGCACGTTCCCTCCTTATTTTGCGATATAAATATGTTTCAAATAAAACTCCAAAGATTTCATATTAGCAGTTACCTCATTTCCAAGCTTTCTCAGATCTTTGGCGTCTAACGTGGATTCCGTCCTACAAAGTAATATTTGATGACGTTTTCATATTTTATTCCACCAAATCATGCAACACATATACAACAGATATGACGTTTTGTTCTTTTATTCTTGTTTCATTTTCGTTTTATTTTCAAATTAATATTTCACAATGTGTTATATTTTTTCAATGGCGTTCTTCATGTATCCAATTTTTTCGCGTTTTTATTGGTTGTTTAACTATTAGTAAGAACTGATAATTGGAGTTTTCATTATTAATGTTAATTGTCGTTTGGGATCTAAAATATTTCTTATGTTATGTGATCATTGGCATTTTATACCTGATTAGTTTTGAATATTATTGAGTAATATTTCTAAACATCAGTTATTACTATTTGTTAATTTGTAAACATCAGTTTTGTTAACTAAGACGTTTTCATTATCATGTTATATTTGTTAATTATTGTTAATATAATAATAATAATAATAATAATTTTCTTTACTGTTGGATAAGTTTGGTGTCAACCGATACTAGTATCGAAAATACCGGTACGGTTCGATTCGTTATCTGTACATGAAGGTAAAAACCGGCACCAACCTGGTACAGAAAACGCTAAAAGCCGATTTCGGATTGAGTTTGAAAATCTTTTAGTTCGGGAAATTTGGTACTGCTACCAGGTACCATTTGCCCATCCCTGATCACTGGTACCGTACGAACAACAACGATATCGCACAACTTTTTTTTGTTGATTTTCTTCAACTTTTAATGTTTTTTCTTTTTAGTTTCAGGGGTAGGGATGAAATCGATGCCAACCGATACCGAATCGTTACTGTATTGAAAATACCGGTTACGGTACCGGTATATGAAGGTAAAAATCGGTAGGAAACTGGTACCAGAAACCCCAAAAGTTGGTACTGAATTGGTACTTAGGATCTTAAGATTCGGGAAATTTGGTGTCGGTACCCAATATTGTCTGTTCATCTCTGACCACGGGTTTCATGCGAACAACATCATTACCATAAAACTTTTTTTATTGATTTTATTTGGCAAGTTGGAAAATAATAATCCCGACATTGGCCGATAATAATCCCAAGTCAGTTATTAGCCAATAATAATCCGACCTCTTCCAATTTTTTTTTGTAAAATAGTCCGCCGTTAAAATATCTTAACGGATTTAAGTGTTTTTTTCCGAATTACAAACCGATGTTTTAGAGCTTTTGATCAGAACGAGGATACGAGTCGATTGATGTAAAACTTACCTCAAAATACTGCCCCCAACCCACAAAAATGGTGCTTCAATTTGGGTGTTTAACTTCCAATTAACAAAATTCAAGCCATTTCGAACACAATTTCGAGGTAAGTTTTACATCAATCGACTCGTATCCTCGTTCGGATCAAAAGCCCTAAAACATCGGTTTGTAATTCGGAAAAACACTTAACTCCGTTAAGCTTATTTTAACGACAGACTATTTTACAAAAATATTGGACGAGGTTGGATTATTATTGGCTAATAACTGACTTGGGATTATTATCGGCCAATTTCAGAAAGATGCAATTATTTTTTTCCAATTTGCCATTTTATTTTGATTATTTTTTAGTGTTTTTTTTTATATTTTCTTTTTATTCTTGTTAGCGGTTCCGTGTGCAACGCGTTTATAGTGATTTTAAAACACATGTAAACACACAGTAAATAACAAAAGAAAAGGTGATAAACTTAGTTATATAAAAATAGAGTTAAATGCCATTTTAGTCCCTGTGGTTTAGGTCATTTTGCCAGTTTAGTCTAGAGGTTTCATTTTTTGCCTGTTGGTCCAAAAAGGTTTCACCGTTGCCATTTTAGTCCACTCGGTTAACTTCATTCACTTTTTCTGTTAACAAGAACGGCAGTTCGGTCAATTTATATGTAATTTTGTTAACTAGAAGGGCAATTCGGCTATATAAAATGACCGAATTGCCCTTCTCGTTAAAAGAAAAATGGATGAAGTTAACCCATTGGACTAAAATGGCAACAGTGAAACCTTTTTGGATCCACAAGAGAAAAATGAAACATTTGGACTAAACTGGCAAAATAATCCAAATCACATGGATTAAACTGACAAAATGACCCAAACCACATGGACTAAAATGACATTTAACTCATAAAAATAAGAGTTAAATGCTTGGTTGGTCCCTGTGGTTTACAAAAATTTCATACTTTGTCGTAGTGGTTTACTAATTACACGCGTGGTCCCAAAAGTTGTCAAAAATGAACTCGGTTGGTCCCCTGACCTAACCTCTGTTAAATTTCTCAGTTAACTATGTGAGAAATGACTATAGTACCCTTGAACAATTAAAAGAAATAAAAAAAAATATATAAGGAAGAACTATTCATCTTCTTCAACCTCCTCCACCTCCACAACCTGTTCCGAAACTGACCACCACCTCAGATGCCGCTGCTGCTAATCTGAGTCGCACCACCACCGCCTTGTCTGACATCACCATCCTTGACATAATCACATCGTCATCATTACTAAAAGAAAAGAAACAACTGAGACGGAGAAGAACCTGGTTTCACGACTGTCGTCTTCATCACCATTGTCGACCACCGTCACCGCCGCCAATCTCTGCCGCTCTCTCTCTCTCTTCCCGATTTCTCTCTCTTTCGAGACCAGATTGGTGCGAGGTGGAAGAAGGTGGGGTGGGTGTGGTCGTCGGTTAACCGCCGGCATCGACGCCGGTGTCCGACACGTCTGCCGGAAAGAATACAGAAGGAGAGAGAACGAGAGTGGGCAGGGGTTTGGGTGTGTATGTGTTTTGAGAAGGAGGGAGGTGCTCTCATTTTGTGTGGGTTTGCAGTGGAAATCGAAAGGTGGAGGAGGTGGTGGTGTTAGAGTGTATATATATATTTTTTATTTCTTTTAACTGTTCAAGGGTAATATAGTCATTTCACACATAGTTAACTGAGAAATTTAATAGAGATTAGGTCAGGGGACCAACTGAGTTCATTTATAACAACTTTTAAGACCACGCGTGTAATTAGTAAACCACTAGGAAAGGTATAAAATTTTTGCAAACCACATGGACCAACCAAGCATTTAACTCATAAAAATAAGTAAAAAAATGGAATATTCGTTAAAACACAGATCGTATTCGTTGTTAAATCAAAGAAAGAAAGAAAGGGGCGAGTTAGGGTTTCATCAGCAGCAGCAGCGAACATCCAGAGATCAAATGGGGTACACGAAGGGTCTGTTTTCTGTAATTATGAGAGACGGTGAGCCGCTGGTGAAGAAACTGGCCGCTGTCTCTGTCTTCGGTGTGCTTCCTGGAGCCATGCTCGCCTCACTCATCTATTCTCCTCCAGATTTCATCTACAACAATAAACATTCTTCTTCTTCTTCTTCTTCTCACTAAACAGATCTACACAGGTCACTTACCATTCTTACCTATTTTCACATTCCGATTACCTAATTTCATTTTAATTATTAACCAATAATCAGAAAACAGAGAGTTAGGGTTTCACGGTATTATTCTTGGTAACTGTATCTTCGAATTACGATTTATGATTCGGAGATTGTGTTGATTTGAGTGATGACTTTACTTGTTTGTTGTTATGTGACTGCATGGTATTTTTTTGAGGATTTTTTATGGCTTGAATTGCAAAAGCAGATGGATATTAAGGTTTGTTTGTTTGTTTGTTTTTAACCGAGTATTGTGGATCACATATAGGGCTGTAAACGAACCGAACGAACACGAATAAGGCTGCCGTTCGTGTTTGTTCTTTAAGGAATAAATGCGTTCATGAACAACAAATGGAACAAGACTATGTTTTCATGATTATTGCTACTATATTCTTGTATATAAATCACTAGCATGCTTAGTTTAATGTCTTTTATATGTACATCAGTATATGCTATATAAATTATTGGAGTTAATCAGCTAAATAATCATTGTTCAATTCATGGTCTGATAATCAGCTCATAAGATTCATGTTTGATTACATACTATTGCAATCTGGTTATAGTAATTAGGGTATTATTATAGCAAACTAGTTTTTGAGTCTTGTTACCCATCTATAGAATTTTGATTATATGTGGTATTATGTAAGTTTACAAGGTGTTTAAGATTAACTAGACAAAGAAAAGAGATAAGGAACAGAGCGAATGGGTTGGTTTTGCAGGTTGGGTAATGAGTTAGAACACGTGAAGTAAAAATCATATTATTATAGTTACAACCCAAATTCTATAATGAAGAGATCTAGGAGATTATAAGCACTAGAGAACTTTCGGTGTTTTTTGATCTGTTTGGCACAATCAAGACCCTAAAAGAGGTGTAAATTAGAAATTCTACTCGTTTACCCCACTGGAGATTAAAAAACCAACCTAAATCAACCCAATTTTGAGTAAACGGATGAATTAGCCGCCTATCAAGCATACCAGTCAGAGCGCACGATGCACACGACTAGGCTTTTAGGCCGCACCTCATGTAGAATGCAAAAGGAGGGCCTTTTTGTAGGCTCCGTCACTCTGTGAAGGCATTGATGTTGCTAATATTTGTGAATTTTTGGTGTCAATGTCAATTGAATAATTTTAATTGTTAATTATATTTGGTTTTTATATAATATTATATTTATGAAGTGGTATTAGTTTTTTTAATTTTATGCTTATTATATATCTTTTTTTTTCTTACTATTGTGCAGTTGTCTCGTGCATGTTTTCTGTGTCTTGTGCTTTGTCTGCAGACTTTGCTCTCTGAGCGCCTTGTGACTTTTAAGTCTTTAACTACTATGATATTAATGTCTGAATAAACCTTATATAATTTTTTCTTCATCTTATATGTGACATGTAAAATTTTGTGTACTTTTACGATTCACTTCCCTCAGGTGGCATCTTAGTCTCACACACATATTGCCTATGGCCATGATTAATGACCTGTCTCTTTATTCCCTTTTATAGAATCCATTATCTTTTGAGAATTACAAACCAACACAAAAGTTATCAAAATGTTGATCGACACTGTTTGGCTAATAACTGTTTTCTTTGCAGCCTGCTTGGTAACTGTAGAAACGTGTTGTGTGGAGAAGGATGAATCGCAATAATTCTACTGGCTGGCGTGTTAGCCGTTATAGCCATTTGTTTCTGTTTTAGCATATGTATTGAACAAAGCCAGATTCCTAAGTTTTTTATCATCGTCTGTTGTCCTTTTGTTTCTTAATTTTGTGTGACTACTGTAGAGGGGTTTAAAATGGGTGGTCTGGATGATCATTCAAAATGGATTGACTCATATTACGGTCTGGGTCGGGATGGTTGTTCACTATCACCCTAAACTATGGTCTGAGGTGGTGGAGGTTCATTTTGGATAGCTCCATTATGATGTCTCACATAATATGGCAGTATTGTAGACTGGCAATCTTGACCCATGTGTTTTTAGGTGGCCTGATTTGGACATCATATATAAAGTAAAGATATGGGCTGTTTTGGTTAAGTAGTATTTTTATGGGGTTAGGATGGGTAAACTTATAAGTGGAAAAAAAATACAGATGGGTCTGGATGAGCCAACAGTTCATCTGGCAATCTTACTTCTCTCTCATTGTTTGGTGAATCCTTGAGCATCTCTGGTATATTAGATGTGAGACAAGATTTTCAAATTTGAATTATCATATGAAATTATGATTTGGTTCTTGAGTTTTCATGGCTAAATTACAAAAATTTTGTTGCAAATTCCCCTTATTTCCATCAGAATTCATTACGACAAAACAAGCATCATAATATATTTTTAAATTTCTTGTGATACTTTCTCATCAAATTTTACTTTTTAAGTTATATTTTGGGCTTTGTGGGGGTTCTTTGGATATAACTTGTATGAATTATAGCAAATCCGATACCCACTTGTGTTTACCTCATCAAACTGAATCTAGCGTTTTGTTGAAAGTGCAATTGTGAAAGTAGTGTTGTAAAATCAATCAGCTGAAAAATGTGAGGAAGAGGAGTTGAAACTGAATGAAATGTGTGGTTGTGTAACATTCACATAAGGTAGTAAAGGAGACAAATCTAGTTTGATGGTACGATGACTCAAGGGAATAACAACATTGTTGCTATAGATCTATGTTCAGTTATCGACTGTTTAGGAAACAAGATTATTGAAAACTTGACCACCTTGTGAAACATTTCAGCAAATTAACATCCATTCTTCTTCATTGGAACCCAAAACTTATGTGTGGATTCCTGTAATTTTGATTGTTTGTTTCTTAGCGATTGTGTTATAATAATCTTGTTGTACTTTTATGATTGTTAATTGATGTTTGCACTTTGCAGCAAGTCACAGAATGATTTAAGCCTTTTGGTTTCTTGAATTGGACATATGTTTCTTAGTAGATTTTGTTAAGTCTCTAGCTTTTTGGTTTCTTGAATGCCCAATTCTACATAAGATTTGGAGTTGTCTTTTACGGTTTTTTGCAATAGAGGAGGAGCAATAATCTTGAATTTTAGTTTACTTACATCACAAGTAACCAGCTTGTTAATTTACGGTAAGTTCACAAGATTTTGACATGGTTGCAGTTGCTAGATGCTAACTGTGCCACACACCTATTGTTTTGACATGCTAGGCAAAACCTTAAAACATCTTAGAGCATTCACATCCCTTACCCTAAATTATGCGAGGGAGATTTTATTTTATGAAAAGCGGTTGTAGGTGGTTGTGAGTAGATATTAGAGAAGAGAGAAAATGTTACTGTTTATCTATAAATTTGAGGGGTCATTGTTCACCCTTTATAATTTTTTAATTAATATATTTTAAAGTGGTTGTGAGTGGAAGAGGGAGAAAATGTAATGACAAATGTATTAAAAACTATTATTTAATTGAAAAGAAAAGAAAAGAAAGTATAGTGATTTTAGTGTAATATAGGGTAAAAAATGAGGGGTTGGATGTGAATGCTCTTAGTCGGGATGGGTTGGATGTGAATGCTCTTAGTTTTTTGATCAAAATTACTCTACGTGAACATTTTACAAAATTACTCTACAAAAGATCAAAATTACTCTACAGTATCATTTGTAGAGTAATTTTGATAATTACCCTACAAGCAGATAATTACAAAAATGCCACCGCGTGCTTTTGTCTTTTTCATGCAATTCGTACGTTTAGTACATTAACTTTATTTGTACAGTAACTTTCCCCTTATAACGAGATGGGCATAAGTTTGATACGCATATATTTTGCATGGTAGCGAAGACCCTACATTCGTGGTTTGCGGAAAATGTTTGCTAGTTCATTGCGTAGATGTTTTAAAAAGTCCTTTTGACAGCATTCTTGCTTAATGTATTTTTTTTCCCAAAACATATTTAAAGACGAACATGAACATGTGCAAAGTAACATACCCATATTATTATTGAACGAGTAAAGTACACTTTCAGTCTCTGAGGTTTACATCCGCTCACAGGTTCAGTCTTTATTTTGAAAAAATCAACACTTCAGTCCCTAATGTATTCAATTGCTCACAATTAAGGGTCAGGCACTAACTGACCGTTTATATTTTTGTGAAAGACTAAAATACTCCCCAAACTTTACTTACAAATTCAGTCCCTGTAGGTTGATTTCATAATTTCCCTCCATTTTCAACCACGTAAAAAGTAAGAAAATAGCCCAAAAAAAAAAAAAAAAAACAACATAATCATAATAAACATGTAGGAAGCCAACATGGCAGTCAAATTTCAAATTCTACAGACGTCTCATGTGAATTTGGCTTCACCTTCGTTGACTACAAAGTCACGTTAAACCAACAATACCAAAAGAACCAACACAAACGTGATAAAACTATAAGAATTTAACAGCTGAATGAAACCACGTTAAGCGCTTATAGTAGGTCTCAGCATAATATTAAAGACCCAAATGACACCATACTAATTTGAAACGTCACAATATTAATATAACGTTAATTAGCAAGATGTTCTGCAATTGTGCAACCAAAGCTTATTCTCGCCCACCAAATAATCAACAACTCAAAATATTCAACAAGCATGGTCTCAGCATAGGCTCATAGACCAAAACGAAGAGTGTAAACAGCCTCGTACAACTAAACAATCATCCACACACATTAAATATCGATCAATACACAAACATTCCACAACAATCGTGCAAGCATAATAAAATATATCCAAAATTAAAGTGTAAATAATCGGTGATAACTTAACTGTCATCCTCACCGGTCGAACACCATTAAATACATAAGCATTCAACAACAACCGTCTCAGCATCACATCATAGACCGAGAATCAAAAAGTAACAATCTTTGATAACTAAAAAAGTCATCGTCATAGACCAGATCACACTGAATACACCAAAATCAAACAATATTCAAAGTCATGCAATCAATCGAAAAGTATGTAAATGCATGACCAAAAAAATAAAACAATAACATCACTTGATTGTTCGTCAAAAGTAATTGACAACCCAATAGAAGTAATCAAAGCCCAAAAAATAACCATAAGATACACATTGTTTACAAAAAACAAGCCGAAAGTATTCGGTAGAAACAAAACGCCTAAACAAAAAGTATCAGGTACCATAAAAGCAAACGACAAGAGTAACAAAGAACAATAATCGAAGACAAAATTCCTACGGTTAATAGCAAGAAAGCCAACGTACAACAAGAAAGCCAAAAAATACCTGAAATATCCTCAGACTCACTGGCTAATAGCATGAGAAGGCATAAGTAAGAAGACGGAGAGAGAGTAGGCCACAACTGTTTGGTAAGGGGCTCACCCTTTTAAAGCCTCAGCCAACCTAAAAAGTACAAACAATAAAACCAAAGGAGCAACCCACTCAAAGCAAGTAAAACCAACAAAGCAAAAGGTACAACTAACAATGTATAGAAATCTTGTAAATTAACATTATATAAATATAATACATTTTATTTAACTAGTTTTATCATGATTTCATATATTATAATAATGATTATGTATATCCAGTATAATAATTTAAACAAAAAGATTGTTTATGTCACACCCCAACCGATGGCGAAAACATCGGAGTGAGACGAAAACATGATTGCTCGAGACATCATAACTTGCTAATCGTGACAATAATTAAGTAATTCGAATTTCATTCAAACGAAAATGGAAAGTACATTGTCTTAGAAAGGAAAGTACAACGCATTGCAAATAACATAACGATACAAAGAAAAACATCAATTAAAGTTTAGGTGAGTTTCTAGTCCACCCTAAATACCGTTCTTCAATTGTCATCGACTAGTTTCCCGCAACATGTATTAAAATAAAATCAACAAAAGTTAGCGAGTATACAAGTTTGAATACATAGCATAATCGTATCTAAAGTTGTCTCATATCCAACATGGTAATTTACATACATTGTTTATTAACATACTAGCATGTGGTAACTATAAGTCAAACCAAAGTATACCGCAACCGTGCATATCCTTGTTGCTGAAACGACAAGGTCGTAAATAGTTTACTTAACAATACCACAAGAATACGGGCGGTGCGTTAATCCTATAGCGCTATAATTATTAAGGTCGGCTTGCAAAGTAAATGAGCATATAGAACACAAGAATATACATAGCATGTAACAACAAGAATGTAACAAGTATCATGTTTTAACAGATAAAGTGTGTATATAAACAAGTTTAATCGTGAGTATGTGATTTGTAGTATAGTGTCCATGTTGCACCCAAAGTGTATAAAACGGTAAATGGGATCGAGTATACTCACGGTTTGCGTAGAAAGTCCATGAACGTGAGTTCGACAAGTCTTGAGTTTAGAACACCAAAGTTACCCTAAGATGGGAAACGAAGGTTTGTGAGTTGCGGATTCGATTGTTTTATTGGGTTTATATTTTAAGGAATAATTTATAAGTTATAGTAACATGTAAAGAAAAAGGTACCATGAGAATGGTCATGCAAGGAGGTAGGATGATTTACATCCATTAAACCTCATTATATGATTCACCAAAACACAAAATCATCAACTTTGTTGATGATTTCAGTTGGTCATGAATGTGAAGATAAGAACATAAAACTATTCGATCTAAAAACAACCAAGTGAGCTAGCTAGATGCGTGCATCCCAAACATGGATAGTGTTTGGGGACGTGATGTAGCCTTGTCCCTTTGTTTGGGAATTTTTTTGAGATTTAGTGGTATGAAGATAAGCTAACAAATCATCAAGTGAGTTAGTGGAACATAGTTGGAAAGCCAAGGCTTCCATAGTTCACACTTTTACCAAAACACAAGTCCCACCATATTGAAGATGATAAACTTGGATGGTCTCAACACTTGTAGGTTACTTGGAACCTTGTTAAGAAAAAAAGTTTAGGAGGTTCTTGGACCTCTAAACTTGTGGGAATCAACCATACTCAAGCCCCATAACTATAGGTTTGGTTAGGAACATGGTTAGCACAAGATTCTTACAAAAAGAATGAGTTTATGAAAAGTTTGTAAAAGGTAACTCAAAAACAAAAAGTTTGGACCTCAAAATGGTGTTTTTCCACCTTAGTTTACCATAGTAAACTTGTGGAAACATTCCTAGAGGTATTCCAAGCTTTCAAGAAGAAGAAAAGTGAAGAAAACATGAAGGAAAGTGAGATGAGAGCTCACTTTTGAACTTAAGAGAATTCTGCCCAAACTTGCTATTCCAACCGATTAGAGAATGTTTGAGGGTTTGGAAAAGTGAAATGGAGGTGTAGGAGGTTTGGTTATATAATAGTGAAGTAGGGTTTGTGTTTTAATGAAGAATGAAGGTGATTGGTGAAGAAAGGAGGTGGGAAAGGTGAAATCTGGATTGGGTAAATAAACTTTCTGCAGATCGAGCCCCTTTGTGTTACTCGGGCTTCATGCCCCTTGCCTGTTGTGTTGTTTTGGGGGTCAAAGTTTTTTTTTTTTTTTGCCATTTTGGCCCTTGAACTTACATATGTTCGTTATTTCATGTTAAAAGTTGCGTTTTGACTTGTTTTCGATTATGGAACGTGTTTGTAGATGTGATAAGTATCGTGCACGTGTAAACGATAATTCAAGCGTATAATAAGTCTTGGTTTGCATGTAAATGTGTATCAAAGACTGATTGCGTATAACACAAGTATAACATGTATATGTATAATAGTGAGTTTCCATTATGATCGAAGTCCCGGGTTACAAGTTTGGAACTGATATACGAATACGATACGAATATAAGTTTCTAAAAATAGAAACGTGAATACAACTTTTTAAATAAGGAAAATATCGAAATGCGAAGCGTTACAATTTAGGCTCGAGCTCGTTTATGTGACAAATGTCAAAAATTCAGGTATCCGTACAATTAATTAACAATGATTAGTGCTTAATAACTGTGCTGAATTACAATTAACTGCTTTCTGACTACTGCCATATACATACATATGCATCACATATTGGTTGATGTCATATCATTATTGCATGATAACTTATTGACTCAAATGATGCACGAAACATAGTTAGCACAGTTATCTGATAAATCAGGAAAGTGCTGACAGAACTCAGCACATAGACAGACAGTGTATTGAGACACATAATGAGCCAGAAACTAAGTCTTACACTAGTATAGTGTGTAGAAAAGTGAGGATCACAAAACTGCCTTTATAAGTGATAGTTTAAGTGCCGGAAAGTGCCCAAAACTCACTCAAAGTGCTGAATTTAGCAAAATTCAGCATTTTAACAATCTAATTTTATGCAAAAACATGGTTAAATTGTGACAACTGTGTTCTGTAACCGATGTACGATGTAAAACAATGATGATTATTAATAAAACAATGTGCTTTGGTGTTATTATATGTGTTTTGGTGTTTCTATGTGTGTATTTGTGTTTGGTGATTTTTCAATTCGATTCGATTCCGATTGCAAGCTTTAAATCGCGTTCTGGAAGGTTATACGCAAACTGGTGCGTAAACGCAGTCAGTATAACGTGAAAAACACTCCGGAATAGTTACATAGGCTTAACATACCTTAAATAACCTCCACATAACTTAGAAATAAGTTTTGAATGGTTTGGTGTGTCGAAATCAACTTTGTTCGATCGCAGGGACTATTTATGTCAAACTGCGAAACTATGCCGATTTGAACTGTAACGAACATTCCGGAACATGAACATAAGTTAAACATACCCTAAATATCCTTTACATAGCTTAGAAATAGGCTTTGAGGGGTTCGGTGTGCTAAAATAAACTTTATGCTCATTCAGGGACTAAAAGCGTCAAAAAGTGCACAAGTTTGAATTTTCGCGCATATCTTACGTTCTGAATATATCCGGACCTCCAAAAAATTTATGTAAGCACTAAAATATTTTATTTTAGTGTTTGGCATAAGAAAAATTCCATTCGTCGCTTAATTTGGATCGTTTTTGCTTTCGTTACGACTTCCGTCGTAATTAAGCGAATAACGCAACCGTACGACCAAACGAACCGACATCCGAGATGTTTTAGAGCATATTTTAAGTTCCCTATACTTTAACTTTATTTTAGAGCCTTGAAATGGGGTTAACGGGGCTTAAAAGTGCCAAAAATCAAGTTTTACAAGTGTAGTGACCATTTTTTGAAATTTCTGGCAGATTCAATGAACCTAGTCCATTTTGAAGTATTGGTGGTTTTAACCCATGGTTTTGCAAAACCATGGGCTGGTATTCAATGAACATAATCCATATTTGGGGCTCCCATGGTTTTAGAAAACCATGGGCACACATGTAAGGTCCAGATCAAATCTCAGTTTTCGAGGAACGATCTTAACGGTTCTAGAAATCCTATATATACCCCATCCATTTCACTTCAAAACCCACAATTTGAAATCTGATTTATGCTCTCTAAGTGGAAGTATATGCTTCCTACCTGAGAGAAAATCGGAATCAAATCTTGCGGGGACCTTCTGTAAGTGTTCTTTCGTTCTTTTCTTTCGTTTTAGCGTTAAAGTTAAACTGCGTTTGACTTTCTGCATTGACCAGTTTATGGTCAATGTGAAGTTCGTTTGAACTTCATAACGTGAGCATAATCACGATGGTTATAGTCCCTAGTGACTATACCTACTGATTACCACGTTATCTAGGCTCAGTGACGAGTCGTAGTTTCGGCCAAAATGCGCATTTACGCGTATTTTGTAACCAAACTACTCTAGGACATCAAAACCGTTTGTTTTGATATCAAAACCTGTTTTCTAACTTAACTAAACATGTTTTAGCATGTTTAGCTAGTCACTTTTTAGATTAGTGCTTATGTAGAGTCGTAAGTCAAGCGGACTAAACACCCGCTTAGACTTTCGAACACGACCCGTTTGGTCGATCATTAGGATCCGACCAAACACATTAGGTGACCATAGTGTATAGGGAATAACCTTCCAAGGTTATACCTTATGGTCGCTTCGTTTAAGTAGTTTTATGATAGGTAGTTTATATGCCTTAGGTAAATTACCAAAAATGCCCTTTTACGCCAAAATTTATTTTAAGCATATGTAACATAACCTTTGGTATCTAAATTGATTAGACAACAATATTAAACATGTTGAGGCATATTTTACTTATCATAGGACTAGTTAGGCGTTCCGAACACGTTTCACGCGAACGATGCGTTAAAGTAGCATAAACTACCTTAATGGGTCGCGATGGGTCGAAAGCACTTAGGTTAGGTTTCATTTAGGATGTAGGCCTTGTTAAACCATATCACATGAGTTCCAACACTCATTTGGGTTACAAGACCTCATTCTGTCCGATCTTCCGATTTAGGCGTCTATTGTTTGACTAGTGATCAAATTACTAGGTGCTGCTTGATTTCTCTGGTTTACTCGAGTTTGTTGAAGTACTATTGATTGAGGATACCTTGCACTACATGCGAGTACATAGTTCCCCTATTTTACTGTTTTCAATTGTTTTGGGGTGATTCATATGTACAAAATGTTTTCAAGGTTTAAACGATGATTTCAAAAACGAATAGAACGATTTATACTGAAGGGGTAAGGTCCCAAAAACCTCATAAAAAGGATTTGAGACCATACCACAAACTAACTTTTCAACCTTTTTAAACCCTGCGCGGCCGCGCATTGGTCTTACAAAAGGAAGAAAGCAATCAGTAATTTATAGTCGCGCGCCCAAAGGAAAACATAAATCCTTGCGCCTTCTCCCATTTAAAGGATCAAAATCCTTTGTTCAAATACCTCCGCTTAAATATCCAGACTTGGATATTATTTTACCAAGACTTGGGATTTATTCGTCTGCGTCCACACAGCAATGTGTCACACCAGATTACAGCAGTAATCTTCTAGAAAGAAATACAATCGTGCACCACCCAGACGGTTATAACCATCTGGACACGTGTCATCACCACAACCAACCCTGGAATCACAACGAAGGCATGCAATTGGAGAGTAATCTCCACTTAATCACTTTCCACGTGGCAATCCCCCAGCCATAGATCAAACCACGATCCGTGTGCATTCACATCGGATCGAGGCAACTTAACGAAGGATCAAAGAACTTAACGGAAGGAAATATAACCGCTACGGCGTTAGCATATTCCGTCATCTTTTCAATAACAGGTTTTCCCTCCCAAACTCCCGGTTATAAATATGAGAACTGTTCAGGTATAAACTCAGATCACACTCACTTCTCAAATACTTATCTTCTCCATTACCAATACTTATTCTCACGCCGGAGTCGGGTCAAGGAGAGAACCCTCTTCTCCCCTTGACGAGGCTAACGGTGTTCTTTTTTGCAGTATCACCGGAGAAGAAGTCCAGTTGCAACTGAATCAACCGAGAGAGAGCTAACCCTTTTATGCGGATTCAAACCCCCTAGATATTTCGGTTCCGACCATTTATCTAGTGTTTCTTCATTGGCGCCCACCGTGGGTTAACTGACCCCGATGATCATCTAAGAGTATTCACCAGCGCAGGGTTGGTTGGCGGTTGGACTCTTCCGCTATGGTGTCATTTGTTTGTGCAAACACTAACCGGCCCAGCGCGAATCTGGTTTGATAACCTACCAACAGGACAGATCGAGTCGTGGAAAGATCTGCGTAGAAAGTTTTTAACACACTTCAGCCAGCAAAGGCGGTCAAAACGTGATACATCCGACGTCATGAACATCTGGCGCCGCGATGACGAGAATCTGGAAGATTTTATCACCAGATACAATAAAGAAGTGTTAGAGATTGGAGGTGTTAACGAACAGCTAATCCGTGCTCAGTTCAAGTACGCGGTTAGATGTGATAACATGGTCAAGGTATTATCGGGAACAGAGGGCCTTCCCACGAGTTGGGAAAAGATGATGGCGGCGGCCACGGTTTTTGCGCAGACCGAGAAAAACCTTACTACAAACAGGCCACCACCACCACACAACAGGCCCGCAGACTTAAGCGCAACTGGTGAAAGAAGGTACAAAAAGTCATGGCGCGAGGCATCAGGAAGTCGTTCCTCTGAAGATGCCCGCACAACAATCAACAAGCTCTCTGCACAAAGAGAGAACAAGCACGAAAATAGGGAGAGGCAGTGGACTCCCCTAACAAAGACCCCGGCGGATGTTCTAAGTACTGAGGACCACCAATTCAAACCTCCGATTCCGATGAAGAGTAAACGTGGTCAAGACCCGACGCAATACTGCGAATATCATAAGGATAACGGGCATACCACGAACAACTGCATATCTCTGCGCACAGAAATAGAGAAGGCCCTCAAAAATGGAGAACTTACGCATTTACTCCAGAATATGCGCAAGGAGATTAAGCAGATTACCCGGGGAGAAGAAAGCTCAAGCAAACGGGCTAAAACTTAAAGGACTCTATAAGTTTTCCGCAGAAAAGACACGACTTATCAAATGCGGCGGAACTATCAGGGAGTAAGTTAAGTTCCATTTAATTATCTGAAAAACTTTGTAATGCCTCTGAGCACTATCCATGAATAAAATTACAAAGTTTCTATTATTTTTGTGTTTACAAAGTGCATGCAATTTCTTTTTAGTAAGTGCAAAAACATTATGGTAGTATAACACAAAGCTCCATGCGCGGTCAGTGATCACGTCACAAACGACCATAAACTTACACATGAGCTTCATACCAACTTTATTCGCCTTACTCAAAGCAAAAGTAATTGTACTCATGCAAAATATTGTAAAGTCATTTAACAAAACAAATAGAAACATACTATTTTTAGCGTACAAATACGCCCTAAAAGATTTTTAGACACAGCAGTGTTTAAAATCCTTGCGCATTGCGCACCGACAAAACAAGGATCTACATCCTACACAAAAAAAAAAAAAAAACAAAAAAACAAATTGTTCAAAACAATTTCATCCTACTCTAAATCTTCACCCTCATCCGGAAAGATTTCTTTGAGTTGCGCCACGTGATCATCCGATTGCAGCGCCACATTTATCAACTCCATAACTGGAAGTTGCAAATAATTAAACTCCGTCTTCATGGAAGCAAGCGCGGCGGCAGTATTTACGCCAAAGGTAGCAGACTTGCTATCATCCCAGTCAACCTTCAGCGCGCTATTCACATGTTGGGAACATTCCGCGTAACCTTGCGCGTACCCATCTCGCCGTGCAGCAACCATCAAATTAGCAACAGTTTTATCCAGTTCTTCAGAGTTTAACACAGATTCAGCAACCTATGAAATCAAGCAAAGATAAGCATCAAAAAAGCACATATATGATTTCACAACAAGAAGGAAGAAAGAAACTTACACAAGCAATCCCGCGGTCCTTCAACCAGGCCATATCATTTTTTAAGGGTTCAAGCTCGCTTTCCGCTGAAACCCGCGCCATTTCTGAACTTTCCAGCTTCTCTTCAACCTCTGTCAAACGGCGGGAGGTTTCAGTATTCTCGGAATGCGCAAGCTCCAGATCTTTCTTTAATTGTTCCTGGTCAGAAACCAAAGCAGTAAGTTACTCTAATTCCTTATCTCTAACGGCAAGAGTAGCTAAAGCTTGTACCTCCCGTTGCTCGCTACGTTCCCTATGAGAACGCGCCTCCGCCAACATAGCTTCCATATCAGCTTTCTCTTTCTTTAATTTTTCCACCTCTGCATCTTGATTCTTCAGATTTTCAACCTCAGCCTTAAGGTTATTAATGATATTGCGGAGGTTTGCCTTCTCAGCATTATCCTTCTCGCAAATTCTCCTCCAATTTTTGCGTTCCTCAGATAAAAGCGCAGCTTCAGCTTTTCTTTTCCAACCAGCAACAGACCATTCCTCAGTCTTGCGCTCAGCTTCAAACTTAGCTTGTTCAGCCTCTAATTTAGCCTTCAACTGAGCCACATGTTTTTCATCTTTAGCAAACTTCCTTTGTGATGCTACAAAAGATGTCCGCTCTTTATGCATGCTATACCACTCACGCACTATACGGTGAGTAGTAGAAACATGAGAAGCAGTTTCTGCAAGATAAGACTGATAGGTCTGTTCATAAGGCTGATTTTCCTGAAATTTAATCTCGCCAGGCGGAAGTATCCCCTGTAACCAATCTTGGCATGTACGCCAATCCGAGAAGGTATCACCCTTTTTCACATTCCAAACAGGGACATGAGGATCAGAAGCATCTTTCTCCATATAAGTCCGGTAATAATATTCTCCCAGAGTCTCTTCTGGACAAATTGGAGATTGCTTGTCAACACCAACAGATGAACCTGCCTCCTCAGTTGTGACCTTCTCAGTATGCTCAGGTATAGTTTCAGAAGGTCTAGGGGGAGAAGACTGAATTTTTTCAGCAGTTTCTTTTTCCGGTGTCGGTGGGTTATCAGCATCATTTACCACACCCGGTTCAACAATTTGTTCAGTCTCTGTATTAACAACAACAGGCTCCTCAGCCTCAACAGCTTTCTCGACACCTTCCCCAGCCATTTCTGAAGACTCTAACGGGTCTGCAACGGCAGCGTGCGGCGGGGTAGGGGGAAGTTCCTTATCAACCACAGATGATACTTCTACAGGAACAGGGGAAACAGGAACTTCTGGACAAATAAAAGTCTGTAAGAATCCTATCCGTTTAAAGAAAACAAAGAAAAACAGTACTTACCAGGAACAGATTCTGAAACAAAAGCATCAAGGTTTCCTTTTCTGGTAATTTTCTTCCTCTGCACTTTCTTGGGAGGTTGACCCTCCGCATCAGCATCACCTTGCTTTCTTTTACCAACCTTCCTATGAATCAAATGTTCGGGACTGGAATCCAGATCGATAGGCTCATTCAGGTTAGAAGGAGGAATATCAGCAGAATCCTTTGGTTCAGGCTTTGGTTCCCGCATAGTCACTACAGGAATAAGACCCTCCAAAGAGTCAGAAACCACCACATAATCACACCTGGAGACAGAAGTACGGCGCGTACCTTTCTTCTCTTCAACATTTTTCGCTTTCAAAGGTTGAGTCTTAACAGTTTCACTTCTCTTCGGCGCGGAAGTGGATGTAGTTGTGCGTTTTTTCCTCTCAGGGCCCACGCCCAAATTCAACAATTCACCTACGAAAGCGCAAGACAAAAAAAAATTACTCAAAGCAAAAAACAAAGGGAAAACAGATATAAACTCACCAGCACCAGCTGCCGGTTGAACAGATAGGTCCGCATCCCGCGGAAGAACAAAATTTCTCACGATACGATGATACCAGAGCTCCTCTTCAGGCTTCTTCTTGATAGTTCCCATTCTTCCGCCTTCCCTCTTGAAGGCAACAACATATAGAGAAACAACTACATTTGAAGAGAGAGCAGGTAAAAAAAAAATAATAATAATAATAAAAAAAATTTTGGAAAGAGGAAAAGCCCCAAACTTACTATGACCATCCTCGGTGTATACGGGCTTATCATCACGTTCCATCTTCCAGTTCAAACTCATGCCGGCTCCGACAAGGGCTTTTTCCGGCAATGCAATATTGGGCACATCTTTCAGATCTTGGTACCAGTTCTCATCAACAGGAGTCTGAAGCGTTTCAATCGGAACGTCGTCCTTTCCCCTTAAAATCATCTTCACCAGAATCACTCCAGCCTTGATAAAGAAGAATTTCTGTTTCCAATCATGAAAAGACTTTGGGGGCTGATGTAAAATCTTCTTTGCAGAAGCCCTCTGAACGAATGAATAAAACCCTTGGGTACAATGCATCTGATAAAAAACCCTAAATCGGGGAACGGTTGGCTCCACATGCATCGTCCGACATACGAATTCGAAATGTCAAACCCTAACCATACCAAATTAATGACCTTGGAGATATCACAAACTGTTTTTGAATTTTTAATTTTAAAACTTCAAGTTTCAAATTAATGAACTTGTTTTATTTTCAGAAACACAATCAGCTTACTTAGATTTTGAAACTCAACACTCAGACATCAGTTGTCGAAAATAAAGCAGAAATCAAAATCTTTTTGTATTTTCTGAAAACGTAAAGCAGTAAAGAAATATGTACAAACATATTTACAGACAATATTTTTGTTTGAGTATGCGTTAGAGGATCATATCAGTTTTTGACAATTCACAAGTACCGTTGAGCTTTTTAACACTTTAAGTATTAAACAATTCACTTAGATTGTCGATATACTTGTCCACTTAAATTTTCATACAAATTTCAACTTATTCAGGATACGAATTAGGTGTATTAAGAACTTAAACTCATTCATGTGTCCCACCTCTTGAATATACTCCCGTATCCAGAATCCCAATAATCAGTCTTACAGGTGAGTATACTACAATGATATCTGTATATAAATTAGGTATGCGAGGGCCGAGAGATCTCAGGTCGATACTTCCGTATACGCAGAGAGATATCAGCTTCGACTTTTCGGTGTGTCCCCTTTAGAGGATCTTTTTACTTACAACAGCAACATTTATCAATTTTATTGTTTCAGCATGCTGAGGGTTTAATGCTGTGTTTCAAGCATTGCAGCAAGTATTAGCCAAGGACTAGGTCAGAACCACCGTTCAGCAGAAGTCCCGGAATAATACCCCAGACATCATTGAGTATAAAGACCTAGTATATCAGATTAAGAGACCTTTCAAACGAGATTTCAGGGGTTACCTATATATCCAAGTAGTGTTCCCCACGAAATAAGCAAGTTTGAATTTAGGTTTATATCCCGAAAAAGTTTACTAAATGTATAAAAATCTACCGACACATCCACGGTGAGATCGTTTAACACATTTAAACTTTCCATTTCTTTAGCGTACTGTAACTGTGTACTGGTGTACTATCATTTCTTCTTTTTATGCAAAAACTCAATTTTTTGAATTTTATCATGTTTTTGACTTTTTCAAATTTTCAAATGTTTTTGTATTTTCTAATGACAATATATCTCCCCCTAAAATGCAAAACCATTTAAAGAAAAATTTGACAACCAACACTGATAACTTTGTCTCTCCATCCATTTTCTGCATCTCATGCTCTGTTTTGCAGAAAATATAACGTACCCCCATGATTTACAACCCATTGATCTTAACAGTTTGAAAACCGTTTTTCAATCTGAAGAAAGTAATCATGTTTGTTCAGCCGTGAGGGTTTCGGCATATTCAATCAACATACATTCAAACAAAATTAAAAACAACATATTTTTGGTTTTTCAAATTTTAACAAACTAAAAACATATTTTTGGTTTTTAATTTTTCAATTTTTAGGATTTTGAAAATATTGTTTATTTATATACATAAAACAATCAAACTAAACTCCCTGTTCAACCAAACCAGGGTTCAGCAACCTCTTCCTGTGCCAGGTTGCTCCAACTACCATTCTTACAATCTTCAGCTTCGTTGAGCACCTGCACATTCAAACTTTATCAATCATTTGAACAATTTAGCCCAGGTCTGTTTGACCTTAGGCATTTCAACACAATAATTTTCATTCAATTTTGGAAACTCTTTGTCATTTAAAACTTGTTCAACTTTGACTTCAACTTTCTCATCTTTTTCCAACGTCACTTGTTTCTTAGCACTCCACATTTGACCTTCCGGAGTACCTCTTTTGTAAAAATTTGTCTCTTTTTGAACCTTTTGTTTTTTAATAACATTTTTAGGTTTCCAAAACTCTTGAGGTTTTGTCATATCAACAGATATTCTCCAACTCTGCGTTGTTCTTAATCTGGGTGTGTGAGAATTCCAGGTCTGTCTTGAATCGAACCTGTTCGGGTTTGATTTCCAATTTTGATTTGAAGCAAACTTGCTTGTATTGTACCTCCAAGTTTGTTTCGAATTAAATCTGGTTGACCTTGATTTCACATCCTCAGATTTCTGTTTTTCAACATCAACAGGCTTTGGATTTGGACACTTTCGTGCAACATGTCCAATTTGATCACATTTAAAACACACTTTCTTTGAAACATCCTTGGCCTGTTGTTGTTTCTTTTTCATAGCATCAAACTCATCATTAGACTGTCGACCAAATTTGAGTTTTTCCTCTTCTTTCAAGCTTTTCCCTTGAACAAAATTCATCTTTTGTTGCAAATCCTGTTTTTCACTTTGATTCCAATTCCGTTTCTTTTTATAACCCAAACCAGCCTTCATGTTTTTCTTCTTAAAACCAGGTTTGTTATAAAAAGATTTATGACCTTTACCAGCAAACTTTGGAATCTCAGACTTCTCAATCTCAACCATTTTGAAAACTTTATCGACCTTCTCTGAAATCACATTCTGAATCGGGAATACAACATCTAAGAATAATTTGTCCGATCCAATCATGGTATAACCCAATCCTTTTGAATCATCATTCAAATTTTTCTCGGATTTTGTGTTTTTCAGATAACCATCATAAAGATTTCCTTCATCTTCATCCTGTGATTCAGACTTACCTTTTGTAGACTCATCTTTCAAAACACTTTCAACAACCTTACTTACCACCTCTGAATCATTAGCATCATCAGATTTGGAGTAAGTCACATCAATACTTTCAGGTAACTGGTCAGCTATGTTCAAACCCTTTGCCACCTTTTCCTCATCATAAAAAGTATAATTGTTTCTCAATGGTGGTGGTACCTGATGAAATTCTGAACCAATACCCTTTTTGCAATTTTCAGTATCTTTGTCATCTGGTGTGATGTTGAAAATGCGTTCGAGAATGTACGAAGAGTTATGATAACTTTGAAGTTTGGTTACAACCTTTTCTTTTTCAGCCAAAACTTGTTTAAGATTAGCAATTTCATCAACACATTTGTTTAATTCAATTTGCTTTTCTTTAAATTTTCTTTCATACATTTCTTTAGTGACTAAAGTTTCTGACAATCTTTGATCAAAACTTTTGACTTGGCTCTTCAAAGTATCATAAGCTTCTTGTACTCTCTGACTCGACCACTTTAAAGAATCATACTATTTTTGTAAATCTTGAAATTTCGATTCTTTTTCAACACAATCGACACATTTTGTAGAACACAGTTGTCTATAAACATCATTATCCTTTTCAAGACCTTGACATTTCTGTGTCAAATTTTCAACTTTTAGTTTCAAAATTTCTTCTTTCTCAATCATTTCTTTACATTTCATTTTGAAAACATTTTCAAGTTTGCTTGTTTCAATATCTTTTGTTTTAATTATATCATCTTTTTCAGTACAGGCTTTGCACATTTCTATGCAATTCCTGCACTTGTTTTCTTTTTCATCAACCAATTCAACATTCGATAAATCAGAAGATTTTCTAACCTCAGTTTCTTTCAGCACCGGTTCTTCTGACTCAACTTTCTGATCTTCCTTCTTTTCTTCTTTCTGAGCTTCTTCATTCTTCTGCGTTTCTTCAGCTCTCTGTTCCTCTCCAGCAAGCTTTGCAACAGTCTTCACTTCTTCAATCATCTTCTTCAATTCTTCTTCCTTTCTTTTCTTCAGTTCTACCACCTTCGGTAAACTTGCTTCAAAAACTTCTTTTAACTTGTTCATCAAATTTGGCAAATAGCTTTTATCAGAAAGCCTTCTTGTGTTGAAAGTGCCCTCACTTGGAAACACATTGGTTACAGCATCAAAATCCACTTTTGATGGATCAACTACTGGATTACCCTGTGGATCCATGTAACACTCTAGTTCTTCATTCCATCTCTTGGCTCTTTGTGCTTCCTTAAATGGTTCATACAATTTGCCAATCTCCCATCTCGCACTGTCTCTTCTCCACCATCTATCATGATCATCATTTGCAACAAATGCATAACCAACTGCATCTTCTTCAGGGAAAACTTGACTCCAATCGTAACCTTCATCATCATATATAACTGCAAGAGCCCTTGATCTTTCTTCTGGTTGCTTTAATCTTGGTGGCTCAGACTTGTTCTGATGGTAAATCGCTTTCTTGTAATAATCTTCGTTGAACGGGTTTTCAGAATCATCAGCAGCATACGCATTTCTGCACTCGCGCTTAAAATGACCTCTTTGTTTGCATTTGAAGCATGTCACCTTGGATTTATCAAATCCCAATTTGGTAGATGGTCCACCAATTGACTTTCTCCCCGTGATCTCCATGAACCGCTGTGCCCGACGAACCGCACTGGCCATGCACCATCTTATATCCATTAGTTCCATCTCCTCGGGGTCTAATTGATCATAATCTTCTTTCGTCAAATTGGTATTGCCAATCTTCCCTGCAACGAGACTTTCATACGATTCAAGTACAGATGCCAAGAAAACCATCTGTTGTTTTGCCGATTCTTCGCTGAAATTCTGCCCATTCTTCAGATCCACTGCGATATTACACTGAAATAAATTCTTTGAAGCAGATTGGTTAGAAGTTGTTGAAGAAGATCCACTGTGAAAACCACTGTGAAGACTTTCATTGTTCACTGAACTTGAACTTTCTGCAGAAAATGCTGTTCTTGGAGACCCAGCCTGCTGTACATTTCCTCTGTAGTAAAGTTCTACATTCTGCTGGTAAGCTGGATTGTTGACTTTAGATCTCTTTATCTCCAACTCATGACTTTCAAGTCTTTCAATCAGCAAATCCACTTTCAAATCTTCAGGCTTGATAGTGTTCTTCAACATTAAAGCGAAGTATTGCCACTCTTGATCATTTGGCAATGAATCAAACAATTTATCCACCAGCTCCTCTTCAGAAGGTAAGATTTTGTGTCTGATCAGCTCCATTTTCAGATGTCCGAATCTCTCAATCATTTTACAAATATATTCATTTTTCATACAACTGAATAAATCAAACTCTTTACGCAACAATTTCTTTTTGTTTTTGACAATTTCATTACTTCCTACACATTTTCTCTCTAACGCTTCCCACAAACTCTTTGAAGTCTTTTCTTGTTCGAGTAATGAAATAATATCCTCTCTTACTGACTGTTTGATCAATGTTATCATTCTATGTTCAGCCACAACATTTTTTATATCTTTTTCTGTAAAATCTTTTGGATCTATTAACTCTCCTCCCTCTTTTACTGGTGCAACGTATTCATGTGTCAGTTTTAACCAGCTTTCAGTAGCGAAAGCTTTTACCCAACCCTCAAATCTGTTTTTCCACCAGTGATAATCTTCAACTTTCATTAGCTTTGGTGGCTTCTGTTGGCTTCCGTACATGTTCTCGAACTTCAAATTCTCCGAAATCTCCTTCGAATATTCTTTCATCTCAGATCTTCTATCGGATGATTCGGAATTGAACGCATTGTAGAAAGTATTGTAGAACTCTTCACCGTTGCTTGACATCTTCAATTACCTAGCAACCAAACAAAACAAACGACAATCAGTTTAACAACTTCTCAATTAACTGAAACAAACTAGTACTCGAACTGATGATTTTCTGTGCGGACTGAAAGTTGACCAACTGTGCGGACTTCTAGGACCCGAATCGAATTCAAGTAACTTGACCCTTTGAAACCTTTGAACTCCAAACCGTATGAACTGGATAATTTCACGCAACTGACCACACAAAACGACCTAACTGTAATATATAAAAAAAAATCACGTGACCACAAGTCTATTCAATTAAATCTTTCCAACACAATCACATGATATATTGATTAAACCAAACGAATCTCTTAGAATGTGTCAGACAACAATTATCTTTCACGTGCAAACAATTATTATAACATACTCATGCAACCTTGATTTACTCAATTGAACTTTGCCGACAAACAGATTACTTCACAACTTTCAATATACTCATTGTCAGTTCACATGCAATCAAACAATTAAAGCTATCCGACAATTTCAATGTTATCTAAAATCTCATTGGACCGTTCCTATTTTGTTTCACATGCCAACATTTATCAACT
This sequence comes from Helianthus tuberosus, assembly GCA_030545235.1. Taxonomy (NCBI): domain Eukaryota; kingdom Viridiplantae; phylum Streptophyta; class Magnoliopsida; order Asterales; family Asteraceae; genus Helianthus; species Helianthus tuberosus. The sequence goes on along the minus strand of CM060442.1, from coordinate 124,423,693 downwards.
CAAAAGTTTTTGTATACAACACACATGCAAACCGATTTTAATTCAAACCAAATGATAACAATTTATCAGATTAATACACGTATCATATGCAATCACATGCAATCTGACATCTTTGACACTTCATAGACTCTTATACACACATCGATGTAAGCACTCAAACAGTTCACACTATTCAATGTTCAATCACATGAAATACTTTGACATTTAAACCAAAATCACATGCTCACATATTTCAACCAACTTGTTTTACGTATCACACAATTCAATTTACTTTTCAAACGGTTCACGTAATTTGATGTACACAAAATTCTAAGTGTCACAATAATCGAGACCTTAAGTGTCACAAAAGCGGAATCACTGAAGTGTCACAAGGGCGGAATCAACTGTTCAAATAAGCGGAATCAAACTTGTCCGAAAAAGCGAAATTAAGTTGTCCGTAAAAGCGAAATCAGACGATTATCTCTCAATATCCACAAAAGCGGAATCACGTTTTTACCAAATTTCAAGCCAAATTTCAATCTGATATTTTCAAGGAATGATCTACTCTTAATTCCGATCACAGTGATATGAAATATGTTCAATTTCGACCACAAATTTGATATAAATCTGATATTAAAGTTCCGCAAACAAACTGAACTGATTTTGTAAAAATTGATTAAGTATTCCTTTGTTTTATGATCTAAAACTTTCTAGGGTTTATCAATACTGACTTTTACACGTTATGTATGAATTTCAGCTCATTTTGTCCGTAGGAACTTGTTTAATTCGAAAAAATAAAAGTGAAATTGAGTAGAAATGAGAGAATAATGTCGAATCAGCTGAAGTAGTATGAACTCCTCGTCCCGAAGCTCTGATACCACTTGTTGGACCGTGTCGTGACCCTAAACGATCAGTCAAGGCAGTTCATCATCACGTATAAAGGCGGAATCAGAATACGTAACGTAACAACAGCTGTTCCTTTCAATATCTTCTTTATTTATGCTTTCTGAAATGAATTTGACAGAGTTTGGTTACCTAGCATATGAACAGGTCTCGCTCCAAGTTCCATGAATGAGATCACATGTAGGGTATTTATAGTTTGGTTGATTTCGCTCCAATGACATGACATATGAGCGAAATCACCATGTGATCATATAAGCGAAATCACCTTGAACCATAAGAGCGAAATCACCTAAACTACCCTATAAGCGAAATTACAATATCATTTCCTTAAATACTTTTGTCATCTTGTGTGATGATGTCATGATGATGTTGCTTTGGTGATGTCATTTTGACATCATTCTTGAACATTCTTCGCAACGAACTGAGACACGATCTAAGACGAAGTTGACAGATGAATGCACTAACACCATGACTTTTTGTACCTTCTTTCACCAGTTGCGCTTAAGTCTGCGGGCCTGTTGTGTGGTGGTGGTGGCCTGTTTGTAATAAGGTTTTTCTCGGTCTGCGCATAAACCTTGGCCGCCGCCATTATCTTTTCCCAACTCGTGGGAAGGCCCTCTGTTCCTGATAATACCTTGACCATGTCATCACATCTAACCGCGTACTTGAACTGAGCACGGATTAGCTGTTCGTTAACACCTCCAATCTCTAACACTTCTTTATTGTATCTGGTGATAAAATCTTCCAGATTCTCGTCATCGCGGCGCCAGATGTTCATGACGTCGGATGTATCACGTTTTGACCGCCTTTGCTGGCTGAAGTGTGTTAAAAACTTTCTACGCAGATCTTTCCACGACTCGATCTGTCCTGTTGGTAGGTTATCAAACCAGATTCGCGCTGGGCCGGTTAGTGTTTGCACAAACAAATGACACCATAGCGGAAGAGTCCAACCGCCAACCAACCCTGCGCTGGTGAATACTCTTAGATGATCATCGGGGTCAGTTAAACTATTAACAATTTCGATAATGTGAACGAACTTGTTGGTTGTAGTTACATAACGAACGACATTCATTAGCATTGATCAAGCCGACCAGTATTAGGTTATGGTACCATAGGATATGACAAATCCCGTTATTGCACTATACCCATGGTTATGTGTGGGTGTTGTGGGTAACGACTGAATCTGATGATTGTTAACTTACCCTTTGGAGGTTTGTTAATGCAAGAACGAGTTGAACGATGAACGAGTCACAAAGGTTTGAATGTTATTAACGAGACGACCATAGATAAGTTTTCACAATTAAAACGAGGACGATTTAAACGATTTAAACGAGTAAACGATTTGGGAACGATTTGGAAACGATGTTAAACGATTTGGGTAAACGATTGGTTTATGGCTAGTGTTTAGATAACGGGACGGGTGTAATGTGGTGAAAACATGGTAGATACGCCGCTGGTACTTCTTATATATAAGTGTTTTCAACATATTACATACCGTGGCGTTATTTAGTTCACTTGGGTAAACGATACTGAAACGATGTCACTCAGCGATGTTTTCGAAATAATGTACGAGTTTTATTAACGAGTTTATACGAGATGTTTTACAAGATGGTTTTCTAAAAACAAAAGGCTTTTGGGTTAAGAATCATGGCTACGAAATTTTATAAATTTTAATCATCTCGATTTGAGTTGGTTAATCATGTTGCAATATTATACACATTTTAAAAACAAGGTTTTCGAGGTATTGCAATATAAGAATACAAGCCATGATTCCGATACTCTTATAAAACCTATGTACTCGCCAGCATTTCTTTGCTGACTTTGTTTTTACATATGTTTCAGGTGTTGTTGCTTGATTGACGTTCTAGGATGCATGCGTCACATAGGATCTGGACGAGGCCTTAGTGACATAAAACAATGATAGTCGATATAAAACTTGTCGTTATGTGTTAAAACAATGTTAATGTTTAATATTATCAATAAAATGAAACACTTTTTGTATCCATGGTTATGAAACGATAATTCTGTTACAACACTCCCCGACGTTTCCGCCACGCTTTGTTGTTTTACGTGGTCGGGGTGTGACATAAATGGTCCTGAATGCTTTCCTAAGTGTCGGGAATCAAAAGTGTCACAAAAAGGTACATAAAGCACACTAAACTGCAAAGTTTAGCACTTTAACAAACCAGTAACCAACCGAACAACCGGACACTACCCGAAACATCAAATTTACACTAGAAACATTGTTTTTACATTACCAAGCCAGTTATGGTCCCCGAACATCATAACACCCTATAAAATATCAAGTAACTAAGTAACTAACTATATACTTGAATTTTTACCCTAAACTAACTATATGATTAAACCTACTCTACATACCCCCCCCCCCCCCCACATAGTAATCGGCCATACCTTGCCCATACCTCAAGATTTTATTTCAATTTAGTAATGGATATTGTTCCCCCTTTAATGACATAAAAACCAAGGGTTAGATAGTTGAAATGGATTATAAAAGAATATGCAAGACCATGAGATCATTTCTACACACACTTAAACACACACAACTCTCTCCTCTCCTCTTATTGCTCTCGGCCGAACCAAGCACCACCATTTTTCAATCAAGTTACAACCATTCCAAGTATATACAAAGGTGTTAGAGACCATACAAAGAAGCTAGGAGCTTTCGGAAGTTCAAGAACCTCTCTTATTTACTTTTATCCATCTTATTTCTTCACTTGATCATCCCTAGCCTTGTGCTAGTGGTAAGAGTCTTGATCTTGCTAGTTTACTTCTATTTTAAGTGGTTAAAAGAAGAATCATACTTATAATCTTGAAGAACACTAAAGATCATAAGAAGTAAACTGAACATAAGCATGTTTAATGATGAAACTAAGTTGTTTATGTGATGATTTGCTTGTTGAATGTTGTTTGTTCATGTATATGATATAGATCATCATGTGGTCTTGCTAGGTCATGATTAAAAACATAATCTAGCAAGATGAGAAAGTAGAAATATTGTAGGATGATGGATCATCCACACAAAGATCATGAACTTGAAAGAACATAATGTTTTCTTGAAAAATAGTGATCAAAGTAAGTTGTTAGTCACATAGATCTAAAGATTTATGGATGAGTTTTCAAAGAAACCAAGTTAAAAATATAAATTTTACTAAATCTTGGTTCTTACATAAACAAACATTATTTTTGGTGGTTAAAACACTTGTGTAACAAAAAGATTTCATAAAGAAGTATTTTTAGAAATGATGATCACAAGTTGTAAACATCCATATTCTTTAAAAATGAAGTTTTTAAAGAACTAATCACATTTTAGAAGGTAACAAGGCTTACTAAGAACACTAGTAAGTTCCTACAAATTTTTACAAATATTCAAGTTCATGAAGTAGTAGAATATGTATGATGTTTGGCAAAATTGGTAAGTAAAGGTTGTTTATTGTTGATTGTGGATTGATTGTGATGATTTTTACAAAAGAAAATGATATACTTGAAAGCATGGAAACCTCCATTTTTAGGGGAAACTATGGCGAAATTTTCTAAAAATCCAAACACTTAGAAAAATATTTATAAACATGCACTTACAAGTGTATTTTCAAACCATAAATTGTTACAAGAACTTTGCCATAGATTTTGTTACAAAAATATAAATATTGGATGTTGGTTTTTATAAATAAAAGTGACTAAATATGTATTTAGGAAATATATATTTAGAAGACACCATGTGTGTGATTATTTGTATATTTTGTGTACTAGTTATATTATTTTAGGACAAGAAATAATATAACACATCAAAATACCAAGGATTACTATCCAAAAATATTACCAAAATTTCAAGGAATAAATATACAAGTTATACACAAAATATTGGTGAAACCGAACTATGGAATAAGACTTACAAAAATATTCCGGAAAATTATTCACAAAGTATATTTTGGTAAATAATATTTTGGACACCAAGGAAATGAAAATATGATTTTTACAATTACTACAAGAATATATTATATTTTTTACAAGGAAAAATATGTTATTTTTGGCATGTATGAATATATATTTTTCTTGAAATTTTAGAAAATATATTATTTTTAAGAAATATATATTTTCTTACACAAACCCAAAATACAATATTTTTGAGGTGAAAGATATATTTTCTCAAGTAAATATGAAGTATATCATTTTTGGAGAAAAATGAGTTTATATATATATATATATATTGTCCAAGTTAGACATGAAAATATATTATTTTTGAAACTTATGAGAAAATACAAATATTTTTGCCAAAAGAAAAATTATAAATAGTTTTTTTAAATAATATTCATTACAATATATATACTTTGGAAATATATATTGATGGACTTTTAGTAAAGATAATATTCCGGAAAGATTAATACGAAATTAAGTATAAGAATACTTAATGAATACAATAAAAATACGTATTCTCATACGTATAAATGCACACCGGAATACGACCCTAATACATGGTAAAATATACAAGTATAAGAATACGAATACAAATACCCCCATCCTTGGGAAGGATATACGAGTATAAATACTTGAGAAGTATTAAGTTAAAATAATTGATTTAACAATTATTCCAAAATATAATAGATATAATTTAAGTTAAAATATTACTTATTTTAACAAATAATTATATAACTTGGAATAATATCGAAGATACAAAGAACGTAACTCAAAGACACTAACAAATACTAAATCAAGGCACGGCCCGTTCGTCTAATAGACGTTAGTACGTTGTAGGTAGTCGTGTTTACCGAAGGAGCTTGAGTTACGTTGGTTGAAGACGCAAGACTGTGAGTTCATGTCCCCCTTTTCTTTAAATTGTTTTGTTTCATAACTTCGGGGGTGAAGTACATGTTACAAAATGATTACAAACAATTTCAATTGGTATGGTTAGCTTTCGAAAGTACAGTAGATCCTGTGAATGAATAGGCGCACTCTTAAGACCAATAATCCTCGTGTTAGGACCGAGGGGTATGAGTGATAGATCTATTTGGGTGTAGCGAGCCCACACCCGTGTGGACCAGGGTGGCCCATGAGGTGACTATGATTTACAGCCGGAGGCCCGGTACAAATTTGCTAGGTTTGAGCCTTCCTACGCCATGCACGCATATTAATGGCCTTGCAAACCATTAATCGGTCTGTTTCCTTGTTTTTGCTTTCATACCGGGATTTACAAAACTTACATACATACAATGATATCAAAGGTTTATTCATACACACAAACAAACACATGAACTCGCTCAACTTTTGTTGATGTTTTCAAAATACATGTATTTCAGGAAATTAATAGTGGATCTGGTGGGCGTTGGATGTTTCAAGCTGCGTTAAGAATAAATGATGTCATCCGTTGTTTTAGGATTTGGTCAGCATGTCTTATTCCTGGACGAGACACGTCACCCAAATCCCGGTTTTTATTTAGTATCTTTTGTCGAGTTTTTGTGAACTCTTAAACAAGTTGCATGGGTTGTACTCGAGTTTGAAATTTTATGTCTTAAAACAATGTTGTTGCTTTGTTTCTAAACTTAATTTAATGGATGACCATCTATGATGTTTATCATATAGTTGTTGTTATGATTGAATGCAATGGTATTAAGAAAGTCACACAATAATCACGCTTCCGCAAAAGTCAGGGTGTGACAGTTTAAGCATGAATCGATTTGAGTTTTTAGCGAGTAAAACTCAAGTAGCACACACATATTTTTTATAAGGCAAAATATGTAACATATTTTTTTATTTCTCCATATAAACCACACACAAAAGCTTGAAATTTTATTCTCTACTTCCCAACAAACAACTTAAATCGACCACTGAAAAGGTTTGTAAACTCTTTCCTTCATGTCCGGACTCGGTCACAATTTGGTTCAAGGTTCAAAAGATTGAGTCATTGACCATTTGACTAAAAGTAAATGAATATGGTTAATTGAGAAGTATAAATAGGAAATAAAATGAAAGCTCTATGGTAACACCCCATCCGTAACCCGGGTGATTATTTACAATTAATACACTTACTGTGGAAGCAAACTAAACTTTCATTAAAACATATAATAGTCTGAGTACAACATATTATTTATTTACAATAGCCAACATCTAGGTCTTCAACTCTCAGTTGTCTTCTCTCTATTTCTAAGAGTGTCTCACTGATTACATGTGACGTCTATACTCAAACGACATGAGCTATATACTGGTGAGCTCATGTTTTACAGTTTACAAAAACACAATTGACATGCATGCAACATAGGATGTGATATTTTGGGGCAATGGCAACCCTGTGCCATTCACGGCCTTTTCCCAACCACTAGCAATTGGCTTGTCAAACCCCCTGGCCATCGCATAGGTATGGTAGTGTTGTGATGCATGCGAGGAACCATATCCTCTTTTCATCCAGTTCCAACATGTCACACCCCGACCACGTAAAACAACAAACCGCGGCGAAAACGTCGGGGAGTGTAGCAACAGAATTATTGTTTCACAACCATGGAAATTGAAGTTTTGTTTTATTTATTAACAAAGAGGGGATACATTGTCTTTAAACAAAAGAAACAAGAGTACATAACATTATTTAAACTAATCTTGCTTCTTTTATGTCACTAAGGCCCGTCCATCCTAGTGTATCCTGATCAAACCTATGCATCAGCTCCTAAAAACACATGTGAAAATAGGTACGTCAGCATAAAAATGCCTGTGAGATACATAGGTTTTGTTAAAATAGGATTCATGACTTAAGTTTAAAGAAATGTTTGATAAAAATTAGTCATGAATCTTGTTAAGTGTTTTCTTTTATAAATTATACAAAAATTTGATAAGGAATCAGATTATATAAAAGAAAGGTGTATGGTTAATTAAATAACCAATTAAAATGGGTTGTATAAAATAAACTGTTTGTAAAACAGTGTCTTTGTGAAGATATGTTATTTGTGTAAAATGTAATATGTCTAAACTGAAATGGTTTAAATAACGCCACGATATGTAATATTATAAAAGCACTTATATATAGGAAGTACCAGCGGCGTATCCACCATGCTTTTATCATATTACACACGCCTCGTTATTTAAATCACTTACCCAAACAAACCACCAAAATGTACTGTTTAAACCAATGTCAAAAATGTTTATGTGTAAACAATGTCTATTGTCAAATGTAAATCATGTAATGTATAACCAAATGTTAAGGTATTTATGTGTAAACAATGTCTATTTTCCAATGTAAATCATGTAATGTGTAATCAAATGTCATGTATGGCAAGTGAAATATATCAACTAAACCATAGGTAAAATGCACAACAACAAGGTATTGAAATAAAGCATAGTTTAAATAAAAGTTATGTTTTGTAAAATAACTGCATGCTATACTGATACAAACATCTATGCGGTATTGTTAAAATGCATACATTCAAGCCTTGCGACTGTGGCTACAAACCCTTAAACAAATTAAAGGTTTATCTAAATTATGTATATTGGATTCAGTCATTCCTTCCATCCAAACAAACCTAGGATTTCAAGAACGGGAGTTGTCAATTCCTATGGTACCATTACTTACTACCAAGCGGCGTAGCTAATGTTAATGAATGTATTTTTGTCCCATTTAAACAAACCAAATGTCATACCAAAATGTAAGCATGTTATGTGAAAACAATGTACTAAGTATGCAATAAATGAACATACATAGCATGTGATGTGAAAACAATGTACTAAGTATGCAATAAATGAACATACATAGCATGTGATGTAAAACATTGTACTAAGTATGCAATAAATGAACATACATAGCATGTGATGCAAAACAATGTACTAAGTATGCACTAAATGAACATACATAGCAAAAACATGGATAAAATCATGTACTATACGTGTACTAATGAACATAGCAACTATGAGATATGAAATCATGAAAAAGCACGAAAGTAACAAGTAGGCACATGTGTTTCACCTAAAAATGTTTGAAAAACAGTAAAAGAGGGGACTATGTACTCACTTAAGATTGCTCAGTAGTCTTTGGATAACAACCAAGCAATGCTAGAAAGATCACGGAATCAAACGGCACCTAATATAGGTAACTACGTTAATAAACCAGACCTAAATCGGAAGATCGGATAGGATGAGGTTTCGTAAACCAAATGAGTATTGAAACTCATATGATATGGTTTAACAAAGCCTACATACTAAAACGAAACCTAACCTAAGTGCTTACGACCCATTACGACCCGTTTAGGTAGCTTACGCTACTTTAACGCGTCGTTCGCGTAAAACGCGTTCGGACCGGCTAACTAGTCCTATGACAAGTATTATATGCCTTAACAAGTCTAATAATGTTGCCTAATCAGTTTAGATGTCAAAAATTAAGTTACATATGCTTAAAATGAATTTATGCGCAAAAAGGGCATTTTGGTCATTTTCCTAAGGCATATAAACTACCTATCATACAACTAACTAAACGTAGTGACCATAAGGTATAACCTCGGAAGGTTACTCCCTATACAACTATGGTCACAAAATATGTTTGGTCGGATCCTAATGATCGACCAAACGGGTCGGGTTCGAAAGTCTAAGCGGTTGTTTAGACCGCTTATCTTACGACCCTATATAAGCACTAAACCTAAAGTGACGAGCTAAACATGTTAAAACATGTTTAATGAATTTAGAAAACAAGTTTGATATCAAAACAAAGGGTTTTGATACCCAAGAATAGTTTGGTTGCAAAATACGCATAAACGCGCATTTTGACCGAAACTATAACTCGTCACTATGCCTAAATAACATGGTAATCAGTAGGTATAGTCACAAGGGACTATAACCATCGTGATTACGCTCACGTTGCGAAGTTCAAACGAACTTCGTGTTGACCATAAACTGGTCAAAGCAGAAAGTCAAACACAGTTTGACTTTCGTGCTTAAAACCCGTAAAAGAACGAAAGAATACTTACAAGAGGTCCTAGAAATGGAGGTTTGATCTGAAAATTCTCAGGTATGAAGTGTATACACTTCAACTTAGAGAATATGAGCAGATCAAGTGTGAGCTTAGAATGAAAATTTTGGGGTTTATATAGTTTTCGGGCCACCATTAGGATCGTTCATCGAAAACTGAGCTTCGATCTGAACCTTACATGTGTGCCCATGGTTTTAGAATACCCTGGGTGCCCCAAAATAGCCCATAGAATGTTTAAAAACCGTTTGCAACACTTGGAAACAGCTGGAACAAGCTGTAAACAACAATCTGCTGAACTGGGGGGCTCTCGTGCCCCGCGTAGGCCAAGCCTACATCCTACGCGGCCCGCCTAAGCTGGTCAGATCAGCAACAAGTTTCAGAAAGTGCAGTTTCAGTCCCTGCATGCTTTTAAGGCCATTTTCGATGCGTTTAAGGCCCGTTAAGCCATTTTCAAGGCTCTACAATGATGCCTAAGAATAGGGGACATGAAACATGCTAAAAAATATGTCGGATGTCGGTTCGTTTGGCCGTACGATCACGTTATTCGGTTAACTACGACGAAACACGAACGAACGCGAAAATCGATCCAAATCACACGACGAATGGAATTTTATCATGCCAATCACTAAAATAAAATATTTTAACGATTACATAAATTTTTGGATGTCCGGATGTATTCAGAACGTAAGTTATGCGCGAAAATGCAAACTTATGCACTTTTTGACGCTTTTAGTCCCTGGATGACCAAAAAGTTTATTTTTGCACACCGAACCCCTCAAAGCCTATTTCTAAGCTATATAAAGGATATTTAGGGTATGTTTAACTTATGATCAAGTTCTGGAATGTCCGTTACAGTACGAATCGGCATACTTTCGCAGTTTGTCGAAATTAGTCCCTTTAAGCGAATAAACTTGATTTTGCCATACCAAAGCCTCCAAAACTTATTTCTAAGTTATGTAAAGGTTATTTAAGGTATGTTAAGCATAAATTGATGTTCCGGAGTGTTTTTCGTGTTAAGCTGATTACGTTTACGCATCGGTTTGCGTATAACTCTCCAGAGAGCGATATAGAGTTTGTAATTGAACAAAATCAACACATGCAAAATGTCAAACATAAACAAACAAATATTGGGATTAAATAACATTGTTTTATTGATAATTGAACTGATTAAGGTTTTTACAATGATTACAAGCACAGATGTCACACAACACATCCCATTAAGTATATAAGGATCCAAATATATCTCAACCGATAATTGCTGATGTGTGTTGGTGTGAATTATTTTTATGTATATTTTAAGCCCTTTTTAACACTTTAGTCAAGTTTTAAATTTATAAAACACGATATTTTACTAACACTAAACACACATATGGGCAAGTGCACCCCATCGTGAGCGTAGTATAGCGTTGGTAAGATACCGAGGTCGTCCAAGGACACAAGAGTTTTTAGTACTGGTTTATCCTCAACGTCTAATCAAATCAAAATTTTAGAAAAAAATTTAAACATGAAAATAAAAACTAAAAATGCTGAAAATAAAAATAAAAGAAAAACAGATAGACAAGATGAATCACTTGGATCCGACTCGCCTTTAGTGTAACCTTTGATGATTTCCGCACTTTTGCACTTTTTAAGAGATTATCTTAGTTATAGTAGTAAGCCCCTCTTTTGAAGGTGACGTTACCCTCAATCCAGTAGTTTGAGTCAGCAAGGATACAATCCTAAAGGGTCGGAATATTGAAAGATAATTAATTAAGTTATTAATGCGTAATGTGGTAGGCCCCTCTTTTGAAGGTGACGTTATCCTCGGCTAAGTGGTTTGAGTCAGCAGGGATACAATCCCAAGTAGCCGGGTTAATGTATTAATAGTAGTTTACATATGAGGGGATCAAGCCATTCGCACCCCCGCCATCCAATACCAGTGGGTATTGAAGGAGGTCCTAGTAAGCTTGACCTAGGTCCTTGCAGGATCTATACACTGAACAAGGCAAGAACCTTACCAAAACATTCCCTTAACCCCTGACCAGGTAGCCAACATATCTCTATATAGACCGTAGAGATATGAATGGTGAAAATCTTTTATTTTATATAGACAGTAAAATAATGCCAAGACACCACGGACAAATGATAAGGAAGTTTCACCTTCAACATAAGAAACTAGTTATTAAAGTCATTAATACAAAACCAAATAAAAAGTGCGAAAAGATTAAAAATCAAAAGTATTACACTAAATGCTTGTCTTCACCAAGTGATGTAAGAGACTTAGGAAAACATGGCCTTTGATTGTCAAGAACTCTTACTATCAATCTTGGATCCCGAGACTATTACACACACTCTAAGATGGATGATGGCAGTGGATGTGGGTTGTAGTGGTGGTGGAGTGTGGGTGAAGTGGGAGAGAGGTGGTTTGCCAAGGGATGCCTTTGAAGTGAACCAAGCACCTCTATTTATAGCCTGCACAGAAGCCCGGACACGGCCCCGTGTCCATCCACTTTCTCTTTCTTCATTAATTGCAGTTTGTCTGCATTAGCTCCACACGCCCCCGTGTCTGCTGGGCACGGCCCCGTGTGCAGAAACGTATCTGTACTATCAAGATTTGCTTGGATTCTGTAAATCTTAGCATTGACCACGACCGTGTTGAGCTGGGCACGCCCCCGTGTCGGGAATAGAAGCTTCTATAGCTTTGTCCTTTCTGCAGATATCTGGCCACGGCCCCGTGTCCGTTGGGCACGGGGCCGTGGTCAGCCTTCTGTTCTCTTGTTTTTGTTTGGGAAGATGCTGTCGAGGGGTCGGGTATGCCACGTTTATTCCTTTTCTTGTATTTATGTTAGATTTTGCTGCATATTTGTCCCTTTTGTTCATTTACGCTCATTTAGTCCTGAAAATACAAAAAGAAGACAAAAGCACACTTTTTCCATCATTAGTACTAAAAAAGGGTTAGTTTTATGCCTCATTTGATGTAATTTATATGTTGCATTTTACACACATCAATTGCACATTACAACATTTTTATATTATTACCAGTTCAGACATAACAAGCATACAATTACAATTTTATATAAACATGATAACTCACCTGTTTAATAGTTGTTAAACAGCTGCTAGTACGATCGGGGGTACTATCTCAGAGTCCTGACACAATCACACAATCCTAGGTTAGGTAATGGTACACCTAACTAATCATTATCATGGTTGGATATTGGTTAACGCTCCATTATTTAAGCATGGTTGATCAGTGCATGCCTAACTAAGGCTAGGCTACCCAACACCCGTCCCTGACAATAACCCTAATACCTAAAAATAATACTAACACTACTACTACTAATAATAATAATACTAATGTTAACTACTAAAAATAAATAATCAATAACTAAACATAAACTTAAACAAGAGCATATCTTAAAACTATCTACGATAGTTTGATGTAGAGTCTTCCCACCCACTCCAAAAATGACTACTAACACCCAAAAAGGGTACTGTGTACTCTGGATTCTCTTTATACTAGAGCGTTCCAAAAAAAAAAAATATTCCTAAACTTAACTATGTTGTATATACTTGTAAGAAGAAGCAAGCAAGCTTACTTTATGTAGAACTCAAATCAAATTGGATGAAATAATTTATATTATTATAGGATCAAATACAAAGGATAAAATAAATAAAAAATGTAAGAAGGATTCTAGTCCATTGATCTTAGATTTGAAGGGTTGAGATTGGTTGTAGGGAAAAGAAGATAATAGAAGGGCATAAAATGAATCATATATTTATGGATTTTCTCTCTCCACATGCAAGGCACATGCCAATTCCCCCACCGATTTAAAACGTCCATAACTTTTTCATACGACATTTTTTTTTCAAAAAAAATTTCACCATAATAACGAGCGTTTTTGTATCTTTAATATGAGTACCATATTATCATATAAAAATAAAATAAAATTTTTCATTTTTACTGGTTTTTTTGGCATTGTGTTAAAGGTTCAGGTCATTGTGTCTTTTAACTGGGTTTTGGTCAGTAGAGTTTCTATACATTGTGTTATTATCAAAACCTATAACACACTGTTAATTTGAGTTCTATCCATTGCTTTTTTATAAAACCTATAACACAATATATGACACAATGAAGATTTTGTTATATCTGGGTTTTCTATAAATTGTGTTATTAGTTCAGGTCATTGTGTTTAATATGTTATTCATTGTGTTTTAATATATTGTCCATTGTGTTTTAATAATTTGTTCAATTTTTTTATTATCTTGTTCATTGTGTTTTAGTTTGTTATGTATTGTGTTTTTAGTTTGTTTTTCATTGTGTCTTCATCTGCTCTCCATTGTGTCTTTTATCTGCTGTCATTAATTGTATCTTTTATCTGTTGTCATCAATTGTGTTTTTATTTAGTCTGATTCTTATTGTGTTATATGTTATCGCCATTGTGTTATACGTTATGGTCATTGTGTTTTAGTATGTTGTCCATTGTGTCTTTATCTGTTGTCATTGATTATGTTTTTATTCTAATTTACATTGTGTTTTACATCATGTCCATTGTGTAATATGTTATTCATTGTGTTTTAATATGTTGTCCATTGTGGTTTAATAATTTGTTCAATTTTTTTATTATCTTGTTCATTGTGTTTTAGTTTGTTATGTATTGTGTTTTTAGTTTGTTTTTCATTGTGTCTTCATCTGCTCTCCATTGTGTCTTTTATTTGCTGTCATTAATTGTGTCTTTTATCTGTTGTCATCAATTGTGTTTTTATTTAGTCTGATTCTTATTGTGTTATATGTTATCGTCATTGTGTTATACGTTATGTTCATTGTGTTTTAGTATGTTGTCCATTGTGTCTTTATCTGTTGTCATTGATTGTGCTTTTAATCTAATTTACATTGTGTTTTACATCACGTCCATTGTGTAATATGCAACTGGGTTTTTGAAATTTTTTTGAAAAATATAACAATATGGTACTCATATTAAAGATAAAAAAACGCTCGATTTTATGGTATAATTTTTTTTTAAAACAAATGATGTATAAAAAAGTTACGGACGTTTAAAAGTTAGGGGGGAAATAGCATGTGACTTGCATGTGCATATTCTCTTTCCTCTTGTAGACAAAATTACCCTTTCCATTTAATTACTCATAGGACACTTGTCACTCTCTGGTGCCTTCTTACCCTTCTTATTTTTAAATCTTTTGTATTATAACTCAACCCTTATTATTATATAATTATTATAATTAACTCAGTTGTTTCACTTGTTTTTCTCATATAACTTTTAACATATAATGTTTTACAAAATAATAGGACTAGTTACATATTTCACACGTTTATAACATGTACATTAAGGTTCAAGGTATTACATCTACTATGAAATTAAGTCATCACGATAACTATCAATATTGTATATTTTTAGTATACTAAATTTAAGCTTTTATAATAATAATAATAATAGTGGTAACAACAACAACAACAACAAGAGTTAACTTCCGTTTTGCTCTCTGTGGTTTGGTCATTTTAATGGTTTTGCCCAAGTCGTTTAAAAAGTGCCATTTTCCTCCCTGATGTTTCGATTTTGTAGCCAGTTCCCTCCGAAGCACTAACTCCATCTAAAATGTTTGTTGAATAGAAGGGTATTTTGGTAACTTGACACACAAAAATAAGGATATTTTGGTAATTTACTTGTAAAGATATTTTATTATATATAATATACATATAACACATACACACACTCTCTCATCTCTCTCTCCCTCTCCAGCCACCAATAGATGACATCACCAACAACAACCACCACCCCCACCAACTCCACACCGCCAGCAACCACCACCACCACTGCCGCACCACCCACACCGACCACCACTACTGCATTTTTTAATCGTCTCTCTCTAAACCCCACCACTAAGATCAAATATCTGAACCATCTCTCTTTCTCTATCTAAACCCCCACCAGCCAACTATCCCACCATTCACTTTACCGTCGTTCACCTAGCCACCACCAGCCCTATCGCCATAAGCCATTTCCACCGCCGGCGACCACATCACTACATTCCCAGACAAACATTCATTTAAAACCCCAATTCAGTTCTTTCAAATCTAAGCAATGTCTAACATAATCTGCAGAACTTCGAATCATTTGCAAGATTAAAACATAACCAATCAAACAATTTCAATTTCAAGTTTAATCGCAACAGGAGCCTTCCAAACCCCACCATCGCTGCCATCTGCATCTTCACAAAATTAGATCTGAACTCGGAGATAGTATAGATGGTGATGGTTGTCGGATATGAAAAGACACATAGATGGTAGTGGTTTTCGTGATGACTTCTCTAGTACAGATCTCGCCTTTGTCGGAGGTTTAGAGGGCCGGTTGTGGTGGTGGTAGGTTTAGAGAGAGAGGGGAAAAAGAGTGTGAAAGAGAGAGTAGGGGTGGTAGTAGCTGGTGGCGACAGTGGCAGATGTTGGTGGCTGGTGGTGCTAGCAGGTGAAGGTGGTGGTTGTTGGTAAAGGAAAAGATTAGGAGTAAATACATAGGTCTTGTAATATTGGAAAAAGAAAGGGGTAGGTTAGTATTACTTAAATAATTTACATATATATGGTTCTTTAATTAAATAAATTGCTTTATTAGTTTTTATTTGTTAAAAGACAAAAATACCCTTCTAATTAACAGTCATTTTGGATAGCGTTAGAGTCGTGGAGCACACTAGCGAAAAACCGAAACATCAGGGAGGTAAATGTCCGTGTTTAAATGATTGGGGCAAAACCGTTAAAATGACCAAACCACATGGAGCAAAACGAAAGTTTACTCTAACAACAGTAACAACAACAGCAACATCAGCAGCAACAGCAACAACAACAACAATAAATAAATGTAATTATACGGTTGGTCTGTGTGGTTTGTTATTTAAGACAATGGGTATAAAGGTAATTTTATATGGGTTTAACAAAACAAGTTAACCTTATTAGTGTCGTGAACTAAAAATGCAAGAAAGTTAAAACTTGGAGACTGCCAATGCAAAAGAAAAAGGCACAAACATAGAAACTGTAATGCGTCCGAAACCGAAGGGACCAATCGTGTAATTACTCTTTTTTAAAAACGTTTTGACGTTAAAAATTGGGAGCGATTTATTGGGGAAAAAAAAATTGTGAACTAAGAAACTAATATTTTTACGTGTAAAAAAAAAAAAAAAACTCTTTAAAAACTATTGTACATGGAAAAAAAAAAACGTTTTTACATAATGTTTACGAATCTTTTGTATATAAACACATTTCCGAATAAAACAAATTAATTTTCTAAAAGATTTTATTTTACTTTTTTTAAGTTCGAAGCCTTTCTATATAAACATATCTAGAAGTCTTTCACATAAAAAAAATTGTAAATGATCTTTTTTGCTTTATTTTAAGTTGTATTTGAATTTTTGTTAATCATGTGTTATTAAAATAAAACAGCTTCTATGTAGGTTATTATGCAAAAAAAAAAAAAAAGATAAAAATTAACTTTTTATATAGAATTTTTTTTTGAGTAAACTGCTAAAATGGTCCCTGAGGTTTGGTCACTTTAGTCTAAAACTCAAACCTTTTGAATTTGGGTCCCTGTGGTTTCAATTTTGTTGCCATTTTCATCCAAAATCAAAATCTGGTCAGATTTTTTAGTTAACATCCAGCTTTTCTGTCTTTTTCCTCCCTTTTAATGAAGGGCAAAATTGTTAGATTTTTTTTAATTTGTTATAATAAAACGTTAAAAGATCATTTTGCCATTCATTAAAAGGGATGAAGAAGAAAGAAAAGTTGGGTGTTAACTGAAAAATCTAACCAGATTTTGATTTTGAACGAAAATGGCAACAAAATTGGAATCGCAGGGACCCAGATTCAAAAAGTTTGAATTTTGAAGTAAAGTGACAAAAGTAGCCAAACCTCAGGGACCGTTTTGGCAGTTTACTCAAATCAAAATATGGTCAGATTTTTCGGTTAACATCCATTTTTTTGTCTTTTTCCTCTCTTTTAATGAAGAGCAAATGGTCTTTTAACATTTTATATATAACAAATTAAAAAATGCTGATTATTTTGCCCATGATTAAAAGAGAAGAAAATGATAAAAAAACTGAATGTTAACTGAAAAATCTGACCAGATTTTGCTTTTAGATTAAATGTCAACAAAATTGAAGCTACATGAAACTAAATTCAAAAGGTTTAAATTTTTGACTAAAATGATAAAAGTGACCACATTTGAGTGGTTCCCTCAATTTTCTTTTATAAATTTTAGCCATGATTCTTTACCTTTTCATGGCTACTCACCACATTATATGATGGTGAAAATCTAGTGTGGGGACTGGAGCATGACATACGTCACTATTGATGGTGAGTTGACGTCAAAACCTTCCAATCTTTAATCAAATCCAACCCACCTTCCCACTCCAGTCATTAAATTTTAAAAGAGTTAACTGTCATTTTCGTCCCTGTGGTTTGGTCACTTTGGCCATTTCAGTCCATTTTTCAAAAATGCGCCATTTTCGTCCCCCACGTTCTGGAAAGGTGCCATTTCAGTCCAAAAATGCGTCATTTTTTGCCAAAGTGACCAAACCACAGGGACGAAAATGGCAGTTAACTCTTCCATTTTTGGACTGAAATTGCACCTTTCCAGAACGTGGGGGACGAAAATGACGCATTTTTGAAAAATGGACTGAAATGGCCAAAGTGACCAAACCACAGGGACGAAAATGGCAGTTAACTCATTTGAACGACATCGTTTCCTTTTTCACTTTTGGTTCCTTTTTCTGCTACTTTTAGCCCCTTGGGATTTGACACATTCATATTCCCCATCCCATTTCATCCAAAACTAGAAACTCAATACCAAACACAAATTATATAAATTTTATTGTCGGTTTTCAATTAAGTTGTAGCATTTATTTACATATATAAAATACTATGATCATATAGATGGTAGCAACAACTTGTTAAACCCGATCCCGTCCATCGATGCCACCACATTGCTTGTTCTTGCATCATCGCTGCCACCACCTCCACCACCGTTAAAGAAATGACCAATTCCCTCAAACTCCGGTTGCTCGAATGTGAACAATGGAGTAGAGGGGATGTAATTCGTCTCCCACGGGTGCAAGTTAGCGCCCTGGAGTTCTTGGATGTTAAATTGAGCCTCAGTCTTGCATATTTTAGCAACATGGGTAGGGGCAGGAGTAGGGTGGTGGTTTGGGAATAGGGGTTTAACCATGGTTGGGTTAGGGGTATGATGCAGGGTTGGAAAACTTGGTAGGTTTAGAAGTGATTTAATGTCTTGATCATGGATTTCTTGATGGTTGTCACCAAATAGATATGGGTGTTGGAGAGGTTGCACCGGCGGATTATGGTGGTGCAACACCGCAGTAGTATCGTCATTAAAGGACATTTTAGTCATTTCAATGGGTTGGGGAGTTGATGGTGATTGTTCTAGTGTGGATTGGTGGTGTTTGAAATGAGGGTAGTTTTGTCCACCATTTGATTTCTTTTCCCCTAGCTTGTGAAATATTCTACAAATCACCCATTCATCCTGCAAAAAGATTTGTACTATATGCATCAAAACTTGTAACAATATTAACTAAAAACTACCCAAAAAGAAAGTATCAATGGTAATAAACATTTATTTTTTGAATATTTATATTTCCATTCTTTTTTCTTAAAAATTAAAAAATATGTGAAACTATATCTAAAGGTTTCTCACATGCAAATATTTTTAGAGGTGTTAAAACATGTGTTTGTGGGTTGACATGAACCCAACACAAGCCTAAAAGTTGTGTCATCACACGAACCCGAACATGACACGAGAGTTTTAAGAGGTTGATTCACACTCAACCTTTTTAACCCATATTCGTACTTTAAAACTCATGTTTAAACCATAAAATCAAACACTAATTTCTCTTATATCTTTCATTCTTTTTTTATCTTTCAAATGTCGACATGAAATATAGACTTAGTTTAAAATAAGACGTAATGTACATTTTTTAAAAGTTCGTCAACCCACAAACTTGTCACAACCCAAACATAACAAGTTTAGCCAAACGTGTTCACAAGCACAACCCGCGTTTAAATTAAACTAAACTAAACTAAACTCAACCCTATAAAGTTAAGTTAAACTAAACACAAAATTGGTAAAATAAATATATTATTTATGAAGCTCAAGCGAGAAACAGTAGTATAGAATGACAAACTAGTCTAATCAGAAAGTCAATCAACATGGATAGAAATGACACAAAAGTCAACCCATACAAAATGACAAAATAAATGCATAGAAGGGTTGTACTGTTTAAACTGTCAGAGCATAAAGTAGTTGTACCTTACACGTGTGCCGATAAGAAAAGTCTCCATCAAGGCGGTACTCATGCATGACCCATTTCGTCTTTTCACCATGAGGGGCCCGACCCTTGTAAAAAACCAGAGTTTTCTTCATACCCAAAAGGGTCCGACCCGACCCGCTACCGTAAACCTCCCGGTCCTTGCCCGTTGCCTTCCAATAACCCGCCCCGGTAGCCCGATTCGTTCTCAATCCAGTCGGGTATTTTCTATCCCTCAAGCTATAGAAATACCATTCTCTTTCACCCATCTTTGCGACTTCTGTACAATCAACAAATAATATTTTTAGCAATACATTCAAAATTAGATAAAAACTCACCCGACCCGAAAATATCTATATTTGAAAATAATAAATTTGATTATCTAATTGGTTTATTTGATTGTTTATTTAATAAACAAAATTAGATAAAAACTTACCCGACCCGAAAATATCTATATTTGAAAAGAATAAATTTGATTATCTAATTGGTTTATTTGATTGTTTATTTAATAAAAATAATTCACATCGTTTTCTTATAATTATTAAATTTTCAGCTGTCATAAAATGTAAAAAAAAAAAAACTAACTTGGTTGAATAAAAAAATATATGGTGCCCACAATTTTATAAACAATATCATTTGTTTTTGAGTAAATTACTTTTTGAGTTTCTATGTTTTAAGGGTTTTAAACAATCAAAAAATTTAACGTTCCGAGTCCCAAACTGCTCATTTTATAACGTTTTGAGTTCTTGTGTTTTAGTGGTTTTAACCACTTGAGTCCAAAATCAAAAGTACAAGTGTTTAGGGTGTAAGGGGCACTCACCTAAGAGGTGAGTCCCCTCTCTTACGCCCAACCAATCCTCTTGTGCCACGTCAACTCCCCTCTTAAACTCCCCTAACACCCCATTTTGATGGCGGCACTCCCCTCTTAGGTGACTTGGTTTTTTATTTAAAAAAAAAAAAATTCATCGGTTGATTGAATGGACCCCACCTTCTCTCTCCTCCCCTCTCTTCGGTGCCTCCTCACCGCCTTGGCTCCCCGTTTTTGGCTCCCCGCTGCACCGGCAGCACCTCACCGTTCAGTGAGATCGGTCCCCGCATGGGGTCACCGATTGTGCCCCGGCCACCCTTAAAATTGGACTCAAAATATTATAAAATGAGCGATTAGGGACTCAGAACGTTAAACTTTTTGTTGTATTCAAACGGTTAAAAACACTAAAACACAAAGACTCAAAAATTAATTTACTCTTTGTTTTTTAATCATAAATGCAATTAACAAAATATAACATGTACGGTTGTTCACGATAGGGGTGTGCATGGGTCGGTTTGGTTCGGTTTTTACTATTAACCATAACCATAACCGCTAGTTCGGTTATGAAGTTTTGGTAACCACAACCATAACCAAACTTCGGTTACGGTAAATCGGTTATGGTTCGGTTTTGGTTAATTTCGGTTAAGTAACCAAGCAAGGTTTGAAATAAATAGGGTTGTGCACGATTTGAACTTAGCTTGAGCCTATTTATATGATAACGGAGACTAAACTTTTTGGTTAAACTACCAATTTGGGGTTCTTTTTAATAAGGTAATTCTCAAACAAACAAAAAAATTATAGACATAACACCTTAGTTATTTATCAAAATAATTTGCAACTACATCAAGATCATTTTGTTACTAACATACTTTTATCTTAGTAAAAACCCTCTATATGGTTTTGTAAAACACAAATCCCTTATATAAAGTAAACATTACAAGTTCGGTTCGGTTCGGTTTCGGTTATATCGGTTAACCAAAGCTTCATAACCATAACCATAACCGACTGAGCGGTTATACAAAATTTCATAACCATAACCATTGGTTATATTGGTTATCGGTTATTAGTGGTTCGGTTATGTCGGTTATGGTTCAGTTATCGGTTATGGTGGTTAATTTGCTCACCCCTAGTTCACGAGTCAAACCGAGTACTTACCGAGCTAAAATACTTAACCGAGCTAGCATAAGAAAAAATAAATTGAATTTTTTTAAAGATGCATTTAATGATGGAAATGAAAATGGTTCTCAAAGGGGGTTGAATTTTGAAATAGAACATAAATATGGTTGTACATAATGCATACATAATTGTACATTAAATGAAAAAATTAAATTATTGTGCTACAGTGCATTATTGGTTTGTACATGCTACAATTATTTCTCAATCAATGCCTTTTCGTTTTTAGTGGCCAAAGAGATGTCATGGGTACTTGTTTACAAGTCTATTAACATAGGGTACAACTGGTAGACCAAGAACCACAGCATAGTACATCAGAACCCTTTTAGTGAAAGTATAAAGAAAGAATGCAAGTTAGATGTCAGAAATGAATTTAGATAGATTTTCTGGGCCAGTAAAAATTATATATTTTAATTTTTAAAAAAGGATGTAATATCAAGATCATTTGTTTCCTAGTTGTTTGATAGATATACATTTAGTACTTGTACCTTACAACCCTCTATGCATGTATCAAGATTGTGTCTTGATGACAATGGTGTACAAAAAACTAAAATTTTAATGAAAGAAAGGAAGGAAGTAGTACATACAAGTAATATTCTTGATGACTGGATTAGAGGGTGCAAGTGTGCATTCAGGGTGAAACTAAGTGTGTTTTATTTGACATAAAATTGAGAATTTAGGTTTATGTACTTCAAGGAAAAAAATGTGTCTTTTGAGTGTGTGTGTGTGTTTTATGAATAATGGAGAGTTGGATGGTGAAAATGTAAAACTGAATTAGTGTGTGCATATTCAATGAGAGTTTTGAAGTATGTGATTTGAGAATAGTCTCCTTATTGTGTGTTTGAATGTGTAAGTGTCCCAAAACTATGTATTTGATGATGAAAGTGCCCCTATATTGTGTGTTTAAATGGGTGAGTGCCCAAAGTGTGTGTTTGATGATGAAAGTGACCCTAAAATTTATTTATCGTCTTATGAATTTACATCGAGATAGTTGGTAAACGGCCAACAAGCTGCGCTGCCAAAGTATGGGTTTGAACTTTGAATGTGAAGTATCCCTATGTGTGTTTTGACTTTTGATACTTGTTTATAAACATGTTTGTTAGTAAAAGTGTCCCTAAAGTTGGTGTTTGAAGGTGAAAGTTTCCCTAAGTGTGTGTATCAGTTTTTAAGTGAGTTTATTAGAAAACTACCCAAAGAGTGTGTTTGAAGATGAAAGTGTCCCCATGTGCGTGTTGAAAGTGTCACTTTAAAAAGTGTTTGAAGGTGAAAGTATCCCTTAAAAGTGTGTGTTTGAAGGTGAAAGTTTCCCCAAGTGTGTGTATCAGTTTTTAACTGAGCTACCTGCCCCTAAAGTGTATGTTTGAAGATGTGAAAGTGTCCCTTAAAGTGTGCTTGAAAGTGAGTATATCCCTTAAAGTGTGAGTTTTGAATGTGATCAAAGTCCTCTTAAAGTGTGTGTTTGAAGGTGAAAAAAACCCTAAAGAGTGTGTGTGTGTGTTTTAGAGGGTACCTGGTAAATCCCATGGTTCACAGCGGTTAAGGTCAACTTCAGCAATTTGAAGGCCACAAAAAGTAGAATTGAAAACCTTAGAAGCAAGATAGAAAGTGATAAGCTCTTCATCAGTGGGATGAAACCTAAACCCTGGTGGCAAACCACCATGCTGATCAGAATCTGCACCACAACCACTGCCACCAAGCTCACACAGTATCTCCTCTATCCCAAGCATCATGAGTGGAAGGAAGGAAGTAGTGATGATGTTAGATGAAGGAAGCACTGTAATTTGAAGGCATAAAGCCTATATAAGGCCTATATAGCCCTAATCAACAACACCTGAAAAGGGCTCCATGATGGGTAAAAGGACAAAATACAATACCAACTATGAGTGGGTGTGTCAATCAATCCTACAAGTTTTTTGGGTATATATGCATTTAACAAGATGTAATAAGAATAAACTTTGATAGTTTTTTTTTCTTTTTTTTTTTCTTTTAATAAGAGACAAAACAAAAAATAATAACAATAACTGTGAATTATTATTTAAACATTATAAATAAATAACAAGTTTTAGCTTAGTTGGTTGTACTCTTAGCTTTAGGCGAGTTTCAAAAAAATTGAATTATGTGGTTTTAAATGTTTCTAAGTTAGAAAATGAAGTGCATTATTAATAATAGAGTTAATTACTGTTTTCGTCCCTGAGGTTTGTCAAAAATAACGGTTTCAGTCCATTAGTTTAAAAATTGTCATTTCAGTCCATTAGTTTCATTTTCGTAACCATTTCAGTACACTAACTTAACTCCATCCATTTATTTTGTTAACTTTGAGTTAACTAACTAATTCAGGGACGGTTTGCGTCAGTTTTAGAAACACATGGACTTAAGTGTAAACTCTAAAACATTAAAACAAAAAAAATAGTAAATTCCAAAAAAATCAAAAAAATTCCAAAAAACCAAACAAATTCCAAAAAATTCTAAAAAATAATAAAAATTCTAAAAAATCATAAAAATTCTAAAAAATCCAATAAATCCGTTTCGGCGCGAACTGTTTCGACCCGAACCGTTTCGAGCTGAAGCGTCTGTACCGTTTCGACCCGAACCGTTTCGAGCTGAACCGTTTCGACGCGAACCGTTTCGACCCGTACCGTTTCGAGCCGAACCGTTTCGACCCGTATCGTTTCGAAGCCGAACCATTTCGAGCCGAACCGTTTCGATCCGAACCGTTTCGACCCGTACCGTTTCGAAGTCGTACCGTTTCAAGCCGTACCGTTTCGAACCGAACCGTGCCGTTTCGAACCGAACCCTTTCGAGCTGAACCGTGCCGAACCGAACCGTGCCGTATCGAACCGTACCGGTTCGGCTTCGAAACGGTTCGGGTTGAAACGGTTCGCGTCGAAACGGTTCGGGTCGAAACGGTTCGGGTCCAAAGGGTTCGGTTCGAAACGGTTCGCATCGAAACGGTACGGTTCGAAACGGTACAGCTCGAAACGGTTCGGTTCGAAACGGTTCAGCTCGAAACGGTTCGGTTCGATACGGCACGGTTCGGTTCGAAACGGTTCAGCTCGAAAGGGTTCGGCTCGAAACGGCACGGTTCGGTTCGAAACGGTACGGCTTGAAACGGTTCGGCTTCGAAAAGGTACGGGTCGAAACGGTTCGGTTCGAAACGGTTCAGCTCGAAACGGTTCGGCTTCGAAACGGTACGGGTCGAAATGGTTCGGCTCGAAACGGTACGGGTCGAAACGGTTCGTGTCGAAACGGTTCAGCTCGAAACGGTACGGACGGTTCAGCTCGAAACGGTTCGGGTCGAAACGGTACGGGTCGAAACGGTTCGCGTCGAAACGGTTCAGCTCGAAACAGTTCGGGTTCGAAACAGTTCGCGCCGAAACGGATTTTTTGGATTTTTTAGAATTTTTTAGAATTTTTATGATTTTTTAGAATTTTTATTATTTTTTGGAATTTGTTTGGTTTTTTGGAATTTTTTTGATTTTTTGGAATTTACTATTTTTTTGTTTTAATGTTTTAGAGTTTACACTTAAGTCCCTGTGTTTCTAAAACTGACGCAAACCGTCCCTGAATTAGTTAGTTAACTCAAAGTTAACAAAATAAATGGATGGAGTTAAGTTAGTGGACTGAAATGGTTACGAAAATGAAACTAATGGACTGAAATGGCAATTTTTAAACTAATGGACTGAAACCGTTATTTTTGACAAACCTCAGGGACGAAAACAGTAATTAACTCTTAATAATAAATAAAAGAGTTAATTACTGTTTTCGTCCCTGTGGTTTGTTAAAAATCACTATTTCAGTCCATTAGTTTAAAAATTACGATTTCAGTCCCTGTGGTTTCACTTTCGTAACTATTTCAGTCCACCTCGTAACCATTTCAGTCCCTGTACTTACAGAATAAATGGATTGAAATGGTTACGAAAGTAAAACCACATGGACTGAAATGGTTACGAAAATGAAACCACAGGGACTGAAATCGTAATTTTTAAACTAATGGACTGAAATAGTGATTTTTGGCAAACCACAGGGACGAAAACAGTAATTAACACTAAATAAAATGTGAAACAAAGAATTCTATAATTCAACATATAACTTTATGTTTAGAAAATATTTATGTAATTATAATTAAATAAAATATGTCCACGTAGTTGTAATTACCCAATAAATATTTGTCAATGAGTGGAGTGGTTGAAGAAAGAATTGGTGTTCTTTGTGACTCAGGTTCGATTCTCACTCTCCTCATTATTTTCTGTGACATCCAAGTGAAGAGCAAATACGGGTGGCGCCGGTTCGACTTGGATGGGAGGCGGGATTTTACCGATTATTCCACTGCCATGCCTTCGGGCGGGTGGAGATCGGGTTTCCGCGCATCTGGGGAGAGCCAATGGGCTGGCGGCAATCGAGTAGTCCACTTTGGCAACAACGCCCGGTGTCACGAACGAAATACAAGATGAGAGGAGCAGGACTCTGTCATGTACAGTTGTGAGCTGTGTGTATCCGCCACTCTGCTCGCCTCCGCATCATTGTCTGATCTTGATAATGGGATCAAGACAGGACACTGACCGTTATACAATGGGAGCTCACACTATGACACGACCTAGTACAACGAGGACATGATCAAATTCAGAAAAATGGCCTTGGGCACACAACACTAGGCCAACAGTGAGTACAGTCGACCCATGAGTGAATACATATTACACCCATCTGGGTTAAATAGTGAAGGGCCGAATACTCGCAAAATGGAGACGGTTAGATTGCAGTATAACAATCGTGGCTCGAGCGAGGGGCTCTAATGGTAATTGTACAAAAAGTATGCCAATTTTTTTTTTTTATTTAATTTAAATTCAATTTAACGATTTCATGTACGATTATTGAAGTTGAAAGATTCAAAGGGTTTTGGTTAAACTGGTGAGATTTATGGTCATTTGACAATTGGTTTGAAGGTTATTTTAAAGGTTTGACAAAATAACGTGTGTACACAATGGATTTGTTACAATCGGCACCACATTGGCACCAGGCTTGACAAAATAGTTGTCTTTTGGCATGTTTGCTGTCACTGGCACCACATTTTTCGGCCACATTTTTCAGCTTCTAGATGATATGTAGAATATTATGCCACGAATAGTTATTCTTACTAATATGTGTACACAATTGATTTGTTATAATCCGTGCTAAATAAAAGCTGAGAGACGCAACGACTCGGCTCAATTTAGTGTGACGTCCGCGCACGCTTTAACGTGATGTCCTCACATGTTGTCTGCGGCGCAACGCCCGCGAGGTATTATTCTAGTTATTAATTAAATTAAAAGATATTAAAAGGAGTTGATAACAGGAGAGAAAAAGTAAAAAAGACAACTTTTCTTTTTATGAAACTTTAATGTCATGTAACTAATCAAAAGAAAATAAACAATGATATATAACAAACTCGCAGAGGACAAATAACAATAATAAACGGACCACGAACCATAAGGTTATAGGGTATGGGGTTCGTCCCCAGCCCCGTCGAGGAACTGCGACGCCGTCGAACCTAGATCTGGTAAAAGTTCAAGTTTTATATAGAGAAAAAATAGGGTTTTTAGAGAGAGAAGCTAGAGAAATGGAGAAAAAAATGCTGGAAACCTGATGAACGACTGTGGTGGTTGTTGCGACGGTGGTGTGGTGGCGGTGGTGTGGTTACAGGCGGTGGTGGTTTTTTCTTCTGGAAGCACAAAGATTTTAGAGAGAGAGAGAGAAACAAAGAGATGACTTTTTAGAGCATTCACAACCAATCCATCAAATTATACATACATTCCACTAAAAAACAACTCCTATATCAATATATTTCCACTAAAAACAAATATTTTTTCTCTCTTCTTTCAATTAAATAATATTATCATTACATTTTTCTTTAACTTCCACTCACAACCACTTTCAAAATATATTAAAAAATTATAACGGGTGAACAGTGTCCCCCCAAATATACAGATGAACAGTAACATTTTCTCTCTCATCTACTCACAACCACTTTTTATACCATTTATAATATAAAAACCCCTCCTCACATAATTTGATGGTTAGGATGTGAATGCTCTTATGTTGGAAACAAAAGGCAATTGAGAGGATTAAGATAAGCAGTTGAGAGGATTAAATAGTGATATAAAATAAAACTACCAAAATTGATATAAAATAAAACTAATAAAAAATATAGAGTAAACTTCTGTTTTGCTCCATGTGGTTTGGGCGTTTTAATGGTTTTGCCCCAAACCTTTAAAAATAGTCATTTTACTCCCTGATCTATGGAGCTCATCTCTATTTCACTCCCCGCCCCTAACGCCATCCAATTCCTCTGTTAAATCCTGGTCACATGCCCCTCACATGAGGGGCATTTTAATCTTTCTCATTCTCTCTAAAAAGATATTTTATTATAATATATAATAAATTAATTATTTTCTATTATTTACTTAAATATGTATATATCAGATTTTTTTAGTATTTTATTTTTTATCTTCGATCAGAAACCCCTCAAATCTCACCCTCTCTCTA
The DNA here is from genome assembly GCA_030545235.1 of Helianthus tuberosus. NCBI lineage: Eukaryota > Viridiplantae > Streptophyta > Magnoliopsida > Asterales > Asteraceae > Helianthus > Helianthus tuberosus. Next base: position 124,395,053 of record CM060442.1, on the reverse strand, counting down.
TCTTCAAACCACCCAACACCGTCACCGACCACCACTGGGCACCACACGCCGACCACCACCATCTCCAAAATTGAAGCCCTAATTAACTCATCACCTATTTTTTCCTCCTATTTTCACTTCACCTTTCTTTTACTCAGCATTATCGAAGGGGGGGTTGTCACACCCCAACCGATGGCGGAAACATCGGGGTATCGCACTAAGCGAAACAGATTGTCCAGAAGTTTCCATAACAATTATCATTACCAATCAATTTAAAGTAACATGTCCCATACCATGCCTCAAAAGGTAAACAAATTATTACAAACAAAATCTAGGCAAATAGTTCTATTCCGACAACTCAGATTTAAATGGAGCAATTGTTTATCTGCTTCTAGAGACCCTTGATTTAATTAGTACAGACAACTATTTGTTGGCATCTAGAGCCTTATTCTAGCCTCGATTTCCTAGCAGATGTGCATCCTAAGCACCTGTCACATACGTTAAAATAAAGTCAATACATATAATGTAAAGGTGAGCATACTACAAGTTTGATAATAGCATATAGAGTTCGAATTTCATTTACGCATAACCAGCACGTACACATAGAGAAATGAAGCACGTTAGTTATCGACATAGATCCATCGATACCAATGACTGTGGGTTGACTGCCTGAGGCAGTTCGCAATACATGATTACCACCGTAATCCATGCAAGTAATTGTCTTTAACAACCCCTGCGAACAGGTGCTGAGTCCAAACTATAGTACTATCGTTGCTAAGGCAGGTAGACAACATTCCACGTGTAAACATAACAAACAAGCATTCATAAGCAACGTATAACATGCATAAACGGTTAGCGTTCAGATAGTATTGAGTAGTGTGTTTGATGTGATTTGAAGAGTTGTAACGTATGTAACACCCAAAAGTGCATAAAGCAAAAAAAAAGGGATCGAGTATACTCACAGTGGTTGATGGATTGAAGGGAGCGCTTAGCGAGTAGGGTTAGCCTGAATAGTTTGATAGCATAACGATAAGTGACGCGTAAAACGATGTAATGTGGGAGTGGGTCGGACAACAGTTCGGTCGGATGATAATCCGATCGGACGACCATTCGTGCGGATGACAATCCGTTCGGATGGTCATCCGGTCGGACGGTAGTCCAGTCGGATAACTATTCGAGTGGATTGTTTCTTCCTTTGAGAAGGATGTGTTTGTGTATGATGGTTTGACTTTTGAAGTTTTCGTTATAACATTTTGAAAACATTGAAGTATCTCTATCCTTCAAGTCGGTCGATCGGACGGTCAGTTGTGCGGAAGACAACCCGTTCGGATGGTCATCCGGTCGGATGGCGACTCTAGTGATGAGGTTACTTAGTGGGAACAAATTCACAGCAGAAGAGTCACTCGGTTGGATGTCCATCCGACCGGGTGGCAACCCTGTTAATGAACATGTTGAAAATTGTTTAAGTCTTTAAAGTCCTAGTATCTCATGATCCGAAGAGTAATCCGGTCGGATGGTAGTCCGATCGGATGGCAATTCGTTCAATACTCAAACTTCAGATAAAGTTGATTAAGCGTGGGACCCAAGGTGTGATCCGTTCGGATGGCAATCCGTTCGGGTGGCTTATCCGCTCGGATAGTAGTCCGGTCGGATAGCACTCCATCTCGGTTGTTCCGTTTGTCTTTCACTTGGTCGTTTCGTTTGTTTGTCGTTTTATCGAGACGTTTTGACAACGTGTTAACCGACCAGAACCTCATCTTGACCCAAGTGGCCCGATCAAACAGGGATCACCCTAGCTCGACCAGTTAACTGATTCGAGACGGTTGTTCTTGGTTAACCCGAAATCGGTGGTCTCGTGGGTAGAATCCAGCTCTTGAGCTAGCACAACACTAAGAATGAGTGGAGGACTAGATCTAGGTCCGATTCTATCGGTTTTGAGTGCATTGAGTGTAAAAGAGCTGCAAGAAAGTTAAAAACCATCTTTCAATCCTTTTTCACCATGTTTATGTTTAGATCTATGCAAGATCTTTATGTATTTGTGTGGAAATTGGTTAGATCTAAGTTGTTCTTGGTGGATTGAAGCCAAAGTATGAAGTTCATAAGAACACCATGATGACGTCACCCTCGAACACCTCAAATCTAGTGATTTCACGGTTAAAAGTTAAGATTCAAAAGATAGAAAGGTGTAGGAGTGCGTATAGATCAAGAAAGTACAAGGTTTAGGACGAGATCTTACTGGAATTGAGAGAAATCGAAGAAAAGTGAGGAGCACGAGCTGTTCGGTCAGAGAGTTTCCAAAAGTAGAAAGTTTGAGAGTGACATGGGTATTTATAGGATTCCAAAAGAGGAAAGTGTGGGTCGGTCGGATGGCACTGATGCGTGTGAAGTGTTATATATATTAGGTGTATATTTTAAGCCCTTTTAACACTTTTTTAGTCAAGTTTTAAATTTATAAAACACGATATTTACTAACACTAAACACACATATGGGCAAGTGCACCCATCGCGAGCGTAGTATAGTGTTGGTAAGATACCGAGGTCGTCCAAGGACACAAGTGCTTTTAGTACCGGTTTATCCTCAACGTCTAATCAAATCAAAAAGTTTAGAAAAATGTTTTAAGCTAAGAAAAATAAAAACTAACTAAAATGCTGAAAAATAAAAATAAAAAAAAACAGATAGACAAGATGAATCACTTGGTTCTGACTCGTGTATAGTGTAACCTTTGATTATTTCCGCACTTTTGCACTTATTTAAGAGATTATCATAGTTATTGTAGTAGGCCCCTCTTTTGAAGGTGACGTTACCCTTAACCCAGTAGTTTGAGTCAGCAAGGATACAATCCTAAAGGGTCGGATTATTGAAAGATAATTAATTAAGTTATTAATGCAAATTATGATAGGCCCCTCTTTTGGAGGTGACGTTACCCTCGACTAAGTTGTATGAGTCAGCAGGGATACAGTCCTAAATAGCCGGGTTATAGTATTAATAGTAGTTAACTTATGAGGGGATCAAAGAGTTTGGACCCCCCCCCCCCCCATCCAATACCGTTAAGTATTGAAGGAGGTCCTACTAAATTTGACCCAGGTCCATTGCAGGACCTCTAAACGCTGAACAATGGCAAGACTCTTACCAAACCGTTCCCTTAACCCCCGACCAGGTAGCCAACATACCTCCATATAGACCGTGGAGATATGAATGGTGAAAATCTTTTATTTTATATAGACAGTAAAATAATGTCAAGACACCACGGACAAACGATAAGGAAGAATCACCTTCAACATAAGAAACTAGTTATTAAAGTCATTAATACAAAACCAAGTAAAAAGTACGAAAAGATTAGAAATAAAAAGTATTACACTAGACACTTGTCTTCACCAAGTGATGTAAGAGACTTAGGCAAACATGGCCTTGATTGTCAAGAACTCTTACGATCAATCTTGGATCCCGAGACGACTCACACACTCTATGATGGACAATGGATGATGGTGTTATGGTGGTGGTGGGTGGTGGGTGAAGTGTGAGAGAGGTGGTGTGCCAAGGGATGGTTTGAGCTTGAGCCAAGCACTCCTATTTATAGGCTGAACAGAAGCTCGGGCACGGCCCCGTGTCTAGTAGGCACGGCCCCGTGTCCACATCCTTCTCTTTCTTCATTTAATGCAGCTTGTCTTATTAGTTGACCACGCCCCCGTGTCCGCTGGGCACGACCCCGTGTGCAGAAGAATCTTTGTACTATGAAGATTTTCCTGGATTGTGCGAATCTTATAGTTGACCACGGCCCCGTGTCCTCAAGCAAAACTCTTTATAATGTGGCTTTACACTCCCAAATGGAATGGGTAGAGAAGAAGGTTTTTTGGGCTTGTCATAGAGTGTCGGGATTTCCAAGATTCTTTATTTAGTTTTATTTTTATTTATTTACAATCCTATTCGTCATGATTTATTTAAAACTTTTCATAAGATAAATTACTTATTAGGGCATAACATGCCTCTTTAAAATTTTCTTTATATGCAAGTTCACATACCTCACGGGGGATCACTCAACACTCGGCCGAAGATGTATTTTTGTGGATCACTCGAGAGCGGCATGGAACTTACTCCTACCATAAGCTTGCCAAGCAATCAATCCTCCTCCTTTTTAACTTATATACCTTTGTAAATATCAAGAGGACTTTTGGGTGAAGGGTTAGGCTTGGGTTAAAGGTAGGTGGTTGGGTTGGTGGTTAGTAGAAAAAGGGCGAAAAGCGTAACAAGCGTCGGTTTTCGTAAGATTTTTTATTTTTGTAACTTTTATTTTGATGAAGCTATTATTCAAACAAAGTTATTTTTGATGAACTTGTTTGTTTATTTTCTTTTGCTTCATCATCAAAAAAAAATTATTTATTTATTTTATTATTATTTTTTTTTGAAAAGTCATTACGAAGAATCGAGCTAGTTACTAAAACAAAGGGTTAAAAATGAAAAAGGTTTTGGTGGGTAAAAGGGTGTTTGGTTTGGGTTATGAAATGAAAAGGTTTAGCCTCAAAGGGGCTAACTATGGGGATTTTGGGTAGGTGGTAAAAAAAATAATGGTGTAGAAATAAAAAGGGTTAGTCCTAATGCCTCTATCATTTACTTACTCGGGTTTAAGTTGGTAAGGACCGGGAATGTATCGTCATGGCAAGTTCTAGAGTTGTACGAACCAAGCGGCTATTCACACAAGAAACGAAAAATTAGCATTTAGTCTAATGATATGTAATTGTATGCTCAATAAAGGCTCAAAACTCACTTTTGTGGGAATGGGTTTTTATGTGATCAAGTATATATAATCAAATTTTAACTAAGTTTGCCATGCCTTTTCATAATTTTCTTATGTTGGTTATTTTTATCACGACGCTATCGGTTGTAAATTCGTAAAAATATAACCTTTTTAGAACTTGAAATTCCCAAGTTAAACCTAGACAAGTAAAAAAAATTGAAAATTTTTGAAAAAATTTTGGGGTGATTAGCGGTTCCAATAGAGTTTTGTGTAAGGCTTGTATTTAGGACTTGCAAGATTCAAGGTTTTAGCATCCCCCCCCCCCCCACACTTAAATTACACATTGTCCTCAATGTGTCCCAAAAATAAGTTTTTAGGTTGATTGAATGTGTAAAAGGTGTGATTTAAGCAAAAATTTATGTTACTGGGCACTGGACACGGCCCCGTGTTGTCCAAGCACGGCCCCGTGTTCAAGTGCCAGTAACAAAATTAAATCAAGAGAAACAGAAGCCTGGACACGGGGGCGTGTTGGGTGAACACGGCCCGTGTCCAGTTACCTGAACTGGGTCTTTTCTGCAGACTGTGCAGCACGGGGCCGTGTTGGGCGGACACGGCCCGTGCCGAGCTTACTGTAAACGAAGAATTTTGTCGGATGGTCCTGTTTTCCTACATGGGGTGCTGGTTCAAGTTTCCCTTGTATCCTTTGCCATCTCAAGTGTGTTTTATTCCTGAAAATTAAAACTAACTAGAAAACATAGAAATTAATCTAAACTAAACTAAGGATAGTTCCGCGGAATGCCTCCGTGGTGCGCTACGTTTATAAGGGTCCTTGGCTAGACCCAAAGCCTGGTCATAAGTTACCCAAGTGGGATGTATTGCATCCCATGTTACACCGTCGGAGAGCGTCATCCAAGCTTGAGTCTATGACCTTCATGTAGTTGACCGGGTCTTCGTCCTCTACTCTCTTTCCACATTCAAACTTCACTTCCTTCTCCCCAAACTTCAATGTTAACGTTCCGTCATTCATATCCACCACTACTTGGGCGGTGGCTAGAAATGGCCTCCCGAGGATGAGAGGGACATCGGTGTCTTCCTCCATGTCTAGGATGACAAAGTCGGTTGGGAAAACGAAGTTGTCAACCTTGACCAATAGATTTTCAGCGACACCTTGTGGAAATTTGACGGATCTGTCGGCGAGTTGTATGCTTATCTTTGTAGGGCTTGTTGTTCCTAGGCCGAGTCGTTTGAACATCGATGTGGGCATGAGGTTAATGCTAGCCCCAAGATCGGCTAATGCATTACGAACGGGGGATTCCCCAATCGAGCAAGGAATTGTGAAGCTTCCGGGATCGATTTTCTTTTGTGGAAGTTTGTTGAGTACTAAGGCGGAGCATTCTTCGCCTAAGTTAACTAATTGCAATGATTCAATTTTCCTTTTGTGAGTGAGGAAATCCCTCATGAATTTTGCATATTTAGGCATTTGGGTTAGGACCTCAATAAAAGGAATATTAACATGCAATTGTTTTAGTAAATTTTCGAACTTTGCGAATTGCTCATCGGTCTTTTGACGATTTAACCTACCGGGGTACGGGATTGGAGGAGTCTTGGTGGGCTCTTGATTTGGTAAAGAAGCCTTTTCTGGTTGGGGTGCGGGTGGAGTCGTGGTTTGGCTAGACTGGCTTCTTTCATCTGGCGGTAATGGAGCCTCCTCGGGACCCACGGTTCGATTTCTCAATGTGATGAGATGTATTTGTGCTTTCGGGTTGGTTTCGGTATTGCTAGGTAACGCGCCTTGTGGTCTCTCGGAGAAATTTTGAGCTATTTGATTTAATTGTTTTTCAATGTTTTGAATGCTAGCTTGTTGATTTCTAAAATTCGATTCCAATTGTTGAAATCGATCCGAGTTTTTCTTTTCGGTGTCGGAGATGAGGCGAGATACAGTATCTTCAAGCCTTTCTCTTCCACCTTGTTGTTGAGAAAAATTTTGTGGTTGTTGAAAGTTAGTTCGTTGGTTTTGTTGGTTACTACTATTGCCGGGATCTCTCCAACCAAGATTAGGGTGGTTACGCCATCCTTGGTTGTAGGTACCCGTTGGTGGACCCGACGGCCTAGGTCTATTATCAATGTAGTTTACCGTTTCGGTTTGGTCATCTAATTCTTTCATACAACTCCAATTTTCATGTGGCCCACCACATCCTTCACAAGCCATAACCGAGGCCGTTTTTGTCATTTCTAACTTTTTGATTTTCGAAGAGAGGGCCTCGATTTGGGCTTGTAAAAAGTGCTTTCATCAACCTTATGGGCGCCCGGGGCAATAGATTTATTACCTTGGGGAGTGTGCCATTGAAAATTGGTTTGAGCAATTTCCTCAATTTGATTATATATTTCATTTGGGCGACGATTACCTAAAAGTCCCCCGGAGCTAGAATCAAGTGTTTGTCTTGTGTGTGGCAACAACCCATTGTAGAAAGTGGATACTTGTTGCCATACCGCAAGACCGTGATGAGGACACTTTCTTAGTAGCTCCTTGAACCTTTCCCAAGTTTCATATAAGGATTCCCCATCCTCTTGTGAATATGTATTAATTTCAGTCATTAATTTAGCAGTTTTAGCAGGAGGGAAATACTTATATAGAAACTTTTGGGCTAGTTCATCCCAGGTGTTTACCGAGCCAACTGGGAGGGTGTTAAGCCAAGCCTTAGCTCGGTCTTTTAGTGAAAATGGAAACATTCGAAGGCGGATGGCGTCATTTAATGCTCCATTGATCCGAAAGGTATCACATATTTCTAAGAAATTAGTAATATGTAGATGGGGATCCTCGTCCGCAAGCCCATCGAAGGTTGCGGAGTTTTGAAGCATTTGTATCAAATGTGGTCGAAGTTCGAAGTTATTGGCTTCGACATTCGGTGCATTGATAACGGCGCCGAGATTACCTACGGTGGGCCGTAGGTAATCCATGAGGGTACGTTGGTCCGCCATTGGAAGTGAATCCCCCGAAACTTTCTCTTGATTTTTAGCTTTAAGTTTTTTTCTGAGAAAGCGTTCGGGTTCTTCTAGAGGTTCTTTTATGTCTCTACTAGAACTGGAGCTCATGCACTACGTAGGAAGTTCAAATGTGGCGCCAAGGTTCCAAGTCCTGCGATAAAAACAGAAAAGAATGTTGGTCAGAAGGTTCACCACGGCCCCGTGCTCAGTGAACACAGCCCGTGGTCAGATTTACAGTAATTGTTCTCCGGATCCCTGTTACTGGGAGTTGGACACGGCCCCGTGTTGCACCGACACGGCCCCGTGCTCAGCTCTCTGTAACTCGAAAAATAAAAACTGCTAGTGATAGTGCTGGGCACGGCCCGTGTCCGACCAGGCACGGCCCGTGCTGAGCTCTGCAGAAACAGAAAAACTAAGAAAAATCCTAAAAAAAAATGAAAAATAAGAAAAAAGATTAGGCCGTTGATTCCTAACTTTCTTAAAATCCTTGTGTCCCCGGCAACGGCGCCAAAAACTTGATGCGTGTGAAGTGTTATATATATTAGGTGTATATTTTAAGCCCCTTTAACACTTTTTTAGTCAAGTTTTAAATTTATAAAACACGATATTTACTAACACTAAACACACATATGGGCAAGTGCACCCATCGCGAGCGTAGTATAGTGTTGGTAAGATACCGAGGTCGTCCAAGGACACAAGAGCTTTTAGGACCGGTTTATCCTCAACGTCTAATCAAATCAAAAAGTTTAGAAAAATGTTTTAAGCTAAGAAAAATAAAAACTAACTAAAATGCTGGAAAAAAAAAACAAAAAAAAAAAAACAGATAGACAAGATGAATCACTTGGTTCCGACTCGTGTATAGTGTAACCTTTGATTATTTCCGCACTTTTGCACTTATTTAAGAGATTATCTTAGTTATTGTAGTAGGCCCCTCTTTTGAAGGTGACGTTACCCTCAACCCAGTAGTTTGAGTCAGCAAGGATACAAGCCTAAAGGGTCGGATTATTGAAAGATAATTAATTAAGTTATTAATGCAAATTATGGTAGGCCCCTCTTTTGGAGGTGACGTTACCCTCGACTAAGTAGTCTGAGTCAGCAGGGATACAGTCCTAAATAGTCGGGTTATAGTATTAATAGTAGTTAACTTATGAGGGGATCAAAGAGTTTGGACCCCCGCCATCCAATACCGTTAAGTATTGAAGGAGGTCCTACTAAATTTGACCCAGGTCCATTGCAGGACCTCTAAACGCTGAACAATGGCAAGACTCTTACCAAACCGTTCCCTTAACCCCCGACCAGGTAGCCAACATACCTCCATATAGACCGTGGAGATATGAATGGTGAAAATCTTTTATTTTATATAGACAGTAAAATAATGTCAAGACACCACGGACAAACGATAAGGAAGAATCACCTTCAACATAAGAAACTAGTTATTAAAGTCATTAATACAAAACCAAGTAAAAAGTGCGAAAAGATTAGAAATAAAAAGTATTACACTAGACACTTGTCTTCACCAAGTGATGTAAGAGACTTAGGCAAACATGGCTTTGATTGTCAAGAACTCTTACGATCAATCTTGGATCCCGAGACGACTCACACACTCTATGATGGACAATGGATGATGGTGTTATGGTGGTGGTGGGTGGTGGGTGAAGTGTGAGAGTGTGCCAAGGGATGGTTTGATCTTGAGCCAAGCACTCCTATTTATAGGCTGAACAGAAGCTCGGGCACGGCCTCGTGTCCAGTGGGCACGGCCCCGTGTCCACATCCTTCTCTTTCTTCATTTAATGCAGCTTGTCTTATTAGTTGACCACGCCCCCGTGTCCGCTAAGCACGACCCCGTGTGCAGAAGAATCTTTGTACTATGAAGATTTTCCTGGATTGTAGGAATCTTATAGTTGACCACGGCCCCGTGTCCGCTGAGCACGGCCCCGTGGTGGGCAATAGAAGCTTCTACCACTTTGTCTTTTCTGCTGACACTTGGGCACGCCCCCGTGCTGGCTGAGCACGGGGCGTGTTCAGTCTTCTGTCTTCTTGTTTTGCTGGGGAAGATGCTGTCGTGGGGTCGGGCATGTCACGTTTGTTCCTTTTCTTGTATTTATGTTAGATTTTGATGTCTTTTTGCTTCTTTTGTTAATTTGAGCTCATTTAATCATGAAAATACAAAAGGAAGACAAAAGCCCACTTTTTCCAACATTAGTACTAAAAAAGGGTTAGTTTTATGCCACAATTGATGAAATTTATATGTTGCATTTTGTACACATCAGCACCCCGCCCGGATGACTATCCGGTCGGATGTCATCTCGGTCGGATGGCATCTTGACACCACGACCAAGTGGCAGCCCGGTCGGATGGCTATCCGGCTGGATGGCACTTGGTTCGTGTGTTCGACGCGACGATTTTTGCTGATTCGATTTCGATTGTGAGCGATGCGAATGCGATGGAGTTTCCTATTCAAATTACTTTTAGTCCCAACTATTCATATCTAGCACAGTCCCTTCTCCACTAATTACCATAGTTCGATTTCGATTGAGTTCGATTGCGTTTCGAGTTTCGATTGATTTCCACAACATAACATAAACATGCACAAGTAACACATAAGGCACACACACGTATAACAATATTCCAAATGCGTAATTCGAGTTGCGATTCAATTCGATGTCGATTTGATTAGCATAGTTTGATTATTGTTTAGTTAACTTTATCGCATTGTTACTTCCTATACTTCACAGTCGTAAGTCGATTAACTAGCGAACACATACGTCGAACATTGTAATTATTGACACTTACTCCACATAATACAACACATAAAAGAAATCTACTACAAGTCAAATCGCGCGATCGGTCGTTGACATTGACCTTGACTTTGACTTTGACTTCAGAAACACGGGGTGTTACAGCCTCCCCTTGTTTAGGGAATGTCGTCCCGAAATTAGGCTCAAAGTTGTACAAAACAGTGATTCACTTTTCTCTCTCTAGACTTTCTCCTTAAATAACTGCGGGTACTTCGCCTTCATGTCGCTTTCGAGTTCCCAAGTGAACTCTGCGCCTCGTTTGCCTTCCCATCGGACTTTCACAATAGGATTGCGAGAGCGTCAGAGTTGCTTGGTTTTGGCGGTCCATGATTTCGACAGGCTTCTCCACGAAGTGTAGTGTTTCATTTATTTGAAGGTCGTCGAGAGGTACAATTAAATCATGCTCAGTCAGGCACTTTTGGAGGTTTGACACATGGAAAGTCGGGTGGACATTACTAAGTTCCTCCGGTAGTTCGAGTCTGTAGGTTTGACACTTTTGGAGGTTTGACACATGGAAAGTCGGGTCCAACATATCGAGGCGCTAGTTTCCCTTTCTTGCCGAATCTGACCACACCCTTCCAAGGTGATACCTTTAGTAGTATGTAGTCGTCAACGTCAAATTCAAGGGGCTTGCGTCGTCTATCGCCGTAACTTTTCTGTCGATTCCGAGCTTTCATTAGATTGTCTCGAATTTGGAAAATTTTGTCTGTCATTTCTTGCAATAGCTCGGGACCGGTTAATTGCGAATGCCCGATCTCGTGCCACACAATAGGCGATCGACATCTCCTTCCATATAAAACCTCGAAGGGTGCCATTTGAATGCTGGAATGATAACTGTTGTTATACGAGAATTCGACTAACGGCAAGTATTTATCCCAATTACCACCGAAGTCTATGACACACGAACGGAGCATGTCTTCAAGAGTACGGATCGTTCTTTCAGTCTGACCGTCGGTTTGAGGGTGGAAAGCGGTACTTAGATTAAGCGATGTACCGAGTGCCGTTTGAAACGTTTTCCACAGTCGCGAGGTAAACCGAGCATCACGATCAGAGATGATGTCGCGAGGCGTCCCATGATTACAAATGATCTCGTTGGTGTAGATTCGGGCTAATCGTTCTACCTTGTAGTCTTCCCGTATTGGCAAAAAGTGAGCTGATTTGGCAGCCGATCAACAACAAGCCAGATGCTGTCGTGACCTGATGACGTGTGCGGAAGTTTTGTTATGAAATCCATAGCTATACTCTCCCACTTCCACATAGGGATAGGTAGTTGTTCGAGTAAGCCAGAGGGTCTTTGATGTTCAGCCTTGACTCTTGCACAAGTCAGGCATTTTCCAACATAGAGAGCAATATCCCTTTTCATGCCAGGCCACCAGTACTTGTAGCGAAGATCCAGGTACATTTTATCAGCACCGGGATGAATAGAATACCTGGATTTACGGGCTTCGTCCATCAAGATCTGTCGCAAATCGGCCCGTTTAGGGATCCAAATTCGGTCCAGAAAGTGGAATATTCCATTTGATTTATTCACAAGCTGGGCTCCATCGTGGTAGATTCGTTCCTTCTTCAGAGTGCGTTCATTAAAACATGCATGCTGAGCTTCGCGGATGAGGGTTTCGAGATCGTATTGGGCTTGAACATTACGAATGCTGAGCAAATAACTCCATCTGCTGAGTGCGTCGGCAACGACATTTGCTTTGCCTGGGTGATAACGAATCTCACAGTCGTAATCGTTGAGAAGTTCTACCCATCGGCGTTGACGCATATTAAGTTCCTTCTGATTAAAGATATGTTGCAGGCTCCTATGATCGGTGAAGATCGTACACTTTGTACCGTACAGGTAGTGTCGCCAAATCTTTAACGCAAAAACAACTGCGCCTAGCTTGAGATCATGGGTTGTATAGTTCTTCTCGTGGATTTTGAGCTGACGAGATGCGTATGCTATAACCTTGTCCCGCTGCATAAGGACACAACCGAGACCGAGGTTGGAAGCATCACAATAGACAATGAAATCGTCATTTCCGTCGGGTAATGTGAGAACAGGAGCATTGCAAAGCATGTGCTTGAGGGTTCGAAAGGCAGACTCTTGTTCGGTTCCCCAAACAAAAGGCTTGTCTTTATGCGTGAGAGCGGTAAGCGGCACAGCGATCTTTGAGAATCCTTCGATAAATCGTCGATAATAGCCCGCTAGTCCGAGAAAAGAACGAACTTCAGACGGGTTCTTAGGTGTAATCCAACTCTTAACGGCTTCAATCTTCACAGGATCGACGTGAATACCTTGACTATTTACGATGTGACCTAGAAACTGAACTTCCTCCAACCAGAATTCACACTTAGAGAACTTGGCATAGAGTTGGTTCCCCTGGAGTAGCTCGAGAACCAAACGTAGATGTTGCGCGTGTTCGGTTTTCGATTTAGAATAGATCAAGACATCGTCGATGAATACGATGACGAAACGGTCGAGATATGGTTTACACACGCGATTCATCAGATCCATGAAAACTGCGGGTGCGTTGGTCAAACCAAAAGTCATAACAACGAATTCGTAGTGGCCGTATCGAGTGCGAAATGCTGTTTTGGGTATATCCTCCTCCTGAATGCGTAGTTGGTGATAGCCTGAGCGTAGATCGATCTTCGAGAAACACGTAGCACCTTGTAGCTGATCAAATAGATCGTCAATGCGAGGTAGGGGATAACGGTTCTTGATAGTTAACTTATTTAATTCCCGATAGTCGATGCACATCCTGAACGACCCATCCTTCTTTTTGACGAAAAGGACTGGCGCGCCCCAAGGAGAGGTGCTCGGGCGAATGAAGCCTTTTTCAAGTAATTCCTGGAGTTGGTTTGAGAGTTCACGCATTTCGGACGGTGCGAGTCGGTATGGAGCTTTGGCAATAGGGTTGGCTCCAGGAATGAAGTCGATACGAAAGTCGATATCACGACTTGGCGGTAGCCCGGGAAGATCCTCTGGAAAAACGTTAGGAAATTCTCGAACAACAGGAACGTCTTTAACTTCCTTCTTCTCTTTCTTTTCCTTCTCCGCTACTACAATGTTAGCCAAGAAAGCTCTGTATTCCTTGCGGAGATACTTGCTAGCTTGGACACATGACATGAGCTTGAGACCTTTCGAAGCAGTTTCACCGTAAACACACAATAAATCACCATTCGCGAGCGAGAATCGAATCATCTTATCGAAGCACACAACTTCAGCATGGTTTTCGCGAAGAAAGTCCATGCCTACTATGACATCAAAACTTCCGAGTTGCATCGGAATAAGGTCGATTGGAAAGATGTGATTGTTGAACTCAAGAGTACAATCACGAAGAATAGAATTAACGGCGACGGTTCTTCCGGTAGCGACTTCAACATCGAACGTCGAGGAGAGTTGGGAGCGTTTACGACTAAGGAGCTTCTCGAATTCGAACGACACAAAGCAATTATTGGCTCCAGTATCAAATAAACACGAAGCATAAATACCATTCACAAGGAACGTACCATTGACCACGTTGTGGTCGGCTTGGTGCACGTTGATGTTGAAAGTTTGTGCGCGTGCTACTTGTTGCTGTTGCTGCTGGTGTTGCTGAGGCTGCTGCTGCTAGGGCTCTTGTTTCACAACCCTGTTTGGGCACATGTTGGCGAAATGGTTAGGATCGCCACATGCGAAGCAGGCTCTAGCGTTGACCGCGGGTGCCGGAGGAGCTTGTTGACCCTGAGGGGCGGTGAGTAGAGCTTGATGAGCAGGAGCTTGTCTAGCACGGCAGTTGGTAGTAAAATGGTCGTACATATTGCAATGAGCACGAAAACGACAAGCGATGGTAGTCGGGTGGTGGTAGGTACAAGTAGGGCAGAGCGGGTGTGGCCCTGTGTATGCACGCTTAGCAAGCGGTGCATTTGCCACAGGCGCCGCTACTTGACGCTGTTGGGCTGGCACAGCTTGTATTGGTGCAGCAGTGATCGCACAGTTCTTGTTGCTGGAGCTGTTCTTTCTCTTGTTCTTCCTCTTGTTGCTCGATGTGGTGGTGGTTTCAGCAGTTGGTGCGGCGGTGGTAGCTTGATGCAGGTGCTTTGAAGTTTTATCCCAGACACTGGCCTTGACCCGCTTGTCGTTGATTTCAGCGGCCAGTAGGTAAGTCTCTTCGATCGTCTTAGTTTTAGCCGCTTGCACGAAATCGGCAACACAGTCAGGCAGGGCTCGGATATACTTCTTGATAGCCATGTCTGGAGTCTTGACTTGGTCAGGGCAGATGATGGCATGATGCTGAGTTGCTTGAAGCGAGCAGTGAGAGCAGCGTTTTCTCCTTCCTTCTGCTTTATGTGCCAGAATTCATCTTCTAACTTTTGGCGATCATGAGGAGGGCATAATTCTTCCAGCATGACCTCCTTGAGTTCATCCCACGACAAGCCATAGGCTGCATCGTTTCCCCGCTTATTTCTCTCGGCCGTCCACAGGTCTAATGCGCGGGACTAGAAGACGCCGATAGCGTTCAGAGTGCGGAGATCGTCTGGGCAACTGCTCTGTCGCAGTGTGACCTCAATGGAGTCAAACCATTGGAACAACGCTTTAGGGCCTTACTCGCCAGTGAATTCCTTTGGCCCATAAGACCTGAATTGTTTGAAATTGAAGGAAGCTTTGGTGGTAGCTTTAGGAGCTTCGGTTCTCGACTCCTCAGATGATTTACTGACGTTCTCGTAGACATCGCTCACGGCTTTTGCTACTTGTTTAGCGATGATCACAGCAAGACGTTTGTCTCTCTTTTCTTGACGAGAAAGTGGTGTGTGACGGGATCCAGATGACCTTGTCTGCAATAGATATCATCACAGGACTCAACACATCATAATCGAATCTCACCTCACACGTCTACTACTTACTAAAGCCTAGGAACACGCAATGTAACATGTATCGCACAAACACGTAAGCACATAATCATAGATTCATGTAAACACAGAGGCACATAAGCACGTAACCACGTAGGGCACAGAAGCATAGAAGCACATACGCATGTAATCGATACCAATGACTGCGGGTTGACTGCCTGAGGCAGTTCGCAATACATGATTACCACCGTAATCCATGCAAGTAATTGTCCTTAACAACCCCTGCGAACAGGTGCAAAGTCCAAACTATAGTACTATCGTTGCTAAGGCAGGTAGACAACATTCCATGTGTAAACATAACAAACGAGCATTCATAAGCCACGTATAACATGCATTAACGGTTAGCGTTCAGATAGTATTGAGTAGTGTGTTTGATGTGATTTGAATAGTTGTAACGTATGTAACACCCAAAAGTGCATAAAGCAAAAAAAAGGGATCGAGTATACTCACAGCGGTTGATGGATTGAAGGGGGCGCTTAGCGAGTAGGGTTAGCCTGAATAGTTTGATAGCATAACGATAAGTGACGCGTAAAACGATGTAATGTGGGAGTGGGTCGGACAGTAGTTCGGTCGGATGATAATCTGATCGGACGGCCATTCGTGCGGATGACAATCCGTTCGGATGGTCATCCGGTTGGACGGTAGTCCGGTCGGATAACTATTCGAGTGGATTGTTTCTTCCTTTGAGAAGGATGTGTTTGTGTATGATGGTTTGACTTTTGAAGTTTTCGTTGTAGCATTTTGAAAACATTAAAGTATCTCTATCCTTCAAGTCGGTCGATCGGACGATCAGTTGTGCGGACGACAATCCGTTCGGATGGTCATCCAGTCGGACGGTAGTCCGGTCGGACAACGACTCTAGTGATGAGGTTACTTAGTGGGAACAAATTCACAGCAGAAGAGTCACTCGGTTGGATGTCCATCCGACCGGGTGGCAACCCTGTTAATGAACATGTTGAAAATTGTTTAAGTCTTTAAAGTCCTAGTATCTCATGATCCGAAGAGTAATCCGGTCGGATGGTAGTCCGATCGGATGGCAATTTATTCAATACTCAAACTTCAGATAAAGTTGATTAAGTGTGGGACCCAAGGAGTGATCCGTTCGGATGGCGATCCGTTCGGGTGACTTATCGCTCGGACAGTAGTCCGGTCGGATAGCACTCTGTCCAGGTTGTTCCATTCGTCTTTCACTTGGTCGTTTCGTTTGTTTGTCGTTTTATCGAGACGTTTTGACAACGTGTTAACCGACCAGAACCTCATCTTGACCCAAGTGGCCCGATCAAACAGGGATCACCCTAGCTCGACCAGTTAACCGGTTCAAGACGGTTGTTCTTGGCTAACCCGAAATCGGTGGTCTCGTGGGTAGAATCCAGCTCTTGAGCTAGCACAACACTAAGAATGAGTGGAGGACTAGATCTAGGTCCGATTCTATCGCTTTTGAGTGCATTGAGTGTAAAAGAGCTGAAAGAAAGTTAGAAACCATCTTTCAATCCTTTTCCACCATGTTTATGTTTAGATCTATGCAAGATCTTTGTGTATTTGTGTGGAAATCGGTTAGATCTAAGTTGTTCTTGGTGGATTGAAGCCAAAGCATGAAGTTCATAAGAACACCATGATGACGTCACCCTCGAACACCTCAAATCTAGTGATTTCACGGTTAAAAGTTAAGATTCAAAAGATAGAAATGTGTAGGAGTGCGTATAGATCAAGAAAGTACAAGGTTTAGGACGAGATCTTACCGGAATTGAGAGAAATCGAAGAAAAGTGAGGAGCACGAGCTGTTCGGTCAGAGAGTTTCCAAAAGTAGAAAGTTTGAGAGTGACATGGGTATTTATAGGATTCCAAAAGAGGAAAGTGTGGGTCGGTCGGATGGCATCTTGACACCACGACCAAGTGGCAGCCCGGTCGGATGGCTATCCGGCCGGATGGCACTTGGTTCGTGTGTTCGACGCGACGATTTTTGCTGATTCGATTTCGATTGCGAGCGATGAGAATGCGATGGAGTTTCCTATTCAAATTACTTTTAGTCCCAACTATTCATATCTAGCACAGTCCCTTCTCCACTAATTACCATAGTTCGATTTCGATTGAGTTCGATTGCGTTTCGAGTTTCGATTGATTTCCACAACATAACATAAACATGCACAAGTAACACATAAGGCACACACACACGTATAACAATATTCCAAATGCGTAATTCAAGTTGCGATTCGATTCGATGTCGATTTGATTAGCATAGTTTGATTATTATTTAGTTAACTTTATCGCATTGTTACTTCCTATACTTCACAGTCGTAAGTCGATTAACTAGCGAACACATACGTCGATCATTGTAATTATTGACACTTACTCCACATAATACAACACATAAAAGAAATCTACTACAAGTCAAATCGCGCGATCGGTCGTTGACGTTGACCTTGACTTTGACTTCAGAAACACGGGGTGTTACAGGGGTAGCAGACTCAATTGTTTTAGGCTCCAACTTATCATTCACATTTGATTATTGGCAACAATATCAATTATCTTTGGGCTCTAAAAAAATCAACTCATCTCTCGAAAATATACAGCCGTCAACATATATCAAAGGGATGAATGGTATCTTCTCAAGAAAGTCTTACGCAAAATCTTACCCAAAATCCGCCGCCTCTTCGCCGGAGCCGCAACTCAACACTGTGGAGATGGCGGTTCAGATCTGCAAGTCAACTCTGTGGAGATGGCCTCTTCGCCGGAGCCGACAGTTTAGATAGAGAGAGAGAAAGGGAACGTTGTGATGTGGAGATGCTGGCGGTTCAGATCTATTATGGTGGTTATGGGGGGTTTAGAGAAAGACATTGTTCAAATCTTCGAGCTTGCGACGGTGGTGGTAAGGTTTGTTGGCGGTGTGGGGTTGGTGCAGGGGATGGTAGTGTTGGTGGTGATTTTGTGGTGAAGTCTGATATTAGAGAGAGAGAGAACAGAGAGAGAAAAGTGTGTTTGTATGTGTGTTTTTATTGTAATAATAGAGAGGATAGGAAAAGACTAAAATGCCCCTCATGTGAGAGGCATGTGACCAGGATTTAACAGAGGAATTGGATGGCGTTAGGGGCGGGGAGTGAAATAGAGATGAGCTCCATAGATCAGGGAGTAAAATGACAATTTTTAAAGGTTTGGGGCAAAACCGTTAAAGCGACCAAACCACAGGGAGCAAAACGGAAGTTTACTCAAAAAGATAAGCAGTTGAGAGGATTAAATATTTTGTTAGTTTATTTGTTAAATGTTAAAAAAAGTAGAAGATTAAAAAAATAAAAAACATAAAAGTTGTGAGGTATGATCATCTAGGACCGTCCTCCATACCCTCTATTTTTGTGGGATGGACCATCATTGGGAGGACTATGACGTGGCGCCTACGTGGCGGATCATCCTCCATTGAAGGACCATCACCATACCCTCTAGCCTAAAACCTATAAATCATCAAGACCTACACCGAATGATTTGAATTTTAAATTGATCAAAACCATATAACTTGCTTCAATTTTAGTTGTTCGATTGGTTTCAAAATGTTACCAACACCCTTAGTATGCATACACTCAGTGGCGGAGCTTGAACGAAAAATCAGTGGGGGCTAAACTCTTAAAAATTCAATATTTTACTCGACAAAACTTTTTTTCGAAATCTCGGTAAAACTAACATTACGAACGAAAAATCAAGAGGGGCCGGGGCGCCCCCAACCACCAAGATGCTCCGCCAATACATACACTGGACCTTAAGACGGCTATTGTCTTGGGAATACATTGGTAATAAACAGGGCCGGCTTTAGGGGTAATCTGAGTGGGCGAGGGCCCATATTTTTTCGAGGATTTTCACGGACAACCCTGATAATGAATAATAGAGTCACCGTAAGAATATGGCTAGTATATGTGGTTAACCAATTTTCGCACTAGCCTTTACTTTTAAGAGATTTTCCTAACATTTTCAAATTGGGTTTCGACTTTTACATTCTCAGGTAATTTCTGTATTATGTCTAAATTACGACTTCACCAAACTTTTGAAACTTTGAAATGCTTTTGTAATTTATAAAACTTATAAACGATCTTTTGTAACTTCGGCTATATATAATGTTGGAAAAGGTTAAAAATCATACACAACTCCGTCCTTTCAATATGTATCGTTTTATATTTTTTATTAACCTTTGGGTATTAAAACGAATATTGTATGATTATGTTGGATATAGAATTATCGATTGTGTTCAAAGTAGGATGTGATGGTTAGTTATTTAAGCGTTTAAGGCAACACAACGTACTTACCTTTCTAATCTTGTCTGCAATATCAATATGTAACTATTGCATTAAAACCGATACATCTCAACCATTTTGGGAAAACAGAATTACAATGGTTTAAAAATGAATATAATAGTTGTTCAGGATAACAAGCCACAGTTATTACTGGATACAACATGTTTAGTCAATTTAATCGATCAGTATACTAGTGAATTCTAAAACAACCCTTGTTGATATTTATAGTTTTATTAAAAAATTAATTTATATTTATATTTAACTTGTATATACTCATAGGGAGAGGATAATGAGAAAACTTCATATAAATGAGAAAAAAAAAAAACTAAAAAAAGTCTATAAGACATACCAATTTTTTTTTTACAAAAACACACTACCTAAAAAAAATTGTACTTCACATATGCAGTATATGCCTAGGGTTGGCTTTTAAGGTTTGGTTTTTGAGGATTTAGGATTAGGTTTTTGAGTGAAGGTGATGGAGAAGGAGGTCTAGGCTTTTGGGTTTGGAGGGGGAGGTAGGTTTTTTTTTTTTTGGTGGAGGGTTTAGGTCTTTGAAGGTTTAGTTTTAGGTTTTTTGGGGTGCGGGTTTTGGCTTTTGGTGGAAGGGTGGATCTAGGTTTTTGAGGGGTAGGGTGAGGGTTTAGGCTTTTGGGGGGTGTCGGTGGGGGTGGTTTAGGATTTTTCGTATTAATGCACATGTATAATACAATTTGTTTTTGAAAAAAAAATTATACATAATATATAGTGATTTTTAATAAAAAATTGTTATGTTTTTTTGCCTTTTTTTATTTATTTTTTGTTTTTTCATTTAAACTAATTATCTCATGATCCACTTTTTTATTTGTTTTTTTTTTCTAATATAACTAGTTATCTCATAATCCAATCCTTATACTCATATCTTGTGTAAAATTATTTAAGATATGAAATTCTCTATACCTACAATAAAAAGTTGGATGACCACTGTCATGCATGCTCAGCACTGCATGACAGCTGGCCATTGGTCACTTGTTTTTTAACTTTTTTTTGTTTTTAATAGGCTTTTGTTTTTTTAGCATTTATCTTTCAACATTTAGTATTGTCACCTATAACCCTTCAACTTTCTAAAAACTTTATAATCATTTTTTACGTGCTTATATCTATGTAAGTGTCGGTAAAAATTCAAGTTAATTACATTTTTTTTGAAAATGAGTAAACTCTGATGTAATATTTTTTTTTTACGTTTTTAGTTGATCTACGTTTTAACATAAATTTTATCGATGTTTATTAAACTAACAGAAATATTAGAAAGCCTTAAACGAATCTAATTAATTCCAAAATTGATACACTATACGTGAAATGGACCATCCATAATTCCCAGTTGCATAAATAATTTTTCTATGATATAACAATAAAAGTATACAAATTGAGAAAAATAAGATTTATATGTGACACATATATTTTGAACTTTTATTCAACTAACTAGGTTTATCACCATCGTTGCGTTGCGGCGAACTTCTTTTGTCAGTTAGTCTGTGTTTACATGTATTTTGAAATCACTACAAGCGCGTTCCGCACAGAACTGTTGATAAGAATAAAAAGAAAATGTAGAAAAAATCAATAAAATATAATAAAAAAAATCAACTAAAAGAGTTATATAGTAATGATATTGTTTGTATGAAACCCGTGGTCAAAGATGAGCAAATGATACTAGGTACCGGTACCCAATTTCCCGAACCGAAAGATCTTAAGTACCAATTCGGTACCGACTTTTGGCATTCATGGTACCGGTTTGCTACCGGTTTTTACTTTCATATACCGGTACCGTAACCGGTATTTTCGATACCTAGGGCTGCAAACGAACCAAACAAACACGAACAAGTCCTTGTTCGTGTTCGTTTGTTAAGGAATATATGTGTTCATGAACGCTTACCGAACAAGATTTTATGTTCGTGTTTGTTTGTTAAGGAAATGAACTTGTTCGTGTTCGTTTGTGTTTGTTTGTTAATTTTAGGCAACGAATGAAAACAAACGATAATGAACAAAAATGAGCACAAACTACGTTCACGAATACAAATACTAACAAATGAACACAAACTAACGTTCATGAACAAAATATATAATACATTGACACTTACTAAATATTTTATTTGTCAGAATTTTGAAATATTTAAATAAAATATAAAAGCTAAGAAAACTAATGAACCATCGAACACAAACGAACACGTTACCGAACGTTCACGAACATAAATAAACGAACGCACCCTTTGTTCATGTTTGTTCATTTAACTAAACGAACGAAATTTCTTGTTTGTGTTCGTTTGTTTAATAAACAAATGAACACAAACGAACTTCCCGCCGAACAGTTCACGAACTGTTCACCGAATGTTTGGTTCGTTTGCAGCCCTATCGATACCAGTATCGATTTGGTATCGATTGGCACCAAGCTCATCTCTACTCTTGAAACTAAAAAAATCACTAAAAGTTGAAGAAAATCAACAAAAAGAGTTGTACGATACTATTGTTGTTTGTACGACACTCGTGATCAAGGATGAGCAAATGATACCGGGTAGCAGTACCGAATTTCCCGAACTAAAAGATTTTCACTATCAATTCGGTACCGACTTTTAGCGTTTTCTGTATCATGCTAGTGCCGGTTTTTACCTTCATGTACCGATACCGAACAGGATCGTGCCGGTGTTTTTGATACCTGTAGCTATTCGATACCGGTTGATACCAAGTTTATCCCAACCCGTGATAAAAAGAAAATCATTAAAGTTAAGAAAAATATTAAAGAAAATAATTATTATTATGATATTAAAATAATAAAATTATTAAAAAAGCTATATATATTATTAAAATGTTAAAAGTATTATTCGTTAGATTGTTTATTAATAACACACTGTGATGTAATGTAATCTAACTAGTTGATGCCTCTGCCTGCGTTGCCGGACGATAGGTCAAGTAATTCTCAACCAATTAAAAAATACTACAACAGTTTTGTTAGAATAAAAAAAAACTAAAATGATGGCAAGGCCGTAATTTTTAACTCGGGGCAAAACTGTATTTTTTAGTACTAATGAGCGAGTGTTTGGCAGCTCTTTGACAAAAAAAAAAAAAAAAAAAAAAACCGAGTCAACCAATTAAAAGAAACACTTCTATAGTTTAGCTAAAAAAACTAAAACGATGGCAATACTATAATTTTGAACTGAGGCAAAATTTTATTTTTTGACTGGGGTAAAATCGTAATTTGCCAAAAGTTAAAATGATGACAATACTGTAAGAGTTAATTATTGTTTTCGTCCCTGTGGTTTGTCAAAAATCACTATTTCAGTCCATTAGTTTAAAAATTGCGATTTTAGTTCCTGTGGTTTCACTTTCGTAACCATTTTAGTCCACCTCGTGACCATTTCAGTCCCTGTACTTAACATATTAATGGATTGAAATGGTTACGAAAGTGAAACCACAGGGACTGAAATGGTTACGAAAGTGAAACCACAGGGACTGAAATCGCAATTTTTAAACTAATGGACTGAAATAGTGATTTTTGACAAACCACAAGGACGAAAACAGTAATTAACTCATACTGTAAATTTGAACCAGGGGCAAAATCGAAATTTTGCATAGGGAAAAATTCGTTATGTTGAAGTTGGGGTAAAATAGTAAAATACCTGGATCAATGGGGGAGTGTCAGTCAACAGCTTGGAATTTAAACTAAGGACAAAATCGTAATTTTTAACTGGACAAACCATTGATTCTATTTTGAATTGCGGGCAAATTCAAAATTTTGAAGTGATGGCAAAATCGTAGTTTTGAGTTGGGGGCAAAAGCATAATTTTATTTTGAACTGGGGGTAAAAACATAATTTTGAATTGAGGGCGAAATCATAATTTTTTAAACGGGGGCAAAATCATACTTTTGAACTGTGGCCAAAATCGTAATTTCTAGAGGGGTAAAAGTATAATTTTATTTTGAACTGAAGGCAAAACGTAATTTTGATCTGCAGGCAAAATTGTAATTTTTAACTCGAGAAAAAATCGTAATTTGAACCGATGGAAAATCGTAATTTTAAGCTGGGGTACATGTATAATTTTATTTTGAACGGGAGGCAAAAACGTAATTTTAAACTAAGAATAAAAGCGTAATTTTAAACCGGGAATAAAATCGTAAATTGATTGGACCAACGAGAAGTGTCAAAGAGCTGTCTAGCATTACTCCTCAAAGTACTCTTTGTGTATTAGGATAATATAATTACAGTTAAGGGACAAAAAAACAAACAAACAAAGTGGCTGTCGCCACTATTCACTAATTGTAACGACAAGTATTACCGTTTATTGTAAACTAGTGGATGCCCCGCCCGCGTTGCGGGGTGATGGTCGAATAATGAGAGAGTGTTAGGCAGCTCATTGATACGAAAAACAATTAAATCGAGTCAACCAATTAAACAAAACACTTTTATAGTTTTGATAAAAAAAAACTAAAACAATGACAATATTGCAATTTTTAATTGACGGGAAGTATTTTTGATTGGGGTAAAATCGTAATTTGCCAAAAGCTAAAGTGATGACAGTACTGTAAATTTGAACCAGTGGCAAAATTGTAAATTTTCACAGGGTCAAATTCGTAATTTTGAACTTGGGGTAACAGCGTAAAATAAATTTGAACTAAGGGCACAATCGTAATTTTAAGCTGGAGGCAAAACCACAATTTTATTTTGAACCGAGGGCAAAATCGTAATTTTCAGTTGGGGGCAAAATCGTAATTTTATTTTGAACTGGGGAAAAACGTAATTTTGAACTGAGGGCAAAATCATAATTTTTGAAACGGGGAAAAATCACATTTTTAAACGGAGGGCAAAATCGTAATTTTTAGCTGGGGGCAAACACAGTTTTGAACTGAGGGGCGAAAAGGTAATTCAGAGCTGGGGGCAAAACCACAATTTTATTTTGAATCGAGAAAAAAATCGTAATTTTGAGCTAAGGACGAAAGCGTAATTTTATTTTGAGATGGGGGCAAAAACGTAATTTTAAAATGTATATAAAATAATAAACTGGCTGGTCCAATGGGGGAGGGCAAGGCGAAATTGTAGTTTTGAATTGAGGGCAAAATCGTAATTTTGAGATGGGGACAAAAGCGTAATTTTATTTTGAGCTGGGGGCAAAACGGTAATTTTAAACAAGAACAAAAACGTAATTTTAAAATGGAAAAAAAATAATAAACTGGTTGGTCAAATGGGGGAGTGCCAGACTGCTGTCTGTCACTATTCCCCCATTTGGTAAATGTATGTGTAGGTAAAATCGTAATTGTGAGATGGGGACAAAAGCGTAATTTTTTTTTTTGAGCTGGGGGCAAAACGATAATTTTAAACAAGAACAAAAACGTAATTTTAAAATGGAAAAAAAATAATAAACTGGTTGGTCAAATGGGGGAGTGTCAGGCAGCTGCCTGGCACTATTCCCCCATTGTGTAGGTAAAATCGTAATTTTGAGATGAGGACAAAAGCGTAATTTTATTTTGAGCTGGGGGCAAAACGATAATTGTAAACAAGAACAAAAACGTAATTTTAAAATGAAAAAAAAATAATAAACTGGTTAGTTAAATGGGGGAGTGCCAGGCAGTGTAGGTAATGTAATATAGAACATCATATAGAAGATAATGTAATAATATAATGTAATATATTGTGTAGTGAAACCCACGATTTTATGCTCATATAGGAGAGCATTTAGGTCGTGGGGTATGGTGGGGTAGGGGTTGGGCTTGGGTTGGGGTATTAGTTGACACGTGGCTTGAGTGGGCAGACATTGGCTAACCCACATTCAACATGGTATGGTGGGGCGGGGGTTTGGGGCGTGGGTTTGGCGGGCTTCGCTGGGCTGACCCGCTCGGCTATTTGAATATTATTTAAAACAAAAAATTTAATTTTTTTAATATTTTTAAATAAAGAAAATAAGTAAACAAGCGATTCCCAATATACGATGCATAACTCGCTTCTTAGGGCATAGAAGAGTGTATGAAAAATGGACGAGACATTGGACGATTGGGTGGTTGGCTAGGATTATTTTCTTGGAATGCATACGGGTTGTTCGGGTCAAAAGGACGGTTATAAGGATGCATTTTTTCGTTTTGTAGAAGGAGAATTGAAGATGATTATAGAAGATGTGGTTGAATGTGGTAAAAATGGAAGAAAAATGTGAGTTTTATAGTGAAAAATTAATTTTGTTTTTTAACATAGCCGTTGGCCAACGACTATTTTGTTTTGGCCATACACAGCCCGCCATGTCAGCTCGCTTCCCCCACCCCACGCCCGGCTTGAAACCCAAGCCCCAAGGGCCACGCCCCAACCCAAACCAACCCAGGGTGGTGCCTTGAGATTGACAAATGGAACACTGAAATCAGTCTAATTATTCAGACTAATTCAGATGAATTTTCTAATGCTAAGGCTTTGTTATTATTAATGGAACATAAGTCTGCAAGGATAATTCAAAATTTCATCAAAGGTACAACTTGGGATGAAAATATGAATGGTGATGATCTTTTTGATCAAATCATAAATGCAATATATGTGATGTTTTTAGGTCTCGACTTTATAACAAGTAAAGACCATGAAAATCAAAAATTGCTTGTTATAAAGTCGAGACCTAAAAACATCACATATATTGCATTTATGATTTGATCAAAAAGATCATCACCATTCATATTTTCATCCCAAGTTGTACCTTTGATGAAATTTTGAATTATCCCTGCAGACTTATGTTCCATTAATAATAACAAAGCCTTAGCATTAGAAAATTCATCTGAATTTAACTCTTCCATTTTTTCAAAAATAAGCCTTTCTTTTGTGAATGTAATTGAAGGTGATGAATTTTTGAACGAGCACATGGCTCTGATACCACTGTGCGGAGGTACTTCAGAATTTTTTACAAATTCAACTAAAGGGTTCATTAAGTCCTTTAGGGGTTTTGTGGTCTAGTTAAGACTCATTGGTTGCAAGGAACCTTTTTAGTTAATTCTTTATTAACCCGACATTTTTGGTTCATACTCAATGTATGAATTTGTTCTAGTAAATTTACTAGTAATAAATTTATGGGGACCAACATGTGATCATTTTGAAACTCAATTTCAAAATTTGTCGTAGACTCATAAATAAAGATGTCAACCATATTTATTGAAGTCTTTGTTAGTTTACTATGACTAACATGACGAATTATTATGACAAAAGATGCCATAATTCACCGGATGTTTACAAGACTTTGTAGTGTCTTGTTTACTAAAGCAAATGATTTTTGAATCGTTTGTTTTAGATTGTGAAATCATTTCTTTGAATTTACAAAATTCATTATTTTTTGTAGTCATTTTTTGACTAACAATTCTTATTGAAAAGATTATTTGATTTCGATAATGGTTAATCGATTTCTTTTTGTGTTTGTTTATAAACATCATTTTTTGATTTAATCAAAATCTTAGTTTTTTGTGTGAATAAAATTCTTTTTTAGATTTTAAGGAGAGATATGAAATATCAATCTTGAAGTAATTTAACAGTTTGAAATAAAATCTATACCTTCTTCTAACTTGTATTTTCTTCTTGAAAAGTTTCTATTTCTTCTGCAAGGGACCAATCCAACCCTTATTTCCCTAACGGCCTCCTGCCTCAGCGGTACTTCAACGGGCTTCAGGACTCCAGGTTTTACAGAATAAGAAACAACTTCATGATAGAAAATAAGATAGGGGGTTACGAAGGAGTTTTTATTTCATAATTGTTCTCCCGAAGGAGAACTTCTTGATATTTACATCAACTCCTTAAAGGAGTTTCTACTCCATACTACTAGCACACATACTAAAAATAAAAATTGATCATAATGATCAACGGAAAAGAAAAGAGAGGTGGTTGAGAGTTAAAGCTAGGGTAGGTGAGAGAGATATGCTAACTCGGGATTGAACGAGGGATCCTAAACTAATGAATTCGACTTCTTTATATAGCAGAAGTGAATTTTACAAAAGGACTAAAATAGCCTTAAGTGTTCGTCATGCATGACGTTTTTTGGTCGACAAACCCATGTGATGGGTCCAGCTTTCTGGTGTAGTCTTCTGAAAAGTAGTTGTCTTTAATAGAGGGACCACTTTTGTCAGAATTTTCTTCGGTGTAGGATTCCTTACAGCTCATGTACTGATGGCTTTCCTGTGCACCTTGCATTATTTTGCTGAGTCTTTGTTTTGTAGTAGGACTCACATCAACTTTGTTGAAGATAATGCGTTGCTCCATTTTTCCAAAGCTTCCTTTAGATAATGGGGTTTCACTATGACTCGTGAAGATATGGAAATTGCTTTAGAGGAATTTCCTTTTTACCACAATCGGCTGAGTATCGAGTGGCTTCTTGTTGGGCTTGTAATAAGGACTCAAACTTTTTGAATGTTACCGGTCTTCCAGAAACATGATGAGACACTATGGACCAATCTTCATATATGCCTCTATGCTCTCCATCAAAAATGACATAAAATCTAGAATTAGATTTTACCGTTTCTTGAATGTCTTGGGAGTAACTTGGTCTAAGAGAGACCTGTTCAGTTTTTGGCAAACTGTCAGCCATCAACGGATTTGATGTGCCTTTACCAGAGCCGTTTGCTACTGGGCTAGATGAAGATCGTAGTTCTTCATTAACTTTATATTTGCTTTTTTCCAAAGCAACAGGAGTCAACGGACTTGATTTTTCTTTACCTTTAGCCGTTTGTAAAGGAATAGATTCAGATTGTATTCTTTCGGAATCCTGTTCTGAATTAACAGTTGTGTCTAGACTTTCGTCATAGAGAGCTATTTTTTCTTGAATAGCTTTTAATTCTATCAAAAGAAATTTTTCTTTTAGGCGTAAAGCCTTTAATTCTTCCATCCCCCTTTCTTAAAATTTTTTGAATATGAAGGTGATGATTTTTGAAGAAGAGATGCCTTCTATTTGTAGAATAAGAATGACATCATTGCTTACGATTCTTGAAAATCTCGTGTTAAGCTATCAGCTAACACGTTTTTTGTCCCTTCTAGGTGTTCTGTATCAAAAGAATATCTAGAAAACCACATTTGCCATCTGACAAGACGACCTTGTTTATTATCTCCAAAAATTTTTGTTTTCAGAAAATAAGTAAAATTTTTATTGTCAGTTCTGACTAGGAATTTAACCGGGGTTAAATAAATAGAGAACTTCGAAATCGTGTTTTTTACCGCCAGTAATTCTTTTTCATTACTGTGATAATTCCGTTCAGCCTGCTTGAAGCTTCCCGAAGTGTACCTGCAAATTTCTTCTCTATCTGCAGTTTTAGCTTTTAAAACACCTCCCCAAAAATCATTAGAAGCATCTGTTTCTATGATTAAAAAATCACTTTCATTAGGAAGATAAAGTTTAGGAAAACTGATTAAGTTTTTCTTTATCTTTTTAATGTAGTCAGTATCGGAATGTTTCCAATCCCATACGTAATCCTTTTTTAGCTTGACCTGTAAAGGTTTTCTAAGCTCTGCAAGTTTAGGAATATAACTTTCTGCATAAGTTAATACACCTAAAAATCTTTGAAGATGTTTTTTATCTTCTAAAGTATCTGGAAATTTGTGTAAATTTTCCAAAATATGTTTTTGTGGACAATGTGTCCCTTGATCTATTTCAAGACCCAAAAAGTTTATCTTTGTTTTAAAAAGATTAGCTTTCTTTTTTGATAAAATGATTCCATATTTTTCAATTGTTTTTAAAACTGATAAAACATGAGAATAGTGTTTATCTTCCGAGTTCGAGAAAACTATAATATCGTCAACATAGACGGTACAGTAATCTTCTAATCCTCTTAAAGCATTTTGCATATGTCTTTGAAATATGCTTGGTGCCTGTTTTAATCCAAATGGAACTACCTTCCATTGATAGTGACCGTCTGGACATGTGAACGCAGTTAATAACTGTGATTCTTTGTCTAACAGTACCTGCCAGAAACCGCTTTTACAGTCGAAACTGGAAAAGATAGTCTTTCCTCTTAGAAGAGTTAGTAATTCCTGCATACAAGGAAGATTATGGCTGTCTCCAACAGTGACATTATTAATTGCTTTGTAATTAACAACCATTCGTTTTTTACCTCTTCTTTTTTCCGCTTCATTTTCTACTAAAAAAGCAGGAGACATGTGAGGAGATTTACTAGGAATTATTAATCCCAAATCAAGAAGTTCTTTGATTTGTTTATTAAATTCTTCCCTATCCTGTGGACTGTACTTCATAGGTTTCACCCTAATAACAGTTTTAGGATCTATTAACTTAATAGATGCCTTTTAGGATCTATTAACTTAATAGATGCCTTCATCCAATTTTTTGATTTTTCAGGATCAATTGGATTTTCTGAACAAACCTTTTCAAGTAATTCCTCAATTTTTTGAAACTTATGTAGTTCAAGTAGAAAAATTCTTTCAGGTTTTATAACTTCTTGAACTATATTAGTTCCTGGAGTTTGATTTATCTTGGAATCTTTTTTCATAGATTCAAGAAAATTTGGTTTTCCAATTTGAAAAGCCTTTGTAACTTTTTTGATCAAAATCATTTCTTGATTAAGATGAAAAGATACTCTATCTAACCATTGAGTAAAAGGTCCATAGAGTTGACAGAAATTATTTCCAAGAAGTAAATCCATACCTGAATCTTGTTGGTAGATAGTAGGAATGGTAAATGATTCTCCAGAAAATTGAATTATAAGATTTCTACAAACCTTATCTAATTTAATGACTTCTTTGTTAGCAATAATTGCCTTAATATCTTTGGGAGTGTTTTCCCATAAATCCTTAGGAATTATATGTTTGCTGGCTAAACAAAGACTTGCACCTGTGTCTACATAACAATGTAGAGTAATTGTTTTATATCCTTTGAAAAAGATTTTTCCTTTGATATAAATTGAATTTGGATTAGTAATGTTTGAAAAAGCTAAATCCAAATTATGAATTCGTTTATCCTCATCCCCCCAACTAAAAGAGTGATTAGGCTTCAACTCGATATCTGAAGAGCTTTCTTCAGTTTCGGGTTTTTCCTGTTCATTTTTCATGGTAAAGATTTGTTCTTTATTTTCAGAAAAATGTTCAATTTCAGGTTCTTCATTCTTTAAAACAAGAGCCTGTTTTTTATTTTCAGAAAGCTTCTGTTCAAGTTTTTCTTTTAAGTTTTTATAAAACTTTTGTTTACGTTCTTTGTTTTCAAAGGACATGAGCTGAACAAGCTTATAAATTTGTTTAGCTGATAAAGTTTCAAATTTTTCTTTAAAAATTTGTTCTAACTTTTGAGTAACAGGAATCATTTTATCCACAAGATAAAATAATTTTTGTCTCTCTAAGTTTTTGTATCTCTTTTTCCAAAAGAGAATTATTTCTTTTTAAATCAGCTAATTTAAAAAGTTTATCAGAAGGATGAATACACCAATCCAAGTGTAACTCATAAATTCTTTGATTATTTCTTTGTAAATAGAAATAATTCATAAAAATCTTTAGATTAATTTTTCTAAAAGATTTTTTCATTTGTCCTTTATTGGTCATTTAAAGTTGATCCAAAAGGCCATGTTTCATTAGTTTCGTTAGAAACTTCCTTGAAAATTTCATCAAGAATTTTTTGTTTAGAATCAATTTCGGCATAGATTGCTTCAAGACTTTCATCTCTATAAATTATTGCCTTTTTTGCTTTAAACTCAATAATTTTTTGTTTAGAATCAAAAATATTTCTTTTAGCAATTTTTATGTTGCGAGAGTTTATTTTTTGACTCATCATAAAATTTTTCTTTAAACGTTTTATCCGTATTAAAGAAATATGAATCTTTCCTTCTTCATAAGCAATTTGCATATCAAGAAGATGTAGATAGTTTAGAATAGGTGTTATAGACATTAAGTCCCAATAACCTTTTCTAAAATTTTTCCATATCTGTCTATGTTTTTCGACATAGTTCGCATTAAATGCTCGGTGTCACTAGAGTCTCTAATTTGTAAAGAGGTTCCAGCAAAACTGTGTCTAGGTTATAATCCTAGAATTTGTTTATTGCGTGCAATATCAATTGCCCAATTTTCTTTTAATTGTGAAGGTTCAGAAAACTTACACCCTTCAACAATTCCAATTTCAGAAAATATATCTTCAAGAGTTATATTTTCATTTTCCTTATACTCGATTGAATGAGTACTGTTGGTTAAAGCATACGAGATTAAATAATTAATCGTAAAAACTTTATTACCAGGTTCCATAAGGTCAGTTCTTTCGCACTGGTGTATGAAACTTAAAGTCTTATCAAAATCTTTTGAATTTCGATGTAAAGAAAATTTAGGATAGACAGTAAACATAAATTTACCATAAGCTAAATTTCCTTGAATTGCTCCCAAAAGAGCATCTTGCCTATTGATAATTCTATTATCAACGAGTGCCATTTTTATAGGAAAATTAATTTCGTCTCTAAACTGAGCTTTAAGGAGGATTTTAACCGCTCCTATGTGTACCATATTGAGAGAATTTCTCAACTCTGGCTTAATATGTAAAAGCTTTTTTGCTATTTCACCCTTTGTTAAGAGTGGCAAATAAACTTCACCTGCTGTATTTTTTATGTCGACTGAAAGTTCTTCAGTATTAAAACAATAAAATACTTTATTTTTTCTTGTAAAAGCTTTAGAAACTAAGCTTTGTAAAGTTTTTGTTTGATTAAAAACTTGTTTTGTGTCAAGCTTGAATTTAAGCTTGTTAATTTTAGTTAATTGATCAGAATTAATCATGTAATCTGATACAAAACCTTTTTCATTTTCACTGAAATTTAAAACTTCAGTTACTTCTTGTTCGTTTGATTCTTTAGAATCTTCAAACGAATTTTTAAAACTCATTTTAAATTTTTTCCTTTAAGAAAAAATGTTTAAAATTTATTTTAAATTTGTTTATTTTTAAGAACAGGAACTAATCCCCTCTTCTTAAAAAACGAGCACATGGCTCTGATACCACTGTGCGGAGGTACTTCAGAATTTTTTACAAATTCAACTAAAGGGTTCATTAAGTCCTTTAGGGGTTTTGTGGTCTGGTTAAGACTCATTGGTTGCAAGGAACCTTTTTGGTTAATTCTTTATTAACCCGACATTTTTGGTTCATACTCAATGTATGAATTTGTTCTAGTAAATCACTGTGCGGAGGTACTTCAGAATTTTTTACAAATTCAACTAAAGGGTTCATTAAGTCCTTTAGGGGTTTTGTGGTCTGGTTAAGACTCATTGGTTGCAAGGAACCTTTTTGGTTAATTCTTTATTAACCCGACATTTTTGGTTCATACTCAATGTATGAATTTGTTCTAGTAAATTTACTAGTAATAAATTTATGGGGACCAACATGTGATCATTTTGAAACTCAATTTCAAAATTTGTCGTAGACTCATAAATAAACATGTCAACCATATTTATTGAAGTCTTTGTTAGTTTACTATGACTAACATGACGAATTATTATGACAAAAGATGCCATAATTCATCGGATGTTTACAAGACTTTGTAGTGTCTTGTTTACTAAAGCAAATGATTTTTGAATCGTTTGTTTTAGATTCTGAAATCATTTCTTTGAATTTACAAAATTCATTATTTTTTGTAGTCATTTTTTGACTAACAAATCTTATTGAAAAGATTATTTGATTTCGATAATGGTTAATCGATTTCTTTTTGTGTTTGTTTATAAACATCATTTTTTGATTTAATCAAAATCTTAGTTTTTTGTGTGAATAGAATTCTTTTTTAGATTTTAAGGAGAGATATGAAATATCAATCTTGAAGTAATTTAACAGTTTGAAATAAAATCTATACCTTCTACTTCTTGTATTTTCTTCTTGAAAAGTTTCTAATTCTTCTGCAAGGGACCAATCCAACCCTTATTTCCCTAACGGCCTCCTGCCTCAGCGGTACTTCAACGGGCTCCAGGACTCCAGGTTTTACAGAATAAGAAACAACTTCATGATAGAAAATAAGATAGGGGGTTACGAAGGAGTTTTTATTTCATAACTGTTCTCCCGAAGGAGAACTTCTTGATATTTACATCAACTCCTTAAAGGAGTTTCTACTCCATACTACTAGCACACATACTAAAAATAAAAATTGATCATAATGATCAACGGAAAAGAAAAGAGAGGTGGTTGAGAGTTAAAGCTAGGGTAGGTGAGAGAGATATGCTAACTCGGGATTGAACGAGGGATATCTAAAACTAATGAATTCAACTTCTTTATATAGCAGAAGTGAATTTTACAAAAGGTCTAAAATAGCCTTAAGTGTTCGTCATGCATGACGTTTTTTAATCGACATACCCATGTGTTGGGTCCAGTTCTCGATTGTCTTCATCTGAAAAGTAGCTGTCTTTTTCAATGGAGTTTTTGTTTTCTTCTGACGAAGATGCCTTGCAGCATTCGCACTGATGGCTTTCCTGTTTTCTTTGCATTATTTTGCAAAGTCTTTGTTTTGTAGTAGGACTCACATCAACTTTGTTGAAGATAATGCGTTGCTCCATTTTTTCTAAAGCCTCCTTTTCATGCTTTGGTAGTGGGGTTCCACTGTAACTTGTGATAATGCAGTGGTCACTGCAATAATTCACTTTATTAAAGCTTTTTACTTTAATATTTTGAAGATTATTCAGGATTTTTAAGAATCCTTTAACCCTTATTTCGACCCAATTTTCGAAATCTTCTTGCTCCTCATTCATAACTTTTGAGGGGTTGACGGTTCTTGCTTTTGCGAGCCCGATTTCTATATGATGGTAACTTTGGGAAGAAGTTCCTTGGTACCAATCTGGAAGTGTAGAGTTACACTTTATGAAGATGTTTGCGTCTTTTGCTGCAGCAATCTTCTTTCGAAAGTTTTTAATAGCTTTCTTTATCCCTTCTGGAAACATGCTGATTTCAAGCAAATTTGGAGATGGATATATGAACTTTATTAGACCAGCAGAAAATGCTAGTGAAA
The DNA here is from genome assembly GCA_030545235.1 of Helianthus tuberosus. Lineage (NCBI taxonomy): Eukaryota > Viridiplantae > Streptophyta > Magnoliopsida > Asterales > Asteraceae > Helianthus > Helianthus tuberosus. Next base: position 124,360,481 of record CM060442.1, on the reverse strand, counting down.
CAAGTTCTGGACTTGCGCCTGGACAAAAGACTAAGAGACTTTTTGTAGCCTTATCTTCTGTATAGACTTGCTCAAACTCGAAATCGTCTTGACTAAGAGCTCTTGTTTTAGACCAAATTCCTCTGAATTCGTCCAAAGATATAATATCTTCTTCTTTTTTCTCTTCTTTTATTGTTGGTCTTGAGAAAGTGTTTTTGAATTCAATGATTCTTTCTTTTTTCTTGGGCTTCAATGGCTCAGGAAAAATTGTTACCTTTAAAGGTATTCCTTTCTTCCCGAGGTTTGCTGAATATCGGGTAGCTTCTTGTTGGGCTTGTGCTAACGACCCAAACTTCTTGAATGTTACCGGTTTTCCAGCAACATGTTGAGACACTATAGACCAATCTTCATATATGCCTCTATGTTCACCATCGAAAATAACATAAAACTTTGAATTATGCTTTTCTGGAATTTGTGTCACTTGTAAGTAACTTGGTCTAAGAGAGACCTGTTCAGTTTTTGGCAAACTGTCAGCCATCAACGGATTTGATGTGCCTTTACCAGAGCCGTTTGCTACTGGGCTAGATGAAGATCGTAGTTCTTCATTAACTTTATATTTGCTTTTTTCCAAAGCAACAGGAGTCAACGGATTTGTTGAGTCTTTACCAGTTGCCGTTTGCACTGGACTAGATTCAGATTGTATCCTTTCGGAATCCTGTTCTGAATTAACAGTTGTGTCTAGACTTTCGTCATAGAGAGCTATTTTTTCTTGAATAGCTTTTAATTCTATTAAAAGAATTTTTTCTTTTAGGCGTAAAGCCTTTAACTCTTCCATTTTTTCAAAAATAAGCCTTTCTTTTGTGAATATAATTGAAGGTGATGAATTTTTGAACGAAAGAATGCCTTCTATTTATAGTAGCAAAATGACAGTGACATTTTTGCTTAGAATTTCTCAAAATCTCGTGTCAAGCTATCAGTTAACACATTTTTGGCCCCCTTGCCGTGTCTGTCATTTGACAAGACGACCCTGTTTATTATTTCCAAAAATATCTTTGTTTTCAGAAAATAAATAATTTTTGAATAAACAAATTTCCGAAAATCGTTTTGTTTATTTTTATCCCCCCAACTAAAAGAGTGGTTGGACTTCATTCTGAGTCTTCCGTAGAAGAATCGGATAATATTTCTAATGCATATACTTGTGTATAGCCATCAAAAATATTTTCATAAGGAAAATATCCTTCAGTTTCCGCTTTCGAAATAATTTTTAATTTTTCCGGAAACTTTTGTTTGTTGGGACATTCGTTGGCGTAGTGTCCTTCTTCAGAACATATCCAGCAACGACATTTTTTCTTCCCTTGAGGACAAACCTTAGGTTTTTCTTTTGAAAAGTATTTTCCAGGAGAAAACTTTCTTTTCTTGGTTTTCCAAAAACGTTTTTTAGTTTTCGTTTTATATTTATTTTTATATTTCTTTTTGAAATAATTTTCATCTTTTACTGGTTCACAACCAAAAGTTAATTGTGGTAACTCAGTAAGTTTTCTGCAACAGCTTTTGTTAAAACGTTTTAGCTGTTTTTGTTTATCAGAAAAATCACAGTAAACCGCAATTTCTTCTTTAACAATTCTTGTTGCAAATCCAAGAGAATGCATCGTAAATTGATTCTTTTCTTTGTTCCATCGTTCTTTGGCTTTTTCTCCAACGATAGGAATCTTCATTAAGTAAGCCTCAATCCAAGAGTGGAATTCACCTGTACTTAATTTGTATAGATTTGTTTCATAAAGACAAGTAAAATCGTCTAATAAACAAATATCACAAATTTGTGCTTTTGCAAGATTTTGTCTTGCTTTTTCTAGCAATTTTTGATTTTCATGATCTTTACTTGTGATAAAGTCGAGACCTAAAAACATCACATATATTGCATTTATGATTTGATCAAAAAGATCATCACCATTCATATTTTCATCCCAAGTTGTACCTTTGATGAAATTTTGAATTATCCCTGCAGACTTATGTTCCATTAATAATAACAAAGCCTTAGCATTAGAAAATTCATCTGAATTAGTCTGAATAATTAGACTGATTTCAGTGTTCCATTTGTCAATTACCTCTTTTCTTTTATCGAGGCCAAAGATACAATCAATATTAATAGTATCAATAGTAGTTGAACTACCATTTTTATTACTATTAGAATTAGGTATACCTTTGTGATACGGCATGGAAAATTCCGTATTCTTTTTATTAAACCGTCTACTGTTAGTAGTTCTATGGTATGACGACGTTTCAATGTCTGAAGAGCTTTCTTCAGTTTCAGGTTCTTCATCCTTTACAGATAAAGGAAAAATCCGTTCTTTATTTTCAGGAAAATATCTTTCATTTAAGATTTTATTTTCAGAAAACATTTGTTCACATTCATCATCATCTAAAGACATGAGATGAACAAGTTCATGCATATGTTCAAGTGGAAGGGTTTCCATTTGATCAAAAAAGATTTCTTCTAACTTTTGAGGAATTGAAATCATTATATCCACAAGATAAAATAATTTTTGTTTCTCTAAGTCTTTGTATCTCTTTTTCCAAAAGAGAATTATTTCTTTTTAAATCAGCTAATTTAAAAAGTTTATCAGAAGGATGAATACACCAATCCAAGTGTAACTCATAAATTCTTTGATTATTTCTTTGTAAATAGAAATAATTCATAAAAATCTTTAGATTAATTTTTCTAAAAGATTTTTTCATTTGTCCTTTATTGGTCATTTAAAGTTGATCCAAAAGGCCATGTTTCATTAGTTTCGTTAGAAACTTCCTTGAAAATTTCATCAAGAATTTTTTGTTTAGAATCAATTTCGGCATAGATTGCTTCAAGACTTTCATCTCTATAAATTATTGCCTTTTTTGCTTTAAACTCAAGAATTTTTTGTTTAGAATCAAAAATATTTCTTTTAGCAATTTTTATGTTGCGAGAGTTTATTTTTTGACTCATCATAAAATTTTTCTTTAAACGTTTTATCCGTATTAAAGAAATATGAATCTTTCCTTCTTCATAAGCAATTTGCATATCAAGAAGATGTAGATAGTTTAGAATAGGTGTTATAGACATTAAGTCCCAATAACCTTTTCTAAAATTTCTCCATATCTGTCTATGTTTTTCGACATAGTTCGCATTAAATGCTCGGTGTCACTAGAGTCTCTAATTTGTAAAGAGGTTCCAGCAAAACTGTGTCTAGGTTCTAATCCTAGAATTTGTTTATTGCGTGCAATGTCAATTGCCCAATTTTCTTTTAATTGTGAAGGTTCAGAAAACTTACACCCTTCAACAATTCCAATTTCAGAAAATATATCTTCAAGAGTTATATTTTCATTTTCCTTATACTCGATTGAATGAGTACTGTTGGTTAAAGCATACGAGATTAAATAATTAATCGTAAAAACTTTATTACCAGGTTCCATAAGGTCAGTTCTTTCGCACTGGTGTATGAAACTTAAAGTCTTATCAAAATCTTTTGAATTTCGATGTAACGCAAATTTAGGATAGACAGTAAACATAAATTTACCATAAGCTAAATTTCCTTGAATTGCTCCCAAAAGAGCATCTTGCCTATTGATAATTCTATTATCAACGAGTGCCATTTTTATAGGAAAATTAATTCCGTCTCTAAACTGAGCTTTTAGGAGGATTTTAACCGCTCCTATGTGTACCATATTGAGAGAATTTCTCAACTCTGGCTTAATATGTAAAAGCTTTTTTGCTATTTCACCCTTTGTTAAGAGTGGCAAATAAACTTCACCTGCTGTATTTTTTATGTCGACTGAAAGTTCTTCAGTATTAAAACAATAAAATACTTTATTTTTTCTTGTAAAAGCTTTAGAAACTAAGCTTTGTAAAGTTTTTGTTTGATTAAAAACTTGTTTTGTGTCAAGCTTGAATTTAAGCTTGTTAATTTTAGTTAATTGATCAGAATTAATCATGTAATCTGATACAAAACCTTTTTCATTTTCACTGAAATTTAAAACTTCAGTTACTTCTTGTTCGTTTGATTCTTTAGAATCTTCAAACGAATTTTTAAAACTCATTTTAAACTTTTTCCTTTAAGAAAAATGTTTAAAATTTATTTTAAATTTGTTTATTTTTAAGAACAGGAACTAATCCCCTCTTCTTAAAAAACGAGCACATGGCTCTGATACCACTGTGCGGAGGTATCAGAGCCATGTGCTCGTTTTTTAAGAAAAGGGGATTAGTTCCTGTTCTTAAAAATAAACAAATTTAAAATAAATTTTAATCATTTTTTCTTAAAGGAAAAAATTTAAAATGAGTTTTAAAAATTCGTTTAAAGATTCTAAAGAATCAAACGAACAAGAAGTAACTGAAGTTTTAAATTTCAGTGAAAATGAAAAAGGTTTTGTATCAGATTACATGATTAATTCTGATCAATTAACTAAAATTAACAAGCTTAAATTCAAGCTTGACACAAAACAAGTTTTTAATCAAACAAAAACTTTACAAAGCTTAGTTTCTAAAGCTTTTACAAGAAAAAATAAAGTATTTTATTGTTTTAATACTGAAGAACTTTCAGTCGACATAAAAAATACAGCAGGTGAAGTTTATTTGCCACTCTTAACAAAGGGTGAAATAGCAAAAAAACTTTTACATATTAAGCCAGAGTTGAGAAATTCTCTCAATATGGTACACATAGGAGCGGTTAAAATCCTCCTTAAAGCTCAGTTTAGAGACGGAATTAATTTTCCTATAAAAATGGCACTCGTTGATAATAGAATTATCAATAGGCAAGATGCTCTTTTGGGAGCAATTCAAGGAAATTTAGCTTATGGTAAATTTATGTTTACTGTCTATCCTAAATTTGCGTTACATCGAAATTCAAAAGATTTTGATAAGACTTTAAGTTTCATACACCAGTGCGAAAGAACTGACCTTATGGAACCTGGTAATAAAGTTTTTACGATTAATTATTTAATCTCGTATGCTTTAACCAACAGTACTCATTCAATCGAGTATAAGGAAAATGAAAATATAACTCTTGAAGATATATTTTCTGAAATTGGAATTGTTGAAGGGTGTAAGTTTTCTGAACCTTCGCAATTAAAAGAAAATTGGGCAATTGATATTGCACGCAATAAACAAATTCTAGGATTAGAACCTAGACACAGTTTTGCTGGAACCTCTTTACAAATTAGAGACTCTAGTGACACCGAGCATTTAATGCGAACTATGTCGAAAAACATAGACAGATATGGAGAAATTTTAGAAAAGGTTATTGGGACTTAATGTCTATAACACCTATTCTAAACTATCTACATCTTCTTGATATGCAAATTGCTTATGAAGAAGGAAAGATTCATATTTCTTTAATACGGATAAAACGTTTAAAGAAAAATTTTATGATGAGTCAAAAAATAAACTCTCGCAACATAAAAATTGCTAAAAGAAATATTTTTGATTCTAAACAAAAAATTCTTGAGTTTAAAGCAAAAAAGGCAATAATTTATAGAGATGAAAGTCTTGAAGCAATCTATGCCGAAATTGATTCTAAACAAAAAATTCTTGATGAAATTTTCAAGGAAGTTTCTAACGAAACTAATGAAACATGGCCTTTTGGATCAACTTTAAATGACCAATAAAGGACAATTGAAAAAATCTTTTAGAGAAATTAATCTTAAGATTTTTATGAATTATTTCTATTTACAAAGAAATAATCAAAAGATTTATGAGTTACACTTGGATTGGTGTATTCATCCTTCTGATAAACTTTTTAAATTAATTGATTTAAAAAGAAATAATTCTCTTTTGAAAAAAGAGATACAAAGACTTAAAGAGACAAAAATTATTTTATCTTGTGGATAAAATGATTCCTGTTACTAAAAAGTTAGAACAGCTTTTTAAAGAAAAAACTTTATCAGCTAAACAAATGTATAAGCTTGTTCAGCTCATGACCTTTGAAAACAAAGAACATAAACAAAAGTTTTATAAAAACTTAAAAGAAAAACTTGAACAGAAGCTTTCTGAAAATAAAAAACAGACTCTTGTTTTAGAGAATGAAGGACCTGAAAAGGAACATTTTTCTGAAAATAAAGAACAAATCTTTACCATGAAAAATGAACAGGAAAAACCTGAAATGGAACATTTTTCTGAAAATAAAGAACAAATCTTTACCATGAAAAATGAACAGGAAAAACCCGAAACTGAAGAAAACTCTTCTGATATCGAGTTGAAGCCTAATCACTCTTTTAGTTGGGGGGATGAGGATAAACGAATTCATAATTTGGATTTAGCTTTTTCAAACATTACTAATCCAAATTCAATTTATATCAAAGGAAAAATCTTTTTCAAAGGATATAAAACAATTACTCTACATTGTTATGTAGACACAGGTGCAAGTCTTTGTTTAGCCAGCAAACATATAATTCCTAAGGATTTATGGGAAAACACTCCCAAAGATATTAAGGCAATTATTGCTAACAAAGAAGTCATTAAATTAGATAAGGTTTGTAGAAATCTTATAATTCAATTTTCTGGAGAATCATTTACCATTCCTACTATCTACCAACAAGATTCAGGTATGGATTTACTTCTTGGAAATAATTTCTGTCAACTCTATGGACCTTTTACTCAATGGTTAGATAGAGTATCTTTTCATCTTAATCAAGAAATGATTTTGATCAAAAAAGTTACAAAGGCTTTTCAAATTGGAAAACCAAATTTTCTTGAATCTATGAAAAAAGATTCCAAGATAAATCAAACTCCAGGAACTAATATAGTTCAAGAAGTTATAAAACATGAAAGAATTTTTCTACTTGAACTACATAAGTTTCAAAAAATTGAGGAATTACTTGAAAAGGTTTGTTCAGAAAATCCAATTGATCCTGAAAAATAAAAAAATTGGATGAAGGCATCTATTAAGTTAATAGATCCTAAAACTGTTATTAGGGTGAAACCTATGAAGTACAGTCCACAGGATAGGGAATAATTTAATAAACAAATCAAAGAACTTCTTGATTTGGGATTAATAATTCCTAGTAAATCTCCTCACATGTCTCCTGCTTTTTTAGTAGAAAATGAAGCGGAAAAAAGAAGAGGTAAAAAACGAATGGTTGTTAATTACAAAGCAATTAATAATGTCACTGTTGGAGACAGCCATAATCTTCCTTGTATGCAGGAATTACTAACTCTTTTAAGAGGAAAGACTATCTTTTCTAGTTTTGACTGTAAAAGTGGTTTCTGGCAGGTACTGTTAGACAAAGAATCACAGTTATTAATTGCGTTCACATGCCCAGACGGTCACTATCAATGGAAGGTAGTTCCCTTTGGATTAAAACAGGCACCAAGCATATTTCAAAGACATATGCAAAACGCTTTAAGAGGATTAGAAGATTACTGTACCGTCTATGTTGACGATATTATAGTTTTCTCAAACTCGGAAGATAAACACTATTCTCATGTTTTATCAGTTTTAAAAACAATTGAAAAATATGGAATCATTTTATCAAAAAAGAAAGCTAATCTTTTTAAAACAAAGATAAACTTTTTGGGTCTTGAAATAGATCAAGGGACACATTGTCCACAAAAACATATCTTGGAAAATTTACACAAATTTCCAGATACTTTAGAAGACAAAAAACATCTTCAAAGATTTTTAGGTGTATTAACTTATGCAGAAAGTTATATTCCTAAACTTGCAGAGCTTAGAAAACCTTTACAGGTCAAGCTAAAAAAGGATTACGTATGGGATTGGAAACATTCCGATACTGACTACATTAAAAAGATAAAGAAAAACTTAATCAGTTTTCCTAAACTTTATCTTCCTAATGAAAGTGATTTTTTAATCATAGAAACAGATGCTTCTCATGATTTTTGGGGAGGTGTTTTAAAAGCTAAAACTGCAGATAGAGAAGAAATTTGCAGGTACACTTCGGGAAGCTTCAAGCAGGCTGAACGGAATTATCACAGTAATGAAAAAGAATTACTGGCGGTAAAAAACACGATTTCGAAGTTCTCTATTTATTTAACCCCGGCTAAATTCCTAGTCAGAACTGACAATAAAAATTTTACTTATTTTCTGAAAACAAAAATTTCTGGAGATAATAAACAAGGTCGTCTTGTCAGATGGCAAATGTGGTTTTCTAGATATTCTTTTGATACAGAACACCTAGAAGGGACAAAAAACGTGTTAGCTGATAGCTTAACACGAGATTTTCAAGAATCGTAAGCAATGATGTCATTCTTATTCTACAAATAGAAGGCATCTCTTCTTCAAAAATCATCACCTTCATATTCAAAAATTTTTAAGAAAGGGGGATGGAAGAATTAAAGGCTTTACGCCTAAAAGAAAAATTTCTTTTGATAGAATTAAAAGCTATTCAAGAAAAAATAGCTCTCTATGACGAAAGTCTAGACACAACTGTTAATTCAGAACAGGATTCCGAAAGGATACAATCTGAATCTATTCCTTTACAAACGGCTAAAGGTAAAGAAAAATCAAGTCCGTTGACTCCTGTTGCTTTGGAAAAAAGCAAATATAAAGTTAATGAAGAACTACGATCTTCATCTAGCCCAGTAGCAAACGGCTCTGGTAAAGGCACATCAAATCCGTTGATGGCTGACAGTTTGCCAAAAACTGAACAGGTCTCTCTTAGACCAAGTTACTCCCAAGACATTCAAGAAACGGTAAAATCTAATTCTAGATTTTATGTCATTTTTGATGGAGAGCATAGAGGCATATATGAAGATTGGTCCATAGTGTCTCATCATGTTTCTGGAAGACCGGTAACATTCAAAAAGTTTGGGTCCTTATTACAAGCCCAACAAGAAGCCACTCGATACTCAGCCGATTGTGGTAAAAAGGAAATTCCTCTAAAGCAATTTCCATATCTTCACGAGTCATAGTGAAACCCCATTATCTAAAGGAAGCTTTGGAAAAATGGAGCAACGCATTATCTTCAACAAAGTTGATGAGAGTCCTACTACAAAACAAAGACTCAGCAAAATAATGCAAAGTGCACAGGAAAGCCATCAGTACATGAGCTGTAAGGAATCCTACACCGAAGAAAATTCTGACAAAAGTAGTCCCTCTATTAAAGACAACTACTTTTCAGAAGACGACACCAGAAAGCTGGACCAATCACATGGGTTTGTCGACCAAAAAACGTCATGCATGACGAACACTTAAGGCTATTTTAGTCCTTTTGTAAAATTCACTTCTGCTATATAAAGAAGTCGAATTCATTAGTTTAGATATCCCTCGTTCAATCCTGAGTTAGCATATCTCTCTCACCTACCCTAGCTTTAACTCTCAACCACATCTCTTTTCTTTTCCGTTGATCATTATGATCAATTTTTATTTTTAGTATGTGTGCTAGTAGTATGGAGTAGAAACTCCTTTAAGGAGTTGATGTAAATATCAAGAAGTTCTCCTTCGGGAGAACAGTTATGAAATAAAAACTCCTTCGTAACCCCCTATCTTATTTTCTATCATGAAGTTGTTTCTTATTCTGTAAAACCTGGAGTCCTGGAGCCCGTTGAAGTACCGCTGAGGCAGGAGGCCGTTAGGGAAATAAGGGTTGGATTGGTCCCTTGCAGAAGAAATATAAACTTTTCAAGAAGAAAATACAAGTTAGAAGAAGGTATAGATTTTATTTCTAACTGTTAAATTACTTCAAAATTGATATTTCATATCTCTCCTTAAAATCTAAAAAAGAATTCTATTCACAAAAAAAAAAAAAAAAAAAAAAAAAACTTAGATTTTGATTAAATCAAAAAATGATGTTTATAAACAAACACAAAAAGAAATCGATTAACCATTATCGAAATCAAATAATCTTTTCAATAAGATTTGTTAGTCAAAAAATGACTACAAAAAATAATGAATTTTGTAAATTCAAAGAAATGATTTCACAATCTAAAACAAACGATTCAAAAATCATTTGCTTTAGTAAACAAAACACTACAAAGTCTTGTAAACATCCGGTGAATTATGGCATCTTTTGTCATAATAATTCGTCATGTTAGTCATAGTAAACTAACAAAGACTTCAATAAATATGGTTGACATCTTTATTTATGAGTCTACGACAAATTTTGAAATTGAGTTTCAAAATGATCACATGTTGGTCCCCATAAATTTATTACTAGTAAATTTACTAGAACAAATTCATACATTGAGTATGAACCAAAAATGTCGGGTTAATAAAGAATTAACTAAAAAGGTTCTTTGCAACCAATGAGTCTTAACCAGACCACAAAACCCCCAAAGGACTTAATGAACCCTTTAGTTGAATTTGTAAAAAATTCTGAAGTACCTCCGCACAGTGGCATCAGAGCCATGTGCTCGACCCCACGCCCGGCTTGAAACCCAAGCCCCAAGGGCCACGCCCCAACCCAAACCAACCCAGGGTGGTGCCTTGAGCGTTTTCCCCCAACCCATGCCCATACCCCATAGCCTTAAGGATGAGGGTATGAAGTGTAATAATGTGAAAGATGGGGTGCAGAATTATGCGTGCGTGTGGGAGATAATTTGTCAGGGATCAGAAATAGGGGCAGAAAGTAGGGTTTAGACTTTTACTTTAGGCTGTCGCTATATCCAAACCTACAATGTTCTTCCACTATTAAATAATATTACATGTTTATTATTCCCTTTGGTTAATTATACATCTTATTATTTTGGAGTTATGTTCTAAAATTATGTACTAAAGTGACGTATTATATTTACTTCTTTTTAGCGGTAAATTTTGAGTTATTATATTTACTTCTTGTTAGCGGTAAATTTTATTAAAAACTAGTAAGACGCTCAGAGCATTTACATTCCTTTCATCAAGAGTTAACACTTAAGGTACTGTTTAATACGCAGGAATTAGAGAAGGAATGGAATGGAAGATTACGAGTGAATGAAGAAACTGGTGCTTGGTTTGTTAATGGAATAGAATCACCAATTACAAAAGACATTACATTCCTTTAAAATGATTCCATCTACCTCCCATGTTTTTTTTTTCATTCTATCTCCTCTTACACCATTCATCAACACCACCACAACCACCCACCACCGACGCCATCCGCCACCCCGACATCCACCGCTGCCACCCACCCGCCACCGCTGCCACCCACCCGCCACCGTTATCACCCATCGTCGCGACCAACCGCCAATGCCACTCGCCGCCGCCACCTCCATCGCCGCCGCCACCCCCACCTCCGCCGCCACCCACCAACGGCCGCCGTTGCCACCACCGCCTCGTCGCCGCCGCCGCCACCGCCACTTGTCGTCGCCGCCACCACCACCACCACCTATAACCACCCACAATCACTACCACCGACCACCACTCACCGCTGATTTTATTCCTTCGTTTTTCTTGCCTACCAAACAATACACAATAATAATTCATTCCATTCACATATGGTAACCAAACAAAACATAAAATGGTAATGATCCATTGCATTCTCTGGTCCATTCCATTCATTCGTCCATTCCATTACCCCATACCAAACAGACCATAAATGTAACACCCGAAAATTTTAAAACACAAAATTTAAAAACTATTATTTCTTATGAATTATATTCCAATAGGAAACCTTAATTAAGACACCCAAGTAATTCTGTACAAACCCTAAGATTTTCAGAATTTTCAGAATCAGGATTAGGGCCCCTAAAACTCAAAGGGGGTAAACCCTAGTTGATAATTATCTTAAAGTTTCGTTGTAAAATTCAGAAAATTCGAAAGTACTGACTCAGCATAGCTAGTCCCAAACGTGGCTAGTCTATAAGCCTATTTTTTAACCCATACGATGCGCAGGCTGTTATAGCCTACGATGCGCAGCCAGGTTAAAAGACCATACGATGCGTATGGTATTGAAGGCCTACGATGCGCAGGGCTTCCCAAAATTCAGCTATAAATACAGGACCTTGGCATTCGATTTCTGGTGCTCATACGACGAAAGAATTCTTAAAATACTTCGAGTTATTGTATGATTATCACAATTAACACACACAGAACACTAATTAAGTATAGCAGGGTGCTGCAGAACAGGGTAATTAACTCAATCGCTGCTACGATTCATTGTCCGATCGATTTAAACTATCCGATAGATGTTTAAGTGCTGCTCAAATTGGGCTTATACTTTGTCGTTCGTCGTTAATTCGATGAATGAGTTGAAGTATCGTACTTTGTCGTCCGTCGTTAATTCGATGGATGAGTTTAAGTATCGCACTTTGTCATTTGTTGTGAAGGTTTAATCTTGTGAGTTATCGTAAAAGCTGTATTAAGTTAATTACCTAGTTTGTGTGCAAATTAGGTTAAGAAAATAATCAGTAGGCTAAACTCTGCCGGTATAAACCTACAATTGAAAACAAGATAGCATTACCTGGAGATTTTAAGGTACGGATAGATTCTTTTCTTTCAATTTATGTCAATCCTGATTTTAAATTCCGTATTAAGATTAAGTAAGTTATAAGTTCAGTACGGATAGATTCCTTTCTTTCAATTTATGTCGTTTTTATAAGAATCATTTCTTTCGATTTATGTCGTTTTGATACAAGTATATCATTCTGATTTTAAATTCCGTATTAAGATTAAGTAAGTTATAACTTCCATACGGGTAGATTCCTTTCTTTCGATTTATGTCGTTTTGATACAAGTATGTCATTCCTGATTTTAAACTCTGTATTAAGATTAAGTTATAAATTCCGTATGGATAGATTCCTTCCTTTCGATTTCTGTCAATTCTGATTTTAAATTCCGTATTAAGATAACTTATAAATTCCGTAGAATCCTTTCTTTCGATTTATGTCAGTAGGATATGTATAGAATCATTTCTTTCGATTTATGTCAATTAGATACGTATAGAATCCTTTCTTTCGATTTATGTCCATTGGGTACGGATAGAATCATTTCTTTTGATTTATGTCAATTGGATATAAATATATGATTTTAGATTCCGTATCAAGATTAAGATATGAAATAAGTTATAAATTCCGTAGAATCCTTTCTTTCGATTTATGTCAGTAGGATATGTATAGAATCATTTCTTTCGATTTATGTCAATTAGAAACGTATAGAATCCTTTCTTTCGATTTATGTCCGTTGGGTACGGATAGAATCATTTCTTTTGATTTATGTCAATTGGATATAAATATATGATTTTAGATTCCGTATCAAGATTAAGATATGAAATAAGTTATAAATTCCGTAGAATCCTTTCTTTCGATTTATGTCAGTAGGATATGTATAGAATCATTTCTTTCGATTTATGTCAATTAGATACGTATAGACTCCTTTCTTTCGATTTATGTCCGTTGGGTACGGATAGACTCCTTTATTTCGAATTACGTCATTTGGATATAAGTATATCATTCCTGATTTTTAATTCCTTATTAAGATTAAGATAAGTTATAAGTTCAGTACGGATAGAATTCCTTTCTTTAGATTTATGTCCGTTGGGTACGAATTGAATCCTTTCTTTTGATTTATGTCAATTGAATACAAGTTCCGTATTAAGATTAAGTTAGGAAATATGTGTTAGAAGTTACAAACGTTTTAAAAAAGGTTTTGCATCAGTTATTTAGAAAATGGTTTATTTTATACAAGTTTCATTTTATACTCTAGTGGTTCCTTATTAACGAGTCAATGTTTTATCTTGTTTCGTTTAATAAACCACATTTTGGGGACGAAATTGTCAAGCTAGGATTGATAACCATACCTTGATGACTGGTTCCACTCTTATATTTTCAATCTCGCCAAAGATTCGTATTTTACAAGTTACAAGTTAAATATCTTAAGACTTATAAGTTATAAGTAAATAAGTTACAAGTTTAATATGATATATAAGTATTATGTTACTCAAGTCAAATTGTTTTAAATTACTATGTTTTGTTTTTAGAACTCCTCACGTCTTTGATTATCGATTCATTTGACAGTCCGTTGAATTCCTATTCTAATCACAACTTTGGATTTAGCTTTCATGTCATGCGATAGTATTATGTTAGTTGTACTCATTATCGCATGTTCCAATATATGTTCCGTTTTGTTATGAAAATAAGTTTTATAAGTTATGTGAATAAGACCATTTGTACTCTGATACCCTGAGTATCGCTTCTCGTGGAGTGTCCCACGAGCATGTTGTTGCGGCATCGACATCATGTGCTCCATCCGTGGCGGAGAGATTAGTTCACGGCGTCTCTTAAGTACAAGTGTGGTACATATAAGTTATTAGGAGGCGTATGGATCGATCCTAGGATTTAAGTTTTCAGGAAATGGATAACGGGTATGCCAACTTGCCATTTCGTGTGATAAGTATGTAGGAGTAGCTACCTGTGTATTGTCACGTTTTCAGTTTGCTCATGGGTACATCCATAAGATATGATTAGGAAATTATGTTTTTGCATCGTATCATTTTCACATGAAGTTACCTCCGGATATTAAATAAAATAAGTTTTTGTTTTCCTCTATCCGCACACTGGGCAAAACTCTTCAAAATTTTGCTCAGACGTACGTTTTTTTTTTGTTGTTGTTGTTTTCTTCTTTACGTCAGGTTATCAAGACAAGCTGGGACGGAATATGGAAGAGTGCTCAAGTGTTTGGAAAAGACGGTAGAAATAATTGTAATAGATTAGATATCTTTCATTAAGCTGTACAGCCTTGTAATACATTTAAGTATAAATGGAATTATGTTTTTGATCTGACTTCCGTAAATTGTGACACGCCGGCCCGTTCCGGACTGGGGTGTTACAATAAATGTCTGGTTGGTCCCTGTGGTTTGCAAATATTGTAGACTTGCTACTAGTGGTTCAACAATTACACACTTGGTTAGAGTGGTTGCAATTTTTGGACTTTTATAGTCCTTATCTCTAACATCTGTTAAGTTTTTCGGTTAAGTTTGTATTAAATTACCAAAGTACCCTTACTTATTAAGAAAAACAATAAATAGAAAATAGTTTATTAAAACAAATATCCATATGGGTCCCACCCCCACTTCTTCTTCCCCAAATCACCACCATCAGATCTTTCTCTACCAAGGTCTATTTCTCTTCTCAAAGAAGCACCACCACAATTGAACACCCACCACCACCACCACACCTCCACCACCGAATACTTACTACCACCACTACAAGTACGGAGTACCACACTTTCTCTCTCTCTCTTCACGAATGAATCACCATTGAACGGCGCTGGCGAATTAAATCTGTTGGAAAACACCGCAAACGTCATCATCCATCTCTCGATACAAAACCATTAGCCGAAGAAGAAACAGTTGTCGTCCATCTGTGGTAGATTCAGACGCGGCAGATCAGCGGGGGAGGTTTCAGGTCGGAGGGAGAGGTTACGGGTGTATGATGGTTGGATGATTCGATGATGATGGGGGTTAGGGGTGTACGGTGGTTGGTTGCAGGTTGGAGGGAGGTGGTTGGTGGTGGTTTAAGGGTGTACGGTGGTTGGTTGCAGGTCAGAGGGAGAGGTTAGGGGTCTACGATGGTTGGTTGCGGTGGAGATTGATGGTGGTTCATGGTGGTGTGCAGGTTTTAGAAAAGGGATCAGATGGGTGGTGGTGGTGGTATGGTTTTTTTAGAGAGAGATAGATGAGGAAGAAGGTGGACCCATGTGTGTTATATATATACTAGGTTTTTACTCGGGATTGCTTCCCGGGCTCGGGAAACTTAGTTATATTAATTACTATTTGTTACTAATACGGCCACATTACATCAACCATCTCATTCGATTCAACTAAAATTGTCTTCAAATCACCGGATTAGATCATGAACGCAAATTAGAGGTCAAACAAAAGCACAACAGGACCACATGAATAATATCATTTCCATTTTTACTTCAATGCATTTACATGATATGGTGATTTGGGATTTTGTAAAAATGTTTGTTTTTGTACTTCTTTACAAAATAAGATGCTGACCAAAATTCAAACAGATGTTGACCAAAAGTAAATCAGATGTTGAACATAAACACAGAATCTATAACAACAGACACTACAGACACTGATTATATTCAAACTACTGATACATAAACACTGATTCTTCATTCCACTGTTGTAATCTAAGCACTGATGTTGAGCATCAGTGCTATCTTCAAAGGGTGATCAGACCTTGAATGACAATGCTTTGATCTTCAACAATGCTTGGATCCCGTCAGTAGTTTGAGCTTATTTTTATGCTTCATCAGTGCTTGGATTCCAATGTATGTTGAAGCTTTGCTGAGCTGTCATCTTCAAGTGCCATTATCTTGATAGCCTCTTTAAAATATACAGCTTCTTGCTCTTTCTCTTCTGCATCAGTCAGCTTTTGCCTCTTTCTTTGGTTTAACATAATGACAGAGGTATCTGATGATGTGAACAGTGGTTCAGAATTGTCAACCTGCTTCTTTGACATGTTAATAGTTTTGTAATCAGGCTTCTTTGGAAGGCTAGGATATGTTCTCTCCTTTTTCTCAACCTTTCATAAGCTTCATCAGTGTACTGCTTTGTCCATTTTGCTATGGCCTTGGCAGTTCCAACCTTTGCATCAACCAACTCTTGTTTCTTTCTTTTATACTCCAAGGTAAGATCATCAATAGCCTTTTTGTATTTACGCCAGTTTGGTGCTGACCTTTTCATGCTTGGATCTCTTTTTACTCTTTCAATTCTATTGAGTTCTGTCTTGAGACCAACAAGTGGCCAATCTTGGAATTGTTCTTCCTTGGCAGGGTAGAACTTCTCACTCATGATTAGTGCCAGAATGTCTTTTCTCACATCTTTTTACAGGCCAGGTTCTGGTGGTAAATTTGACATTTCTTTACTCAAATCTCTAGCATAGTCTTCCATGAGCTTGACTTTGGTGAGTAAAAACTGATAATGACTTGAAACCACATTGTCATTTTCTCCTTGGCATTCAACCCTAGCTCTTATTTCAGCTTGTCTAGCTTTTAGTTTTAGATATTCATCCATGTTTTTTGGATTTCTAAAACCAAGCAGAGAAGGGAATTTCCTTTTTGAAGGATCATCCACTGTGTAGAACTGCCTCATTTCATTCTTTACTGCATGGAGTTCCAGTGGATAACTGGCAGCTGCTGGGGTAGTATCTGCAGAGTCATATCCTTGAAGAGCTATTGGATCTTTGATTGGATTGACCAATTTTGGAGGAATGAAAGATTCAGGTTTGGTGATTTTGTAAGGTACAGATGAAACAGGATCAGGTGCTGGTATGTCATCATCATGCAATTGAAGTTTTTTTCTTCTTGTATACACATTTTCAGGAGGAGGTGTTTCTGTTTGAGGTTTTGGAGTAAAAAGAATTATGGCTTGGGAAGGATTGTTAGAAGTGGTAGGTAATTGACTAACAGTTGTCGAAACAACTGGTATCTCAACCACTGTTGTCACTACAACTGTTGATGTATCAACAGTTGTCTTTTGCTTTAAGGCAGGTGGTGAGTTTTGTGATGATGGTTTTGTTTGTGGTGTTTGAGTAGTGATGGTGTGTGTCTGACTAACAGCTGTTGAAACAACTGGTGTTTCAACCACTGTTGCCATTACCACAGATGATGTGTCAACTGTTGTCTTCTACCTTTTGGCAGGTGGTATTGGTGGTGGTGAAGTGATTTTTGGTAATGGGGATAAGGCAGTGGATGTAGTGTGTGTTGAAGTGGTAGTGGTGGAAGTTGTTTGGATAACAGATGTTGAAACCACTGAAGTAGCAACAACTGTTGATACAACAGGTGTTTTAACATCTGTTGGTTTGGAAGATTGATGTGTGGAGCTTTTGGAAGGTTTGGGAGTTTGTTTTGTGGATTTGGGAGGTGTGGTTTTGGGTTGTATGACTTTTCTAGTAGACTTTCTTATGGGCTGAGGATTTTCTTGATCCTTTGGCTCAGAAATACCCTACTCATTCATCTCCATAAAAACTCTCTTCTCCTGTTCAAACCTTCCTTTATCCTTTGCCTCCATATCCTTTTTCACCCTTGCTTTTGCATCAGCAATGGCATTTAAGGTTACATCAACCTTTTTGGAACCATCTGGCAAAGGGATGTGTGCAAGCATACTTGAATTATCTGGTGCAATGTACAGACCATCTTCATATCCCTTTTTCTTCAACTGCCTCATTTTCTCCGCCTTTTTGGCATCATTTGGTGGTGGGTTGTCCACAAAGATGATAGAGGGAGGAGCAGTGCCAGTGGTGTTCAGCAAGTGAGCCTTCATGGCTTTTATATCTGCCTGGGTGTCTTTGAACCTGGCTTCCATGATATTTCTGATCTTTTGAAGCTAAATTTCATGTTGCTGATCAGCATTTGCTCTTTGTTGGTGAAGCAGAGGTTGAAATAATGCCCAAAGGTCAGTGGGAGCAGGTGGTGCCTGCTGTGTTTGTAACAACTATTGCAGTATGGTTTTGATTTTTGCAACAGATGTATCCAGTTTGTTAACCCTCTCCATCAATTCTCGGTACATTAAACCATCACCCAATTTAATGGGATCATCTGATTTCCCACCAGAGGTGGTTGTAAATGTGGTTGACTGAGGGAGACTTTCCCAAAATTCATCCCCTGTTGCCCCTTTTTCTTGGAACTGGGGACTTCTTTCCTCAGCTGAGGTTACCAATCTAAGCTCACCAGTGAATACAGGATACACACCAGTGTTTAGAAAGGTTCCCATAGAAGAAATTGCCTTCAAGGAAGTCTGATTAATGAAACTACTCTCCAAGTGTAAACCAGTGGGTTCAACACTTGTAGTAGCTGCTTCACTTGAACTACTAACAGGAAGTACTTGTACATCCTGCAGTGTAACCTCCTCAGGTGTTGTTGGTGGGTTAGCAATGATAGGGAGCTCAGACTCAGTCACTTTCTGTGGCATGCTCTCAGTGATAGGTGGTTGAGAGGAACTGATTGCTAACTGAGTTATATCAATTGTATCCAACAAAAGTTTTGTTTGTGGTGGAATTGTGGCAGTGAGTATGGGAGTGGAAAGAGGATTTGCCCTGGGCAGTGGGCTGGGGATGATGGATTCAAGTGAATCCAGAGCAACATAATTTGATGTCCCTATTCTTACAACCTGTTCTTTTTGAAAAGAAGCAGGAGGAGTTTGAGGCTCAGGTTGAGATATTTCTACCATCTGCTGTGAGGAAGTAGCAGCAGTGGTTTCTGGTGACTTTTGTGTTTTCACCGGCAGTTGCTCTGGGATCTCATCTTCCAGAGTTGCCTTTGTTTTAGGTTTGAGGGGCTTTTGTGTTTTCTTTTGTCTTGGTCTTTTGGTGGATTTAGGTGTGGGTTTCACAGCAGTTGTTTTGCTGCTGTTATCACCTTGAGCAGTGGGCTCAGCAGCAGGTGCCTGAGGAGCAGTGGTAGTTGCTAAAGTCTGCTCAGGAGCCCCTGCTTGTGTTTTGGACACTTTTGATAGCCTTGTAAATGTTAACGGTGTAAGGCCATTTATTTGAAAAGGTTCACCCTGGATGAGTACATGAGCATCATCCTTTCCAAATTTATTTTGAAAATAAAAGCTTAGGAACCTTGGAAATAGTAAAAATGATTTGATATCAACATTTTTTACCAAGTCATCAAAGATCTCCTGTGAATAGTTAAAGTTTTCCCCATGCAAGATAGCATATGCCAGGTATTGGATCTTTAATGGAATTTCATTGAAAGCGGTGGTCTTATTAGAAACACACATTAAGAGGGTATGAAACAAAAATTTTGGGGCAGGGAGAAAACTGCCTTTTTGCAAAGTGTCTTTTTTCATTTGCTTTGCATACCCTCTTTCTAAAAAATCTGTTTGATACTCTATTTTAGGGAAAGAAGTCTTACCTTGAAGATCATTGAGTTCAAACACTTCAGAGATGGTTTGTGGTGTGATTTTAACATCAACACCCTTTATCGAGGAATTGATGGCTATGGGTGTTTTATCTTGAGATTCAAGTTTTGCATTTTTCCAAAATTCCCTCTGGGTTGCCAAGTAAATCAGAGCATTAGAAGTCAACAAAGTTTTGTACTTTGAAGACGAAAGGGCATCTATGACGGAATTGAACGTTTCAGCGTTACTTGGTTTTGTCAACAGACCCAAGTAGTTATGGGGAGCTTTGTATCGAATTTCTATGGCCTTTTGACTGGATTTCCTTTTAACTGATGAAGACCGTGATTTTGCCATTTGAGGAAGAAGGACGATGAGGAATTTTGAAAGAAATGGAGGATAACTGCTTTGAAAAAGGAAAAATGAATTCGATTCGACAGTTAAAACCCTGTTTGGGGGTTTTGATCAGGGTTTTATAGGTGAAAAAGTGAATGCTGACGTGGCAGCGGTTACAAAAGATCTGACGGCTATGAACTGTCCACGAGCCAACCCCTGATGAGTAATGGAACACAGTTGTTTTATGAAGCCACTGATGGAATAATAATAGTGGTTGCAATGATTACAATGAAAACAGTGGGAGACTTTAAGTTATCAGTGGATAGCCTGAAAACATTTTAATGCTTATAATTCATGAAAAATTTTCATTTTAACTATTTTTAAGATGCATGTTGAGATTATTAAAATAAAGTATTACATATAATAATCAGTTAGCATGCTGGCGTGATGTGATAAATACCGTTAAATATAAACAACTCAGTGATACGAAATCTAACAATCTAACAGAGTATAAAACACTGATGTGATAAATACTGTTACATATAAATACTGTTAACATAAACAAAGGTAGAATATCTACTGTAGATGCTGAACCACTTTTGTTGTTGGGCAGTGGTTCGTATTTGAGTTTGCATAGGGTTTGTCTCGAGAGATAAACTTTATGAACCACTGCTACACTAAACACTGTTACATAAGAAACACTGATACATAAATACTAAAGTTGAATCCGCTGTAGTTGCTGAAGCACAGCTGCTACTGAGCAGTGGCTTTCCTTTCGTTGATCAGCCTTTAGGTACATAAGTGGTTGTCTTTAACATGGCTTTGTCCTCAACAGTGGATCGCCCTCATCAGTCTTTAAGTACATCAGTCTTTATAAGGAGCAGTGGGGTGATGTGATAAATACCGTTATATATAAACATCTCAGTGATATGAAATCTAACAATCTAACATAGTATAAAACACTGATGTGATAAATACTGTTACATATAAATACTGTTAACATAAACAAAGGTAGAATATCTGCTTTTAATTTGAACCACTGTTGTTGTTGGGCAGTGGTTCGTCTTTGAGTTTGTATAGGGTTTGTCTCGAGAGATAAAATATAGCTAACCACTGCTACACTAAACACTGTTACAAAAGAAACACTGATACATAAATACTAAAGTTGAATCCACTGTAGATGCTGAAGCACAGCTGCTACTGAGCAGTGTTTTCCTTTCGTTGATCAGGCTTTAAGTACATAAGTGCTTGTCTTTAACATGGCTTTGTCTTCAACAGTGGATAGGCCTCATCAGTCTTTAAGAACATCAGTCTTTATAAGGAGCAGTGGTTAATTATAACAGTCCTTAGCATGATCAGCTGTTATAACCACAACATAACCCTTTGAGAGGAACCAAGTGTCGGTCTATTCATTTGAGAGGACTCATTGACACTATTGAACCTCTGTTGTCTTACCAAACAGATGTTCAGACACAATTCAATATCAACATAATCTAAATCTTACTCAAACACTAAATAATAAATAAAAATAAAATACAACATAGATTCATAAAATTAAATTTATTCATGTCCTTAAAACTAAAAGTCCAATAATTACATGACATACTGAACAATATTAAAGTTCAAATCTAAGAATAACAGCAAGAATTAAGAAACTTTAGTTTCAACTCCATCGATTGCTGAACCTCTCGATGTATGTCCTTCAGCATCGCCATGAACTGCACGTCTCTATCACCGCACTCTATATTACTGACAACACAAATAAGAAACAAACCTAAAATGCAAAGGTCTCTTCTCAACTGTTGTAGCACATCTGAGTTTTCACGATATTGCACGAATCTATCCATACTTTCTATAAAAGAAGAAATCCCAATGACAAACCTGACGCAAGAAAATCTGACTTTCGATTTAACGAAAATCAAACAACGCAACTTTTCACGATGTTGCAACAATGATACTGCAATATTGAAAGGTTGATGTGTGATGGGAAGCTTCATTGAAACGACGATTTTGGAACAATGATACTGGAACGATAACATGTAAACATAATCAATAAACATTCGAACAAAGAAGTGTAATCGGAGATTAGCGGCTGAATCACGAGAAAGATGCATTTGAGAGAGAGAGAGATACGCACACATATATGAGCGAGCGAGATTTGAATGTGATAGCAGATAATTATATCTTATTTATAGGATTAGAATGTACGGTTTGAATTTTGAATGTGGGAACTGATAATTATATCTTATTTATTGGGAACTGATGTTTATTGGGAACTGATGTTTATTAGTAATCGACAGTAGTATATATCCTTATATCCTGCTTTATTAAAATATTAAATATTAAATATTTGAATTGTTATGCAACGTAGGAAAAAAAAGAGAGAAGGTCAATTTGAAATTACCATTTTGCATAAAATTACTGATATTATCAGTAATTACAGATCTGATTTGAAAGCAATTGTCATGATGACTTTTCTAATTTTTAAGAGATAATAACCGTCAGTTTGAAATTCAAATTTTGCATATTTTAAATGTCCAAAGCTCAAGAAATTAGCATTAATTACTGATTTGATTTGCAACAAATAGTCATCAAGATTTTTTTTTAGTTTTTAAATTAACTTTAAATTTTATGATGAAAACAATGTTAGAGGAAATCTTACCTCATTGGAATGTAAGGATTAGGTAAAATGGTAATTTCATTGTAATTCTAGTTTTTGTTTGATAATTTCAATCTATCACTAATTAACACCATCAATAATAAAAAAGTGAGCAGTGACTGTTTTTTAGGAAAACCCTTGATGGTCAATATCAATAGATGTCAACAATAAAAAAGTGAGCAGTGGCTATTTTTTCCTATCAGTGGATACCCAACAGATTTTTAAACACTGATGTTTGGTTAGTCAATGGTCAACAGATGTTTGAAGAAACATATGTTTCGCCTTATATATCAGTTGTCTGAACTTAAACAGAAGTTTGACCTTAAATAGATGTTTGCCCATAAACAGAAGTTTGGCCATAAACAGATGTTTGGCCATAAAGAGATGTTTATCTGGACTTGATTTTTATTTATTAGTATAAAGATGAAACAACAATGTCTTCAAATCACTGGATTAGATCACGAACCCATATTAGAGGTCAAACAAAAGCACAACAGGACCAATAGTCAAATAGATGTTGACCTTAAACAGATGTTTGGTTTAGAGCCAAACATCTGTTTATGGCCAAACATTTGTTTAAGGTCAAACATCTGTTTAAGTAAAAATATCTGATATAGAAGGCGAAACATCTGTTTAAGGCAAAACATATGTTTTACGGTCAAACATCTGTTTATGGGCAAACACCTGTTTAAGGTCAAACAACTGTTTAAGTCCAAACCTCTGATATAAAAGGCCAAACATCTGTTAAAGGCCAAACATCTGTTTAACCCTGAACAGATGTTTAAGTTAATAAGATCTACTGTCTTCTAACACTGTTTTCCTCTTAAAAACACTGTTCAACCTAACATGTGTTTCCATTAACTATTGACCAAAATGCAAACATATGTTAAAACCACTGTTTGTTATTGTACTTCTTTACAAAATTACATAGAATTCAAGAAAACGAAACAATGACTTAAAGAACTATAATTTAACACATAATCTAATCGGGCAAAGCAATCTATTATCTGAGAATTCCCTGATTCTTACAACATGAAACACAACATCATCATCTGCAATAATCAGATGATCAGATGATATTAAATATACATAATAATACTTATTCAGCTTAAAATTACAACGAAATTTAAAATCTAAGAAAAACACCAAGAAATTTACGAACCTAACAACAAAAATTTATTGCTTTTAGCTTAAAATTTAGTGCTTTTAGCTTTAAACTCCATCAATGTATATCTCCGACAATCGCCATGAACTCCATGGAAGGACTCAATGCATTAACATCAGGATTTATAGGAAGCTGATCTCTAGTGAACAGACCAAGATGCAGTACATGAAAACACTTCTTCAGCTGTTGAATAGTAGCCCTGTTCTCATATACTTAATCCTTAACTTTGCTCATAAAGAGCTGCTTTAAACCAAACTTTATGCTTCTTTTAATACAAAAAAGGCAGGAAAGACCATTGCTCTAGTAAGATAAAATCTTATCTTACAACAGTAGCAGATCCTTTCTTGCGTTTAGTAGGAACTACTTTGGGTTCTACATCATCATCTTCTGCCCAAGTCAATTATAATCATCATTTAGTCATAAGCAAAAATTATTTTAACTGTAAATTTAATAATCTTTCTTTGTGTTTAATTAAACTTTATACTTCTTTGAATACAAACCTATAATAACCCGCAACAGATTGTATGAATTTCAAACAACTGTGATTAGACTGAAATATAAAACGAGAATTAGAGTATATCACTTCAAAATTAAAAACTCAAAACTTGAAAATCAGAGTAGCAAAAAACACATACTTTAAACGACGTTGGAACAATGATACTGGAAACAACCGTAGAACAATCATCATCATTATCATCTGCAACAGATCATTCACAATCATCATTTAGTCACAACTCAGATAACAAAACTTTAGTAAAAATAAAAAACAAAAACACATACCATGATTATGGAAAACCACATATCAACAAAAATTAACCAAATAATCGGAAGATTCAAATCTCAAGCAAATGAAACCCTAATTTCAAAAAGAATAATCGGTGAACATATTCACATATCAATAATCAACAGATGTTGTACTCATATCATAACCGTTAAGAAAAATCAACACAGATCTATAAACATACAAATCAAACCTCAAGATGAAAGAATCTTGTAAGAGAAACACCGCAGAACCATTAGCCAGCGCCCCATCTCTTGATCTAACTCTCGAACGAAACCCTAGCAATGGTTACATGAAAAGACCCAAAACACAAAGGATTAGTATAAATAAGAGGAAATCATGAAAGTATTTCAATAAAAAAAAAAGAACAAATCTTTTGATGAAGATAATCGATGAACAAAAGAAGATTTTATGGTGGCGTCTGGAAGAAGATTAGGGTTTGGATGGAAAGAATGATCTCAATAATTGAAGGATGTAGGCCAAAATCTAATTTGCAGTGTTTGTGAAGTTTGAATCGCCTGAATATAGAGAGAGAAGGAACTCTAGGCGTTTGTAAACAAAGATGAGAAGAGAGATTATAAAAGGAAAAGGGGATGACACTGTTGGGCGGGAAAAGAGAACTGAGGATGCCCTAATTAAGTGACACGTGACCCAAATAACTTTCATTTATTATATATAATAGATTTTTTTAATGTTCAAGAGTAAAATAGACATTCTACATTTACTTAACTAAGAAAGATCAAACGAGTGAAAAAATTACAACCAGTGGGACCAAGTGTGTAATTATTAACCATTGTGACTAAAATTGCAATATTGCAAACCATAGAGACCAACCAGGCATTTAACTCTTCATCAAATCTACCCATGACTACGAACTATTTTTTTTTCTCCGCTTTCAATTAAATAATATCTTTTATACTTTTCATCATTACATTTTTCTCTCTCATCCACTCACAGCCACTTTCAAAATATATTAAAAAATTATAGAGCGTGAACAGTGCCCCACAAATGTATGGATAAACAATGACATTTTCTTTCTCCTTCCCTCACAATCACTTTTAAAATTTAAATACCCTCACAAAATTTGATGGAAGAGATGTGAATGCTCTTAGAAAAAACAATACAACTACATGTGAATTAATAATTTAAATTACCCCACTCAAATATGTTGATTTGAAGCTAGAACGATTCTTAATCCAAAGAGAAGCAAGTGATTTTATATCCTCCACAATCTTATCTACCAGGACTATCTTGTTGGAAAATTCCTTTTCGCTTCTTGCTCTCCAAATATTTTAGCACGCCACCATGATAATAACATGTAATACTTTTCTCTTAGCTCGTGAAAGAGGTAGGCTTTTATGGGTTTTTCGAGCAAATCCATCACCAAGAATGCATCAATTTGCGGTATACCACAACACACACTTATTTGATTCCATATTATAGAGTCTAAGTAACATGTAGTTAATAAATGACTTGCCAATTCATTTGTCTCTCCACATAAGTAACATGTTGTTAAAGGCGTATGGATATTCCTTTTAGCTAGCCCATGAAGCATTGGAATCCTCCCCATTTCAACTTTCCATAAAAAAATATTGACTTTCTTTTAGAATCCAGTTATTCCAAGGCATCACCTAGCCAATGTTCGCAGTCGTGGAGTTGAACAAAACTCATTGATGAGATAGAAAACGAACCTCAATGGTCTTCAACCCAACGAAATTGTCACATGAGTTCGAGAGGCTGCAAGTATGTAGAAGATTTGTAGAGCCTTGGAGTTCTTGTAACTCCAACTACTTTGTGGCGGTCTTTTCCAATTCCATAAACATGAAATACTTAAGTTTTGTTCTTCAAAGGATTCACACACTAGTCGAACTTTGCGGGATTCCAGTTGAAAGATGTTACCAAACTCTGACTGAATTTCCATAACCAATGTCTCCTTTTATCAGATTCTCTAGATGTATATTTGTTTTTGCCAAGTGATTCTCGAGTCTTACAATTGTGTTCCATGTACGTGTTAAGCCTTTTAAATGAGATAAGATTGGCCATGACCGATTTGAGATGTGCATCGATGCTATCATCTTTCGCCCTAATGCATTCGGCTCCACTGAAAACACCATTACCACTTTTTGATAGTGAAGTATTCACATCTCTTAGTGGAGTTAACCCCAAGCCACCGACCTCCTTTGGGGTTATGATTTTTTTTCCATCCAACCCAACATGGTTTTTTTACTATTCAATCCCCCTCCCCAAAACACAACTCTAATATTGATACTAGTAGCGGGTCAGGTTTTAATATTGGTTTAGCTAATTTTGTGTTTCTTATTTCATGCTCTGAATTTATTTAGCATGATCTTTTAAGTTTGTATCGTGAATTTATTAAAAGTATAATTAAAAAGATGTGAATAGGTTGGTTAAAATAAAATTAAGTTCAAAATGCCAAAATGGTCCCTATGGTTTGAACAGTTTTGCCAGTATAGTTCAAATGTTTCATTTATCGCCTCTGGGACCAAAAATGTTTCATTTATCGCTTGTGGGTCCAAAAAGGTTTCACATTTGCCATTTTCGTACAAACGACTTAACCCCATCCATGCTCCTCAGTTAGACAGGGGCTTTTTGGTCATTTCGTACAATCTCCCCCTCAGCTGATCACTCACTAGAACTATTCGTACAAAGAGAATGTGTGAAACATTTGAACTATCCTGACAAAACTATTCAAACAACAAGGACCATTTTAGCATTTTACTTTAAAATTAAATTATAATAGGTTGATTAAATAAAATATTTAAAAGGAGTATAATACGTTGAAAAAAAATAATTTAAAAACACCATTTTTTATAAATACTTTTCTGGACAATACTGTTTTGCAGAAATACTAAACACATAAAGTTGTATAAAGAGAGATGCAAATTTGCTGGTATAAGGTTGAACTGGTCACAAAAGTTTCAATATCCTGTAATGTTATAAATAATTTAAAGAGTTAAATGCCATTTTAATCCCAGTGGTTTGGACAATTTGCTAGTTTAGTCTAAAGGTTTCATTTCTCATTTGTGGGTCCAAAAATGTTTCACCGTCATTATTTTAGTCCGTTGGGTTAATTTCATCCATTTTTTCTGTTAACGAGAAGGGCAATTCGGTCATTTTATATGTAATTCTGTTAACTAGAAGCACAATTCGGCCATATAAAATGACCAAATTGTCCTTCTCGTTAATAGAAATAATGGTTGAAGTTAACCCAGTGGACTAAAATGGTAACGATGAAACCTTTTTGGACACATAGGCGAAAAATGAAACTTTTGGACAAAACTGTTAAAATGGCCCAAACCACATGAACTAAGATGACATTTAACTCTAATTTAAAATTAAAAAACGGCTATAAAACATACATATAAGCATGTAACAAATATAAAACTACACTTTCTTTTAGTGAGGATCTATTGTGTTAACAAATATATGGAACTCAAATAATAACAAAATATAGACCCTGAAAAGTGAAAGACATTTCGGAAGTAATTTTTAATGATTCTGGTGCCACTACATATCTATTTTTTTATGATTTTTTGCCAGTTACTCGAATGAAGGCGATTCATGGGTAATCAATTGGACAAAGTATCTCTTTTAAACTTTTTATTAATATTTACCTAACTAGAAATATATAATATCAGTTATACTCGGTTTAAATTTATAAGAGTGAAATGTCATTTTAGTCTCTGTGTTTTGTGTCATTTTGACAGTTTAGTTCAAAGGTTTTATTTTTCACATGTGGGTCAAAAAACGTTTCACCGTTGCCATTTTAGTACACTGGATTAACTTCATCCATTTTTTCTGTTAACGAGCAGGCCAATTCGATCATTTTATATGTAATTTTGTTAACTAGAAAGACAATTCGCCCATATAAAATGACCGAATTGGCCTTCTCGTTACGCCAAGTCTGGTTGGCATGAAGAGCATCAATCTCAGCACGCATAGCATCCCACCAAACAGAGTACTGCTGAGCCTGTCGAAATGTAGAAGGCTCAGTGGTGGGAGTAGTAGAGACATGAAAAAGAACATGATCAGGAAACTGGCGCGGCTGTCGTGTATGATCACGAGATCGTGTAACCATCGTGTGAGTCGAAACAGGAGGAGGAGGAGGAGGAGGAGGAGGAGGAGGAGAAGAAGGAGGAGGAACAGGATGTGAAGGAATATCAGGAGAGGATATAATAGGAGAAGATGAGGAAGGAACAATAGGAAGAGATGAAAAGGAAAGGGGAAGAAACCGAAATCGGAAGCAAAGGTGGAGGAATGAAGAAAGAAGAAGAACCTGAAGAAGCTGTAGGAGTAGGAGAACTCCCCGGAATGTCAAAAATCGACTCATGGAATCGAACATGTCGAGAAGTATACGTACGAGATGTATGAGGATCATAACAAAGATAACCAAGATAAGATGGAGCATAGCCAACAAAGATACAAGGAGTAGACTTGGGTGAAAGTTTATCCGCTCGAGTATCACCTAGAAACGGATAACACAAACACCCAAAAGTACGAAGAAGAGAGTAATCGGGACGAGATCCAAAAAGAACCTCATAAGGAGATGAGTGATGAAGAACCGGTGATGGTAACCGGTTAATAAGGAAGGCAGCAGTGGCATATGCATCATACCAGAATTTCTTTGGTAACCGAGCATGAAACAATAAAGCTCGAGCTACCTCAGAAAGATGGCGGTTTTTCCGCTCAGCAACCCCATTCTGTTGGGGAGTATAGGGACATGAAATGCGATAAGTGATGCCAGAATCTGAAAGAAAACGAGCCATGGAACCATGAATGAGCTCAGGAGCACCATCACACTGAAGATGTTTGATGGTACAAGAGAAGAGGTTCTCAACTAGCGGTTTGAAATGCCAAAAGCAATCAACCGCTTGAGAACGACAAGTCAAAGGATACATCCATGTAAATCGACTAAAATCATCAATGAAAGTAATGAAATATCGGTATCCATCTCTAGACATAACAGGTGAGGCACCCCAAATGTCACAATGTATAATATGTAAAGGTAAAGTAGAATGGGATACAAGTGATGTAAAAGGCAATCTAGTTGATTTCGAAACACTACAAGCAGTACAATGTGTGTGTCGGGTTTTGTTTGTCAGATGTAAAAATGAACATCTAGACAAAACATCATCGGACGGATGACCCAACCGAGAATGCCAAGTCTCACGAGAAATAGAAGTGAAAGCTGCAAGAGAATATAGCTGATGTGGACTACCACGCGTGTGATGGAGGATCTGTCCATCAAAAGTCTGAATGGACAGTCCTAGATATGAGAAAATAACAGCTATAGGATGATCAATCACTAACTGCGTGATCGATAAAAGGTTCTTGGCTAAGCCAGGAACCACAAGAACATGTCTAAGAGTAAGAGTACGATCAGATAAATGAAGTAAGGCAGTGCCAATGTGAGAAATAGTAAGAGCCATACCATTGCCTACAACGACTCGCTCAGAGCCGGTATAGGGAGCAGCATCAAATACAATAGAAGAGTCGGCGGTCATATGCGCAGTGGCACCGGAATCGGGTATCCAAGAATCAACACGCTCACATATACTCGACAAATCAGCCATCAATCCAAAATGTGAAGTCGCATTACCAGCCGAAATAGAAAACTGTGTAGGCCTAAATCCATGAGAATCAAAAGATCCAATAGAAACTTGAGATGATAGACTGCCATTAGGTGTTGAACAAGGGCCTAAATTTGAAGATTGGGTCCAATTAGAATAATATGGTTCATTATGTTGAGCCCAAATACAATGAATAGATTCACTGAATACATCACTTGTGTCATTTACCTGTTGACTTGTACAACCATTTCCATACACACTTTCATAACCATTGTTCCCAAACAAGTTTCCCCCAAATTGTGACCCAAAAGTTCTATCATTAAACGGACCAAAATCAGCAAAATTTGCACTGTACTCGTCCTCACTACAATATCCACGTTCACCAGATTTTGATCGATTTTGACAAATCTGGTGGTAGTATTGATGTTCTTCAATGTTTTTCCACAATTCTGCAGATGAAGTATGGCCACTTCCTAGATACAGATGCGACGGAGACAAAGTAGTGATGATAAATGCTGATACGACATTATCTGATTGTTCCAAACTGCTCGTTCTACAGAACCAATAACTGGAACAGGTATGTTGCAATTAAGAAATTTCAAAAGACCTAAACTCTTCAAATCAGTAAGAATTTGGTGCCTCCATTTTAGATACTTGTTTTTATCTAGTTTAACATTGATGCTAGTTGATGTCATGTTGAAGATTCAAAGGAAATATTAGGTTGATTGAAGAGGATGATTGGAGATCGAAGATTGGAGAAGTTGATCGGAGATCGGAGAAGATGATCGGAGATCGAAGAAGATGATCGGAGAAGGTGTTTAGAGATCGGAGAAGATGATCGGAGATCGGAAAAGACTGAATCGAAAAGATGAAAGATTGGCCGGAAAGATAACTGTTTCGCCGGAAAATAACAAACTCACGGAGCATAGCTCTGATACCATAAAGAACAGTATCAAGCTCAACTCAAAATTTCATCTCATCAAGTAAGTTGTACAGTACATAGTGATAGTCTATATATATACAAATGAGGAATAACCAACTAACAAACTATCCTCAACAAACTAACTAACACTATATATACAACTCTACCGGTATACTCTAATACTCGTTAACAGAAAAAATAGATGAAGTTAACCCAGTGGACTAAAATGACAACAGTGAAATCTTTTTGGATCCACATGTGAAAAATGAAACATTTGAACTAAACTGACAAAATGATCCAAACAACAGGAACTAAAATGACATTTAATTCAATTTATAACATTTGATTTTGTAACAAGTTTGGGCCTAATAGTAACCTCTACTAAAGTTTATGTTGAATCTTTGTGTAATTACCATAATACCATTTACACCAACAAAACTAGATGTTTTAAAAACCTTGCATGTTCCCACCCCTCCTGGTTTCTTTCATTTACATCCCTTCCATCAAATCTATTATATAATTATACTAAAAACAACTATATTTTCTGTTTCCTTCCAATTAAATAATACTTTTTATACCTTCATTATTATATTTTAAAATATATTAAAAAATGATAAAGGGTGAACAGTGCTCCCTCAAATATACAGATAAACAGTAATGTTTTCTATCTTCTCCACTCACAACCACTTTTTATAATTCAAAAACCTTCATCGTACAATTTGATGGAAGAGATGTGAATACTCGTTTGCCTCTTTATATCCAATTCATTTTCAGTTGCCACCCCTTACCTCCACTAGGAGTGTTAATAGGTTGGTTATGACTAGGTCAAATCATGAGCACAAATGTTGATACCATTTTTCTATTATCGAAAAACTAAACCAAACCTTTGAAAAATTTGAACCGAAGTAATTTGAATTGTTACTGGTTTGGATTTCGAGTGAACAAGTCAATAGATTTCTCATTGATGCATGTATCAAGTTTAATATCAAATGTCTTCCACCTCAATCTACATAAATTTTGTTAGATAAACGTGTGGGATGACTGAATTGGCATTTTTATTATATAAAATGATCGAATTGCCTTCTCGTTAACAAAAAAATGGATTAATTTAACCCAGTGGACTAAAATGGTAACGGTGAAACCATTTTGGATCCACAGACGAAAAATGAAACTTTTACTAAACCGATAAAATGACCTAAACCACGGCGACTAACATGACATTTAACTCTATGACAAATTTCTGAAGCAAATTCAGTTATTTGACTAATTCGATTACATCAAAAAATCTGTAGACCAATTATCGAAATATGTATTCTCGACTTCTTGTTTTTCTTTAAATATGACATGATTTGATATTATATCATTTTTAAATGTTTTTTTTTTTCGTAATTTATTAACGTTATTTAAAGAAAAGAAAGTTGACACGTGCGGGGAATTTGGGGAAAAAGAGGGAGGCAATTAATGGGATTGTGGTGACATAAGGCTAGTCTAGTCTCTTTGCTTACTCACTCAAGTAAAAGATTGCTACCACAATTACCATGGATCTCTCTATTTGCAATACAGACAATTATTTTTTATTTTATGGTTAGTATTGTTATAAACTAGGATTCCTCACCGCGCATTGCGACGAGAAATTTATGTATGAATCAAACGGTAAAGACCAGTATAAAGTTGCTAAATATAAATATGTAAAACAACAAAAAACGAAATTAAATGTAATGAATAGAAGAAAAAAACGTTGATGTGATACTTATGACGTGGTGTTGCGACCTGACACGCCGAAGATTACCAACCAGCAACAACCCCTACCGCGGGCACTCTCAGTTGTGGCCGGTAGAGTTCGCTGACCAGGAAGTTGTGTTTTAACATTATATATTATAGCAGTGGGGTTGACCCGATTTTCAATATAAGTTGATGGAAACATGTTTAGTAAAATAAAATATAGAAAATATAACACACAAATTTTGTTTAATATATTTAATACATAGGAAAAAAAGTATTTGAGTACAAAATTATGAGTTATTTGTATTTCCTATTTGGCTTATAAAAATAAAATAAAACATGTTTAGATTTCATGTGGCTAAAAAAATACAAAAAAACTTTTGATGATAAAAAAAACTATTAGTGTAGCTAAGATGATGTAATTTAATTTATGTTTTTAGAAAGCTGAGAGGGTGTGAGTGACAATCATAAAAGTTGAAGGGTTGAATAAAAAAAAAAGATCATGGGTTAAATGACATTGTTGTAAATTTGGTAAAAGAAAGACAATAAAAATATTAAGGTTGTGTCTTGGTTACTATTCCTAAATATCCTTTTTTATATATTATATATATATTAATATATTAATATTAATAATTTCTAAAAGCATGATTTGTGATTGGATATTTATTTTCACTTTTTACTATTTTAATTATTAATTTACTGACTCATTTGTATATAAAATCACTGACCTATCCTATGGTTAGAAAGAAAATGAAATAAAACATTATGGCAAAATCACAAAAATATAAAATTAGACTGTAGTTAGTATGATGTAATTTTTTAATATATATAATAATGTTTTTCATTTATGGTAAAAAAACTTATTCACCCTGCTTTGCTTTACGTTCTCGACTAATATATATAATAATGTCTTTCATTTATGGTAAAAAAAAAACTCATTCACCCTGCTTTGCTTTACGTTCTCGACAAACGACCAAAATCTCAACAAATATAAGAAAAGTTAAAAGGTTGATATGTAACAATTATATTATATTATATAATATAACTATTAATTTGTAACATTTGGGCGCATAGGAGGTTGTACATCATGCTTCAATGTTTGTCCCAGCTTTCATTTCTTCTGCTATTGGATGATATGGCGGTGGCTGACACATCAACTTGTCTTTATCATGTCAAACAGATCAAAACCCTCATGTCTCACCCACCACCGCCCTCATGTCTCACCTAACCACCACCATCGTTCGCCTCCAAGCCACACCAGTGGAGAAACCGTGACAACTAGATGAACGGTTGCTTCATATCAAGCAGCAGACACGACGATAACTTTTAGGGTTCACGTGCGCATCTCCTCGTCTGGATTCGGTGCATTTTTGGTCAAGCTTGTCTAGCTAGGTATGAATGTTTTCTGTATTTCCTGAATAATGTATGAATCTTTTCTTTATTTCTTGAATATTTTTGGATTTTTTATAACAGTGGTATGAATCCTTTCTTTATATTTTGAAAAATTATTAATATTTTCATGATTTTTTGGGAGATTTGGTGTGATGTGTAGGGATAATTTGGGATTTGATGAGATGGGTGTTCAAGTGAATTTGAGGTTCCGAATGGTTAGCTTGTAGGAATGTTGTAATTTGGTGTTTATCTGATCTCTTTGTAGGAATGTTATAATTTGTTATTTATTTGATCTCTTTGGGACTGCATCTTCCTTTTATTCTAGGATGCTCTAGATCCTTTGAACAAGTGAACAGATATAGAGACTTCTTTTGGTGTTGTGGTTAATAAAAATAATCAGTTTGTTGTCCAAATCTTTATACTTTAAATACGAAGTTAGTGTCAAAATTGATCAAAGAAATTGTATTACATCAGTAGTAATCTAGCTTGTGAAAAAAATGATTTAAGAAATTTTATTCACTAAAATACAATTTGGGCTACTTCCGACCCATATGGTCATTGGATTTTGTATTCTATGCTATGGTGTGTTGACTTTTGTTTGTTTTGACTAATAAAGTTACGCTAATGATTAGCTATATAATGTTAGGCTAGTGGGTATGGTGATGGTCCTCCAAGGGAGGATGATCCGCCACGTAGGCGCCACGTCATAGTCCTCCCAATGATGGTTCATTCCACTAAACTAGAGGGTATGGGAGGATGGTGCTAGATGATCCCACCCCACAAAACTATGTACAAGTATTAAAGCCTAATGTACAAATCCCATTCACAAACAAACAAACAAAGGGGGCCCACCTGTTTTGGATCGTCCTGGACGTCGAGAAAAAAACGGAGAGGACGGGGACGGGATGAAGACCGGGGGGGGGGGGGGATGGGGTGACGCCGGCGCCGGGATGGAGGACGGGACCATACCCACTAGCCTTAGAACCGCGAAACAATCTGTCTAATATCTAAACGGAGGTACTACTTTGCACTTGGCTGCTCTCAATGGACACGTGTGTTGCATTCGGATCCTACTGTCTGATTATATCTCTAGCATTCCTACATTTTTATAAACTTTTTCAATAAAAAAATCAAGAATTTAAGGATTTATGTCTGAATCCATTGACCGATATGCTTCAAGAAACGTTGATTTATTGTGTATTAAGATGTGTGATTTTCTCTTGAGTTCTTTTGTGTAAAGGGACTGATAATTTTAAAACTTTATTTGCAGAACCTCACTTTATGATATGATCAATCTCTGATTGAAGTGTGACTGCTCTTTATATGACTGTGGGTTTTATGTGAGATGTGTGGTTTAATGGAATTTGTCACACCCCCAAAATCCACACGCGGAGTATCACCGCCTGGAGGCGTGACTGACCAGGATCCAGCCACCAATCATATTGAACAAGCATGTAAGTAATTAGAAAATCCAACCAATACAATTGGTGTCCAAACAAAACATAGTTTAAGTTGCAAGCGGAAGCATAATGATTAAATCCAAAACCAAATATAAGTTAAAATGTTTAAATGTTTAACATGACACACAGTTGTCCATGTCCCACAACGACCACGCCTCCTCGTGCAAGCTCCATAAGTACCTAACGACCTGCAAGACATGTAACAACGAGTCAACAACAAAGTTGAGTGAGTTCACAGTTGGTGTTCATTGTTAAGTTGTTTCAAAAACCAGGAATTCATTTGTAAGTTGTAAGTTAATCAGTTTACCCTGTTTCCCAAACATATCCATAGTTGGTGGGGGCTTCCCCATGTTAACCACTAGACTCGTTTACCATATCGACCACTGACTAAAGTAAGTTGGTGCCCTGACGTCAATGTCTATCATCATTGACTAGTGCCCAGTTCCATTAGTTCACGCCCGTCCTCTGCGGCACGGTGTGAGGCTTGTCAAACCTAAATAACGCTATCTAACTAATGACACGCTCGCCATTGGCCCGGCGATTAAGTCGATATAAAATGAGGGACTTCATGATAGAGATTTTGGTCTAGTATCCGTGCTGTCACCCTTCAAATAAGAGGGTGTGTACGAAATCCCCAAACCAGGAGATTACGTAGGTTCCAAATCAATTCCTTATCACATGTTGTCACCCTTCAATAAAGAGGGTGTGTACGTGTTCCAAACCAGGAGGTCACGCAGTTTCAGTTTAAATCCTTTACCCATTCCCAACCCTTGGGAATCCCATGCCTTGTGGAAAGTGTGAACTCACCTTGGTTTGCTCGGCAGAGTGTTTCGCTTGTTTTAGTTATTAACACCGACCACGCCCTAATATTAATTTCATTTAACATTAGGCTCGTATTCACGTATACTCACATACACAATCATATAACACATAGCATCTAGAAATCATGTATTACTCATAACGTGTTTACATGTTACTTATCTAACACATGAACCATTATACGCATTTAATACCCCATGATTCACAAGTAGCATCGTAATAGTACCATACAAGTCATCGGTTATGCAAATTAATCAATTTGTAACAAACACTCATACTAGACCCAATATGGTATTTTAAAAGAGAGTAAGACTCGGCCCAAACAACATAACCCGTCCACAGTTCATCGCCCAAAACTCAAACAACCTCTTGCGGCCCATTTAACATATAAGGCCCAGCGTAAACTCAATAAAAGAAACTGTGTAATCTAGTAATTGGGTTCGTGGCCCAAAAACTAACAAACTAATCTAAGTGGGTGTGTGGATGTTCAGTAACCATGTGCGGCCCATAAAGGTGTCTTAGCCCAATGTGACATGATATGAATTTTATACCGCAGCTACTACTCTTATCAATAACCCAACCTCAATTAATTTGTGCACTTTATCTAATAATTGCTATCATTTAAATCAGATAGTTTCATATTTTAGGCATCCATCCATGGCAATTATGGTATCCCTATTATTCAGAAATCACTAATAACACATCAACAGTAGGTCATGATTCAAGCAATTAATCAATCGAAATCACAATATAAACCCAAACCTCATCATTAAACATGTGCAGCCCATATGATTCAAGCCTAATGAAATATACAGCCCACTCGAGTGTACGATCCGTTATGCGGACCGTTTCATGCAGCCCATGATTCATTTTCCCAGGCCCAACCGGTTATTCAATTGATCAGTTTTTCATGATGATCTTTACAAGGTTAACCCCCTTTTCTAAACCATAATATCCAATAGCATACCTGCTTCTAATTTACAATTATTAATGGGTTACAGTCATTCAAATACGTGTGATCACTTGCACATGCAAACACAATCTAGCACATGAAAAACAGTATCATATACACACGTGTAACATGGACATCAAACCAGGAAAACTACACCTCGATTACATGCACATAATGACATCGATCAACACAACTGATAATAACCAACACTCATCAAAACACTGATCATACAACGTCACAAGCACAGTTTCAAACACATCAATACATGTTCTCATATAATCAAACAAGAGGTGATACTAACCGGTGATGGTGATCTCGACTGGGGGGGGGGGGGGGGGGGGTCGCTTCTACTGTCGCAGTTTGATTAGAGGGGTGGGGGTAGGGTTTGTTTATTTATTTGAGTTGTATTATATTTTGATTACGTGCTGTGTATATAATATCCTTTCCTTAACCGGCCCCTATCAACACAACCGGCCCACTTCCTAAACCTGATTGGGCTTATGTAGATAAGGCCCCATATGTGTGTGTATGCATGCTAAATCGTAACCGGCCCAAATACGATGCCCACTTGGGCGCTACCGATCCCAAACATAATTTCGATATGTAACTGTGCTCGGGTTGGGCTTCGGGTGTATGTGTGAAGATGCGGCCGGCCCAAATTAACAGTCGGTTAATTAAAACACTAATACTAACTTAGCCGAGTTAAGCAAGCAACGAAACATTTAAACTAACCAAGTTAAACAAGTAAACGCGCGAGCACACTTAGCTACAATGTAAACTAATTGTAACAGAAAGTGATTCGGAGTTAGATACACACCTAAAGATTACGGGTCGTCACATCATCCCCAACTTGAAAGAAATTTCGTCCCGAAAATTTAGCACGTAGTTACTAGGGAAGCTAGTTAGGTTGCATGGTTTCCTGGGGTGTCACATCATTCCTCCGTTGGTTTGGAATTTCGTCCCGAAATTCCGCAGTAGCTTCAGCCTCAGTAGTGGTTTCATTGTTTTCGCCATCAGCCGATTCCACAACAGGTTGGGTTTCAAGAAGCATCAGGGTTAAGCAGAACAGTGGCGAAGTGATTAGTCACCAAGAACACGTAGGCTAACATGTTGTTATAATCCCAGCGTCGCCCACGCCAATCCCTAATGTCCCTCTATGAGCATCATTTCTCGTGTTCTTGTACTCGTTGCGAGGATTTCCTGTACGGCCGTCGTTCCCTTGGTTGTTGTCGTTGAATTTAACATTGGCCACTCCATGCCGTAAGCACCTTCACTTTCCATACTGTTGGTTACCATTACAAATACCTTGTTGTTGCCGTGACCGTTGCCTCTAATGCTGTTGTTTGAAACGAAGCTCTACGACTCTTCACCATCAAGGTCCATCTTTTCACATACTGAGCCACGTCCTAACGCGTTACTCACTGTGCTGGCAGTCACACCTTCCATACTACCATCAGCTGTCCTCACTTATGCCCCGATTGATTCATAAGATTTGACTCCCATGAGTTGTTGACGAGGGTTAAGGATTCGTTTGAAGCCAATTCGCTGGTGCTCGTTGCCGGTAATTAGGGTCGTCAAGTACTGAGGTCGGTAAAGTACTACGCTCATCCTCCTGTCCATCGATGTTGCAACTTGCTTGAGTAATACTCGGTCTGTTACGAGGGTATCGCAGAAGTGATCACACTTCGGGATCTAAGATGTCAAAACATGAGTTCCAGCAAACGAAGAGGAGCAAGAAAGGTATCGATCAATCATTCGACGCTGCGACATCCTACTCAGGGACGTTCGTATAAGCACCTAACATTCTACACGGTTCGCTAGGTGTTCAGATGGGTGTTCAGGTAATACTCGATAGCATCGAGATTCGAAAGGATCCAGAGATGAATGAAAAGTTCACATTCGAGTAGGGGACAATCACTGCTATGACCCCTATAGGCTTGTTTTGTTTCACATCGGTCAAATAACAGAACGGAACCCCTTTTCCACTTGTCAAGGCTCACTGGGACTCGCATGCACCCCACATTATTATTATGTGTGCACCCACAATAATATTGCGATTTGCATGCTCATTTCAGTTCATCCTAACTCATGTCAAATGATTCCTCAAACTCAGATGTCAAACGGAGGTCGTCAATGTAATAAGATCACAAAAACCTAAGGACTATGGCATACTATCAACGCATCATAAGGTGAGCAAGCAATCCATGCCATCTTGCTATAGTGACGAGTGTGTGTTCGTGTGTTTCGTCATAAACAAATGTGTACTGTCACATCAAAGGAAACATGGGTGAGAGAGGTTCGCGAGAGTGCGATGACAGAAGAGATTAAGCACACAAGTGTTTTCAAACAATAGTTGTTACGTTTATCTAAGCATATCACGAGCAAAGTTCTATGTAACTAGCAAGTAGGCAATATAAACATAAATCATATCACCTATAGTGTGGAGTCTTGCACGTGGAGCGAAGCGTCGTTGTGGATCGTTGAGCACTGTACAGGTTATAGTCTGGTTTTAAAAAAAACTTTTCCCCTTTTTAAAACCAAGTTCACTATAACCAATGGCTCTGATACCAATCTGTCACACCCCCAAAATCCACACGCGGAGTATCACCGCCTGGAGGCGTGACTGACCAGGATCCAGCCACCAATCATATTGAACAAGCATGTAAGTAATTAGAAAATCCAACCAATACAATTGGTGTCCAAACAAAACATAGTTTAAGTTGCAAGCGGAAGCATAATGATTAAATCCAAAACCAAATATAAGTTAAAATGTTTAAATGTTTAACATGACACACAGTTGTCCATGTCCCACAACGACCACGCCTCCTCGTGCAAGCTCCATAAGTACCTAACGACCTGCAAGGCATGTAACAACGAGTCAACAACAAAGTTGAGCGAGTTCACAGTTGGTGTTCATTGTTAAGTTGTTTCAAAAACCAGGAATTCATTTGTAAGTTGTAAGTTAATCAGTTTACCCTGTTTCCCAAACATATCCATAGTTGGTGGGGGCTTCACCATGTTAACCACTAGACTCGTTTACCATATCGACCACTGACTAAAGTAAGTTGGTGCCCTGACGTCAATGTCTATCATCATTGACTAGTGCCCAGATCCATTAGTTCACGCCCGTCCTCTGCGGCACGGTGTGAGGCTTGTCAAACCTAAATAGCGCTATCTAACTAATGACCCGCTCGCCATTGGCCCGGCGATTAAGTCGATATAAAAGGAGGGACTTCATGATAGAGATTTTGGTCTAGTATCCGTGTTTTCACCCTTCAAATAAGAGGGTGTGTACGAAATCCCCAAACCAGGAGATTACGTAGGTTCCAAATCAATTCCTTATCACATGTTGTCACCCTTCAATAAAGAGGGTGTGTACGTGTTCCAAACCAGGAGGTCACGCAGTTT
Source organism: Helianthus tuberosus (assembly GCA_030545235.1). Lineage (NCBI taxonomy): Eukaryota > Viridiplantae > Streptophyta > Magnoliopsida > Asterales > Asteraceae > Helianthus > Helianthus tuberosus. The sequence goes on along the minus strand of CM060442.1, from coordinate 124,319,543 downwards.
CAGTTTAAATCCTTTACCCATTCCCAACCCTTGGGAATCCCATGCCTTGTGGAAAGTGTGAACTCACCTTGGTTTGCTCGGCAGAGTGTTTCACTTGTTTTAGTTATTAACACCGACCACGCCCTAATATTAATTTCATTTAACATTAGGCTCGTATTCACGTATACTCACATACACAATCATATAACACATAGCATCTAGAAATCATGTATTACTCATAACGTGTTTACATGTTACTTATCTAACACATGAACCATTATACGCATTTAATACCCCATGATTCACAAGTAGCATCGTAATAGTACCATACAAGTCATCGGTTATGCAAATTAATCAATTTGTAACAAACACTCATACTAGACCCAATATGGTATTTTAAAAGAGAGTAAGACTCGGCCCAAAACACATAACCCGTCCACAGTTCATCGCCCAAAACTCAAACAACCTCTTGCGGCCCATTTAACATATAAGGCCCAGGGTAAACTCAATAAAAGAAACTGTGTAATCTAGTAATTGGGTTCGTGGCCCAAAAACTAACAAACTAATCTAAGTGGGTGTGTGGATGTTCAGTAACCATGTGCGGCCCATAAAGGCGTCTTAGCCCAATGTGACATGATATGAATTTTATACCGCAGCTACTACTACTCTTATCAATAACCCAACCTCAATTAATTTGTGCAATTTATCTAATAATTGCTATCATTTAAATCAGATAGTTTCATATTTTAGGCATCCATCCATGGCAATTATGGTATCCCTATTATTCAGAAATCACTAATAACACATCAACAGTAGGTCATGATTCAAGCAATTAATCAATCGAAATCACAATATAAACCCAAACCTCATCATTAAACATGTGCAGCCCATATGATTCAAGCCTAATGAAATATACAGCCCACTCGTGTGTACGATCCGTTATGCGGACCGTTTCATGCAGCCCATGATTCATTTTCCCAGGCCCAACCGGTTATTCAATTGATCAGTTTTTCATGATGATCTTTACAAGGTTAACCCCCTTTTCTAAACCATAATATCCAATAGCATACCTGCTTCTAATTTACAATTATTAATGGGTTACAGTCATTCAAATACGTGTGATCACTTGCACATGCAAACACAATCTAGCACATGAAAAACAGTATCATATACACACGTGTAACATGGACATCAAACCAGGAAAACTACACCTCGATTACATGCACATAATGACATCGATCAACACAACTGATAATAACCAACACTCATCAAAACACTGATCATACAACGTCACAAGCACAGTTTCAAACACACCAATACATGTTCTCATATAATCAAACAAGAGGTGATACTAACCGGTGATGGTGATCTCGACTGGGGGGGGGGGGGGTTCGCTTCTACTGTCGCAGTTCGATTAGAGGGGTGGGGGTAGGGTTTGTTTATTTGAGTTGTATTATATATTGATTACGTGCTGTGTATATAATATCCTTTCCTTAACCGGCCTCTATCAACACAACCGGCCCACTTCCTAAACCTGATTGGGCTTATGTAGATAAGGCCCCATATGTGTGTGTATGCATGCTAAATCGTAACCGGCCCAAATACGATGCCCACTTGGGCGCTACCGATCCCAAACATAATTTCGATATGTAACTGTGCTCGGGTTGGGCTTCGGGTGTATGTGTGAAGATGCGGCCGACCCAAATTAACAGTCGGTTAATTAAAACACTAATACTAACTTAGCCGAGTTAAGCAAGCAACGAAACATTTAAACTAACCAAGTTAAACAAGTAAACGCGCGAGCACACTTAGCTACAATGTAAACCAATTGTAACAAAAAGTGATTCGGAGTTAGATACACACCTAAAGATTACGGGTCGTCACAGAATTAGCCTAAACCACACATCATATTACATCTACAAACTAAGAGATGAAATGGTTCCACCATATCACATGGAAATACTACACACAAAAGCAGCTGCACATAACGAAAAATGCATTTTGGGTGCATTAGTGAGTTGTAAGTTGTGCTTCATGCATTGTCTGTTGTACATGTCACCACTTAACAATCACAAATTCTACTGTCCACATGTGCTCACATATAAGCATTGCTCATCACAAAACTTTTTTTCATCGGGTTTCTGTCTTGTATCGCAATTTGTTTCATAGTTCTTCATTTTGGATTTTGTATTCATTCTTCTAAACCAACAGAATCCGATCACGTCGCCACCAAGTTACCAATGCTGGAGGGTCTGGTTAGGTAGAAATTGTTCATGCGGTACTCGCAGTCCGATCGGTTGTCGTGGGAACGTACGAGTTTTCATTTCAACCAGTGAAGATTTAGATTTATGGTATGTTATTGTTTACAGATTGGATTCATGTTTTATGGCTGGGTTTTATATTATTTCGCAATCTTTAGATATTTGTAAATTGTGATTTTTTTTTCAGTTAATCAATTAATTGTTTCATGATGATGTTGATTGTTGGATGCTATGCCCTTCAGATCCTTACGGTATGTGTTTTGTATCATCTTTTTAATTACAATGTTTGGTTGCTTTTCGATGATTTTATCACTGGTTGCGAACAAGCCAACCCATTTTGGGTTCGGGCTTGGATCGTATAAAAAACCATGCCGAATCGGCTAGGATCGATTATCTTAATGACCTTAAATGTTGGGTTTGGGTTCGGCTTGTAAAAAACTTGAGCGGCTCAGCTTGATTTACAAAATTAGACCTTTTGCAGCTACAATTGATCCGTTGGATGTCAACTATATGGGAGCAGTAACAAAAGGTATGAATTTTGTAAATCTGTTCGGCTTGTAAAAAGATTGACCGGCTCGGCTGATCGATCGATTATCTTAGGTGTGTTTTATTGCATCAATCCATGTCAGTTGCTTTAAGAAACATCAAATTAAATAAGCTGAATTTAGGTATTCTTAATTTTTGATCTTTGTATGATATTTTAGGTTAGAGACTTAGGAGTGGGAGCCTTTAGATGTTGATCCGTTTGACATGTAGTTCACAAAAGGATCACTTTGATACAGATGAGATGAAGAGACAAACCGTGAAGCATATTGTGGACTTCATCCAGTTAACATAACTTATGTATTTATGTTTGCTTATTCACTGTTAACAATCGCCTAACGATTACAAAAATTGATACTTTTTCAAGTCATTTATTGGGTATTTGATGTTAATCAACGGTTCGTTTGATGTGTTTGAATTGTTCATGTAACATAAGAAATTACCCACGAGAAGTTAAACGGTTCATTTAATATCATACATTATAACGTGTGTTTCTATCTTCGTAGCCCGCACCGCAATGCGGGCGGGTCTAATTTCTAGTTATTATAAATTAAGAGAGAATGGTATAAGAGTAAAGAGAGGAGATCCTATACAAGAGAGATTCATGTATGAAATGTAGGAGACAAGCTCAATCATTGATCTCCCAATATCAACGCTTAAAATTACACGGTGACATTTTCGTAATATGAGGTTGAAACAATTGAAGAAACAAATAGAGAAAGGGTATTCTAGTCCTTTCTCACTTGAAATTCTTGTGAGATTAAATATACAATTATCATAATATTTAATCTTGTAGCCATTGTAATCATTTATATTATATAGATCAAAATATATTAATAACCTATTAATAATTAGTTGGTAATTGTTGATGGACCATATTATCCTTATTAACTTTTTTTTTTTGGAAATTAAACTTCAATAGCACAGCGGGATCTCCAAGACGGAGAACACCGCAAAAACCAACTACATCATATCAACATTAAACATTATCCTTATTAACTAATCAGGTTTCCTCTTGGGTGTATATATAAGGAGATTATTAGAGAGTTTAAGGGTTAGACAATTACACAATTCACACAACCCTAATAACATCAAATTCGGCTCTCTCTCTCTCCCTAATCGAAACCTCCCTAGTTTCGGTTCATCACCATCATAATCTTACACCCTAAGGAGGAACCAGATCATCCTGACAAGTATGTCAAACTCAATGGCTGCATCTCTGACTGGATTCTCTGCTGGCCTGTCTACTGTAACAGGTATGTTATTCATGTTTTCCATTATGTTTAAACAAAACTGATCAACATGTGGTATCAGAGCATATCTTGATAAATCAGTTCTATTTTCGTATCCATTATTTTGGGATTAAAATCTGGAAAACAAAAAATTTTTAAAGCCATATAAATCACGGTTGGTTTCGAGTACCAATGAGCCGAAATCACTGTTTTCGGAAAAGTATGTTTAATAAATTGACTCGAAATCGTAATGGGTAAATTAGTGTCCGAAATCTATTAACAAAAGCCTTAGAATTCAGGTTTCGGATCCCAGAATTATGTTTTAATTTTCTAGGGTTCATCATATGTTCTAAAGAAAACTCGAAAATTCCTTAAGTTTTGGAGTATAATTTGGATTAGTGGATGTTTTTAGTGTTTTGATCTGAATTACATCTCTTAAAATTTTCGAAAACTGTTAAAAGATAATCGGTTATAATTTTCGAAATCTTTTGATAAGTTTAGACCAGCAATAAAACAGGAAACATTATCCCACAATCCCTAAAATTTTGAGTTTTCAGTTATTATCACAATAACATCTGTTAACAGTGGACTCGAGACCATCAGATTGCAACTCGAGACCATCAGATCTCGACTCGAGACTACAAGGTCTCGACTCGAAATCATAAGGTCCTCAAATCTTTACAACTCGAGACAAAGGACTCGACTCGAGACCATTGAGGTTTCGACTAAGGGCTTGAATCTTCACAACTCGAGACCGTGGTTGCGACTCGAGACCGTGGTTGAGACTTGAGACCTCATTATGAGTCGAGATCTCATAAAATACAGTAGTCGAGACCATGGTTCCGACTCGAAACAACAAGGTTGCGACTCGAGACCTCATAACTGACTCGAGATCTCATAACTCAGTCGAGACCTGACTCGAAACCTCATTATTTTAGGCTGTTTCATGTGAACTAATCAGGTGGTTTGCTATCAAATACTTGGTTTTGTAAACACTTAATTACCTAATCAGAATCAAATAAATTTTCCACAAAACCAAAATAGCTTAACTTGAATGAGCTTCTGATGTATCATTTCTGACCAAAGCTGATTTAATACATCTATTTATTGTTCAAGTATTATAAAAGCTGTGTTGAGTATGCATTACAAACGTGAAATGTCTTAATTTCTGGCCAAAGCTGATTTTAATTCATTTATGTCTAACATACTTGACAAGTGCATAACTAAAGTAATTGTCTCATTTCTGGCCAAAGCTGATTTATCACGATTACTTTGCACACATACTTAAATGATTACACTTCTGGCCAAACCTGATTTGTCTTCGTTTAAGTAGAATTCTAACTAAGTCTATTATTTTGATGTTAGTAATAGACAACATCACAGCTTCATAATTAAAATGGTCATTATTTATGCCTGCCTTAGTATAATATGCACTTAGATCACATTAGGACTTCTTTGTTAGTATCATAAATTGCTCATCTTATTTCCACTATCAATGCCAAATTGCGGGATTCCACCTTTGACTGGTGATAACTTTGCTGAATGGAAGGATGCCCTCATGCTTACACTTGGATTGCTGGATTTCGATTATGCCTTCGAGAGAATAAGCCAACGAACCTTACTACACAAAGTACTGCTGCTGAGCAGATAGTTCATGAAAAATGGACTAGGTGTAACCGCATGTCTCTCATGTTCATGAAGCAGTCCATTCATAATGCAATTAGAGGAGCTATTCCTGATTCTGAGGATGCTGAAACCTACCTGGCTTCTGTGGAGGCTCAATTCAAAGGAACATCAAAAGCACACGCTAGCACTCTTATCCTCAAGCTGGTGACAACTAAGTATGATGGGAGAAGCGGCATTCGCGAACACATCATGATGATGCATGACATGGCCAATAAGCTGAAAGGGCTAGAGATGGAAATCAGTGATGGTTTTCTTGTTCACTTCATCATCACTTCGCTTCCTTCGTCCTATGAAGCATTCAAGATCAATTACAACACTCAGAAGGACAAATGGACGATGAGTGAGCTGGTCGCTATATGCGTACAGGAGGAAGAGCGCATGAAGATGGATCGCACTACTGATGTTGCTAACTTCACCACCTCCAACTCTAAGAAGAGGAAGCACAATTATCAAAGAAAGGATGCTTCCAAAGTCCAAAAGCCAAATCCTAATACAAGTACACCTTCCAGCTCTAAGAGCTCCTTAGGCAAACCCTACTGCAAGTTCTGTAAGAAAACAGGACATAAGCAAAAGGAATGCCCTGACTTCAAGGAGTGGCTCTAAGAAAGGTAACTATTTTTTCATGATACTTGAGTCCTTTAATTTAAATGTTCCTGCTAATTCTTGGTGATTTGATTCTGGTTCTATGGTTCATGTAACCAACTCTACTCAGGGATTCCTTTCAATCCGGAAGCTGGGAAGAAACCAAAGAACACTTAAAGTTGGGGATGATCGGGAATTAGAAGTGAAGGCCATAGGAACATTACAATTATTTTTGAAAACTGGTTTATGTATTAAACTTTATGATACCTTATATGTTCCTGAGGTAACTCGGAACCTTGTATCAGGACCAAATTTAGACATGGACGGTTTTGTCGTTTCCCATGGTCATCGCAAACTCTCTATTCTCTATGATTCCGTTGTTTATGGTACTGGCATTCTGGATGGTGGTCTCTATAGATTAGAACTAGATGATAATTTTTCCAAATCTTTGTTGTCATATAATATTAATGAATCACTCACAAAGATGAAACAGATTCGAGACTAAGAGACTTCATCTATGTTGTGGCATCAACGTTTAGGCCACATCTCAAGAGAACGATTAAATCGTCTCGTAAAGGATGAAGTCTTACCTCCTCTCGATTTCACTGATTTTGGAACATGTCTCAAATGTATTAAAGGCAACAATGACATCAGCGAATAAGAAAGGTGCCACTAGGAGCTGTAATTTATTAGAACTCATTCACACTGACATTAGTGGTCCTTACCAAATCGTTGGCATAACAGGACATACTTCATTTATCACTTTCATTGATGATTATTCTCGTTACATGTACTTGTATCTCATTAAGGAAAAATCTGAAGCTCTTACAACTTTTAAAGATTATAAAGTTGAAGTTGAAAAGCAATTAGATCGTCAGATTAAAGTTGTGAGATCAGATAGAGGCGGTGAATATTATGGAAGACATACTGATGTTGGTCAAGCTCCTGGTCCATTTTATGAGTTTTGTAAGGGCCAGGGGATTGTGAACCAATACACCATGCCTGGTACACCTCAGCAGAACGGTGTCACTGAACGAAGAAATCGTACCCTTATGAACATGGTGCGCAGTATGTTAGCCAACACTAATTTACCATTATTCCTCTGGACTAAAGCGTTAAAAGTAGCTGTTCATATACTCAATAGAGTTCCTTCTAAGTCTATCCCTAAAACTCCTTATGAACTTTGGACAGGAAGGAAACCGAGTCTTAAATATATGAAAGTATGGGGCTGCATTGCTAAAGCAAAACTCTATAATCCTTTTCTAAGGAAACTTGACCCTAAAACAGTTACCTGTTTCTTTATCGGGTATCCTGATCATTCGAAGGGTTATCGTTTCTATTATCCTTCCCATGTCACCCGTATTGTTGAAACCAAGCGTGCTGCGTTCCTGTAGGATTTCAAGGTCAGTGGGAGTAGTACCAACCCTTACGAAGAATTGCAAGAAGTACAAGACGCGGGGGGGGGGGGGGGGAGACTTGTCGCTTACCATTACTCCATTTACTCCTCTTGTACCCAATGCAACAATTGCACCTGAAGCTACTGCACAAATTCCATCTCCACAATCAGAACCCATTACACCTCATAACGAAGGCACATCAAACGCTCAAAACCAAGACAACGCTGAACCCGATAATCAACTCAGGAGGTCATCTAGGCAAAGACGGCCTACTAATTGGGATGATTATGTTACCTACCTGACTGAAATGGATGCTGGAAAGCTCAATGACCCTACCTCTTATAATGAAGCCATTAGCAGTGATCAGTCTTCTGAATGGAATAAAGCAATGATTGATGAGCTTGAATCCATGAAGAAAAATGACGTTTGGGATTTGGTCGAATTACCCAACGGTGTTAAACCTGTAGGTTGTAAATGGGTGTTCAAAACAAATCTGGATCCGAATGGGAACGTTGAACGCTACAAAGCGAGATTGGTTGCAAAGGGCTACACTCAGAAAGAGGGAATTGATTATCAAGAGACGTTTTCACCTGTCTCTCGTAAAGATTCATTAAGGATCGTTATGGCCCTAGTAGCTCATTTTGATTTGGAGCTGCATCAGATGGACGTCAAAACTGCTTTCCTTAACGGAGACTTAGACGAAGATGTTTACATGAAACAACCTGAAGGCTTTAAACCTGAAGGTCAGGAGCATCTAGTCTGTAAGTTGAAGAAATCCATTTACGGGTTAAAACAAGCATCACGTCAATGGTACCTTAAGTTTGATGAAGTCATGAAGAGACAAGGTTTTATGAAGAATCAAGTGGATTAATGCACCTACCTCAAGATGAGTGGGAGTAACTTTTCTATACTTGTCCTTTATGTGGATGATATTCTATTGGCAAGCAATAGTTTAGACATGTTGCATGAGTCGAAGCGGTTACTCTCGCATAACTTCGACATGAAGGATCTCAGAGATGCTTCTTACGTCATTGGCATCGAAATTCACCGAGATAGACACAAAGGGATCTTAGGATTGTCTCAAAAGACTTACATAGATCGTGTCCTTACACGTTATAACATGCAACAGTGCAAACCCTCAGTCGCTCCAGTAGTTAAGGGAGATGTTTTCGGTTCCTTCCAGTGTCCGACAACAGAGGTTGAAAAGGAGCAAATGAGCCAGAAACCTTTCGTGTTAGTAGTCGGGAGCCTGATGTATGCTCAAGTCTGTACTCGCCCAGATATCGCTTATATTCCTGGAATGCTAGGCCGTTATCAGACTAATCCTGGCCTAGATCACTGGAAAGCAGCTAAGAAGGTCCTTAGATATCTGCAAGGGACGAAAGACTATAAACTGACTTATAGAAGAAGTGATCACTTAGAAGTGGTAGGTTATTCTGATTCTGACTTTGCCAAATGCAAAGATGACAAGAAATCCACTTCGGGCTACTTCTTTATGTTAGCAGGCGGACCTATCTCATGGAAGAGTCATAAACAACAGTTAACTACAACTTCCACAATGATGGCAGAATACATTGCTGTTTACAACGCAACCTGTCATGGAATGTCGCTTAGAAATCTGATCACTGGACTCAAAATCGTTAATTCCATTTCTAGACCATTGAAGCTTTCTGTGATATCTCAGCTGCCGTTAGTTTCTCGAACAGTAATAGTTCGACTGGAGCTGGTTTATATCTCGATACAAAATATTTGTTCGTACGTGAACGAGTTGAGGAAAATAATCTTTGTATTGAGTATATTAGTACTAAAGATATGCTTGCGGATTCGATGACTAAAGGTCTCCCACCTAAAGTTTTCGAAGAACATGTATCGAATATGGGACTTACTAAAGACCTCATTTAATGGCATATTGTACTAGTTTATGTTTTATTTAATTAAATAAATTTCCTCAGTTTGATTTTGTATGTCTCTAACATATGTTCTGCCGGTGTAATGACATATAGACAAATATAAATACAAATCAGACGCTAAAGGGCTTATGCATATTTTGATCATAACTATTAGGTTTTAAATTGAGGCTATAGTATGACTAATGGGGTCCTGAGTCGAATGATGATTCAACGGCTGTATTTCTCTGCTATAGTTCTTGGTTTAAGGCTAAAATGAGTGTTAAGTCCTGGCTAGGCTCATCTAATACTCATGATAAATGATTACTCGGCTAAGTGGGAGAATGTGATATTAAATATATAATTATCATAATATTTAATCTTGTAGCCATTATAATCATTTATATTATATAGATCAAAATATATTAATAATTAGTTGGTAATTGTTGATGGACCATATTACCCTTATTAACTAATCAGGTTTCCTCTTGGGTGTATATATAAGGAGATTATTAGAGAGTTTAAGGGTTAGACAATTACACAATTCACACAACCCTAATAGCATCAAATTCGGCTCTCTCTCTCCCTAATCGAAACCTCCCTAGTTTCGGTTCATCACCATCATAATCTTACACCTTAAGGAGGAACCAGATCATCCTGACAAGTATGTCAAACTCAATGGCTGCATCTCTGACTGGATTCTCTGCTGGCCTGTCTCTTGTAACAGGTATGTTATTCATGTTTTCCATTATGTTTAAACAGAACTGATCAACACTTCTTTCCCCTTAATTTTCAAACAGCTATAACTTTTTCATACGTTAATATATATATATATATATAGTGTGTGTGTGAGGTTCATTGGGAACACTAAAAAAGTGGGGAACAGTGGGGAACCGGCTCAAACGAACTCCGATTGGACTCATTCCAGCGGCGTTGGAATCGGCTCATCAAACCCTAACTAGGATCTTTTAACCCTGAACCCTAAATCATAACCCCTAAACCCTAAATATATTAGGGTTTGGCTTTTAGGGTTTAGCTTTAGGGTTTAGCTTTAAGGTTTAGATTTAGAGTTTAGGGTTTAACTTTAGGATTTAAGGTTTAGCTTTTGGGTTTAGCTTTAGGGTTTAGCTTTAGGTTTAGCCTTTAGGGTTTAGCCTTTAGAGTTTAGCTTTTAGGGTTTATAGTTTATATTTTACGGTTTAGCTTAGGTTTTAGCCTTATTTTTTAGCTTTAGGGTTTAGAGTTTAGGAGTTAGGATTTAGGGTTTAGGGTTAAGAGATCTTAGTTAGGGTTCGACGAGCCGATTCCAACGCCGCTGGAATGAGTCCAATCGGAGTTCGTTTGAGTCGGTTCCCCACTTTTTTATTGTTCCCTAATGAACCTTCCCCTATATATATATATATATATATATATATATATATATATATATATATATATATATATATATATAAATGGTTATGCTGTAATGTATTTGAGGTTTTGGGTTATTTATAAATTTATTTTTTCATTTTTCCATCTTGAGTTTTAGGTTAGGGTTTGTTTTATTTTTGGGCTTCTATATGATTTTGAGGTCGATTGTTTGGTGACTTGCTATTGTTGTTTGCTGTTGTTTGTTAATTAGACTGCTGACATCACCGACCGACTCCAACGACTTCGAAAGGTTGTAGGACTATGAGGACCAACTCAAAGATTCGAATGACAAATATCAGGTGTTTGGTTTCATTTTTTTCTATGTTTTACTTATTTTCATATTATGAAATTTGTGAAATAAGGTAAAAATGGCCATTCTAATTATTTTTTAGATGTACTGGTTCTGCAGAATGTTTTTTGGTTTGTTTCTTTGTTCTTTGATTATTTGTTAGATGTATAGATTCTACAGAATGTAGTTATGAGCCACACATAAATCTGACCAGTTATGGTTTCGGTAAGTATCGTATGGTTGGATGGTTGAATTAGTTTTATTTTGGGTATTTTGGAGGATTTCATCCATTTATTTAAATAGTTCATGATTGAAGATGCAGTTGAAGGTATCTTTTGAGTGAAATGAATGTTGATTTATCAGAAGATGCAGTTGAAGGTATCTTAAATAAGGTAATAATGCATTACATCCTTATTGAAAAACAAAATCGATAAATTTAGGGAAAATGAGGTTGAAAGATGATAAGCCAACAGTGGACGATCTCATTCTACAGGTTCGATAAATTCAGGGATATTCTCAAATAATGCTTCCTAGATGCTTCCAAAGAAGCAGCACTTTGGACATTTGTCGGTCTTCAAACATCTATTATCTATTATATATAATAAATGAAAGTTGATTGCTCCACATGGCAAAATCAACTTTCATTTATTATATATAATAGATAATAGATAATAAATGTTTGAAAACCGACGAATGTCCAAAGTGCTGCTTCTTTGGAAGCATCTAGGAAACATTATTTGAGAATACCCCTGAATTTATCGAACCTGTAGAATGAGATCGTCCACTGTTGGCTTATCATCTTTCAACCTCATTTTCCCTAAATTTATCGATTTTGTTTTTCAACAGGGATGTACTGCAATCATTCCTCTCAGTTAAATAGACCGACACTTGCTTCCTCTCAAAGGGTTATGGAGTGGTTATAACAGCTGATCATGCTAAGGACTGGTATAACTAACCACTGCTCCTTATAAAGACTGATGGACTTAAATACTGATGAGGCCTATCCACTGTTGAAGATAAAGCCCTGTTAAAGACAAGCACTTATGTACCTAAAGCCTGATCAACCAAAGGAAAACCACTGCTCAGTAACAGCAGTGGTTCAACATCTACAGCGGATTCAACTTTAGTATTTATGTATCAGTGTTTCTTATGTAACAGTGGTTAGTGTATCAGTGTTTAGATTTTCTTACAGGTTCGATGATGGTTGTTAGATTTATGAAAATGTCTAACAATATCGGATTGGGTATATTCATTCATAGTTTTATGATACTTCAGTGTTTATGATCAAAATGATGTTGGTTCCATGACTGACTGTTCCCCATGTTGATTCGCTTAATTCTATGTTATGTATGTACAATCTCTCTAGACAAACCCAAGACAAACCCAAAGGTGAACCACTGCCCAACAACAACAGTGGTTCAGCATCAACAGCAGATATTCTACCTTTGTTTATGTTAGCAGTGTTTATATGTAACAGTATTTATCACATCTGTGTTTTATACTCTGTTGGATTGTTAGATGTCATATCACTTCAGTGTTTATATGTAACAATATTTATCACATCACCTCAGTGGTTTGATCTGTACTATAAATAGAACAATGGTTTGATCTTTATACTACTAAATAAAAATGTACACTTGGATGATTATTAAGCTCCTCATTTTGTTTGTTTGGGTATAGTATTATTGAAATTGGTCTTTTTTTTTGCAAACCGATGTTTATTGGCAAACTTCTGTTTAAGGTCAAACATTTGTTTAAGGCCAAACATCTGTTTATCTCCAAACATCTGTTTAAGGTCAAATATCTGTTTAAGTCCAAACAACTGATATAGAAGGCCAAACATCTGTTTAAGGTCAAACATCTTCAAAATAGTTAAAAATGATAGTTTTCATTAATCCTTAAAAGTCTGTTACAACCACTGTTTTGGTTCAAACATCTAATTGTTAAATTTAATCCACTACTGAAAGACAACCTCTGTTTCTTCATTCTTCATGTTGACCACTGACTGACCAAACATCAGTGTTTCAATCACTGTTGGCTATCCACTGATAGTTAAAAAATAGTCATTGCTCACATTTTTATTGTTAACATCCACTGATATTGACCATCATTGGTTTTCCTAAATAACATCCACTACTCACATTTTTATTGTTGATGTGGTTAATTAATTATAGAATGAAATTATCAAATGAAAACTAGAATTACAATGAAATTACCATTTTACCTAATCGTTACATTCCAATGAGATAAGAGTTCCTCCAATATTGTTTTGGTGATAAAAATTAAAGTTAAAAAAAAAAAAAAAAAAAAAAAAACTGTTGATGACGTTTTGTTGCATATCAAATCAGTAATTAATGCTAATTTATTGAGCTTTGGACATTGAAAATATGCAAATTAGGAATTTCAAATTGACGATTATTTTCTCTTAATTAAAGTTAAAATAAAAAGTAGAAATGTCATGATGACAATTGCTTTCAAATCAAATCAGTAATTACTGATAATATCAATAACTTTTGAAATTCAAAATATGCAAAATGGTAATTTAAAATTGACGTTCTCTTTCTTTTTTTTCCTACAAACGCAACATAGATTCATAAGATTAAAATTTATTCGTTTATTCATGATATTAAAAGTCCAATTATTACATAACATACTGAACAACTAAACTTTTAAATCTAACAATAACCGTAAAAATTAAGAAATGTCAGCTTCAACTCCATCGATTGTTGAACCTCTCGATGTATGTCCTTCAGCATCGCCATGAACTCCACGTCTCTATCACCGCACTCTATATTGCTGACAACACAAAGCTCACGAACGGAAGTTGAAGGCATCCGCATAAGATTTCTGGAAACCTACTCTCTCGTGAACAAGCCAACTTGCAATCCATCAAAACATCTCTTCAGCTCTTGAAGAGTAGCCCTATCTTCATACACCTGTTCCTCTAAATGCTTCACAAAACGCTGCTTTAAATCATCTGATTTTACAGAATTGAATGACGCCATTTCAATAAACTATATTACTCGATTTTCTTGAAAGTATGATATCTTTGTAGGAAATCGTGATGAAAATCTGGTGAAGTGGCTATGAGTTTATATACTTAATCAATCAAAACGTGTAGATTTAATATAAACATATTCATGTATATTTCAAAACAGCAGTCTTTTAATGCAAAACCTTTTCAAACCTCAACTTTTATGGGAAAACTTTAAAATTAAATACCAAGAAACCCAAGGGACAAATTTTTGAAGTTCAAAGAACAAAAGCATATTATCATAATTACAATTAACCTCTTCATTTACCATGTAGACGCGTTTTTAAACTCTATAAAAGACCGATAATTACTTTTGATTCAAAACATCAACAAATTGTCCTACAAATCACTGTCTATGAAAGATTGTTCCACATCAGAAAATCCAACAAAAATCTAAATGGCAAACTTCAGCTTCTACCACTGGTCAGACACCAGCGATGTTAAAACCCAATTCTCGATGTGGTCACTCAAAGAAAAAAGAACAGACGAAGAACTAAACAGTAAAGTCGACATAATCAATGACACTAATTACAAGAAAACCTGGAACAACATAGCATTGCTTGATGAAGTCCTCCACTCTCCTCCATCAGATTTCCAGAAGAATGCAGAAGAGTTTCTCACACAACTTATAAAACAGGATCAGAAAATCTGCAACATGCTAACTGACCTGAAAAACAAAAGAGAGAATGAAATCACATGGAGAAAGGCCAGAGTCTACGAAATCCTAACAAGTGTTAACTCTAGCGTGTAATCGTTTATAAATATTTCATTAAATTTCTATTTTTCTATGTAATAGTTTATTTTAATAATCTCAACATGCATCTTAACATATTCTAAAATGTCAGTATCAATAAAAACTCTCAACATCATCAACAGTTAATCAAAATAAGAAACAAGCCTAAAATGCAAAGGTCTCCTCTCAACTGTTGTATCACATCTAACTTTTCACGATATTCATTCATAGTTTTATGATACTTCAGTGTTTATTCATTCATACTGTTTAATCTAACATTGGTTTCCATCCAACTGTTGACCAAAACTCAAACAGATGTTCAAACCACTGATTGTGTTATTTAAATTTCTGTTGAATACTAAATGAGATGTTGACCAAAACTCAAACACATGTTCATCAAAAGTCAAACTGATGTTCACCAATAGTCAAACAGATGTTGACCTTAAACAGATGTTTGGTTTAAGACCAAACATCTGTTTATGGGCAATCATCTGTTTAAGGTCAAACATCTGTTTATGGCCAAACATCTGTTTATGGCTAAACATCTGTTTATGGCAAACATCTGTTTAAGGTTAAACATCTGTTTAACTCCAAACATCAGTGTTTCAATCACTGTTGGCTATCCACTGATAGTTAAAAAACAGCCACTACTCACATTTTTATAGTTGATATCCACTGATATTGACCATCAGTGGTTTCCCTAAACAACTGTCATCCATTTTCATTAGAGGTTGTTACGTGGACAGTTCTTAGCCGTCCACGCTTTGTAACCGCTGCCACGTCAGCATCCACTTTTCACTTTTATAAAACCCTGATCAAAACCCCAAACAGGGTTTTAACTGCCATTTCGAATTCCAAACAAGGTTTCCATCAAATTCCTTCAAACACTTCATCTTCTTCTTCCTCTCACACATTCCTTCGAATCACCATGTCTCTTTCTCTCAAAAACCCTCATAACTATCTGTGTACATTTGAGAAAACAAGTAAAAACATAGAATTTCACTAAATCATCGATGCTCTTTCATCCTCAAAGTACAAAACTTTGTTGACCTGCAACGCACCTATTTACCAAGAAACCCTACGAGATTTTTGGAAAAATGCAAAATTAGAAGTTCAAGACAACAAGCCTTGGGCTATTACATCAACAGTAGGTGGGATTCAGGTTGCTATTACTCCACAAACCATATCTGAGGTTTTTGAGATGAACGATCATACAGGTAAAAACTCTTTCCCTAAAGAAGAGTATCAACGAGATTTGATTGAAAGGGGGTATGAAGAGCAATGCACCAAAGCTACTATGCAAGAAGGAGCATTCCCACCTCCGATGAAATTTTTATTTCATACTTTACTCTTATGTGTTTCAAACAAAACAACAACTTTCAATGAAATTCCATTGAAAATTCAATACATGGCTAAACAAGATTTCAATTACTCCCAAAAGATTTTCAATAATTTGGTTAAAAATGTCAATAATATAAAAGATAAGAAAAAACCATTCCTATTGTTTCCAAGGTTTTTAAGCTACTGTTTACAGCAGAAAGTACCAAAAGACAGTGCACAAGTGCTTCGCCAAGGTGCTCCTTGTTAAATAAATAGTTTGTCTGCTGAATCTTTTACAAGGTTGTCAGAGTCAAAAGCTTTAAAAACACAAACAGAGGAGCCTGAGCAAACTTTAGATGCGTCCACATCTGCTCCTCAGGTTTCTGCTGTTGAGCCTACTGCTCTTGGTGACCACAGCATCACAACCACTGCTGTGCAACCCCCACCAAAAATCACCAAAAATACCGTCAAGAAAAAAACCAAAAAGCCCCCCAAACCCTTCAAAAAGGATCTCCTGGAAGAAGAGATCCCAGAAGTAACTCCTGTGACAACACAAAAGTCACCATCATCCACTATTGCTACTTCCTCACAACAGTTGGAAAGATCTCCACCACAGGCCTCAACTCCTCCTGCTTCCTCACAAAAGGAACATGTTGTAAGCATAGGGACACCAGTCTATGGTACATTACCCTCACTTGAGAGTATGTTCTATAGCCCTGCTCCCGGGGCAATTTCTCTTTCAACTCCTATCCCTACAACCACATTACCACCGGCCATTTTACCTCTGTTTAAAGCATTGGATATGGATCAGACAGTAATCAGTTCTTCTCAACAACCCATCACTGAGAATATACTCCAACAAGTGACTGAGTCTGATGTCTCTACCTTTGCTAACCCGTCAACAGTTGAGGAGGTTACACCCCTAGAGTTACATGTATCTCTTGGTGGTAGTTCAAGTGGAGCAGCTACTACATGTGTTGAATCCACTGATTTACACTTGGAAAGTAGTTTCATAAGTCAGACTCCCTTGAAGGCAATTTCTTCCTTGGGAACCAAGGTATCCACTGGTGTGTTCAAGCTAACAACTGGTGTGCTTACTAAGGTAACTACTGCTGAAGAAAGAAGTCCCCAGTACTAAGAAAAAGGGGCATCAGTGGATGAACCATTGGAGACTTCTCCTGGTCCAACTGCTGATACAACCACTGCTGGTGGGAAATCAGATGATCCCATTAATTTGGGTGATGGTTTAAAATATCAGAATTTGACAGAGAGAGTTACCAATCTTGAAACATCTGTGGCAGATATCAAAAATATGCTGCAATAGTTGTTATAATCCTCAAAGTCTCGATCCACTGCTTCATCATCTGCTACCACAACAAGTGAGCTATGGCAACTTCTACAACCTCTGTTTCATCAACAAAGATAATATGCTGATCAACAACATGAAATTTAGCTACAAATGTTCAAAAATGTGATGGAATCAAGGTATAAGGATACTCAAGCTGACATTAAAGCCATCAAAGCTCATTTACTTCAAACCACTGGTACTTCTCCTCCTACTATTGTCTATGTAGAAAACCTTGATGATGCCAAAAAGGGGGAGAAAGGAAAGAAAGGAAATGATGGTTTGTATCTAAAACCTGATCCAAAGGTTAAACCTGTTGTAGAAATTCCAAGGCCAGATGGTACAAAGAAGGTTGATGTGACTCTCAATGCCTTTGTTGAACAAAAATCAAATAGAAAAGAGAAAATGGAACGAAAGGGTTCTAAAAGATTTGAAAAAGAAAAGGAAGTTCTGATGGCAAAGGAAGAGCAGGGTACTTCAACAGCTGTTGAGACACCTGTTATATCAACAGCTGTTGATACATCACCTTCTGAAATCCCAAAAAGTTCCTCACCTCAAACTACAAAGCCAACAAATGTTGAGACACATGTTATATCAACAGCTGTTGATACATCAGTGGTTGATACATCACCTTCTGAAATCCCCAATAGTTCCTTACCTCAAACCACAAAGCCAACAGATGTTGAGACACCTGTTATATTAACAGCTGTTGATACATCAGTGGTTGATACATCAACTTCTGAAATCCCCAAAAGTTCCTCTCCTCAAACCACAAAGCCAACAGTTGTTGAGACACCTGTTATGTCAACAGCTGTTGATACATCAGTGGTTGATACATCACCTTCTGAAATCCCCAAAAGTTACTCACCTCAAACTACAAAGCCAACAGATGTTGAGACACCTGTTATATCAACAGCTGTTGATACATCAGTGGTTTCAACAATTGTTGTCACAACAAATGCTGTTGTCACTTTACCAACCACCACTCAATCCACAAATCCAACTCCAAGTTCAACACCTCCAACCACACCAAAAATCAAAAGAATGAGGATAACAAATGTCAAACTTGAAGATGACACTGTAGCTTCTCCACTTCTAATATCTTCACAACCTCTGATCCTATCAACTATACAAAAACCTGCTTCAACTGCTTCAATTCTAACCCCTGACCAAACTACTGACTTTGTTCCTTTGAGTGTGAAATTTCCTCTGGATCTTCCAGCAGTTAGGGAGGAGATCAAATCCTTCTATTTTGAAGATGATCCTGAAAAGAGGAGTTTTCCATCTCTTCAAGGGTATCCTTTGCCAAAGAACATTCATGAATACCTTTAAATGAAAGTTAAGATGATATCTCAAAAAGAGACACAAAAGGAAAATCTGATAAAGAAATACAGAGATATCTGCAATATCTGCTCAGCCAAGTCAGAACATTAGAGCAGTTTTCAAAAGATCTTTGTCAGCAGTTATCAGAAAGAGATGATGAAAGCCTAAGGAATGATTACATTGAGCTCATCATACAAAATAAGAAATACAAGGCAGAAAAGTACCATTTCAAAGATTGGACCATAAGTGAGCTCAAGCAAGAAATTACAAGAATACAAAAGATGCTTGAAGACTCAACAATAAAACCAACCCCACCAGGCTGGTCCCAGTATAAAAAGAATGTACCTGAAAGTGCTTTGAAGTTGAAGAGAATGAAGGAAGAGCTTATAACTGCAAATTATGGCTCAAGAAATCAAATCATAAGGTGGAAAGAGATTAAAGTGATAGAGACATACAAAAAATTGGAAGAAAGAAGAAAGAAAGATCCCTCTGTTCCTAAAAAGCCAGATTATCCAGCATCAGAGGTTTCAATTAAACAAACCGTACCAACTAAAAGATCTGCTAAACCCACTGTTCCATCTGCTGCTGTTGTCTATCAAACAAAGAGGCAAAAACAGATGGATGAAGAAGAACATGCGCAACAAGAATCCCAATATTTTAAATTGGCCATCAAGCAGATGTTGGTAGAAAATCCTGACTCAGCAAAGGTACAAGAATTAGCCAAAGATCTGAACAACCAAAGATGAACCACTGTCCAACAACAAATAGTAGTTCAGCATCAACAACAGATATTGCATGAGTGTTTATGTTAACAGTGTTTATATGTAACAGTATTTATGCAGTAAAATACACTTTGAGCGTTTTTGACCCGTTTAATATGTTATCCTTTTAGTGAATTTTCTTTTTGAGTTGTCCCATCTAAGATAAAACACACGATTAAATCATATGGTCAAATTGTTAAGGGTCTTGATGATTTAAGATGCTAAATGTGTGCTGTCTATTAGCTAATTATTTGCAATTTATGTTAACAGTGTTTATATGTTAACAGATGTTGACGAATAGTGAAACAGATGTTGACCTTAAGCAGATGTTTGGTTTAAGGCCAAATATCTGTTTATGGGCAAACATTTGTTTAAGGTCAAACATTTGTTTAAGGCCAAACATCTGTTTATTGCCAAACATCTGTTTATGGCCAAACATCTGTTTAAGGTCAAACATCTGTTTAAGTCCAAACAACTGATATAGAACGCCAAACATCTGTTTAAGCCCCAACATCTGTTTAAGTCTAATATGGGTTTCCATCCAACTGTTGACTAAAAGTCAAACAGATTTTCAAACCACTGATTGAGTTATTCAAATTTCTTTTGAATACTAAATGAGATGTTGACCAAAACTCAAACTGGTGTTGACCAGAAGTCAAACAGATGTTGACGAAAAACTAAATGGGATGATCCGACCCGGTTACATGGGATATTTTTAAACCTTCTAATTTTTTAAAGATCCTCACAAAATCTCAGTTCCTTTCTCTCTCCACGTTTCTTTGTACACTTTCTCCAAGAAACTCTGTCATCTTCTTCGATTTCTTCCGATCTTCATCAATATCATATTGTATAATAACAAAGGTATTGTTAAATAATCTGATTTGTTTTGTATTTTTTCATGTTTATTCTTTTAGTTTTGAATTCCATAGCCGATTATGGTTCTTGCTGTTTTAATGAAGAAGTTGTAATCGACGGTGGTGTATACATGTATCTCCCTGTTTTTTTTCAATCCATTGTTGGTTATGATTGCGTTTATTGTTGCGGCTTATCTGGAACAACTTCTGATAGTCCTATTTTTTTTGTATATCCGATTACTATGTAGTTATTATGCATGTTATGATAGATATATATGATTCTAAAAAAAGTTATCTGCATTTCGTGTATCTACCATTTGTCTTATCCATTGTTGATTTTATTGGATTTCACTTTGCTCATGTATTTATCTTATTCTGATTTATGATATAAAATTTCGATCTTTACTGTTGTATTCTCATTTATACTTGTAAAGTTATTTATAAATTTGTTGATGTGATTCTGATGTATGATATAAAATTTCAATCTTTATGTCACACCACGGATTTCCACGTATTACCGGTGGGCCCGGTAGGGGAGTATCGTGACGTGGTTGGTAACATAATAGTCAAACAACACAATATTTAAATGCACAGCGGAAGCAAAGTATAGATTCATTTCAACCAGACAATATTGTAATATTAAGTATCACAAGTAGTCGAATTTAAATCCACAGGTAGATCAAAATAAAAGGAAACAATGTTCAACAGTCTATGACATCCAAGCTTGCGAGACTTATTGTGGATGCTAGGAGAAAAGCCAGCCTATTATGCGTAGTACCTGCACTTAACCTTTTTGAGAAAATACGTCAGTTTACACTGGTAAATACAATCAACCGACTCATTTTGAAAAGAGTTTAAGAAAATGCATTTAAGGCACAAGGCACAAATAATATTTTATAACTTGGGATAATTATTAGAATATAATACTTGTAAAAGATTTACATGTTTCTTATGCATTCAGTAGCCCGGGTCGATCCGGGTTAAAGATCAATAGACACACCACATTAAGTATATGATACACCGACGGGCTTACGCCTACGCCCCATGCTTAGGTCGTGGCCATTTCGTAAAATGATGCCAGGGATATCCGGGACATGGTCATTAACCCCCCAAAGGCTTTAAGCAAACAAAACAATTTAAACGAGACATCTCAATACCTTAACCATCATACAATTAAAGATTCCATGCCCGACCAAGCGGTATTTTATATACCGTACCCCAAGCGCGTATAGGGAAAATAAGTTAAGAGTATTTACCTGAGCAAGTATAAATCAAAATCAGCGAATGCAAGTATCTTTTACTGGTTCTCCTAATCTGGAACGAAGGTTTATAATAACCTATTAGAATCCTAACAGGTCTTTAGTTAAGCTTAGGCTTAGACCGGTTAGTTTTAAAGATACGGTTCGTACGCACGATTAAGCGAAGACCGGATAGAATGTGATTTAGACCCAACAAGTTTGAAGCCTTGCTTATTATGGGTATATTATACACATTCTGGATTTTGAGATAAAACCGATAAGGTTTGACCCGTTTCGACTAATTTATGTAAACTAGTTACATAAACCGAACCGAACGCGCATGAAGCGTAACGGATAACCATAAGAGTCCTAAACAGGTTTCCTAAGTTAACATGCCTTAAATATGTTGTGATATCAGTAGGATACCTTCCATTATGCCCATAACGAGTTTAATCTCATATTAAGCCCCGTAGGGGTATTTTGGTCATTTTAAAGATTATAAAAGGGATTAATTTATCTTCTGTGATCCGGGTCTGAATAAATCAGTAAAATAGCTTATTTTAACAGGTTATAACAATTGGTTATAAGTCTTATATGCCAAAATAGTTTTAAACCCAAACTATGCGTTTAATACGCGTATAATGTCGTTTTAAGCGATTTACGGGTTAATATAGGATTCTGAGTTTTTTGATCAGTTCAACAGGTTCAAAACACTCCATTTATTATTTGAAATCAGTAGCAATTGAATTGGTGTCAAAAGGATTTGTAAAACTCATTTTATGGCCGAAAAGGGCATATTCGGTATTTACCGAATCAAGGCACTAATCCTAGCTTATGATCAGTTTAAAAATAATTAAAAATTTTCAAAAATCCCAAAATATTATATTACATCAGTGGCTAAAAGTTTTGGTGTCAAAAATGGGGTTTAGATAGACTTTACGCTAATGACGCCGTTTAATTACTAAGAAGCGTTCTAATTACGTCATTAAGCATAACTCCTAATCTAGACCTCCGACTGATGTGAAAATTTAGGGACATGTTTTATAATCAGTAACAAAGATTATTGTACTTTCACATTTCCAAAATTCTCGTTGTATGGTCATAAGGGCATCATGGTCCATATTTAAGCATTTAACGGAAACGTCGGACACTTAAGGATTTAAGTGGTATAAACGCAGAGGGTTATACAAACATGTAACTAGGTCCTAATGGAACTTTAAGGCATGTCTAAACCTATCAAAACCGGGTCAGAACCGAAGTCAAAGCAGAAAGTCAAACTATGCGCCTTTCGGTTCCGAATCGATCTTTAATCAGAAAGTTGTCGAATCAAACAGGCTTAGACAAGTTCTTATACTTATTATCAAGTTATATGAATGATAAAACAGGTTACACGCATTCTATAACGCTAATTACGCGTTTAATGGTTCTGTTGACTTTTTCGTAAGAAGTTTGACCCGTCATTCGACCTAGTTAGATCGGGAATCAGAGGGTGCCCTTTTAAGGGTTAATTGCCCACATAATTACCAACTTATAACAACTTTCATTTCGGCAAAACACTGGACCGTTTGTGTTTTATCACTAAGTCAAACCGTAATTACGACGGTTTGACTTTTAAGCTAAATACTAAGCATAACTTAATTAGAGAAGGTTAAACATACTTACACGTGTCTAATGGATGCTTAGGAAGGCTTGGGCCTGCTCTTGTGCTTCTCAAATGCTCATAAGATGAAGTTGAAAGGAATGATCATCAGTTGCAACTTTGTGTGACTTATATAGTGAGTCAAACTCACTTAGATTGATGACATGCAACTCTATAATTGATCAAGGATGCTTACAAGTGCCATCTATAGCCTATAAACCACTTTAGGACGCCCAAGGTATGCAAAACAACACATATAAGTCGGTTACAAGGCTGAAACAGGCACCTGTCAAGTTTCTGTCGCTGGTACCTGTCACGCGGCCCGCGTAAGATATTGTTAAGTCTTACGCGGCCCGCCTGGACCTCCTGTTCAGGTTTTGAAGTTTTCTTTAATTGCACTTTTGACCCTTGGTCCCCCGAAAGGTCATTTTCACATGGTTTCTTGCATTAAGAGGCTTTAATATTGACATATAGGGGCTTCAAAACTTATACCCACTTTGTGAAGCCCTTGGCCACTTTGAGTTTACCCGAAAAGTCATAAATTTCCATGTTGACGCTTCTAACCCCTCGCACACGAATTTTATCATAACTTTCTCATATGGTAACGAAAGTTGGTGAAATTTTTATGGTGCATTCTAGTGAGCATAATTAATCGTTACAAGGCTTCTGTTTTGCTAAAAGGTCACTCAGAGGTATATCTTAACATGTTGACACATTTAACCCCTACAGTTTGTAATCTCTCACTTTCTTTCACAATTCGCTTCGTATCATCCATGATCCATTCGTTTAAGGTTATAAACATCATGTAGGGTTATTGTAAAGTATATTTATTCATTGTTGATACTTTGAACCCTTATATTTACATAGTTTCATTGTTTGTCAACTTTAGTCCCTCGAAAGTATTCTTTCACACGTTTAAAGGTTATGACACGTGTCAAGACATTATAGGACGTAAATTTTCGAGGTGTTACACTTTACTAATGTATTGTCACGTTTATTTGTAAAGTTGTTTATAGATGTTATTCTCAAGTATAATATAAATTTCCGATTTTAACTGATGTATTCTCATGTGTATTTGAAAAGTTAAACTTATTTTGATTAGTAGTTGGTATACTGTTTTTAAGTTTTTGTTTGGTATAGACACAAGTCACTATCCTGTCTTTCTATACAATTTATTCAGCTGATGATCCTGCATGTCTATTTGTGATACTTAATCAGAAAAGTAGGTTTTAAGTTTTAATTATATGATTTGCTGTAAAAAATATATATATTTCGATATGATAAGAAATTACATGTATTCTCACCTTTTCGATGTTGTCTATTGTTATTTTGATATATATTAGTTGTATCATCTTTTATTTAGATGTATTGCATACCTTAATGGATTGTATTCATTTGTTTCTTAATGTTATTGATTTTGATTCTATATGATTGATACTGTTACAGTTTTACGTGAGAATGATTTATGGATTTTTGTGTTACTTTGAAGACCGTAAAAGGAAATGTTTGGTTAGTAATTTTATCCGATCTTAGTTTAACACTTAATTTTAATTTTTTGGTATGATATTTAGCAATAAAAGTGTTTCTTTTATTTATGCTTAGATTTTGCCAAAACAGTATCAAAATTGGATTCAACAGTTTGATTATCCAACTGGAAATACAAACATCCGGACCACAACTGGAAATGTTTTTAAAGTCAAGATCTATCCTCTAAGCAATGGCGGATATTATTTCTATAATGGTTGGTGTCAGTTGGTAGACAGTTTGAAAATACCTTCAGATTCATGGTTAATATTTCATTATGAAGAAGCATTAGAAAGTTTCAGAATATTGTATTTTTATCAAGACATTGCTCTTGCTCCTTGTGAAGATTTTTACTACAAACCATCTGGTAACGAAGATTACGTGGTATGTAACTTCGAAGATTGTTCATCATGTAATTTTTTTGGAGATACAGTTGTTTAATTGTTGTTTTTTATTTGTTTACTTAATTTTCTGATATATTTTTACTAATGGACTATATAATGTGTTTTATTCTGATTGTAGAGTATTAATCGTTCTTTTGTTCATCACAAGATGTTAAACACTATTCCTTCATATCCGGTTCTTATTAAAGGATCTGAAAACCAGAACTGGTCTGTAGGGATGGAAGATATCAACAATGAACTTTACATAACTACCGGATGGAAGGAGATAAAGAATGAGTTGTCATTAACTGCTGATCATCTCATTGTCTTTGAGATGATAGATCTTCAGACTTTTCATATCATGGTTTTCAATTGTGCTACAAGTGATTTAGTGCTTCCACCGGAGGTCTGTGCTGTTGTTAAAGAAAAGGTGATAGAAGAGATTGTCTTGAGTTCAGATACTGAAGCTGTACAGGACATCGTTAATGTCAATGAAGGTGGTATGGTTGTTGTGAATGAAGATAATCAGATCGTACCTATTTCTTTCCATGTGGACGGTCATTTTGTAAGTTTGTGATGATGAGTTTACTAATATATAATACTTTAGTCAGATTTTAAAGATGTGTTAGTTCTTTGTTTATTGAATTGTTCGTTGTTTGTTACAGCGCCTTTTAAAAAAAAACAGGCTGAAGATCTTGGACTGAATCTTAAGATGGGTTTGAAGATTCTGGACGTGGCAGGTGATGTTTGGAATGTTCAAGCAGCTATAGGTTCATCTCGAGGTCAACCAAGATATTATCTGCAAGGAATGAGAAAGTTTGTGAGAGATAAAGGCATGGCTCCAGGTCAAGCATTTACATTTAACTTTGTGAAAGGTAAAAAGCTTTTTATGTTCGGATGAATGTTCATGGGTTGAAGAAGGCAAATGCAGAAGGATACATGGAACCAAGTTTTTGGGTTGTAGTTCTTTGCTTTTCGAAACTGATAGTAGACTTGTTTGTTTAGTTTTGAAGTTGTGATTCTAAAACTATATATGTAAATGTAAATTATTAGGTCCATGTCTAACGGAAACAATGCGGAGATGTAAGCTAAAGACAGTATACTTGGTTTGACTTTTGGTCAACATCTCATTTAGTATTCAACTCAAACAGTGGTTTTAACATCTGTTTGACTTTTGGTCAACAGTTCATGGAAACCCATGTTAGGTTGAACAGTGTTTTGAAGAGGAAAACAGTGCTAAAATATAAGAAGACAGTGGATCTGGTTGAACATCTGTTTCACTTTTGGTCAACAACTGTTTGACTTTTGGTCAACATCTGTTTGCCCGATCAGTTTGGGTGTTAAAGTATAGTTCTTTAAGTCATTGTTTTGTTTTCTTGAATTCTATGTAATTTTGTTAAGAAGTACAAGAAAAAACATTTTTACAAAATCCCAAATCACCCGATCACGTAAGTGCATTGAAGTAAAACTGGAAATGATGTTATTCATGTGGTTCTGTTGTGCTTTTGTTTGACCTCTAATATGGGTTTATGATCTAATCCGGTGATGTGAAGACATTGTTGTTGAATCCAATGAGATACTTGATGTAATGAGGTCGTATTAATAACTAATAATAATTGATATAACTAAGTTTCCCGAGCCCGGGAAGCAATCCCGGGTAATAACCTAGTATATATATATATATATATATATATATATATATATATATAGGGTGGGGTTTTAGAGTGAACACTAGTGTATTTGCGAACTGAGTGAACAAATCCTGGTCATTGATCTACACACGTGTATGGGCAAGATCTCATCATCAAATCGTAAAATACACTAGTGTATTTCAACATAAAATCCTGACCATTGATCTACACACGTGTATGGCCAGGATTAGTTCACTCAGTTCGCAAGCTACACTAGTGTTCACTCTTGAACCTAATCCTATATATATATATATATAGTATTAATGAGCATTTCATTCTCTTTAATTCGATCAGTTTATTGCTATAGTTTTCTTAAAATATGTTTACATGATTTGAATACTCATTATGTTATTACGTGATTTTGAATACCCAACACATGACTATGTGATTTTGAATACTCATTACGTGATTACATGATTTCATTATAGTATGTGAAACCACACTAAGTGATTACTTAATTTTGTAACAATAGTTGATTGTGTATTATTACGTGACTACGTGATTTTGAATACATATTTCGTGATTACGTGATTTCATTGAGTTTTTTTTACCAAAGTGGTGTTGATGGAAAAGGTATTTACCAAAATGGTGTTATTTCAAATGTATTTACCAAAATAGTGTTTTATCTTATTTTATTAATTTCTCACTTCTAATATGATTAGATAACTTCATTTCATAGAACAATCAATGACTTAGTTATTTTTTATTTAATAAAATTGTTTTACAATATTAAAAAGTTGTTAACCTTACACATGTAAATAAATATGTAATTATATTTTTCTTTAACTAATATAAAAAAATTTCGTAACCCTATGTATGTATCTAACTAGTTTTTGCCCCGCCCGCGTTGCGGGGCAATAAGCCGAATATTTCTCTCTCGTAACATGTATGTCTGTGTTTCGGTTACTTGTACATACTACTCATAACACGATCTAAAAAAAAAATTACATCGAATTAACCTATTAAAACAAAAAGACTACCATACTTTTACTAAAAAAAAAAACTAAAACGATAGAAATAGTATAATTTTAAACTGGGAGCAAAATTGCAATTTTTCAGGACAAATGAGTATGTACCAGGCATGCCTTGAGGAATAAAAATTACACCTATGCTCGCCCGCGTTTCAGGGCGTTAAATCAAATATTTCTTAGTTTCTTAACATGTATGCATGTATTTAGGTTACCTGTACATACTACTTATAAAACGATCTAAAAAAATGCATCGAGACAACCAATTAAACGAAAAACACTACCATAGTTTTGCTAAAAAAAAATTAAAACAATAACATGTCTCTAATTTTGAGCTGGGGGTAAAATACTAATTTGTCAGGACCAATGAGCGAGCGTTAGACAACTGCTTGACACAATAAAAGTTACATTGAATCAATCAAGCAAAATAAAACAGTACTATAGTTTTGCAAAAAAAAAAAAAAAAAAGTAAAACGATGGCAAGATCATAATTTTTAACTGGGGAAGAAATCGTAATTTTTGAAATGAGAGCAAAATCTTAAAAATCGTAAAATTATTTTGAACTGGGGGCGAAATCATAATTTTAAACTGAGAGCAAAATCCTAATTTTGAGCTATGAGGAAAAACATAATTTTATTTTAAACTGTGGGCAAAAACGTAAATTTGAGTTGGGGGCAAAATCGTAAGTTTGAGCTAGGGGCAAAAACATATTTTTATTTTGAGCGGGGGGGGGGGGGGGGAGCGTAATTTTAGACGGAGGGCGAAACCGTAAATTTAAACTGGGAATAGAATTAGAAATTGTTGAGCCAGGGCAAAAATATAATTTTATATTGAATTAGGGGCGAAAACGTCAAAAACATATTTTTATTTTGAAGGGGGGCGGCGAAACCGTAAATTTAAAGTGGGAATAGAATTAGAAATGAGTTTTTGAACTGAGGGCAAAAGTGTAAATTTTGAGCCAGGGCAAAAATATAATTTAATTTTGAATTAGGGGCGAAAATGTAATTTTAAACGAATGATGAAACCGTAATTTTAAGCTAGGAATAAAATTAAATTAAAAATACGTTGGTCCAATAGGGGAGTGCCACAGCTGCCTGGCACTATTCCCCCAAGCTTTTAAATGTATATGTTTCTATATGTTGGAAATTATATTCCTCTTTAATTAATTAATACAAAAAAATTCCGTGACCTCACCAATACAAATATATAATTATTCTTTTTCTTTTCTTAGAAATGTAAAGAGATTAATATGATATTATCCATATTATATCTTTTAAATATAATATAAAAACAATGGACAGCCGTAAATAAAAAGTGAATTATGTGTATACATTGTGTCTTTTTTAATAATAATAAAAACAGAAATTATATATTGTTTTCTTTTTTAATAACAACAAAAACATCAATTATATAATTTCGTGACTTTATCATTGTGTTATATTTATCGGCATTGTATTATATTTTACTCGACATTGTTTTATATTTTGCGAATTATTGCATCTTTGTACCTTTATCATTTTTGAAGACTTTGTAGGATAATTTTACAAGTGTATACATATATAAACTAAATAAAAACATAAATGTATTTTTAATAATAATAAAAACATAAATTACATAATTCCAAATTCCGAATTTAGATTTGAATCGCATTCAACCTATGAGTTTCGAACCGACCAATCATTTGAAATCAAATTAAATAATTTGCCTTTTCCTATTAAATATATATATATATATATATATGTAGGGGAAGGTTCATTTGAGAAGAAAATTTTGTTGAGAAGAAAAAGAATAAAAGAGTACAATTGTAAAACATTAAATAGTTTTTTTCTCATCTCATTTATTATTATGTTTGACTAATATTAATTAGTCATTAAGACTATAATCCTCCACACTAAATATTTCTGCCTACACATATCAAAAGTTATTATACACATTTTGAAATTTATCCTACACATATTGAAATTTAATTCTACACAACTCGTAATTTATCCTACACGCCTCGTATTTATTCTACACTATAAATGGATTTTTATTTTTATTTTTTGTGAAAAATATATATCTTAAAAATAAGTTACAAATTTAATATACTTAGTTATTAAAGATGAAACTACCAATTAATGATCTATGTAAGTTTACTAATATACCCTTATAGTTACATTAAGTACAAATATTAAATGAAGTCTAATGAAGCATTCCTATTGGTTGAAATTTCTTCTTTTTTCTTCTTACAAAGAATTTCTTCTCATTTGAACCCTCCACTATGTATGTATATGTATATGTATATGTATATGTATATGTATATGTATATGTATATGTATATGTATATGTATATGTATATGTATATGTATATAGAAATAGGATCAGGAGAAAACAGCTCAAAGTGTGAAAACAGTGAGAGATTCTTAGCTATAAAATCTTAGTGGTTTGTGGATGAGATTGATGCGGTGAAATTTTTGTAAATACTAGGGGCCTTGGAACTATCAGGAGGGGTAAAATAGGAAGATTCAAACAAGGGGTGCACATGCTAATCACATGTCATTTCCCCCGATCATATTTAAACACCAATAACTTTTTATACGCGATTATTTTTAAAAAAAAATCACACCATAAAATTCAGCGTTTTTTATCTTTCTAACGAGTATACTATTGATATATTTTAAAAAAAAAATGAAGTGGGTTTTTTATAGCATTTCAAACTTTGTTTTTATGGCGTTTTCAACTGGGTTTTTATAGCGTTTTCTGACGTGGGTGTTTTTATGGCGTTTTTCAACCAGTTTTTTAAGGCGTTTTCTGAACTAAGTGTTTTTATGACGTTTTCAACTGAGTTTTTCATGGTGTTTTTCTGAACTGGGTATTTTATAGCGTTTTCAACTGGGTATTTTCATAGCGTTTTTCTGAACTGGGTGTTTTTATGATGTTTTTCTGAACTTGATGTTTTATAACGTTTTCAACTGGGTATTTTTCATGGTTTTTTCTGAACTGGGTGTTTTTATGGCGTTTTTATTTGAACACCCAGTTTAGGTTATTTTTTAATTTCAAAAGTATAGCAATAGTATACTTGTTAGAAAGATAATAAAACACTCGATTTTATGGTGTATTTTTGTAAAAAAATAATCACGTATAGAAAAGTTACAAAAGTTTAAAAAAGATGGTGGAATATGCATGTGAGTGACATGTGCATGGTCTTTGACATGTGAGTGGCATGTGCATGGGCTTTTTGACAATATTACCCTTAGTGTAAGTTAGCACTAACGCCACATGTCAACGCCAAAATCGTTCTCACTGTTTTCACACTTTTAAGCGTTTTCCCTAAATCCCACCCCTGTATATATATTTATTTAGTTTATACAGATTTATACATATACATACTTAGGGGATGATTCAAATGAAAACCACTTTTATTGTGAAAACTCGAAAACTAACTAAAAAAGCCTAAAAAACACACAATTTTTTTTTTCAATTTTTTTTTATAAAAATCGCTAGTTTTTATATATGAAAAAAAAATTTCAAATTTTTTTTTTTTTTTTTTTTTTTTTTGTGTAATGCACATACACATGTGTATCATGTGTAATAATACACATGTGTAGTATACATACACATGTGTAGTATTACACATGTGCACTATACAAATTCTTTTTTTTAAATTTTTTTTTTTATATAAAAAAACCTGCGAAAATTATTATGCAAAAAAAAAAAAAAAATTTGGTATGTTTTTTTGGCTTTTTTAATTAGTTTTCGAGTTTTCACAATAACTAGTGGTTTTCATTTGAACCTTCCCCTACATACTTATTGATTTATATATATTTATTAAGTTTATACAGATTTATACATATACTTACTATTGATTTACTATTCTCATTGTTTTCTTTATATATATATATGTATAGTTTTAATATAACATGGATAAAAAACTAAACTCTTTCCGGTTCAGAATAAACAAAAATCTTCAAATGATTTTTCAAATTCGAAGTCACAAAATTCGGAAATTATTTAAGACTATTAATATTTTTGTAATAGAATATTGATTAAGTGACATTTTAACTAATAAAGTGAGGCTAACCAATGATATTAGGAGTGAGAAACCACTAAAAATAAAAACATGTAATACATAATATTTCATATGAAATACCTAATATATCAGTTCTAATCATGTATTAAGGATAAATTATATACAAAACATTAGCCAAAACCAACCTATAATAACAACATAATGTCGTATTATTAGAGATTTAATCACGTAATAAAGCATAAACAATCAAGTTCTTATTATTTGAACGTGTAATCACGTAATGGATTTATACTGAATGCGTAATGATTTATGTTGAATGTGTAATAACGTAATGAGTAGTAAAAAATCACGTAGTCATTTAACGAGTATTCAAAATCATGTAATCACGTAATTGGTATTCAAAATCACGTAATGGGTATTCAAAGTCCTGTAATTTTTTTAAGAAAACAATAACAATAGGCTGCTCGAATTAAAGAGAGTGAAATGCTCGTTAATACGGTGGAATTAAAAAAAATATATTAATGTATGAAAAAATGATAGCCGTTTGAAAATCAAGGAAGAAACTAGTTCAACGAATAAAATGCCATCATACTCTTCCCTCCTTAAATTGAGAAAGACAAATGTGTGCTCATAATTCTCTTCTACACTTCATATGGAATTTCTCTCCATGATCTCTTGTCTAAGAGGAAATTAGATAATTATTCAATTATGATAAAAAACCATGTTCCTCCAACATAAAACTCTATATATCATTTGTTATGCGCAGAATATAATATCATGTACCATTTGTTAACTAAAAATAAAACACTATATACATGTTATTAATAAAACATTATATAATGAACCATTTGTTACCTACAAAATAAAACACTTCTGACGTAAAACACTTCCTTGAAACGTATTTTTTTATATGACACTCATATTAAAGATAAAAAACGCTTGTTACTATAATGTAATTTAAAATTAAAACAATGACGTGTAAAAAATTATTGACTTTTAAAAAAGATGAGGGAATTACATGTGAGTTTCAGAATTTAAGACACACCAAAATTATATTTATACTTCTATGTCATTAAATCAATCATTAAAAATATAATACAATTTACAAAAAGAAATACCATTAATTAATCACATTAATCCATAATTCAATCTAATGGTCCATAAGGCTGGGTGGTGCCACGCTACATCAGTGCCACGTAGGCTCCATGTCACATAGAGGCTTTAAAGCTCATTCTTTTAACTTGCATGCAATGATTTAAAGCCTCTATCATGATTACCTAATTATTTTAATTTTTTATTTTTTGTAATTTATATACCATTTTTATTTAAAACAAATTAAAATAAACATAATTTTAATAAAATAAATAAAAGATTACAAACTACTTAAAAATAAAAACTACAAAGTTACTTAAAAAACAACCAACTTAAAAATAAAAAATAAAAACCTACTAAAAACTACATGTATTTTGCTCGGATTTTTGTCTTACGAGCCTCTAAAATGACTCGGTCCTCATCCGATAGGTGAGAAAAGTCTTTCTCGAGACTTGTTTATCCATTTTAAGTTCATGCTCCTTTTCCTTGATCGAGAGAAGACGAGTGAGTATATCATCGAACTCGTCCAACCTTGATGGGCCATCCGATGGCGTTGAAGAAGAGGTGTCTCGTGCTCATGCTGTTGCCTTGCTCTTATCCTTACACTTTGGTCGTGGCAGCTCTCGGGGTTCCTCGAAATGCAATTCATCCAACTCGTCATTTAAGTTAATAGTAGTACGGGCATCAAACTCAGATGAGCCGTAGGTTTTAGGTTTGTGGAAAAAATGATGGTGGTTGATTTGGTGCGGAATAGTATCCAAAAAAAAAAAAAAAAACCCGGGAAGCAGTGGTGGCGTTGTCGGATGAGGGGAGGTTGGGTGGTAGGTGGTATCAGATAATACCTAATCTCACCTGTTCGCGGGTCTCTTCGGTATCGTTCTTCTTGCTCGTTGTTTGCTAAATTACCCAAAAATGGATTGTTGGGGTCCCATGCGTTTTGGTTGTTTGGAAACATTGTGTGAATTGGATAGTTTGTATAAAAATTATGGAGAATAGATGGTAGAAATGCTATGGTTTAGGTATAAATGGTAGGATATATATAATGTGAATATTAAAAATTAAAGTTTTTTTTTTAAATATAACTGTTATACAATGGTTTAAATCAAGAGGAACTTGCCAAAAAGAGTCGTTACCGCTCGTTAGTGTGCCAACGAACCATCGCTGCCCCTCCCCTCTCCCCCTGCGCCTAGGAAATGGGGGTATACCACACCGGGTGTTCTAAGACTTTTTAAGAAAAAGATCATTTCTAGACTATACGTCTCTACCCATTCACCCTAATTTAATTTGATATATTAAATTTGAAATCTTTTTATAAAATAAACGTATTTATGGTTATTAATAAGAATTAATATCCTTACTTATTTTTATTACATTACATGCTTTATATTTATATAAAATAAACGTATTTATGGTTATTAATAAGAATTAATATCCTTACTTATTTTTATTACATTACACGCTTTATATTTATTTTTAAATCAGTGAAGGTTGGTAAAATAGTGTTTTACATAAACAAAAATATCTATACGATAATCACGGTAACACAAAGTCGTCTATATAATATATACATAGCAGGAGGTTATAACCCCGTATATTACACGGGTTGAATAAATGAATTTTATACACTAAATAATAAAATAATATATCTTTAAAAACCTCCTTTATTGCATGGTTTGAATAAATGTAATTTTATATATTAAATAATAAAACGTTATATCTATAAGAACCATACGTATTGTACGTGTTGAATAAATATAATTTTATATACCAAATAAAAAAAAGTTATATCTTTAAATATGTGTATTACACGGGTTGAATAAATGTAATATTGTTTACCAAATAATAAAAAAATATATCTTTAAAAACACCCGCGTACTACACGTGTTGAATAAATATTATTTTATATACCAAATGATAAGAAAATTATATTTAAAAAAACTAATGGATATCCTCGGTACGCCATAGATATGATGATTACAGAGATGATTATTGAAAAGAAGATACAGTGGTCAAACATGTTATTCAAGAAGTAAATAAGCAGCTATTTGAGTGATAAATACAAATTATATTTAAAAAAGCCGTAATAAATCTAAGTTTATATATAAAATAATATTGAAAGTTATATACAATTTGTTTAAAAATTATGTAATAAAATCAATATAATAATTTTTTAGTAATGAAAATAAAAATAAATAATATATTATCAAAAAATTTGGTTTTGGTAATAAATAATATATTATCACAAAGTTTGGTTTTGGTGATAAGTAATTTGGCTATTTAAAAATCTCTTAAATTAAAATTTAAATTTAAGGATATATTTTATTAGAAAAATAGAAGTATTTTATTCGAAATTTAAAGTAGAGTAAGATTTAATATTAATTTTTTTATTTAGTTAATATAAGATTGTAAAAAAAAAATATATGATTGAATAGTTGGGGTAAAAGGAAACTAAAAATTGTAGCTGTTATATAACACGTTAGGTAATATAAACAACAAAGATAATATGATATAGAACATCAAATAAATAATATTATAATGAGAAGTATACATTAAATTTAAACTAAATAATAATTATCTATAGTTAAGAGAAGTGATTAAACTAAATAATATTTAGGAGGAGAGTTATCTATAATTATTTACAATAGATTAAACTAAATAATAATTATTCATAAGAGATTAAATAAATAATATTTAGTAGGAGGGTTATCTATAATTAATTAGAAAAGATTAAACTAAATAATAATTATTCATAAGACATGACCTAATATGATGACAAGTGTCTACAAAATGGTTTCTTTTATTACATAGTACTAGTAGTAAACCCATGTGGAAACACAGGTGGTTTTTAGAAAGCCATGCATACCCCATTTTATTAGTCAATGAATGATTATACAGTTTTTAAGGTTGAACATATTGATGTGCTTAAAATACAACATATAAATTATATCAAATACGGCGTAAAATCAACCCCTTTTTAGTACTAATGTTGGAAAAAGTTTTTTTTTGTTCCTTTTTAATTTACAGGGTAAAAAGAGCTTAAATGTGCAAAAGAAGCAAAAAGATAACAAAAACCAACATAAATGCAAAGAAGGAGGAATTTACGCAACTCGCCAAGTGTAACACCCTGCTTCTTCGTACTTTCCATAATTAGAAAGCATTGTTCGTATTTCTATTTTTGGAAGTCTTGTATTCTTGTAGTCCGTATTTTCATTGTAATCGTTGTAAAATCCGAGACTTAAATCATAAATAAAATTCGTATTTCTTTAAATTTGTGTTATGCATACTTCATACATGTTTAAACGTTTGGAATATTCATACGTGTGATACTTTACTCATAATTAATGCAAAATACGTTAAACATACAAACACGTGACATACAAGCTCAATTCATGCAAATACGATGCTTATACTCGACATCCATGCTTATTCATACTTGTTTATATTCATCTTTATGCTCTAATTACATTACATATCCCTACAATTGGTTCTTTTATGCTTAAACACCTTAAAACAACTTAAAACATTAATATATGAAAGTATAGGGGTTGAAAGTGTCAAAATATCAAAGAATTTACCACTCTGGGGTGGCTCGCACCCCGCGAGCGAGATGCTCATATGGGTCACTCCCCGTGAGGGAGTCTGATCCGCAGACTCCTTCAAACAGCTCGTGGATTGGGCCATTTTGAGTGTTTTTGGTGTGTTTCTTGCACTTATTACACCCAACCACCAACCCTAATCATTCCCTATAAAACCCAACCCTTTCCCACACATTTTCCACATTGCAAGCATTCCACTTTTACTCCCAAACACTCAAAAACTCAGCTGGAAATCAGTAGCAAATTAGATTCGGTTCAAGCTGCAAAAGTGAGCATAACTTCACTTATACTTCATCTTTTTCATTGATTCTTTCTTCTTAGCACTTGGAACAATCTTAGGTATGTTTTCACAGATTTTGCATGGAAAACCAAGTCTGGAACATCAACCAAATAGGGCTAAATGTGCAAGAAAGATTCTATTTTGTACAAACACTTGATTAAACATACTTTAACTTATGATTTCTCAACACATTCCTATGTCATTATACCACTAATCAAGACCATGATTATGTGAGCTTAAAAACAAGGTTGTAACATGTAAATCCAGAGCTTTAATCCTCAAAAACTTTCTGTTTTAAAAGGTTTTTAACCCACAAGTGATGAACAAGTCCTAAACTTGAATATGTGTGATTATTTGGATAGCTTGGGCTATCCTACCTACAAATCCACACATCACTTGATGTTTTCGTTGTTAGCTGTAACACCCCTAAAATATAAACCTTTTATTTTAAATTCGACGGCGTTAATAAATGAAATGAACTAACTAGGAATAAAAATAACCTAGTTAGATAGAAGTCTTGTGATAATACATTAGTGTGTTAGAAACACCTAAAATAAGAACCAGACAATAGTTGGGGGACCAAAGTTGTTAAGTATAAAACTAATAATATTAAAACAAAAATAAAACACCAAACACACACCTAAGTGTGTGTCTAGTTCGATCAGAGTACATGAGCGACCAAGGACCCTCCATCAAACCCTAACTCACACAAATTTCACAAATTGAAGGCTCAAATCAGTTCCAAAACGAAATCCAAGCATAGATTGGTGATCTCCTTAGTAACGGGATCATAAGGTATGTAAAATTTCATAGAAAAGTTCCATCTAAATTTCTGGATGAACATAAGAAATTCAAAATTTATGTTGCATGATTGTTGTATGGATGAATTTGAATTGAAATAGTGTCTAGGAATAAACCCTAGTCATTAGATTGTTGAAATTATGTTCAATACTTGTGAATTCCATAATCACCAATGAAGATGATTAGTGGGTTTTGTAAAAACATGTTAAACACTAGGATTATGATTATTATTCTAGTGTAATTTAAGTTCTATGAAGTGATTTCAGAATGTGATGTGAAAAATTGACATGAACTTGCTTAATTGATGATTAATTTTGGCTACATAATTAGCCATGAGCTTAATTTTAAATTTCCAGAAATTATGCCCTTTAGGTGTTTGTAGAAATGCCTAAAAGAAAGCCTAATGTTGAAAAATTGATTTGAAAACGCATACTTGTATATTACGGCGAATTATGCGTGGAATGTTAAAAAAAGAGTTCTAAACAATTCGTGTTTGAACTCTATAGGAAAGGAAACCGGAACGTCGAGCGGACAAGCCGGTGGTGACGCGCGTTTGAAGGGGGCGCTTTGAAGGTATGTAATTTGTTTCGTTACATTATGTAAATTTGATATTGTAGTCATTCAAAGTTGTGTTTTAGAATAAGGATTTGTATTAGTTAAAGTGACGATGATCACTACTTAATTGAACGAATCAAAATTAGATTAGAAAACGTTTGGTTATTGTTGAAATGGTGGATTCCATAAATCAGCCAAACTGGTCAAATAATGTATGTTGAATCAATACTACGAAAACGTTGAAAAAAAAATCCCTTGGCGATTGTAGATCATAAGAGCGTAAACCATGGAATTGGTAATGAAACACCGGTGATCGTAAGCCCTGGATGTTGGGTAAATGCGCCTTGAGATCATAATAGTATTAGTAGTAATATTAGTGCAAAACTATACGGGTCGAATAAATACAATAGGAATTTATAGACTTTCAGTCTGTAAACTCAATTTTTGACACGATAATCATGATAGATGTGTTGGTAATTTAATTACGGATGCATAGGAAAAAGAATCACCTAAAACGGACACTTAGATAAAAAGTTATGAGCATTTAAAGTTGGAATTGTGAAAATTGGTGTTGGGCAGGAGATGCAGGATTTCAACCTGCACTCGCTGGAAAAAGGGGTCCCCCGCGGCACGCGAAAGAGATCCTTAGATCTGTCGCGACACGCGAGAGCGCTCGTGGTGCGCGAAGGTTTTAACTGAGTCTGTCGCGTGGCGCGACAAACTAAAATTCGAGTTTTTGTTTTGTTTTCTAATTGTTTGATATTGGACATGTTTATATGCATTTTAACCTTGTCAAAACTAACTTTTGATGTGGTTTTGACATTAGGTGACATAGGTCTCACTCCGGATGGCGATCAAGCGTGATTTCAAGTACCGAACACCACTTTTGAAGCTTCCGTGTTTATCTAACTCTGTTGTAGACAATGTTTATGTTGTAAACACTTAACTTATCGTTTTTGGATGTTTAAACTAGTTAGTAGTTAACTAGAATACTGTTACTATGCAAACTTCCGTTTGGTCTAACCTTATGAAATGAAGATTTTTCTTTCTAAAAATGTGTATTTTATATTAAAATCTTAATTAATTAAGACGGGTGTTACAAGTTGGTAATCAGAACTCAAGATTCTTAACAAAGTGTGTTCGGTTCAAGCTTGATCAAACATCCGGTAAGAATTAGTTACTTTAGTAGATTTTATTATATGTGAGAAAAAGAGATGTGAATTGACGTGCATGGGAAGAGCGTGTTAACATACTCAAACCCGGAAAGTGCACTAAATGAGAACGGTTAAAGCAAGTTATGAACTTGGCTAAACCGAAGCGAATAAAGTATATGTTATAAATGAAATTTTTAACAATTGGTATAAACATTTCAGTTTCAAGATGACGGAAAAGGGTAACAATGATGTGGTGCCGATAGTCACCGAACAAATGAAAGAGGTGATTGCCGAAGAGGTAGGAAAGGCAATCGAGAATAGTCTATCCGGTTTTATAGACAAAATTCAAAATACGGTGCTTTCCTTAGTTGAAGAACGGGTTAAAAGGTTGGAAGACAATGTCAACCTTGTGAAGGAAAAATCCGGAGAACGGAAGAGTTGCTCGTACAAAGAGTTCATGGGGTGTAAACGACCAATTTACAATGGGGAGGTTGACCCAATAATATGCCAAAGATGGCTAAGTGATGTCGAAGGGGTGTTTGAAAGGACTCACTCTGACGTAAGCGATTTTGTGGCTTACGGAACGGGTCAGTTAAGGGGTCAATCCAAAGATTGGTGGGATAATAAGAAAAAGGAAATTGGAGTCGAAGCGGCAAGGGCTATGACGTGGGACGAGTTCAAGGTACCATTCCTTAAACACCACAGTCCCAAGGCGGTCATCAGCATAATTAAGGAGGAATTCATCCAGTTAAGGCAAAAGGTGAAACAATTGATAAGATCACGGGTATTTTCATGGATAAGCTGAGATTCTGTGATGAGTTAGTGACTACCGAAGAGCAGAAAATATACTACTATTACAATATGCTGAGCGCCGAATATCAGGAGTTCATGACTCCCTCGAAGTACGAGACCCTCACATAAATCATTAACACCGCCTGGGAGTGGGAGATTGAATTGAAGAAACAGATAGAGAGGGGCGAACGAAGGGCGCAGGATGTGAATCCAAGTCCTACAAAGAAGGCGAGAACATCGGAGTCGACACGAAAGGCTGATGCGAAAGGCGGGTCTCCAAGTTGCAAAGTTTGTGGGAAAGGGCACAAGGGTGAGTGCCACTTCAAAGACAAACCGTGTCCCATATGCGGGAAGACGGGGCACACAGCGTCACTATGTCCGGGAAAGGTTTCTGTTTGCTACAAGTGTTACCAACCGGGCCACAAGAAGTCCGAATGTCCGGACTTGGTTGGAAAGAAAGACAATAAAGAATCTCCAACAGAAACTCCAAAGGCGAAGGCCAGATCCTTCCAATTAACTGCGGCTGAAGCAAAGGCAGAACCCGATGTGGTCTCAGGTATATTTGCAATAAAATCAATTCCTACACGTGTATTATTCGACACGGGAGCAAATAAATCCTTTATTTCACATGGATTTATTTGACATCCTTCATTTGTATTGACGAAATTATATATGCCCTTAGAAGTTGAAATAGGGGACAACAAGAGCTTTATAGTGTGTGATGTTTGTCAAAACTGCAAATTGAGTATCGATGACGAGGAATACTCAATAGATCTAATCCCAATGTCGATGGGAGAGTTCCAAGTTGTTGTTGGGATGGATTGGTTATCCCGACACCACGCAAAAGTCGTGTGCTTCCGTAAAGAGATAAAGTTAACATCTCTGAGCGGAAAATACGTTACCATCTATGGCGAGAAAGGAGGCAATCCTATGATATGCTCGATGTTTAAAGCTCACAAGCTTATGAGGCACGGATGTAGAGCGTTTACGATATACGCGAATGAAGCAGGGAAAGAATTACTGAAGATTGGAGACGTACCGGTGGTGCGTGATTACGAAGACGTGTTCCCGGAAGACTTGCCCGGAATACCGCCTGAACGGGAGGTAGAGTTCAGAATCGAATTGATTTCGGGCGCGAAACCCGTAGCCAAGGCGCCCTACCAACTCGCACCATCGGAGTTACAAGAACTAATGTCTCAAATTCAATACTTGCTCGATAAAGGATTTATAAGGCCGAGTGTGTCTCCTTGGGGTGCACCGGTATTGTTCGTGAAAAAGAAAGATGGGAGCATGCGAATGTGTATCGATTACCGGGAATTAAACAAACTCACGGTGAAGAATCGATACCCGCTTCCAAGAATTGATGATTTATTCGAGCAACTACAAGGTGCGAATTGGTTTTCAAAAATTGACCTTAGATCGGGGTATCATCAGTTAAAGGTCAAGGAAGAGGATGTACCGAAGACGGCCTTCCGTACGCGGTACGGACATTACGAGTTCCTTGTGATGTCATTCGGGTTGACGAATGCACCCGCGGCTTTCATGGATCTCATAAACTGGGTTTGCAAGCCTATGTTGGATAAGTCGGTAATTGTGTTTATCGATGACATCCTAGTATACTCGAAAAATGAGGCGGATCACGCGCATCATTTACAAGAGGTGTTAGAGACGCTCAGATGGGAAAGACTGTATGCAAAATTTTCGAAGTGTGCCTTCTGGTTACGAGAGGTACAATTTCTCGGTCACATCATTAGTGCCGATGGAATACTGGTAGATCCGCCAAAGATAGAAGCCGTGTCAAAATGGAGCCCTCCGAAGAATCCTTCGGAAATTAGAAGTTTCTTAGGGCTTGCGGGATACTACAGGAGATTCATTCAAGATTTCTCCAAAATTGCTTCACCGCTAACTAAATTAACTCAGAAGGAGGAAAGATACATATGGGGTGTTGAACAGGAAAAGGCGTTCTAAACGCTAAAGGAGAAGTTAACTCACGCTCCGGTATTAACATTGCCGGACGGAGTCGACGATTTTGTAGTCTACTCGGATGCGTCACATTTGGGGCTCGGATGTGTTTTGATGCAACGAAGCAAAGTGATAGCTTATGCCTCAAGGCAACTAAAGGTGCACGAAAAGAAATACCCCACACACGATCTTGAATTGGTGGCGGTGGTATTTGCATTAAAAATATGGGGGCACTATTTATACGGAATAAAGTGCACCATATTTACCGACCACAAGAGCTTAAAATACTTCTTCGATCAGAAGGAGTTAAATATGCAGCAAAGGCGATGGTTGGAAACGGTAAAATATTATGACTGCGAGATACATTACAACCCCGGGAAGGCCAATGTTGTGGCAGATGCTTTGAGCAGGAAAACATATTATGTTCCAATACGAGTGCGGTCGATGCAGCTTGTTGTAACCTCGGGTTTACTTGAACGAATATGAGAAGTACAAGCCGAGGCGATAAAAGAGGAAAATTGGAAAAGAGAAAGAATCGTTGGCCAGTTGGAAGATTTAACGGATAATAACAATGGGTTGAAAACCTGGTTTGGCAGAATATGGATCCCTAACTCGTGTGGAGTTAAAAAGCTTCTACTAGATGAAGCACACAAAAGCCGTTACTCCATCCATCTGGGAGCAACCAAGATGTACATTGACTTGAAACAAAACTACTGGTGGCCCGGAATGAAAAGGGATGTGGCGAAGTATGTGGAAAAGTGCTTGACTTGTTTACAAGCCAAGGCGGAACACCAAAGACCCTATGGTAAACTTCAGCCATTAGATATTCCAGTTTGGAAATGGGAACATATCACCATGGACCTATTGACCAAACTACCAAAGACGAACCGAGGATTTGATGCTATTTGGGTGGTTGTAGATAGACAGACGAAAAGTACTCACTTTATTCCTATACGCGAGACTTACACATCTGAAAAGATGTCAGAGGTGTACACCAATGAGATAGTGGCACGCCACGGAGTACCGGTATCCATCGTGTCCGACAGGCCGGTTTACTTCAAAATTATGGCGAGATTTCCAAGATCAGATGGGAACGAAACTATTTATCAGCACTGCATACCATCCTCAAATGGATGGGTATAGTGAAAGAACGATACAGACACTAGAAGACATGCTGAGGGCGTGTATTATCGATTTCGGGGGCAGTTGGGATGTGTATTTACCATTAGCAGAATTCTCTTATAACAACAGTTATCATGCCAGTATTGGCATGGCCCCGTATGAGATGTTATATGGTAGGAAGTGTAGAACCC
This sequence comes from Helianthus tuberosus, assembly GCA_030545235.1. NCBI lineage: Eukaryota > Viridiplantae > Streptophyta > Magnoliopsida > Asterales > Asteraceae > Helianthus > Helianthus tuberosus. The sequence goes on along the minus strand of CM060442.1, from coordinate 124,275,911 downwards.
CGGTATGTTGGGGTGAGGTGGGTCCGCGTGAACTGGGCCATAAAGATGTAGTTCGAGCAACTAATGAGAAAATTGACGTGGTTCGAGCTCATTTGAAAGCGGCTCAAGACAGACAGAAGTCTTATGCCGACAAAAGGCGAAAACCGATTGAATTCCAGGTGGGCGACAGAGTTATGTTGAAAGTGTCTCCATGGAAGGGAATTATCCGGTTCAGGAAAAGAGGGAAATTAAGTCCGAGGTTTATTGGACCATTTAAAATCATAGAACGGGTTGGCAAGGTAGCATATCGCCTTGAATTACCGGAAGAATTAAGCGGAATCCATGGCACTTTTCACGTGTCACAACTTCGAAAGTGTCTAGCTGAGGAAACGGCTTATATCCACTACGATGACATCGAGGTGGACAATAGCCTTAATTATGAGGTAAAGCCAATTGAGGTTCTAGACCGGAAGATTAAAGGGTTGCGAAGTAAGAAAATTGATCAAGTGAAGATCAAGTGGGAGCATAGAAAGGGTTCGGATACTACATGGGTATCCGAAGAGGAGATGCGACGTCTCTACCCAACGTTATTTGGTACGTATTCCGGTTTCGAGGACGATACCCTTTTAAGGGGGGTGGACTTGTAACACCCCTAAAATATAAACCTTTTATTTTAAATTCGAAGACGTTAATAAGTGAAATGAACTAACTAGGAATAAAAATAACCTAGTTAGATAGAAGTCTTGTGATAATACATTAGTGTGTTAGAAACACCTAAAATAAGAACCAGACAATAGTTGGGGGACCAAAGTTGTTAAGTATGAAACTAATAATATTAAAACAAAAATAAAACACCAAACACACTCCTAAGTTTGTGTCTGGTTCGATCAGAGCACAGGAGCCACCAAGGATCCTCCATCAAACCCTAACTCACACAAATTTCACAAATTGAAGGCTCAAATCAGTTCCAAAACGAAATCCGAGCATAGATTGGTGATCTCCTTAGTAAAGGGATCATAAGGTATGTAAAATTTCATAGAAAAGTTCCATCTAAATTTCTGGATGAACATAAGAAATTCGAAATTTATGTTGCATGATTGTTGTATGGATGAATTTGAATTGAAATAGTGTCTAGGAATAAACCCTAGTCATTAGGTTATTGAAATTATAAGATTGAACAACAAATAATCACAACAAAAACAACAATTTGAGTTGAAGAATCAAGTGCCACCCCCAAAGTTATATCCTGCATTCATAAAACTCATATTTGAATATATTATTTTAATAATAAATACTAATAAATTATTTTCAGCATACATACTAGCTTATTCTTAAGAGAAAAGATGATGGCTCCAGCATGTTCAGCTGCATTTCCGACAATTGGTAGCAAGATGATACTAATGAAGCTCAATGGCATTCCCCACGACGTTGAGTGAACGTGTGTTTTCGGATCGAATTCGTACTTTCTGATGATTGTGAAGAACACATATCACGTGCGGAATCCGTGTACGTGTGTGGATCGAACACTAGAACGTAATATAATGATGATTCTATTGAAGATCTAACAATTACAACACCTTGAATCACCTTGTGTAGAAGTTTCTCTCTCTATATCTCTAAAGAATCAAAAGTCCTAAAATGAATCAAAACACCTCCTATTTATAGGGCTCTCACTAAGGAAGGACTCCTTAATTACAATTATGCCCCCATCCGTCCGAATGGGCTATTCCCCATTCGTCCGAATGGCCTTTCCTCTATATTTATCATTCTTAAAACCTTGTCTTGATCCATTTCCCGCTACGATACGTGATTGACGAAAGTGATAGACATACTGCACTCACATGAAGCATCCTGTTTAATATATTAAATTCAAATAACTTATAACTTCTTTAAAAGATATACAGGAATCACAAATTTAAAAGCAACCCTATTACCTCAATGGTGTCCACTAAATATTCTGACAACAATGCAATAAAAGCGGTCATTCTCGTTAGCCAAACGATTGCACCCCAAAGCCCTATTACCGGACTTTCATCTTGGCTTGTATCCAGGTCCGCCTCTTCCTCTTCCTATATTTAATTCCGTCGGTTAATTGTACCGTACACGTGGTTCATGCATAACTACCAAGTGTTCTGTAACTGATTGTTGTTTACTGCTCGGATAAACACCTTCTGCTTCTCGTTATTTAATTACATAAGCGCCTCCGAGTGCGTTGCTTTCCGGCACCGGTCTCACTGAAAAACGTGTTGAAAGCATCATCACCGCCTCCAACAGTCTTGTCACCAGGCAATCTAAATAAAACATACATTTCACTAACAGATTAATAATCAAAGAGGGACTATATGAAATAGTATTAATAATACCAAAAGTATAGAGAAAAAATGTTTAAGTGAACTTCATACAGTAGGAATTTCGGTAACATTTCTCATCCTTGACTGGTGAGTTTTTCTCCATCCATGTGACTATGCGAGAACTTGTGATGTTAGTGTCCTTATCATTATTTGCAGCTTCATATCAACCAAAGTACCAAACACATCCTTAAAATTAGGAACTTACCTGGGTAGTAAATGTTATCATCAAACGGCACGTTTAACCTAGATGAGGTCTCTGAACCAAATAAATCATCGCGGCGAAGATAGTGGCCTCCTCTGGTCACCTCATATTCAGACAGGTCTCCCCCAATCACTTCTTTCTCTTTAATCATGTTAATCTCACAGTTTTCTTCTTCCTCTACTCCACCATCATTGTACACGAGGTCGTCACAACACTCGCTTACTATCACTCCATCATCAACAATGATACCAACCTTGACATCATCACCAGCATCTAATATGTATCCGATTGGCCAATAGCTTAACCACATAACATCTTCATTAACTCTGGGTTTGCAATGCAACACAGGATTGTATATCCAAGTAACACCCTTGCTTCTGTTGCTAATTTTGGCCAACAAAACACACATATCGTTATCCTTGGAATACGATGATCTATATAAGCAACTCACAGATGATCCTTGGATGCTGATGTACTTAGGATGAAAAGGCACACGAAAGGACAAAAGATTAGATGATGACGTATACATGAATGTCGCACCGAATTGATCCTTTATACCTTGGAGATAGGTGCTCATTATACCATATTCATACAACATCTACGCCATAAAACAATTCAGTTAGTCATACATCAAAAATTTGCAGGCATGCTATAGATACGTGTTTAGGTGTGCTTAAACATGCAATTGAGATAAACTAAGAGAGAACCTGGATAGAACAAAATCTGCCTTTAGTAATATCATCACCGACCAGGTCCACCTTATGACTTTCATACGGTTTGATCAATTGCATGTGGGGAAACATATCTGCTCCATCAATTTCTGCTATGGGCACTAATTTAAAAAGGCCTTGGACTTCAGACAGTTGGGAACAACCTTCATAAGAAAACTGATGCAGCCTGAAACGACCTCTAACACCCCGACCTCGTAATACAACAAACCGCGGTGGAAACGTCGAGGAGTGTTGTAACAGAATCATTGTTTCACAACACATGGTAATTGAAGTTTTGCTTTATTTCATTAATTGACTCATTGTTTTGATATAAACCAAATAATTACAACAATTTTCTTTCAAGTTTTAAGTCACTAAAGCCCGCGTCCATCCTATGAGTAGCAAGCAATCATCAATCATCACATAGTAAAACCTGAAACATATGTGAAAACAGTCAGCATAAAAATGCCGGCGAGTACATAGGTTTTGTATGTCAATTTCATGGCTTTAATTCCATATTGCAATACCTCGCCCAACTACGAGAGTTGTCGAGTATATACCTTGAAATCAAAAAGTGTTTAATATTGCAATATGTTTTATCAACTTTACAAGTTGATATATGTAAAACCAAAACCATCATAGCCATGAATCTTGACTGAAAACATTTTTCTTTGTAAAACCAAGTAGTAAATCGTCTTTGAAAGTAAACAATGTATGGTTTATATCTTTAAATAAACATCGTTGTGTGACATCGTTTGAAAACATTCGTCCATAATCGTTCAAATAGTTTCAATCGTTCAAATCGTTCCAATCGTTCGTGTTATAAACCATCGTTCAATCGTTCGTGTTTTAATTATGAAATACAACTTTTGGTCGTTCTTTAATGAATACATGCAAACCTGTGTTCTGACTCGACTATACCACCCGTGGGGTATCTTTAATAGGCCCTAAAAGACATCTTTAACAAGAGTAACAAACCAACACATGATTTGTTAATCAGAAAATAGTTTCTGTCGTTACCCACATTACCCACCAAAGGGAAAGTCTGATAACGAGATTTGTCAGATCCTATGGTACCATAACATACTACTGGTCGGCTTGATCAAAGCTAATGAATGTCATTCGTCTTCAACTAACGCCCCAACAAGTTCATTCACAGTATAGAAATCGTCATGTTTTATATAAACCATAGCATTTGTTTATGATAACTTGAAAAACATTTAGCAGATATGAATCACCCCAAAACAATTGAAAGCATAAAAGAGGGGAGCTATGTACACACTTGAGATTGCAACTATCCTTGATTAAGTGACCTAACAAAGCTCGGGACGTCGAGGAATCAAGTGGCACCTAGTATGGAATCACTGTGTTAATAATCGGGACCTAAATCTGGAGATCGGGTAGAGTGAGGTCTTGTAAACCAAATGAGTATTGGAACTCATATGATATGGTTTAACAAAGCCTACATTCTGATTTGAAACCTATCCTAAGTGCTTATGACCCGTTAAGGTAGTTTACGCTACTTTAACGCGTCATTTGTGCAAAAGCGCGTTCGGATGGTCTAACTAGTCCTATGATAAGTATTATATGCCCTAACATATTTAATAATGTTGCATAATCAGTTTAGGTGTCAAAATTTTGGTTACATATGCTTAAAATGAAATTATGCGCAAAAAGGGCATATAAACTACCTATCATACAACTAACTAAACTAAGTGACCATAAGGTATAACCTCGGAAGGTTATTCCCTATACAACTACGGTCACAAAATATGTTTGGTCGGATCCTAATGATCGACCAAACGAGCCGGGTTCGAAAGTCTTAGCGATTGTTAAGATCGCTTGACTTACGACCCTAAATAAGCACTAAACTAAAAGTGACGAGTTAAACATGTTAAAACATGTTTAACTAAGTTAGAAAACATATTTGATATCAAAACAAAGTGTTTTGATACCTGAAAATAGTTTCATCGCAAAATGCACATAATCGTGCATTTTGACCGAAACTTTGACTCGTCACTTCGACTAGTCAACGTGGTAATCAGTAGATATAATCGCAACGGATTATAACCATCGTGATTACGCTCACGTTGCAAAGTTTGATTGAACTTTGACTTGACCAATTCATGGTCAAAACCGAAAGTCAAACGGTAGTTAAACTGTTTGACTTTCAGCTTGTAATTGCTAAAATAGCAGAACTAGCCATGAAAGAACACTTACAAGTGCTCTAAGACTGGAAAATGAACTAGAAAACTCAGGTAGGTGGCCTCCAAAAGATGGTAGCCTTCACTTAGAGTTTGTGAGAAGAAGAATGAGGAATGAGCAAAGAATTGGGCAGATTTGAGGGGTATTTATAGTTGTTGTGAAGCTCCAAGATCATGCCACATGTATTGTGTATTGCCCAAGGAAGCATAGGATGATTACATGTGTCCATGATCATATTTCATACTTGGAGATCACTCAAAACACCCACAATATTGAAAACTAGACTTAAAAATACATGTGCAGCAGCTGAAACAAGAGTTCTGTCCAGATTAGGCTATCGAGTCGCGCGACAGCTACAGCCTTAGGCTGTTGCGCCCGGCGAGGGCTCAGGTCAGAAGTTTCAGAATTGGCAGAACAGGTCCCAACACACTTCTATGTGCATTTTTGACGCATTTAACCCCTGTTAGTCTATTTTAAAGGCACTACAAGGATGTTAAAGCATAGGGGACTTGAAATATGCTTGGAAACATCACGAATGTCGGTTCGTTTGGTCGTACGGTCGCGTTGTATGGTTAATTACGACGAAACTCGAACGGACGCGAAAACGATCCAAATTGCGCGACGAATGGTATTTTTGCATTCCCATCACTAAAATATAATATTCTAGTGATTACCAAATTTTTTGGATGTTCGAATATGGTCAGAACGCGAGATATGCGCGTAAATGCAAACATTCGTAGTTTTGACGCTTTTAGTCCCTATGATCAAATAAGCGTATTTTCGCATACCGAACCCCTCAAAACTTATTTCTAAGCTATGTAAAGGGTATTTAGGGTATGTTTAGCTTATGATCCTATTCCAGAGTGTACGTTGCTATACGAATTGGTAGACTTTTGCAGTTTATCGCAAATAGTCCATGTGATCAAATAAACTTGTTTTTGCCATACCAAGCCCTTCAAAACTTATTTCTAAGTTATGTAAAGGTTATTTAAGGTATGTTAAGATTAAGTAACTATTCCAGAGTGTACGTTTCATTAAACTGATTACATTTGCGTAATAGTTTACGTAAAACTTCCAGAAAAGCTTCTCTAAATTCGGAATCATACGAAATTTGATATGTGTACTTGTCATATATAATTGTATAAATCCCGAGAATGAAATAAAATATTTCATTAGATTCATAATTGTATGATGATCGTAATGGCAACACTGTCACAGTCTCCCCTACTTTAGGAAATTTCGTCCCGAAATTTAATTTAGAGGAAACTTGTAGGAACAGACAGAATCATAAACATAAAGTTTGAAATGTGTAGCGTAGCTTTGTTGTAAAAATATTTGTTTCATGGATCTGGACATTTAGTGTATGCAATGTAAACATCTTTGAAAACGTTTTCGTGAGAGCCCTAATGATCGTAGTCTAGACTCGAGAAAGAATCCTAGTTCGCTACGATCGAGGCTCTGATACCAAGCTGTCACACCCTGACTTTTGTGGAAGCGTGGTTATTTGGCGTGACTTCTTAATACCATAGCATTCAATCATAACAACGCTATATGATAAAAACATGAGATGTTCATCCATTAATTAAGTTTAGAAAATACCACAACATACTTGTCTTGAAAACATCGACACCAAATTAAGTTACAAACCATGACTTGTTTAAATGAGTTCACAAAGACTCAACAAAAGACGATAACTAAAACCAAGTTTAGAAACATGTATCCCGTCCAGGAATAGGATACATCTCCAAAACTCTATGACCATGGATGACATCCTTTATTTAGTACGCAGCTTGACAAACATGCAACACCTGCCAGATCCGTTTAGTTCCCTGAAATACACGTAGTTTAAAAATATCAACAAAAGTTGAGCGAGTTCATGTGTATGTGTGTATGAATAAACCTTTGAAATATGTCTGTATGTATGTATGTCCTTGGTATGTAGCAATAAGGAAAAACAAATCACCAATGGGTTGCAAAGCCAATGGTATGTGTGAAATGGTGCAGGAAGACTCAAACCTAGCAAATTTGTACCGGGCCTCCGGCTGGAAGACATAGTCACCCTATGGGCCATCCTGGTCCCCATGGGTGTGGGCTCGCTACACCCAAGTACATCTATCACTCATGTCCCTCGGTTCTACGACGAGGATTAATGGCCTTAAGTGTTATACCCACCTTTCACATGATCAAGCAGTAAACCCTTCTTAAGCTAATCATACCATGTATAAAACGTTTGTAATAATCATAACATGTATTTCACCCCTGAAGTATAAAACTGAAAACAGTTAAAAGAAAAGGGGGACATGAACTCACAGTATTGCGTCCTCAGCTCGTAACTCAAACTCTGTCAGCAACCATGACTTCCTACAGTGTACTAATGTCTATTAGACGAATGGGTCGTGCCTTTGCTTAGTATTAATGTTTCTGAGTTACGTTTCTTTTATGTTCCCAATATTATTCCAAGTTATAATTACTTGTTAAAATAATAATTATTTTAACTTTAAGCTATATTTAGTTTTGGAATAATTGATTAAACAGTATTTGTATTAATACTTCTCAAGTATTTATTTCTGTATTTCCTTCCCAAGGATGGGGGTATCTCATACATGTATTTTCGTATTCTTGCCAAGTATTGGCGTCATATTCTGGCGTGTTAATCCGAATGAATATATATTTTTAAGTCTCACTTAGAAATATATATTTAAACCTTATTTTTATTTCCAAACAATACATCCCAAGAAAATATATATTTTTCTCAAAAATACTATATTTTCTTAATAAACCCAAGTAAATATATTTTTACTTTCCAAAAATTAATACATTTCTTCCTTGTCCAAAAATATGATATAACTTGGTAAAAATCATACTTTCATTTCTTTCGTAGCCCAAAATAATATTCACCAAAAATATATTTATAACGGTATTGTTTTGGATTGTAAATCCTTGGTATTTTGTTAAGTTGTATTATTTTACCCTAAAACAACATAACTATTTCACAAAGTATACAAATATTCACACAAGTGTCTTAATGTAAATATATATTCTTAATATATATTTATCCATTTTTTTATTTACAAAAACCAACCTCCAATACTTGTATTTTTGTAACAAAATCTATGGCAAAGTTTATTTTTGAAACCAAAGTCAAAATACACTAGTAAATATTTGTTAGAAAATATTTCTCTAAGTGTTTGTATTTTTAGAAAATTTTGCCATAGTTTCCCTTGAAAATGGAGGTGTCTATGCTATTTGGCATATCATTTTCTTTTCAAAAATTACCACAACAATCAATAATCAATCCTTAAACCCCTTACACTTCCCAAGTGCAAAAACTATACACTTTACATAGCAACATGAACTTGATCATTTATTAAAAACTTGTAGTGACTTGGTAAAGTGTTTAGTGGGTTTAGTTACCCTTTAAAGCGTGTTTATTCCTTTAAAAATCTCATTCTTAAAGAAACTAGGTGTTTACAACTTGTAAACATATTCTACAAAAATGTTTATTTATTAGATCTTCTTGTTTCATAAGTGTTTATACACTTGTTTTTCCACTAAAATAGTGTAGGTTTAAGTAAAATCCATGATCTTCTAAAAATCATATTTTAAACTTGGTTATTTTGGAAAATCATTCATAAGTCTTGGATCTATAAGTTTAACAACTCACTTGATTATCATTTTTCAAGAAATCATTTTATTTTCAAGTTCATGTCTACACTAGAAGATGATTATCTTATGTTGTCACATAATCATCCTCCCACTTGCTAGATCATGTGTTTAATCACAATCTAGCAAGCTCTATGTGATGATCAACATCATATTTTCAAGTAAACAACAAGAAAGTATTAAACATACACTAAACAACATCATTTCATCCATATATCATCATATGTAAGCTTTATGTTCAAGATTCAAGTTTATGTCTTTTAGTGTTTTAGTGATTATCAACATACTACAACTTTTAACCAACTAAATATGAAGTAAACAAAGGTCAAGAGAGTCTTACTACTAGCTTTAAGCTAGGGAAGAACACTAGTTGATGATGAAGACAAAAGTGGTGGATAAAAGCTAATGATGGAGGTCCTTCAAGTTCTTCAAGCACCAAGCCTTCTAATCTTGCACCTTACACCTTGTGATAACCTTGAAATGGATGGAACAAGACTTGATGATGGTGGTGGTGTGTGGAAGGGGGTTTGGCCGAAAGCTTTAAGAGAGGGAGGATAGAGTTGAAGTGGTGAAGATGATGAATGATCAAGGTTACTTATAATCCAAATTACCCTTTGTCCAATGGTTCTAATGTTCCACCAAGTACAAGCACAATCTTGCTCAATCCAAGAAAAGATCATTAGGGGATTTAGTGAGATCTTTAAAAGATTAAGGTGGGCCATCACCTTGTGACTGATTACAACATGTGTGGGGGGGGGGGGGTAAATTGTAAGTTTAAATGGTAAAGGTGGTAATTAGTTGGAGGTTAAGTGTAAAAGTCTAGTGTTTTAAGTGTAGGATGTATTGTGTAGTGTGTTAGGGTGTTCGGGAACCATAACTAGCTCAGAAAAAGTAAAATAATGCTTCTAGCAATATTTTGGTGTTCCGGGTAATGTCCGTTTGTTCGGTTAGATACCGGTTCGTTAAAGTGTCAAACTTATTTGTTTAGCGATCTTTAAGTACCCTTTTGTGACACTTTTAATTCCCGACACTTAGGAAAGCATACGGGACCATTCAGTCAATTTTCTGCACATTACTAGCTTGTTAAAAAGCTGAATTTTGCTGAATTATGCAGGATTCTGCACTTTTAGAGGGGTTTTAGGCACTTTCCGACACTTTAACTATCACCTAGTGACGCAGTTTTTATGGTCCTTACTTCCCTACACTCCATACTAGTGTTGTCACACCCTGGCTTTGCGGAAGCGTGGTTAATTTGGTGTGACTTCTTAATACCATAGCTTAACCATAACAAGCTATATGAATTTAAAAACCGTGCAAGATCATCCATTAGATTAAGTTGAAAAGTAAAAATACCATAACATTGTCTCAACGGAAACACATCCTAACAACATATACAGTGTTCAACAGACACAAACATTAACATGACATAAACACAATTTAAGGACTGTGACTCGTCCAGGAAAAAGTCACATCCTTTAAACTTGGATGACCTCGTAACTAGTGCAGCGGGAAAACGTGCCATACCGTGCCAGATCCTTTAGTTCCCTGAAATACATGTAAGTTGAAAAATCAACAATAATGTTGAGCGAGTTCATGTGTAAGTGAGTAGGTAAAAACCTTTGTAAAAATGTCTGTTCGTATGAAAATTCCTGGTATGTAGCAATAAGGAAAAAGAGATCACCATTGGGTTGCAAAGCTAATGATATGTGTGAAGTGCAAGTAGGAAGACTCAAACCTAGCGTATTTGGCGATGGGTACAAAGTCACCACCTGGTCCATTATGCGGGCTCAGGGGTTGGGCTCGCTACACCCAGATAGATCTACCGCTTACGTCCCTCGGTTCCTACAATGAGGATTAATGGTCTCCAGTTCACGCCTACCCACTCACATGATCTAAGTAGTAAACCTCCTTACGCTAACCATACCACGTATAAAGTACTTGTAATCAAAGTAACATGTATTTCACCCCCGCAGTTAAGAAAACTGAAAACAGTTAGAGAAAAGGGGGACATGAACTCACAGTGAAGCGTCTCTACCAAGTATCTCCTGCTCACGCAGCTGTGCGACGACCTACAGGTGCTAATTTCTATTAGACGGACGGCCGTGCCTTAGCTTTATAGTTTAAGTCTTTGGGAAATAGTTAGACAACTATTTCGTGTTTACATTCTGTATATACTTGGTAGTTAATCTCCTTCCCAAGGATGGGGGATTCAATACATGTGCGTTCAAATTATATCATTTCACATAATTTTTCTCCAATAATACGTTGTTAAAATACGCGTTCATAAACATTTCCGTAAGTGCGTAAGTTACGTTTTTAACAATCGAGTGGTAATATAATTACCGGTGTAACTTATATATTCATGGTGAAAGCGTTCGTATTATTTTGGATTCGTTAACGTTCGTAAATATTATTTTTACTCTAAAAATAATATTTATGTATTTTCACAAAAATAATCATAAACAGTGTGTGAAAATATATATTTATCACGTTAAATTTTGTGAAAATCCCACCTCCGAATATTTAGTAAATAAAGTCATGGCGAAATTTATATTTCGAAAACATGTCAAAAATAATTCTAACACTTGTAGCGTAAATAGTTCTAAGTGTTTGGTTTTTAGAAAAATTTCGCCAGAGTTTCCTCTGTAACTGGAGGTGGCCACGCTTTCAAGCGTATCATTTTCTTTAACAAATCAACTCAACAATTTTCTTTATTTGATCAGAACAACTTTTCTCACAACAACAAATCAACATATGTGTAAATTGCCAAAAATTACATGAACTTGCAGTTTTTCCCAAAACTGTGGTGTAAATCCCCTTAAATTTAGTAGATCTGTATATAAGGTAATTTGTTCTTGTAAGAACCTCGTTTTTAGAGAAAATCCATCTTTACAACTTTCCATCATCTTTTACAAAAACTGTTATTTTGTCGGATCTTTTCATTTCACAAGTGTTTACGCACTTGTGGTTTATAAAAATCATGCTTGTTAGTGTAAGATCCATCTTTTAAAATACATGATTTCTTTGATACGTGGTTCTTTGAAAATACCACTTGCAGATACGTAGATCTGCTAGTTTTAAACACAATTTTACAAGTAAAACTCTTTTACACAAGTTCATGATTCGCGTGTGGTAGAGTTTCACCTTTTAACCCTTGTGTTATTCAAAACAAGCTTATGTTAAGATCCATGATCTTACCAAACCGGGTTAAACGATGATCCGAGCTACCACATCATAGATCGGGCCTAAATAATCATACATTTCGAATACTACATCATTTACACAACATATGAGTTATTAACCACCATTATTAGTGTTTTTAGTAAACTTTAATGTTTCAAAATGCAAGATTCCGAGTTTTAACCGATAAAAATCCTTTTAACCACCTTAGATTAGTTCAAGGACGAGTTTTAAGCATTATACCTCTAGCTCGAGGCTAGGGAAGAATCTATGCGCAAAAGAGGTGGATAAAAGCTAAGTAGAGAGGTCCTTCGCGTTCCGCTTGCACCAAGACTCCTTGTATACGACCCTTGATGCTTGTATGATGATGGAATGTGAAGATCAAAATCGAAGATGGATGGGGTGTCCCAAGGGGTGTTCGGCCGTGAGTGTGGAGAGCAAGAGAGGAGAGAGTTTTTGGTAAGTTGAGTGGTGAAATGTGAGTGATCAAGTGGGTTTAAGCTTGTACTTATAGATAATTAGAGTAAGTATTATCCAAAGGATCTTATGCTTTCTAGATATGAGACAAGGAAGATTAAAATAATCAAATGATGTACCATGGGGTCACAATGTGACCGAGTTCGGTTGGGGGGGGGTACCTAGTTCGAATCCAACTAGATGATTAGGAACTAGTTAATTAAGTTAAGTGTCTTACCCGGTTACTAATGTGCAGTGTGCTATGACGGGTGTTAGGGTATACGGGGACCCTAACTGGCGCAGAAAAAGACAAATAATGAAAATAACAATACTTTCATGTTCCGGGTATAGTCCGGTTGTTCGGTTGGATAGTAATCCGTTAAAGTGCTTAACAAAGCTTAAAGTGTCGTTAATACCCTTTTTAGTGACACAACTCATTTCTGACACTTTGGAAAGTGTCTAGTAATATTTTTCTCATGTTTTGGCACTTTATTAGTTAGCTAAAAGCTGAATTATTATGTAAAGTGCTGAGTTTTGTACTTAGAGTACGTTTTAGGCACATCCAGTCATTGTGACTTATTCCTAGAGACGCAGTTCTACAACCCTTATATCCCTACACTCACCACTAGTGTAGCAAAATATTTCTGGCTCATACAGGCCTTAGAGGCAGTGTCTGCCTGATGCTGGCTTTATCAGCATGTTCAATAGGTTATCCGTTATTGTGCTACTGTGCTTTTTGTGCATCATGGTTGTCACTAGGGTTCAGCATGTAAATAACGTAGTGACGATAAGTAAAGTATGATGCAAGTAAGTACATGTATCAGATATCAAGTAGCAGTTCATCAGCTAGTTCAAACAAGCACAGTAATTAAGCAGTAATTAATCATTAGTTAAGTCGTACGGATACCAGGTTTAGTGCGGGTTGTCACATTCTCCCCCCGTTAAATAAATTTCGTCCCGAAATTTAAGTTCTGCTTGTAGACGCATGGTTCTTAGGAAAAAGGTGGGGGTATTTCTCTTTCATCCGGTCCTCACGTTCCCAGGTGTATTCGGGACCATGTCTGGCATTCCAACGAACTTTGACGAGCTTGACACTGCTCCGGCGGGTCTTGTTAACTTTCCAATCCGTGACCTCAACAGGTTCTTCAACGAAGTGGAGCGTGTCGTCAACATGAATCTCGTCGGTGGGAATGGCAACGGTGACTTGAGTTGGACTTTTCTTTAGATTGGATACATGAAAGGTGTCGTGAACACCATTCAGTTCAGCAGGTAGGTCCAACTTGTATGCTACTAGTCCTATTCTTTCCAGAATTCTGAAGGGACCAATGTAGCGCGGATTTAACTTCCCACGCTTTCCGAAGCGTGCCACACCCTTCCAGGGTGAAACTTTCAATAACACCATTTCTCCAACTTGGAATTCCACATGTTTCCGGTTTGGATCCGCATAGGCCTTCTGTCTGTGGCGAGCTGCTTCGATGCGTTTAAGAATCTGCGCGATCTTGTCTGTCGTCTCTTGGACGATTTCGGGACCAGCAAGCTGCCTATCACCTGCGTCAGCCCAACATAGGGGTGATCGACACTTGCGTCCGTAAAGGGCTTCAAATGGCGCGACACCAATACTGGTGTGGTAGCTGTTGTTGTATGAAAATTCGACCAAAGGCAAATGTTTGTCCCAGCTACAGCCCAAATCCATAACACACGCTCTCAGCATGTCTTCCAAAGTCTGTATCGTTCGCTCGCTCTGACCGTCAGTTTGCGGATGAAACGCAGTGCTCAGATTCAATTGGGAGCCAAAGGCTTCTTGGAAGGATTGCCATATCCTTGACACAAACCTTCCGTCTCTATCAGAAATGATTGAGAGGGGCACTCCATGACGTGCAACGATCTCTCTCATGTATATTTCGGCCAATTTGCTCGTATTATCCTTCTCTCTGATAGGTAAGAAGTGTGCTGACTTCGTTAATCGATCCACTATCACCCAAATAGTGTCATGGCCTTTTGGCGTTCTTGGCAATTTTGTAATAAAATCCATTGAGATTTGTTCCCATTTCCACTTGGGAATCCCAGGTTGTTGCAGAAGTCCTGAAGGCTTCTGGTATTCGGCTTTAACCTTAGCGCACGTTAAACATTTGCTCACATACACAGCAACATCGCCTTTCATCCTAGGCCACCAATAATAATCTTTGAGATCCTGGTACATCTTATCCGCTCCAGGATGGATAGAGTACCGTGATTTGTGAGCTTCATAAAAAATAACTTTCCTTAAACCACCAAACAGAGGAACCCAAATCCTTTTCTCGAAGCATAACGTTCCTTCCTCGTTTGGTACTAGTAGCTTCTCCATCCCACGGAGATATTCTTCTTCTTCAAGGTTTCCTTCCTTGAGAGCTTCTTTATGCGCGACACGAATGCGCAAGGAAAGATCGGTTCGGATAATCATTTCCAAAGCTCTAACCCTTATGGGTTTGATCCTTTCCTTTCGACTTAGGGCATCGGCGACTACATTCGCCTTCCCTGGATGATACTTTATCTCGCAGTCGTAATCGTTCAGCAACTCAACCCATTGTCTTTGCCTCATATTCAGCTCCTTCTGGTTGAATATGTGCTGTAGGCTCTTGTGATCTGTAAAGATTGTACACTTTGTACCATAAAGGTAGTGTCTCCAGATCTTTAGTGCAAATACCACTGCGCCAAGTTCCAAATCATGTGTGGTATAGTTCTTTTCATGCACTTTCAGTTGACGCGATGCGTAAGCAATAACCTTTTGGCGTTGCATCAACACACAACCTAATCCTTGACGCGAAGCGTCACAGTATACCACAAAATCATCTGTACCTTCCGGTAGTGCTAAGATTGGCGCATTGCAGAGCTTATCCTTCAGTATCTGGAACGCTTCTTCCTGTTTGATTCCCCAATCAAACTTCTTATCTTTCTGGGTGAGGAGCGTCAATGGTTGAGCGATTTTTGAGAAATCCTCAATGAACCTTCGATAGTAGCCAGCCAAACCCAAGAATTGTCGAATCTCGGTTGGCGTCTTTGGCGTTTCCCAATCCTTGATCGCCTCGATCTTGGTTGGATCCACGTGGATTCCATCTCCATTTACCACGTGCCCAAGAAATTGGACTTCACGTAGCCAAAATTCGTACTTGGAGAATTTGGCATACAGCTGTTCCCTCTTTAGCAGCTCCAAAATAGCTCTTAGATGCTGTTCGTGCTCGGCCTTTGTTCTTGAATAAATCAAGATGTCGTCGATAAACACAATCACGAACTTGTCCAAGTACGGCTTGCAAACTCTATTCATCAAATCCATAAAGACTGCAGGTGCGTTTGTCAAACCAAACGGCATAACAAGGAACTCGTAGTGTCCATAATGAGTTCTGAAGGCTATCTTTGGGATACTCTCCTCTTGTATCCTTATCTGATGGTATCCATATCGTAAATCGATCTTTGAGTAAAAGCTTTGAACCT
The DNA here is from genome assembly GCA_030545235.1 of Helianthus tuberosus. Classification (NCBI taxonomy): domain Eukaryota; kingdom Viridiplantae; phylum Streptophyta; class Magnoliopsida; order Asterales; family Asteraceae; genus Helianthus; species Helianthus tuberosus. The sequence goes on along the minus strand of CM060442.1, from coordinate 124,259,697 downwards.
TGCAGTTGATCGAATAAGTCATCGATCCTCGGCAGAGGATACCTATTCTTGATCGTCAGCTTGTTCAGCTCCCGGTAGTCTATGCACCTTCGAAAACTACCGTCCTTCTTCTTAACAAACAACACTGGAGCTCCCCAAGGCGAGAAGCTTGGTCGGATGAATCCTTTGTCTAGCAACTCTTGAAGTTGTGTTGACAATTCCTGCCTCTCAGGTGGTTCAAGTCTATAAAGTGACCTAGCTACAGGCGCGGCGCCTAGAATCAAATTGAAGCCAAAATTCGACTTGTCGTCCAGGAGATTACGCCGGCAAGTCTTCGAGGAAGACTTCAGTGCATACTCCGATCACGGGGGTATCGTTAAGTTTTAGTTCTTCGGCTCCCTTGTCCCCGATATGAGCCAGGAAACAACACATCCTTCCCACAACAACTTTCGAGCCCTGCGTAATTTGTGATCGGCGGTGGCGTATCTTGCTTCGTGAGTCACAATTATTCCCTCATTCGACATTGAGGTGCGGATAACAACCTCTTCTTGATCGCTTGCCAACTAATACATTCAATTACCACGTTGAAGCTTCCAAACTCAACTGGCAATAGATCTAGCGTAAACTTACGCTCTTCGGGTTCTATCGTGCCGATTCCAGTTACTGCGTTGGCTTCCACTAGCTTCCCCTAAGCTAGTTCTAATGGGTACTGGAATAACTACTCACTCGCTACGTAAACCAATTATGTCCTTGAACACTAGAATTGCGAATCGTAAAATTTGCAACAGTAGTTGGCAATACAGATGCATAATATTGAGTAATATGGGACGTACCGCTATCCATGCTTGGATCTCTGGCGTGCCTCCCTAGCTTCGATGGGGAGCTTTCATCCTTGCGCCTGATTGTTTTTCGGGCAATATCTTCTGAAATGCTTTTTGCTTCCACAGTTTAAACATCCTCGAGCACGCTTCTGTTTATCACTCATTCTGCCTCGACAATTATCATTGTCGTTGTCCCCTTCGTGATTCTCACTACCGTCTTGGCCCCCATTACTATGTTCAGTATTTTGCCAACAAGTTTCCTTGACATGTCCCACCTTGCCACAGTTACCACAGTTCCCATATTTGCATCGCCCGACATGATAACGTAAACAATTGTCGCACTTAGGTAGGATACCCTTGTAATCTTTTCCCTTTTTGGCCTTCTTCTTGTTACTTACCCGAGTAACCATCTTGAAATTTGCGAGCTTCCTCTTGTTATCCCCAGATGCCTTTATAGCAGTCTCCTTTTTCTCCTCCGCAGTGGAAAATTCTCCTCGTCTAACTGCTTCTTCCGTGAGTGCTATGCTTATGTTGATAGCCTCGGTGATTGTTGAGGGTTTTGATGTTGTTACCAGGCTTAGAATCTGAGGTGCCAATCCCCTTATGAACTGTTCGATTCTCTTAAACTCTGGTGTCCCCAGGAGTAAGGCAACTTGTGATAATTCGTTAAATCTCTGCACATACTCTGCTATCTTTGGTCCTTTCATTTTCAAGTTCCACAGTTCTGTTTCCAATTTCTGGACTTCTGCCCTCGAGCAATATCTTTCACGCATCAGATTTTTCAGTTCGTCCCACGTCATAGCATGCGCAGCGGTCTCGCCCATCGTCTGAATTTGATGGTTCCACCATGACAGAGCCTCATCCATCAATAGTCCAGTTATATACTTGACTTGATGTTCGTGGTCACATTTGCTCAATCGTAAAACAGAATCTGTCTTTTCAACCCAGCGTACGAAGGCTAAGGCACCCCCGGTGCCATCGAACTCTCGAGGTTTGTGGTCTAAGAACTGCTTGTAGGTGCAGCCGTTGGGTGGGTTATTTCCTGAGGTACCTCCGTTGCGCTCGGAGTGATGGGCCTCGTATTGTGCGATGACTGCCGCAATGATTCCCTGAAGTTCCGCCTCGTTGGTGGGTATGCGTACATCCCGTCTTGGAGGCATCTTCTAAATGATGATCGTATGGGTCAGGTCATAGTAAGTAATGTGTACGTAAGTATACAACAATATCGACACATAACATTTCATGTTATAAATAAATCAATCACATAACATCTCATGTTATAAATCAATCACCCATATTGATAGCCTCCGCAATGGTTGAGGGCTTCGAGGTAGTAACCATACCCCTGATCTGGGGTGCAAGTGTCCAAATGAATCGTTCAATCCTTTTGAACTCCGGTTTGACTAAGTAGGGGGCGACCCTAGATAAGTCGTGAGATTGCTGGACGTATTCAGGAATCTTTGGCCCGTCCATTTTCAATTCCAGAACTCCACCTCAAGCTTCTAAATTCCAGTCCTAAAACAACATTTCTTCTCAATCGTTTCCTTGAGCTCGTCCCAGCTCAGTGCATAAGCAGCGTCTGTGCCATGGGTCTGAACCTGGAGGTTCCATTAAGAGAGTGTGCCATCTAGAAATATCCCCGAGATATAGGTAACACTCTGTTGGGGCGAACAGTTACTCATTCTTAGAATGGAGTCGGTCTTTTCGGACCAATGAACAAATGCAACGGCGCCTCCTGTTCCGTCAAAGTTCAAAGGCTTGCAGTTCAGGAACTGCTTATAGGTGCAGCCAGTTGGAGGGTTATCTCCAGTAATGCCATCGTTGTACTTATAGCGGAGGGCTTTATGTCGTGCATTTATCTGTGAGATGCGTTCTTGCAGCTCGGCTTCTGTCCTTGGCAACGTACTGGTGTTTGTGTCACGTCCGGGCGACATTCCCTTTTGTCGAAGTGGTGTGAAGCGGGTTAGACAACGTTTCAATTGTCTATGAGGTGTATATAGCAACATAAGCCATCATGTAATCACCCAATTTCACACGCAAATATACTCAATGTATGAGTGGGGAAATAAATTTCTGAGCCTTCACATAGGCTTGCCAATTCGGCTTGTTGCTTGTAATAGAATGAACTCGAGGCTACATCGCCTCGCCTTGGTCATTCGTGTTTTAGATATTTCCTGCTACATTGGTTATCATTAGCTTGACCTGCAGAGTCCACCAGGATTCCTGTGCACTACAAATCGTTATTACGTGGGCCCCCGTAATAATAAATTGTCTTGCACAGTTACCCCAAATTTTCTCCCGTCCAAGCAGATGATCAATCAAGGAGCAACAGTAGGTGCATTGGCATGAACAGGGTCATGCTCCAATGCGGGGTCAGGAGCAGCGCCTGGCTCAGGGGCCACGGCCGGCTCCGGATCAAAAACTCCATCTCAAGATCAGCTGGATCAACAAACACAGGGGGTTACAGGATCCTCCAAGGGCTGGTCTAAGTGCATGAATTCAATGTCATGGTCTGGATCAAAACCAGGTGGAAAAACAGAATCGTCCTCAATATCGCGATCAAACTCAAATCTGTGTGCGAGAACTGGGGCAGCTGTTGACGCCATATCAGGGTCGGCGTCGTGTGAGTGGTGCTGCACTCCCTGTATGTGCAAAGATGCGGATGTCAGAAACTCAAATGAGTCTGGGATAGGGGAATTGGCATGAGTTTCCCCTGCAGAAGCGTCCGCATGCAGTAGTCTAATACCAGCAGCAATAGGGTCCTGCCCTCGAATGGGTCCTCCTCTAGTAGGTCGTTATCGTCGTTAGAGGCCACGTTGGGGGGGGGGGCATATCATCAACAGGATAAGCGGCAAGGGGGCACAGGAGCAGGGATCACCGCGAGTGGCAAACTCCCAACAAGATGGCCATCAGTAGGCTCTGCTACGACTTCAGGCAGCGCAAAAGGGCTGAAAGTCGTCATTGTCTGTGCCGGTAGTATCGGAAATGTACACCTCGTGCTTCGATGAAACTATGTCGTCTGACACTATGGCCATGGGATTCGTAGTGTCCATCTTTCTAGTATATGATGAAAGCATGATGTTTGTAACACAAACGCATATACGTATAATAATCAATCATATAATCATATAATCACATAAGTCACCAAGTAGGCATTCAAATCATTCTCCTAGTTCACTAGCCAAATTCCTCCCAGTCTCGAAGACTGCTCTATCCTCCACCTCGACCTCTTAGATTGAGCCTCGGTCCCCTTGACCGAGCCTCAGCCTTCATGACTGAGCCTACTCTTCCTAGCCTCACTAGCCAACTACCTCGGTCACCTAGACCGAGCCTCGATCCTCCAGACCGAGCCTCAGCCTTCCAGGCTGAGCCTATAATAAATCAACGTGCTCAACTACCTCGGTCACCTAGACCGAGCCTCGATCCTCCAGACCGAGCCTCAGCCCTCCAGGCTGAGCCTATAAATAATAAAATGTGCTCAACATTTGTTTGTAAAAAGTTTTGGATCTGGACTTAAGTGGTATGCAGTGTAAAAATGTTTTCGTGAGAGCCCTAGTGATCATAGTCTAGACTCGAGAAAGAATCCTAGTTCGCTATGATCAGAGCTCTGATACCAAGCTGTCACACCCTGGCTTTGCGGAAGCGTGGTTAATTTGGTGTGACTTCTTAATACCATAGCTTAACCATAACAAGCTATATGAATTTAAAAACCGTGCAAGATCATCCATTAGATTAAGTTGAAAAGTAAAAATACCATAACATTGTCTCAACGGAAACACATCCTAACAACATATACAGTGTTCAACAGACACAAACATTAACATGACATAAACACAATTTAAGGACTGTGACTCGTCCAGGAAAAAGTCACATCCTTTAAACTTGGATGACCTCGTAACTAGTGCAGCGGGAAAACGTGCCATACCGTGCCAGATCCTTTAGTTCCCTGAAATACATGTAAGTTGAAAAATCAACAATAATGTTGAGCGAGTTCATGTGTAAGTGAGTAGGTAAAAACCTTTGTAAAAATGTCTGTTCGTATGAAAATTCCTGGTATGTAGCAATAAGGAAAAAGAGATCACCATTGGGTTGCAAAGCCAATGATATGTGTGAAGTGCAAGTAGGAAGACTCAAACCTAGCGTATTTGGCGATGGGTACAAAGTCACCACCTGGTCCATTATGCGGGCTCAGGGGTTGGGCTCGCTACACCCAGATAGATCTACCGCTTACGTCCCTCGGTTCCTACAATGAGGATTAATGGTCTCCAGTTCACGCCTACCCACTCACATGATCTAAGTAGTAAACCTCCTTACGCTAACCATACCACGTATAAAGTACTTGTAATCAAAGTAACATGTATTTCACCCCCGCAATTAAGAAAACTGAAAACAGTTAGAGAAAAGGGGGACATGAACTCACAGTGAAGCGTCTCTACCAAGTATCTCCTGCTCACGCAGCTGTGCGACGACCTACAGGTGCTAATTTCTATTAGACGGACGGCCGTGCCTTAGCTTTATAGTTTAAGTCTTTGGGAAATAGTTAGACAACTATTTCGTGTTTACATTCTGTATATACTTGGTAGTTAATCTCCTTCCCAAGGATGGGGGATTCAATACATGTGCGTTCAAATTATATCATTTCACATAATTTTTCTCCAATAATACGTTGTTAAAATACGCGTTCATAAACATTTCCGTAAGTGCGTAAGTTACGTTTTTAACAATCGAGTGGTAATATAATTACCGGTGTAACTTATATATTCATGGTGAAAGCGTTCGTATTATTTTGGATTCGTTAACGTTCGTAAATATTATTTTTACTCTAAAAATAATATTTATGTATTTTCACAAAAATAATCATAAACAGTGTGTGAAAATATATATTTATCACGTTAAATTTTGTGAAAATCCCACCTCCGAATATTTAGTAAATAAAGTCATGGCGAAATTTATATTTTGAAAACATGTCAAAAATAATTCTAACACTTGTAGCGTAAATAGTTCTAAGTGTTTGGTTTTTAGAAAAATTTCGCCAGAGTTTCCTCTGTAACTGGAGGTGGCCACGCTTTCAAGCATATCATTTTCTTTAACAAATCAACTCAACAATTTTCTTTATTTGATCAGAACAACTTTTCTCACAACAACAAATCAACATATGTGTAAATTGCCAAAAATTACATGAACTTGCAGTTTTTCCCAAAACTGTGGTGTAAATCCCCTTAAATTTAGTAGATCTGTATATAAGGTAATTTGTTCTTGTAAGAACCTCGTTTTTAGAGAAAATCCATCTTTACAACTTTCCGTCATCTTTTACAAAAACTGTTATTTTGTCGGATCTTTTCATTTCACAAGTGTTTACGCACTTGTGGTTTATAAAAATCATGCTTGTTAGTGTAAGATCCATCTTTTAAAATACATGATTTCTTTGATACGTGGTTCTTTGAAAATACCCCATGCAGATACGTAGATCTGCTAGTTTTAAACACAATTTTACAAGTAAAACTCTTTTACACAAGTTCATGATTCGCGTGTGGTAGAGTTTCACCTTTTAACCCTTGTGTTATTCAAAACAAGCTTATGTTAAGATCCATGATCTTACCAAACCGGGTTAAACGATGATCCGAGCTACCACATCATAGATCGGGCCTAAATAATCATACATTTCGAATACTACATCATTTACACAACATATGAGTTATTAACCACCATTATTAGTGTTTTTAGTAAACTTTAATGTTTCAAAATGCAAGATTCCGAGTTTTAACCGATAAAAATCCTTTTAACCACCTTAGATTAGTTCAAGGACGAGTTTTAAGCATTATACCTCTAGCTCGAGGCTAGGGAAGAATCTATGCGCAAAAGAGGTGGATAAAAGCTAAGTAGAGAGGTCCTTCGCGTTCCGCTTGCACCAAGACTCCTTGTATACGACCCTTGATGCTTGTATGATGATGGAATGTGAAGATCAAAATCGAAGATGGATGGGGTGTCCCAAGGGGTGTTCGGCCGTGAGTGTGGAGAGCAAGAGAGGATAGAGTTTTTGGTAAGTTGAGTGGTGAAATGTGAGTGATCAAGTGGGTTTAAGCTTGTACTTATAGATAATTAGAGTAAGTATTATCCAAAGGATCTTATGCTTTCTAGATATGAGACAAGGAAGATTAAAATAATCAAATGATGTTCCATGGGGTCACAATGTGACCGAGTTCGGTTGGGGGGGGGGGGGTACCTAGTTCGAATCCAACTAGATGATTAGGAACTAGTTAATTAAGTTAAGTGTCTTACCCGGTTACTAATGTGCAGTGTGCTATGACGGGTGTTAGGGTATACGGGGACCCTAACTGGCGCAGAAAAAGACAAATAATGAAAATAACAATACTTTCATGTTCCGGGTATAGTCCGGTTGTTCGGTTGGATAGTAATCCGTTAAAGTGCTTAACAAAGCTTAAAGTGTCGTTAATACCCTTTTTAGTGACACAACTCATTTCCGACACTTTGGAAAGTGTCTAGTAATATTTTTCTCATGTTTTGGCACTTTATTAGTTAGCTAAAAGCTGAATTATTATGTAAAGTGCTGAGTTTTGTACTTAGAGTACGTTTTAGGCACATCCAGTCATTGTGACTTATTCCTAGAGACGCAGTTCTACAACCCTTGTATCCCTACACTCACCACTAGTGTAGCAAAATATTTCTGGCTCATACAGGCCTTAGAGGCAGTGTCTGCCTAATGCTGGCTTTATCAGCATGTTCAATAGGTTATCCGTTATTGTGCTACTGTGCTTTTTGTGCATCATGGTTGTCACTAGGGTTCAGCATGTAAATAATGTAGTGACGATAAGTAAAGTATGATGCAAGTAAGTACATGTATCAGATATCAAGTAGCAGTTCATCAGCTAGTTCAAACAAGCACAGTAATTAAGCAGTAATTAATCATTAGTTAAGTCGTACGGATACCAGGTTTAGTGCGGGTTGTCACAAGTGTAGTACCTTGTCTCTGGCCCTTACGGGGTCTCAAAACACTGTCTGTCTATGTACTGACATTGTCAGCATGTTTCTGAGTTATCTGCTAACTGTGCTTTGTGCATCGTTTATGTCACTAAGTGTTTGTATGTAGTAATGATGTGACAGTATGAAATGTGATGCACATGTATGTATGATACAGAAATCAGAAAGTAGTTTAAGTCATCAGTTGTAATTAAGCACAGTCATTAAGCACTAATCAATATTAATTAATTGTACGGATACCTGGATTTATGAGGGTTGTCACAAACTAGATCAACGCATGATCTCTTTAACTATATCAACACATGATATCTTTAATTAGATGAACAAATGATCTCTTTAACTAGACCACCAAAGGGTCTCTTTAACTATATCAACACATGATATCTTTGACTAGATTGACGAATCAATCTCTTTAACTAGACCACCAAAGGGTCTCTTTAACTACATCAACGAATGATGTCTTTAACTAGATCAACGCATGATCTCTTTAACTAGACCACCAAAGGGTCTCTTTAACTATATCAACACATGATATCTTTAACTAGATTGACGAATCTATCTCTTTAACTAGACCACCAAAGGGTCTCTTTAACTACATCAACGAATGATATCTTTAACTAGATCAACGCATGATCTCTTTAACTAGACCACCAAAGGGTCTCTTTAACTACATCAATGAATGATGTCTTTAACTTTGGAATAGTACTTTACAATCCAAGGGTCTTAACTATTACATAGAAGCCCATTAAGGATTTAAGATAGTACTTTTGGATATCCTTCTAAGAATCCATCATGTGAAGATATGGAAGATTCTACAAGGATTTGGATAGCGAGCATTGGATTCACACATAATCACATAATTGTCAACTTGGTCATTAGCTTGTTATCAATTTGTACACTTGCATTTAAAGTACACCAGGAATCCAATCAATGGACTTCAACTAGTACTTTAAACATCCTCAAGAATCTAACTATGAAGATAGGAAGATCTTATAAGGATTCGGTTTTGTCCTCATTGAATCGTAACATACGCATTAAAGCACACAAAGAATCCAATTAAGGATTTTGATTTTGCGCTTTAAACATCCACAAGGATCTAACTATGAAGATAGGAAGATCCTATAAGGATTTTAGAATTTGTGTTGTGGAAAATTGTTTCGAAACCTTGTACTAGGTATGCTAAGTCAACATACGAAGTTTAGTGTTCATGAAATCAAGGTGCTAGATATGTTAAGTCAACATAGGTAGCAAAAAGGATCCTTGGAATCAATGTGCTAGACATGCTAAGCCAACATACGAAGCAGAGTGTTCTTGAAAATCACGTACAACGAATGCTAAGACAATATACGAGCAGATTGTCTTCAAAAACTATGCATGGGATCTTTGAAAATATGTTTAATGTTTTTGAAACCTTATGTAATGTTTTTGAAATCATGTACTAGGTATATTAGGTAAACATGTTTATAAAATGTTTTAAAACCATGTGAGATGATTTTGAAATCATGTATGAGGTTTTTGAAATAATGTATAATCTTTTTGAAATCATATGTTGTGTAAAATGTCGTGAAACTAGGAAGAAATGATATGTACATAGACATATTGCGCAAGACCAATTAAGGACTTACGAAAGTACCCTTAGGTATCCAAGCAAGGATTTAAAGTGGTACTTTGTGTGGAGATCGCGAGCGATCTCAAAATGGAAGAACTACGAGAGTAGTTTGTCTTGCAAGAAACATGGTTCCTTGGTGTCGGTATCGTAGGGGTATGTCATTCATACAAGTAACCATATTTGTTTTCGTACATCGAAATGCGAATAAAGATTCATTATAAACCAACATAATTGTTTCATAGTCTTGGATAACAAAAGAAATAAAACATAAAGTTCAGTTATTTCAAAGCGGCGGCGTCTTCCAGTTAGCCAAATGCTCATCCACGGGCTGGATTTGCATTATTAAGCTTTGGGCAATTGTTTCTGAAATGGCCCATCTCACCACAGTTGTAGCAAGAACCAGGTGGAAAACGAGCTTAAGGAGGGTTGGCTTAAGGTTGGTTTGGACCACCTTGGTTCGGGTTAGTTCAACAAGCATTTGCCAGGTGACCAAGTCGACCACATGATGTGCACTAACGACACTGTAGGTGAGCTTGGTGGTGTGCATTACACCTGTTGCGTAGCGGTGCAGTACCAGCATAGGTTTTCTTAGCAAGAGGCTGTGCTGGTTGGTTAGGTGCAACTTGATTGTTTTGACTTCTTAGAGGACTCAGTCTGTTTATCCTTTGGTTTTGTCTCATCTGATGGTTTCTTGTCGCCTTTTTGGAAGAGTTTACCCTTCCTGATCTGAGATTCAGTCAGGGTAGCGGATAGCTCAATGGCTTGTCTAACTGTGGTAGGGTTACTACCAGTAACAATGTCCTGAACTGGGTCAGGGAGGCCATTAATGTACTTTTCAATCGCCTTATCCAAAGGCGTAACCATGGTTGGACATAACAGACTTAGTTCCTCATAACGATTAGTGTAGGCTCGATGCTCACCGCTATCTTGTTTAAGATCGTCGAATTCCCTTTCTAGTGCCCTGAGTTCATGAGAGGACAAAATTCCTTCATCATTAGAGCTTGAAGCTCTTCCCAGGTTTGAGCCATTGCCACATCGACACCCCTATCTCTCATCACACCGTTCCACTATGTTAATGCTCGTTTCTCGAAAACACTATATGCGAACTCAACCTTTCGCGCATTTGGACACTGAACATGTCGGAATGTGCTTTCTAGACTCTCGAACCATTGTAGGAGCGCAGTTGCTCCTTGAGACCCAGAAAATTTCAGTGGTTTAGCCGAATTGAAAGTTTTGTAGCTACACTGAGCATTGTTATTGTTGTTATTATTATTTGCTTGGTTTATTTGAGTAATAAGGTTCGGAATCACAGCAGCAATCTGCTGAACGACTAGGGCTGCGAGTGTAGCATCCTGAGTTTGATCGCGTCTAGGTGGTATTTTCTAAAAGAGCAAAGAAACATGAGGAAAACGAGTGAGATGACATTGGATAGTCAAAACAGATGTAACAATTGTGTCCTTATAACCATTATACAATTCCGAACAATTTCGAGTCCGATGAAATCTTGAATTTCATTCCTGGAATTCATATAATTACTTATGACAATTACCCATTTCAATCCTTATACGTTTCGAACTCTTAAGAGCTTTTCAGAAAGTTATACATAAACTGTTACGTAAATGTAGTCAGTTTAACGCGATGTACACTTTGGAACAATGACATAAGCTAAACATACCCTAAATACCCTTTACATAACTTAGAAATAAGTTTTGAAGGATTCGGTATGACAAAAACATGTTTGTTTAAACTTAAGAACTATTTGCGACAAAACTGCGAAACGAACGTTGGTGACTGCCCGGATAATATTTAAATCCTAAAAATATTCTGTTATGGTTAAAAATTTATTTTTAATCATGTTCGCGTTGAAAAATAAATCAAAACGTTTAAAAACGTTATTTTTCAAGTTTAAGCGCGTACCGCCAGTTACTGCATAACATAGTGCGTATACTGCGAAACGCAGACAACGCAGCCGGTCTCGGCAACTGATATTTATTTCAGTAATAATTTGGCGAGTTTATTTTTATAGAATAATAAAAATAATTTAAAAAGCCATAAACCGGGATTAAAACGCTAGATAAAATACCCGGTATCCAGTTAAATACATGTTTTAACCTATTTATGCTAAATATATGTATGAAATGCATATATGTGGGTGTGTTGTCGTGCATGTAGGAGAGAGAAGGGCCACCTCTCTTATTCCTTTGCCACATGTTGCCTTTGCATGTTACATGCATTCCTTGGAAACACAACAAGATCCTCCATATCTTGCACAAAATCCCCACAATCCAAGACACAATTCTTACTCCTCTTTCTTTCCCTAAGCAATCGGCCAACACCATCTTTCTTTCCCCCATTTTCGAAATTTAAGCCCTTCTCCAAGGTTTCAAGTTCATTCCAAGCTTGTTCCATGCACTTTTGAAGAACCTAAGGTGATTTGAAGGTGTTTCAAGCAAGAACCAAGCCCCATATCATCATACTTTGTCAAAACCCATCAAAAATCCTGAAGGTATAAAATTTATTTTTGAATCCTTGTTCTTGATTTTTGGTGATACTGATGATGATAGAAGTTTCTCATGGTTCTTGGATTATTCACTAACTTGAAACTAAAAAGAAATTGGTTTTTACACGAAATAAAAATGGAAATATATATGTGTGTATGTATGACCGTATATATATATGTACATGTATTTGGGATTTAGTTTGATTTTTTTTGATAAATACTTGTTTAGGATGTTTGCTTGCATGATCAAGATTATGTGCAAATATGTTAGAGATATAAAGGAATGATTGAATCATGAGTTATAATTTGAAATAATGCTAGCATATTGACATGTAAATGGCCGAAAATTTATTAGACATGTTTGAGAATTTTTAAGTTATTGCATGTTCTTGAATGATAGTTAAAATGCAAGTGTTTGATGATTTGTGCATGATATGATGAATGTTCATTCAAATCAGTAAGTAAACATGAAAAATAAAGTTATATGATATTTTTTGAAGTTAAAAAATTATGACATAACTTGGTAGCTTTGCATGTTGTACATGTAGCTTAGAAAGTGATAAAATATGTGAAATTTGCATGATTTTTGTGGTTTATGTGAGACCTGAACTATCATGAGTATAACCACTATTTTATTCTGTAAATAACATGTGTTATGTTAAAATATCAATTCGTTACGATTTGGGATGGTTATGGTAACGTTTGATGCAAAACTATGTGGTAAAAATGTTAAAAATCGGCTTTTCGGAGCATTTTTATAAAACTGTTTTAGATCAGTAACTAAACTGATATTTTTGATACAAAAATAAGTATTGTAACATATATTAAGTTTACTTTGTGTTTGGTAAGTCATACGTGACTTCCGGCGCCCAAAAACGTTACCGAATCACTAAAATACGCATTTTTCAATGTACACTAGAATGGATTGTTCATGGGTAAATTTTATGTATTACAATGTGTTATGTGATTTAGAATATTTGTAGGATGATATGTTAAGAGTTGACAAGATTATGTGTATGGTGATATTTATTATATGTCACGTTTAAGTATATATGTTACGACGCGCAAATCGTAGATATATTGCTTATAACGTAATGAGGGTCGCCAATAAAATCGTTCAAGTCGCAAAATTCTTAAAATATATATATGAACGCATATATATATATATATATATATATATATATATATATATATATATATATATATATATATATATACACCAACATATTCGAAAATAATAACTTTTCGAGAAAATCTCAAAGTTATGTGAAAATTCTAAGTATCGGAGAAACTTAGGTATTTTGTGAGTTTTGATTATTAAATCGTTCTTACTTAATTTAGGACGAATAAACATTTGAGGGATTGTGATAACACATAAAAAAACGCACCCAAAGGTGAGTACATAGTTCCCCTATTTTACGTTTTTCAAATGTTTTAGGGTGAAGCATATGTGCATAACTTTACTTTTCGTTTTCGTGACATTATTGTAAGGACCTTCAAAATTATCCCAAAACGACCCGTAAGTAAGAACCCGGATCCCTGAAACCCTAATCCATATAAAAAAATCAAGAAAATCAGATTTTTGATCTTCAGGCGGGCCGCGTAAAGGATAGGCTGGACTTCACGCGGGCCGCGTCAACTCTAAGTTTGACCGGATAAGCGTTCAGATCCACGTGTCGTCCATGTGGCATGCCTACCAGTGACACGGATACCCTAATATACGACTAGACCCTCTCGCGGGCCGCGTAAAGGTCTTGAAGGATCTTACGCGGGCCGCGTAAGACCCAAAATTCAGCTATAAATAGGGCAGGTTACGAGCAGTCCACTGGTGTCGAAATCTTTTCACAAAAACGAAGTTACACTGCTTTAATTCGTAAATTACATTCACGGTAGTGAGGCGCTGCTACGATACAGGGTATTAACTCGATCGCTGCTACGATTCAATGTCCGATCGATTGAAACTATCCAATGGATGTTTAAGTGTTGCCCACATTAGGGCCATACTTTGTCATTACTCGTGAATTCGACGGATGTTTAAGTATAGCACTTTGTCATTCATTGTGAGGGTTTTAATCTCGTGAGTTATCGTAAATGCTGTATTAGTTACTGACCTAGTTCGTGTGCATTGTTATTTAAATTAGGTTACAAGGCTAATCAGTAGGCTAATCTCTGCCCGTTTAAATCTGCAATGTGAGTCATTCTCTTTTATCAAAAGTATTTTACAATACTCCATTTTCAAATGTTATAATTACAGGGATTAAGTCATGGTTATCTTGAATCACTGGCTAGTGGGGTATTGTGCACATTACTAAATTCTCACAGTTAGGCTAATAAATCCTAACCGTGATAATCATCACTACTTGGGGAAGGACCCAATAGTGGTATGACCATCGTCACCAGGTGACACGGCGCCAGATAAAAATAAGATAGAAGCCATTGTAATCGCTCTTATGCTGTAATTGATAACTAACGTGTCATTTTACATACTTGAATGACTCGCCAGTATTTCCCCGCTGATAAAATATTTTTTAAACATGTTTCAGGCGACCTGCTGTAAATAAAGGAAAACGTGCTTCGGAGCACTAATCAGCTTGAAGAGGTGGCTCAATAAAATGAATAAACATGTTTTATAAATCATGGAATAGGGGTGTAAACGAGCCGAGTCGAGCCCGAGCCCGACTAGGCTCGAGCTCAGCTCGTTATGTTTTTATGAAGCTCGAGCTCGAGCTCGGCTTGGTTCAAGCCTACTTCTCTGAGCTCGAGCTCGGCTCGTGAGTAAAACCTAAAGCTCGAGCTTGGCTCGAGCTATTTTGAGAACAACCTCAAATGAGCTAAAATCTCGACTCAAGCTCATTTCAACAGTGATTAAGTGAGCCAAAGCTCGGCTCGAGCTCGGCTCACCAGTGTTATCATCATTATTATATGATATATATATATATATAAATTTTGTTTAGGCTCGTTTGGGCTCGCGAGCCTAAACGAGCTTTGTATTTAAGGCTCGAGCTCGGGCTCGATAACTAAACGAGCTCTATTTCAGGCTCGGGCTCGGGCTCGAGCTCGTTAAGGCTCGACTCGTTCGAGCTTTTAACCGAGCCGATCACGAGTAGCTCTCGAGCCTCTAGGCTTGTTTACACCCCTATCAGGGAATTTACTTGTGAAATTCCTCTATTGTAAACTACCGGGCTTGTCCCAGATTATCTAATAAAATAATCGGGCATTTTCAAGTTTTAAAAGATCCTGATAAATCTTCCGCTGTCACATCAATTAATAAATACCACGGGTTCCTGTCCTGCGACTCCTGACCGGGTCAAACCGGGGCTGGGGCCGTGACAGGAAAAGGTGGTATCAGCGCCACTGATTTAAGCGCATTAAGTATTTAGAAATATTTAAAATTTTTCCTGATTACCATTTTGTGACTATGTGTTTTTAACTGACTACTTGTTAGTTACAGTATGGGTAAGCAAAAGAATTATGGACATCTATCGTCAATTAGATAGTTCACCAAAAGATATTGGAACTTCATCCCAATCAAATTCCTCAAGATACTCAGCAGATACTGAGGAGGGAATATTTGTTCGTAAAGCACAGTTTGAGAAACCACTTACCCCTAATAAAAGAAGTTGGATTATTAGAAAAAGTCAAGAGAAAATCAAAAAGTCACAACCAAAAGAAGGAATAATTAATAAGGAAGCCCAGGAAATAGGCATTAACCCACCATGGGAAGATGAATTAGACGAACAATGGGCAAATCTCTATATGTTAGCCACTATAGCAGTAAATGCTAACTTATAGTTAAATCACCAAACCAGTACTAGCACCTATGCCACATACGAGCCAGAAACTTTAATATAATAAATAACCACTAGTATCTTTCGAATTTTAGTTGTACTAGATATAAATATTTTGTTTCAATAAAATGATTTATTAGATATTTGTAAATAATATTAAATCTTCCGATTTCCATTCTGTGATTCTGTGAAAATTCAATTTACAAAATTTTAACCTAGAATTTTTGTGTTTCTTCATATCTGCTAAACAGCATGAGTAAATTGTCTGAAGCTCTTGAGAATCTCAATCTCTATCCTGTTATTGTGGAAGTTTCCAGAGACTTTACCGGGTATTGTGCTGACATAGAGGAACCTATGGAATTTCAAACCCAACCTCCAGAGAAACCCAAACCAAAGAAGAGAAGAAGAATTGTGGGCTGGAGGCGTGTACGCAGGAGGAAACCAGCGACACGGAAAGTTACCAAGAAGGAAGATCCCAAAGGTAAAGGCAAGGAAATAGAGATTGGGGAAAGTTTCAGGCAAGACCAGGAAATGTCACCCTGGGAAGAACTAGATCATAAACTAGCACTTAATGACCTCATCGGACCTATCGGTGAAAACCTCTTTAATTACCCAGCGGAAGTGCAACTTCCAGTTGACCTAGAGCCCGAAATCCCAGATCCTATTATCCACACCCAACCTCTACCAGCAGAGTTAGAAGAATGGTGGACCACCGACTGGCAGTTCCAGAATCTCCTAAATAACCCTGATACCTTTTTCCCTCAGTTTGACCCAGAGCTTCCATTACACCCACCTATGAGCTCTGAAAATTTGGCTGAACTCCGCCACTATGGCGAGGAGCTGATTGATGCAGGAAACCGAATTAGGGATGTGGGAGAACGAATTACCTGGAAATACGATGAGAGGGAGCGTCGTTTCTGAAAAGCCAGCTAATGGGATAATATGTGGTTGTAGGAATGTGTGTTTAATAATAATAATAATCATAAAAATATAATTATGTGAAATAACTTAAAAATAAAACTTTGTAAGATAACCAGCTTGTACGGATGCCTATTATAATATATAAAATATCGAACGTCGAAAGATCGACAATTTTGGCTATACTTGTTAATGTGATTATGTGCAATTATTTTGTTATGTTTGGTTATTAATTATTTTATACTAATTACTTATATAAATTAATTACCAGATGGCACACGCTGATAATGAACCCAATAATGAAGTTAATCAATTTGAGCATAACAATGAAGATCAATTTCTGAATAGGCAAGATATCGAAAATATCGTTGCTTAGGGAATAGCCAATGCTATTCCAGCAATACTTCCTGCTGCTCGAAATCCAGTTGAACCTCAACAAATTATTCCTAGCAAACGCACACACGGTGACAATTTCAGTAATAGTGTAAACGGAGGCGGCAACAACAACAATAACGATAATATACTGCAAGCCCCAAGTCTAAAAAGAATGAAAGCAGCAACGCCTGGTTGCACTTACAAGGAATTTCTTGCCTGTAAACCAGCTGAATTTGCAGGCAATGAAGGGGCGACTGCGGCGCTGCGTTGGTTAGAGAAAACCGAAGCAGTAATGATGATAAGTAAATGTGTCGAGGAAGACAAGGTCATGTACGCATCGCATCTTTTTAAAGAAGGGGCCCTAGAATGGTGAAATACGGTAATTCAAGCTAAAGGAAGAAATATGGCCTATGCCATGAGTTGGGAAGAATTTAAGCAGCAAGTGGAAAGAAAATTCTGTCCCGAGTATGAAAAGGAACAAATGACAAATAAGTTCCTGAACCACCAGATGGTGGATGTAGACTGTCGAGGGTATACTTCGACATTCTTCGAATATGCAAGAGTAGTACCAACCCTGGCTTCACCAGAACCGGTACTTATTTCCTGCTATATTTGGGGATTGATTGGCGAAATTCGAGATATCGTCAAAGCTGCGAGACCACGCACTATTGACGATGCTGTGGAATTAGCTAACACCCTAACTGACGGACTGGTACACACAAGAGTAGAAACCCGGAAAAAGGAAGTGGCCTAAAAGATTACCCAAGGATTTCGTATGGGTAACAGAAGTAACTTCAAGAGAAAGGGAACCGGGCAATCTTCCACTGTTCCATTTTGCAATACATGCAAAAGGAAGCATTTTGGAAGATGCAAAGGATATTGCAATTTCTGAAAAATCCCGGGGCACCAAGAAGAAGATTGCAGGAAAAAGAAAGCAACAATCTGCTACAACTGCGGAGAAGCTGGACATTTTAGGCCAGACTGCCCTAAATTGGCCAAACCAGCTGACAACAAAACCAAACCTGCAGAAGGAGCTACCAAGAAGAACGTAAGAGCCTTCCAGTTGACTACTCAGGAAGCAGAACTAATTCCTGACATCATAGCTGGTACGTTCCTAGTTCACAACGTTTATGCAAAAGTATTATTTGACTCTGGTGCAAACCAAAGTTTTATAAATACTTCATTCTGCCAAGCTCTTAACCTACCTTTAACCAAACTTAGACAAATTTTTACGGTAGAAACGGTAGATGGAAATTCTGTTAACATAGATAAGGTTTTGCAAGAAGGAAAGATAAAACTCTTAGGTCATAAATTTTCTGCAAACCTCTTACCTATGAATTTAGCCGGATTCGATATTGTGTTAGGAATGGATTGGTTAGTAGCCAACCATGCTCGAATTCTTTGTGATAATAATTCCATAGAAATTCATACACCTACAGGAGAATTAGTGGTGATTACAGGAGATAAACCACGAAAGCCATTGAAATTCATTTCAGTAATGAAGTTGGCCAGTTATTCAAGAAAACAAGAAGTAGTGTATATGATTTCAGTAATCATTAATACTAAGGGTAAGGAACTCAAAGAGATTCCAGTAGTATCAGAATACCCAGAGGTATTCCCAGAAGAACTACCTGGATTACCACCAGATAGGGAAGTAGAATTTAGAATTCATCTAATTCCTGGAACTACACCGATAGCCAAGGTACCTTATCGATTAGCACCCACCGAAATGCTAGAATTGAAAAAGCAATTAGATGAATTGTTAAGCAAAGGATTCATACAACCTGGTTCATCCCTGTGGGGAGCGCCAGTGTTGTTTGTAAAGAAGAAAGATGGGTCGATGTGAATGTGTATCGATTACAGGGAATTGAATAAAGTTACAATTAAGAATCGATACCTATTACCTAGAATTGATGATCTCTTTGATCAATTGCAAGGAGCTAGATACTTATCTAAGATAGATTTACGCTCCGGATATCATCAATTGAAGGTACAAGAAGAAGACATACCTAAAACTGCTTTCAGAACTAGGTATGGTCATTACGAGTTTACAGTCATGCCCTTCGGGTTAACAAATGCTCCTGCAGCATTTATGGACATGATGATTAGGATCTGTAAACCGTACTTGGATAAATTTGTAATTGTATTCATTGACGATATACTTATTTATTCCAGAAGCCAAGAGGAGCATTGTGAGCACCTGCATGCACTCTTAACTTTGTTAAGACAGGAAAAACTTTATGCCAAATTCTCGAAGTGTGAATCTTAGCTGCAAGAAGTGCAATTTTTAGGTCACATGGTGAATCATGAAGTCATTCACGTAGATCCTGCTAAGATAGAAGCAATCACCAAATGGAAGGTTCCACAGTCAGCTATGGAAATTAGAAGTTTTATAGGATTAGCTGTGACAACCCGAACTTTCAAGATAACTGGCGGTTAAGCGTGTGATTATAACTTCTCGTTATTTCTCTTTTATGTGTTATATGTTCTGTATTGGTAATATTCTGTTAAGCTTAAACTAGAACGTACGATAACTCTATTGTGTTGCTACACACTTAGTTACACTTAGGTATGTGGGCCGCACCCACCTCAAGTGCTATTGGGCTGCTATTTTATTACCTAACCCGACCCAATACCCTTAGATTAGTTCCTTGTGCTCACAACTCCTTGGACCAGCCCAATACCTCTAAACAAGTCGGCCCAACCTTCCTATTCTCCTTTTATACGGGAACTAGATATTATGTTGTAATTAGTTGCTAACCCTAAAACAACCTCTACCCCTCACTTGGATTGCGAAGGCAGACGGTACCCCCCCCCTCATGATTACCATCACCAGACTCTCCATAATTCTTCGGTTAGTATATCAAACCATTGTGTTAATTTGTTTGTGGTTCTGGATGATGGCATGAACATATGCTTATATGTGATATTATGTGTTTTAGTATTATGCATGAACATACGATAAATACTGGCGGATTATTGTTGATGAATTGTTAATATAAACAACATAGTTAGAGTATGTAAATGAGGAATAATCAATGTGATGGATGCGTCATGTTAATGATGAATAATCGATGAAGCGGACGTGTATATCTTGTTCATGTGTATATCTTGTTTATGTGTATATCTCGTACATATGTGCATCCTGTTTATATGTATATTTTGCTCATGTGTATGTATTGTTACATGTATGTGTCGGCAATAGGGGATTGCATGACATCTGTTATGATGAAGGTGAGTAATGGATGCTAGTAATAGTCTGATAATATTAGAGTGTTAGGTTCATACTTGGGCCATGTTATGTGAAGGTGGAATAGGTGGGGCAACGTGATAATGATCATCACCCATGATCAAACAACCTATTAATTGCATGAAACATGATAGTATATTGTAGGTTTGTATTATAAATCATAGTGGCTGTCATATGAATAAAAGTGGCGGCCATGTGGTCTTGATCTAATCAAATTATATGTGTATTTTAATAAGGATGTCATTGATTATATACTTTTGCTGATTTCGATGATATGATTTTATGTTGGTAATTTATTCGAAAAATATTGGATAATGATGGCATATTGAAGCAATAACTTGGACTGTTAATATTGGGCTGCACGCATCATAATTTGTGTTGGGCTGTTAAGTCGTTGTTTGGCTTGTATGGTTGTGATACGAAATAGTGTGTGGCCTGAATGTTTAGTTTGTTATTGTGATGATTTTGTGATGATGCAACCTGCTGGAATACTCAAAATGTTGGCCATATTGGATAAAGTTTGTACACATTTAATAGTTTGTCAGTATCACATGAGGTTGGTATAATCAAATGATAACTCTTTCAAAATTTCATGATAAAAGTTTATAGGTCCAATAGGCTATCAATTTGTGTCAGCCATTATTTAGATCCCATTTAACTCATATTCAGTTTTGTGTAATAACCAGGGGCCGCACACCTTGGCCCGTCGCACACACACACACTGTTGACTGGGCCGAAGACTATTGGGCCTTGTCATTTAACGAATTGCAGCTGGCCATTCTTTGGGTTTGAATATATATTGTGGGCCTTGACTGTTGGGCCGCACACTTGGCATGCATAAGCTGGGCCACTCACGAAATTATTCAAGGACCAACATGTGTGTAATTGTTTAAGTGACTTACATATCATAATTTATGATATACTACTTAATTTAAATGTAAATACGTGATACTTGTGCTACGTGTTGAATACGTGTTTATTTGTTGTTATCTGAATACAAATCTAATGAAAAATGGTAACTATAATAGGACGTGATTGACTAAAAGAGTTTTAACAAGTAGTTATCTTACCGAGCAAACCAAAGGTGAGTTCATTGCTCTTTCTCAAGCATGGATCCCAGGGAAGGGATAACGGGTAACGTTCCGAGGGGGAATGCATGTGTAATGGGATGTTGGTTATCGTACTCAGTTTTCTATCATTGTAAGACCACAATATCTACCGGTACGTTGCTTGTAGGGCAACGGGGGTTATTAGTTGATAGCGCTATTAGGTTTGGAACCCTCACGACGTTCGAGGAGAACGGGCGTGAACTAATTACCTTAAAACATGACCAATGCTTTGATAGAGGCATTGGGGTTGGCAATCACATATCATATGGCCATTCGGTAATCGAGTAATAACAACATCGAAACATCAAATCATCAGAACAACATAACAACATTTCATTTTGTTAACTGTTTTACACACGTGACGGATAACTAAACTCGGTAAACAAAACTTTGAACTCACCAGCGTAGTCTGACACACTTGTTTGCATGCTTGTAGGTCGTTAGCTGTTACACACTGGAACTTGTGACCTGGAGCGGCTGGAGTGGACATGGTCTTAACGAACATATTTACCTTATTGGTTTATTGATACATTATATACTTTATTGCTTCCGCTGATTACTTTGGTTTTCATTTAAACTTACAAACAGTATTTTAGTTCAATCAAGTATTTTATCATTTTATTGAACATGTTTGATATAATTAGTGGCTCGTTGTTGGATCGTCGCACTCCTAATAGGGACATGCCCTAGGTGAGAATTTGGGGGTGTGACAGTTTGGTATCAGAGCCACTGGTTATAGTGAACTTGGTTTTAAAAACGTTTTCATAAAACCAGACTATAACCGAACCGATCCGAAACCGACCATGACACTCAGCTCCAGATTGCAAGGTTCGTCTCTCGTATACTCATTGTACTGCGTAACTAGTGAACACTTACATATGATATTGCATGTGCTTGCTCGTTTAGCTCAACAGTATGAATTTACGTATTACTTGCATGTGTTATATGACTGATAGGGTGGTATTTCCCTAAACATTCGTGACTCACATTTTGTGATGCTCCTTGCTTGCTACTCGAGTTTGAGGAACCATTTAACATGAGTTAGGAGGAGCTGAGATGAGCATGCAAATCACAATATTATTGTGGGTGCACACATAATAATAATGTGGGGTGCATGCGAGTCCCAGTGAGACTTAACAAGTGAAAAAGGGGTTCCGTTCTGTTATTTGGTTGATGTGAAACACAACAGTCTATAGGAGCTATAGCAGTGATTGTCTCCTACTCGAACATGACCTTCTCACTTCTCTCTGAAACCCTACGAATCTCGATGCTATCGAGTATTACCAGAACACCCATCTGAACGCCTAGCGAACTGTGTAGAATGTTAGGTGCTTGTACGAACGTCCCTGAGTTGGATGTCGCAATGTCGACTGATCGGTTTACACCTTTCTCACTCAACCTCGTTTGTTGGAACTCAACGTATTGACACCTTAGAACCTGAAGTGCGATCACTTCTGCAACACCTTGGAAACATACCATGTATTACTCAGTCAACTTGCAAGAGCGATGGACAGGAGGGTAAACGTAGTACTTTACCGACCCCAGTATTTGGATAACCCTGATTTCCGGCAGCGAACATCAGCAATTTGACTTCAATTGAATCCTTAACCCTTGTCAGTGACTCATGGGAGTCAACTCTTAAAAATCAATCGAGACATAAGCAATGACAATCGACTATAGCGTGGAATGTATAATTGCCGGCACAATGAGTAGCGCATTAGGACTTAACACGGAATATGAAAGGGAGGACTCTGTTAGTAAAAAGTCGCAGGACTCCGTTACAAGCAACGACACTAGAGGCAATAATCACGGCGACACCAACGTACTCATAATCGTAACTTATAGTATGGAAATGAAGGTGACTTCGACATGGATTAGCTGTTACTAAATCAAGGCGACGACAGCTGAGGGAACGACGGCAGTACAGTAAATTCTCCTAGCGAAAACAACAACACGATGCTCATGGAAGGGCACTTGGGGCTGGCATGGGCAATGCCAGGATTACAGCAACATGGTGGCCAGCACGTTCTTGGGAGCTAATTGTTTCGTTCCTGATCTGCACAACCCTGATACTACCTGAGACCAGACCAATTGTGGAATCGGCTGATGGCAAGACAATTGAAGCCTCGTATGTTTGTAGGGATGCAGATTCGACCGTGCGGGACAAGTTTTCGACATCGATCTTCCTTCTACTATCCACGATGGTGTTGATGCAGTAGACAACATGGGTTGGTTAACAAGACATCGCGCAGTTATACCCTGTGAGGGGAATGTTGTCGTCTGTTATAAAGTATCCGAGTGGTGCAGAGGTTAGCATCAAATCAGCAATGAAGGCCAGAAGTGTCCACGGAAGGGTTACCCCGCTATGATAGCGCTCGTTACTGATGTTAAGGCTAAGGAAAAGAGAATCGAGGATCGACCAATTGTTCGTGATTTCTTCCTAAGTGCTACCAGAAGAACTATCAGGTTTACCTTCACATCGTCAGGTGGAATATCAGATCGGTATCATGTCAGAAGCAGCCCTCGTTACTAGTATTCCTTATTGTCTTACACCAGGAAGGTTGCAGGAACTGCCTAATCAACTTCAGGAACTATTGGACATGAGTTTTATCGGATCTAGTTTTCCGCTTTGGGGAGCCCCAGTTATACCAGTGAAGATAAGACTTTTTCGTATGTCGACCAGTTGCGATGGAGAAGCTTCCATTCGAGGATTGGCTAGCGAACGAACTATCATCAGAAGGAAGTCCAAGAGGAGAATGCTCTTAGAACAGTATGTCAAACGCAATGCAGCCATTTCAACTTTATACACCATGATCATTGAGTTGATCAACACACCAGCAGCTTCAGGGATCACATGAAATCTACCGTATTTGTTGATGACGTTCTGAATCATGACCAGTAGAAAGGAACATCATGGGTGGCACATGTATCCTACTTTAGCGCTCCTGTGGGAGGAGCCATTACGTGCGAAGTCTTGTTAAATGTCACATCTAGATTCGAGAGATGCATTTTGATCATGTAACCAACTGAGTGGGAATACATGTGGATCTCGCTAAGATGCATCTTGTTAGAAACTGATCGACACCAAAGATTCCTTCGGGGATGCAGCAACTCCTTGGTTTCGCTAGATACTATCGCAGCTTACTCACAGGATTTTCGAAGGTCGCACAGCTTAAATCTCTTTAGCACAGCAGGGTGCTGTGTTCGGGGAAGACAAAACAGGAGGACTTCTTTTCAGCTTCCGAATTCCAACTCTGCAATGCACTGGGCATCGTCTTTACTCGAGGGTGCGGGTGATTTAGTGGTGTACCATGATGGTCCGAATCAGAGTCCCAGTTACACACCGACACAACACGAGAGAGTGATGACTTATGTAATGGAGTTACAAAGAGGAACTGCACGACACACAACCGGCGGTGGAAACCATGGTCTTTGGATTTACTTAGAGGCATTACTTGGGCGGTACCGAATGCGCTACTTAGACCGATCACAAGGGCCTCCCGTGTACCATGGTTTCGAAGGAGCTAAATCAGTTAATGGCATCGCTGGAGGGAACTTTTGGATGATAACAACTATGAAACTTGAACGTGCACGAGCTTTGCAGGTCATTACCGACTCTAACTTACCTGATTAGACACGCTCTGTTCAAACCGGAGAACTGAAGGAAGAGGATTTTCAAAATTGAACCCATGCGGGGCATGGAGAAGCAACCTTTGACAGGTCGGACGATACTCGCTACCTCATACAACGAATGTGGACTTCACTATACGACTTGTCAACTGGGTTGTTAATGAGAGATACTAGGATCTATAAACCTGGTACTGGTAGTCGGGCACGAAAGCCTACCTAGCCAGGTATGGGAATGATGTTTGACTTGTGGGAAAGTCAAAGTGAAGTGTTAACAACCAGAAACACCTATATCAAAAGCGAAAACAGGCTGCCATGGGTTCGGTTGCTAGCCTACTACAACTCGAAACGGAAACAATATCAACTGGATAATCGTTGATTGTCTCAAGTAACCAGCACGCTGCTAGCCAGCAAGAAAATGGATAAGTTTTCTACACTTGCAGTCATTTACCCGAAAGAAGCGGTTGCTAGGCACTGGGTGCCAACCTCCATTACCTCTAATCGCAACCCACGATTTTCATCTGATTTGTGGCAAGCGGTGCACGAATCCTTTGGCTCGCGTCTAGGCATGAGCACAGTATATCATCCACAGACGGATGGGCAGACTGAACTCACCATCCAAACTCTTGAAGACATGCTTCGAGCACGTGAAACCGACTTTGGCAACAGACGGGGAAGACACCACTCTTTAGTGGAGCTTTTGAATGACAACAACTACCACACCAGCATCCAAGTTGTTTCGCTTGAGGCATTGCACAGACATAAATACCGATCGCCTCTCTGTGGGGCAGAGGTTGGCGACGGCCAAAACACTAGCCCAGAACTTGTAGTTGTTACAACCGAAAAGATTGCTCAGATAAGACAACGAATGGCGGCGGCTCATGACCGTCAGAAAAGCTACGCTGTTAAGCGCAAGAAACCACTCAAGTTCCAAGTTGGGAATCGAGTACTATCTAAAGTCTCACCTTGGGAAGGTGTACTTCGTTTTGGTATACGAGACGAAACTCAAACCGCGATATGTTAAACCGTTCGAAATCATAGAGAAAATAGGCAAGGTGACCTACAAACTGAATCTACCAAAGAGCTCAGTAGAGTTCACAACGTATGCCATGTGTTGAATCTGAAGAAGTGTCTGTCAGATGAAACCCCCACAGTTCCTTTTAAGGAGCTCACCACCGACGATCAGTTGCGATTTTTCGAAGAACCGGTGGAAACCTTTGACCAGGAGGTCAAGATCATCAACGCACCAGATTACCTCTTGTTCGAGTTCATTGGAACTCCCGTCGCGGCCCAGAGTTCACCTGGGAACGAGAAGACCAAATGAGACTCAAGTATCCCCAGTTGTTCGAGAACAATGAAACCACTACTGAGGTTGAAGCTACTTCGGAATTTCGGGACGAAATTCCAAACCAACGGGGGAATGATGTGACACCCCAGGAAAATCAGGAAAACTACACAACCTAACTAGCTTCCTCAGTAACTACGTGCTAAATTTCGGGACGAAATTTCTTTCAAGTTGGGGATGATGTGACAACCCGAACTTTCAAGATAACTGGCGGTTAAGCGTGTGATTATAACTTCTCGTTATTTCTCTTTTATGTGTTATATGTTCTGTATTGGTAATATTCTGTTAAGCTTAAACTAGAACGTACGATAACTCTATTGTGTTGCTACACACTTAGTTACACTTAGGTATGTGGGCCGCACCCACCTCAAGTGCTATTGGGCTGCTATTTTATTACCTAACCCGACCCAATACCCTTAGATTAGTTCCTTGTGCTCACAACTCCTTGGACCAGCCCAATACCTCTAAACAAGTCGGCCCAACCTTCCTATTCTCCTTTTATACGGGAACTAGATATTATGTTGTAATTAGTTGCTAACCCTAAAACAACCTCTACCCCTCACTTGGATCGCGAAGGCAGACGGTACCCCCCCTCATGATTACCATCACCAGACTCTCCATAATTCTTCGGTTAGTATATCAAACCATTGTGTTAATTTGTTTGTGGTTCTGGATGATGGCATGAACATATGCTTATATGTGATATTATGTGTTTTAGTATTATGCATGAACATACGATAAATACTGGCGGATTATTGTTGATGAATTGTTAATATAAACAACATAGTTAGAGTATGTAAATGAGGAATAATCAATGTGATGGATGCGTCATGTTAATGATGAATAATCGATGAAGCGGACGTGTATATCTTGTTCATGTGTATATCTTGTTTATGTGTATATCTCGTACATATGTGCATCCTGTTTATATGTATATTTTGCTCATGTGTATGTATTGTTACATGTATGTGTCGGCAATAGGGGATTGCATGACATCTGTTATGATGAAGGTGAGTAATGGATGCTAGTAATAGTCTGATAATATTAGAGTGTTAGGTTCATACTTGGGCCATGTTATGTGAAGGTGGAATAGGTGGGGCAACGTGATAATGATCATCACCCATGATCAAACAACCTATTAATTGCATGAAACATGATAGTATATTGTAGGTTTGTATTATAAATCATAGTGGCTGTCATATGAATAAAAGTGGCGGCCATGTGGTCTTGATCTAATCAAATTATATGTGTATTTTAATAAGGATGTCATTGATTATATACTTTTGCTGATTTCGATGATATGATTTTATGTTGGTAATTTATTCGAAAAATATTGGATAATGATGGCATATTGAAGCAATAACTTGGACTGTTAATATTGGGCTGCACGCATCATAATTTGTGTTGGGCTGTTAAGTCGTTGTTTGGCTTGTATGGTTGTGATACGAAATAGTGTGTGGCCTGAATGTTTAGTTTGTTATTGTGATGATTTTGTGATGATGCAACCTGCTGGAATACTCAAAATGTTGGCCATATTGGATAAAGTTTGTACACATTTAATAGTTTGTCAGTATCACATGAGGTTGGTATAATCAAATGATAACTCTTTCAAAATTTCATGATAAAAGTTTATAGGTCCAATAGGCTATCAATTTGTGTCAGCCATTATTTAGATCCCATTTAACTCATATTCAGTTTTGTGTAATAACCAGGGGCCGCACACCTTGGCCCGTCGCACACACACACACTGTTGACTGGGCCGAAGACTATTGGGCCTTGTCATTTAACGAATTGCAGCTGGCCATTCTTTGGGTTTGAATATATATTGTGGGCCTTGACTGTTGGGCCGCACACTTGGCATGCATAAGCTGGGCCACTCACGAAATTATTCAAGGACCAACATGTGTGTAATTGTTTAAGTGACTTACATATCATAATTTATGATATACTACTTAATTTAAATGTAAATACGTGATACTTGTGCTACGTGTTGAATACGTGTTTATTTGTTGTTATCTGAATACAAATCTAATGAAAAATGGTAACTATAATAGGACGTGATTGACTAAAAGAGTTTTAACAAGTAGTTATCTTACCGAGCAAACCAAAGGTGAGTTCATTGCTCTTTCTCAAGCATGGATCCCAGGGAAGGGATAACGGGTAACGTTCCGAGGGGGAATGCATGTGTAATGGGATGTTGGTTATCGTACTCAGTTTTCTATCATTGTAAGACCACAATATCTACCGGTACGTTGCTTGTAGGGCAACGGGGGTTATTAGTTGATAGCGCTATTAGGTTTGGAACCCTCACGACGTTCGAGGAGAACGGGCGTGAACTAATTACCTTAAAACATGACCAATGCTTTGATAGAGGCATTGGGGTTGGCAATCACATATCATATGGCCATTCGGTAATCGAGTAATAACAACATCGAAACATCAAATCATCAGAACAACATAACAACATTTCATTTTGTTAACTGTTTTACACACGTGACGGATAACTAAACTCGGTAAACAAAACTTTGAACTCACCAGCGTAGTCTGACACACTTGTTTGCATGCTTGTAGGTCGTTAGCTGTTACACACTGGAACTTGTGACCTGGAGCGGCTGGAGTGGACATGGTCTTAACGAACATATTTACCTTATTGGTTTATTGATACATTATATACTTTATTGCTTCCGCTGATTACTTTGGTTTTCATTTAAACTTACAAACAGTATTTTAGTTCAATCAAGTATTTTATCATTTTATTGAACATGTTTGATATAATTAGTGGCTCGTTGTTGGATCGTCGCACTCCTAATAGGGACATGCCCTAGGTGAGAATTTGGGGGTGTGACAGTTTGGTATCAGAGCCACTGGTTATAGTGAACTTGGTTTTAAAAACGTTTTCATAAAACCAGACTATAACCGAACCGATCCGAAACCGACCATGACACTCAGCTCCAGATTGCAAGGTTCGTCTCTCGTATACTCATTGTACTGCGTAACTAGTGAACACTTACATATGATATTGCATGTGCTTGCTCGTTTAGCTCAACAGTATGAATTTACGTATTACTTGCATGTGTTATATGACTGATAGGGTGGTATTTCCCTAAACATTCGTGACTCACATTTTGTGATGCTCCTTGCTTGCTACTCGAGTTTGAGGAACCATTTAACATGAGTTAGGAGGAGCTGAGATGAGCATGCAAATCACAATATTATTGTGGGTGCACACATAATAATAATGTGGGGTGCATGCGAGTCCCAGTGAGACTTAACAAGTGAAAAAGGGGTTCCGTTCTGTTATTTGGTTGATGTGAAACACAACAGTCTATAGGAGCTATAGCAGTGATTGTCTCCTACTCGAACATGACCTTCTCACTTCTCTCTGAAACCCTACGAATCTCGATGCTATCGAGTATTACCAGAACACCCATCTGAACGCCTAGCGAACTGTGTAGAATGTTAGGTGCTTGTACGAACGTCCCTGAGTTGGATGTCGCAATGTCGACTGATCGGTTTACACCTTTCTCACTCAACCTCGTTTGTTGGAACTCAACGTATTGACACCTTAGAACCTGAAGTGCGATCACTTCTGCAACACCTTGGAAACATACCATGTATTACTCAGTCAACTTGCAAGAGCGATGGACAGGAGGGTAAACGTAGTACTTTACCGACCCCAGTATTTGGATAACCCTGATTTCCGGCAGCGAACATCAGCAATTTGACTTCAATTGAATCCTTAACCCTTGTCAGTGACTCATGGGAGTCAACTCTTAAAAATCAATCGAGACATAAGCAATGACAATCGACTATAGCGTGGAATGTATAATTGCCGGCACAATGAGTAGCGCATTAGGACTTAACACGGAATATGAAAGGGAGGACTCTGTTAGTAAAAAGTCGCAGGACTCCGTTACAAGCAACGACACTAGAGGCAATAATCACGGCGACACCAACGTACTCATAATCGTAACTTATAGTATGGAAACGAAGGTGACTTCGACATGGATTAGCTGTTACTAAATCAAGGCGACGACAGCTGAGGGAACGACGGCAGTACAGTAAATTCTCCTAGCGAAAACAACAACACGATGCTCATGGAAGGGCACTTGGGGCTGGCATGGGCAATGCCAGGATTACAGCAACATTGTGGCCAGCACGTTCTTGGGAGCTAATTGTTTCGTTCCTGATCTGCACAACCCTGATACTACCTGAGACCAGACCAATTGTGGAATCGGCTGATGGCAAGACAATTGAAGCCTCGTATGTTTGTAGGGATGCAGATTCGACCGTGCGGGACAAGTTTTCGACATCGATCTTCCTTCTACTATCCACGATGGTGTTGATGCAGTAGACAACATGGGTTGGTTAACAAGACATCGCGCAGTTATACCCTGTGAGGGGAATGTTGTCGTCTGTTATAAAGTATCCGAGTGGTGCAGAGGTTAGCATCAAATCAGCAATGAAGGCCAGAAGTGTCCACGGAAGGGTTACCCCGCTATGATAGCGCTCGTTACTGATGTTAAGGCTAAGGAAAAGAGAATCGAGGATCCACCAATTGTTCGTGATTTCTTCCTAAGTGCTACCAGAAGAACTATCAGGTTTACCTTCACATCGTCAGGTGGAATATCAGATCGGTATCATGTCAGAAGCAGCCCTCGTTACTAGTATTCCTTATTGTCTTACACCAGGAAGGTTGCAGGAACTGCCTAATCAACTTCAGGAACTATTGGACATGAGTTTTATCGGATCTAGTTTTCCGCTTTGGGGAGCCCCAGTTATACCAGTGAAGATAAGACTTTTTCGTATGTCGACCAGTTGCGATGGAGAAGCTTCCATTCGAGGATTGGCTAGCGAACGAACTATCATCAGAAGGAAGTCCAAGAGGAGAATGCTCTTAGAACAGTATGTCAAACGCAATGCAGCCATTTCAACTTTATACACCATGATCATTGAGTTGATCAACACACCAGCAGCTTCAGGGATCACATGAAATCTACCGTATTTGTTGATGGCGTTCTGAATCATGACCAGTAGAAAGGAACATCATGGGTGGCACATGTATCCTACTTTAGCGCTCCTGTGGGAGGAGCCATTACGTGCGAAGTCTTGTTAAATGTCACATCTAGATTCGAGAGATGCATTTTGATCATGTAACCAACTGAGTGGGAATACATGTGGATCTCGCTAAGATGCATCTTGTTAGAAACTGATCGACACCAAAGATTCCTTCGGGGATGCAGCAACTCCTTGGTTTCGCTAGATACTATCGCAGCTTACTCACAGGATTTTCGAAGGTCGCACAGCTTAAATCTCTTTAGCACAGCAGGGTGCTGTGTTCGGGGAAGACAAAACAGGAGGACTTCTTTTCAGCTTCCGAATTCCAACTCTGCAATGCACTGGGCATCGTCTTTACTCGAGGGTGCGGGTGATTTAGTGGTGTACCATGATGGTCCGAATCAGAGTCCCAGTTACACACCGACACAACACGAGAGAGTGATGACTTATGTAATGGAGTTACAAAGAGGAACTGCACGACACACAACCGGCGGTGGAAACCATGGTCTTTGGATTTACTTAGAGGCATTACTTGGGCGGTACCGAATGCGCTACTTAGACCGATCACAAGGGCCTCCCGTGTACCATGGTTTCGAAGGAGCTAAATCAGTTAATGGCATCGCTGGAGGGAACTTTTGGATGATAACAACTATGAAACTTGAACGTGCACGAGCTTTGCAGGTCATTACCGACTCTAACTTACCTGATTAGACACGCTCTGTTCAAACCGGAGAACTGAAGGAAGAGGATTTTCAAAATTGAACCCATGCGGGGCATGGAGAAGCAACCTTTGACAGGTCGGACGATACTCGCTACCTCATACAACGAATGTGGACTTCACTATACGACTTGTCAACTGGGTTGTTAATGAGAGATACTAGGATCTATAAACCTGGTACTGGTAGTCGGGCACGAAAGCCTACCTAGCCAGGTATGGGAATGATGTTTGACTTGTGGGAAAGTCAAAGTGAAGTGTTAACAACCAGAAACACCTATATCAAAAGCGAAAACAGGCTGCCATGGGTTCGGTTGCTAGCCTACTACAACTCGAAACGGAAACAATATCAACTGGATAATCGTTGATTGTCTCAAGTAACCAGCACGCTGCTAGCCAACAAGAAAATGGATAAGTTTTCTACACTTGCAGTCATTTACCCGAAAGAAGCGGTTGCTAGGCACTGGGTGCCAACCTCCATTACCTCTAATCGCAACCCACGATTTTCATCTGATTTGTGGCAAGCGGTGCACGAATCCTTTGGCTCGCGTCTAGGCATGAGCACAGTATATCATCCACAGACGGATGGGCAGACTGAACTCACCATCCAAACTCTTGAAGACATGCTTCGAGCACGTGAAACCGACGGGGAAGACACCACTCTTTAGTGGAGCTTTTGAATGACAACAACTACCACACCAGCATCCAAGTTGTTTCGCTTGAGGCATTGCACAGACATAAATACCGATCGCCTCTCTGTGGGGCAGAGGTTGGCGACGGCCAAAACACTAGCCCAGAACTTGTAGTTGTTACAACCGAAAAGATTGCTCAGATAAGACAACGAATGGCGGCGGCTCATGACCGTCAGAAAAGCTACGCTGTTAAGCACAAGAAACCACTCAAGTTCCAAGTTGGGAATCGAGTACTATCTAAAGTCTCACCTTGGGAAGGTGTACTTCGTTTTGGTATACGAGACGAAACTCAAACCGCGATATGTTAAACCGTTCGAAATCATAGAGAAAATAGGCAAGGTGACCTACAAACTGAATCTACCAAAGAGCTCAGTAGAGTTCACAACGTATGCCATGTGTTGAATCTGAAGAAGTGTCTGTCAGATGAAACCCCCACAGTTCCTTTTAAGGAGCTCACCACCGACGATCAGTTGCGATTTGTCGAAGAACCGGTGGAAACCTTTGACCAGGAGGTCAAGATCATCAACGCACCAGATTACCTCTTGTTCGAGTTCGTTGGAACTCCCGTCGCGGCCCAGAGTTCACCTGGGAACGAGAAGACCAAATGAGACTCAAGTATCCCCAGTTGTTCGAGAACAATGAAACCACTACTGAGGTTGAAGCTACTTCGGAATTTCGGGACGAAATTCCAAACCAACGGGGGAATGATGTGACACCCCAGGAAAATCAGGAAAACTACACAACCTAACTAGCTTCCTCAGTAACTATGTGCTAAATTTCGGGACGAAATTTCTTTCAAGTTGGGGATGATGTGACAACCCGAACTTTCAAGATAACTGGCGGTTAAGCGTGTGATTATAACTTCTCGTTATTTCTCTTTTATGTGTTATATGTTCTGTATTGGTAATATTCTGTTAAGCTTAAACTAGAACGTACGATAACTCTATTGTGTTGCTACACACTTAGTTACACTTAGGTATGTGGGCCGCACCCACCTCAAGTGCTATTGGGCTGCTATTTTATTACCTAACCCGACCCAATACCCTTAGATTAGTTCCTTGTGCTCACAACTCCTTGGACCAGCCCAATACCTCTAAACAAGTCGGCCCAACCTTCCTATTCTCCTTTTATACGGGAACTAGATATTATGTTGTAATTAGTTGCTAACCCTAAAACAACCTCTACCCCTCACTTGGATCGCGAAGGCAGACGGTACCCCCCTCATGATTACCATCACCAGACTCTCCATAATTCTTCGGTTAGTATATCAAACCATTGTGTTAATTTGTTTGTGGTTCTGGATGATGGCATGAACATATGCTTATATGTGATATTATGTGTTTTAGTATTATGCATGAACATACGATAAATACTGGCGGATTATTGTTGATGAATTGTTAATATAAACAACATAGTTAGAGTATGTAAATGAGGAATAATCAATGTGATGGATGCGTCATGTTAATGATGAATAATCGATGAAGCGGACGTGTATATCTTGTTCATGTGTATATCTTGTTTATGTGTATATCTCGTACATATGTGCATCCTGTTTATATGTATATTTTGCTCATGTGTATGTATTGTTACATGTATGTGTCGGCAATAGGGGATTGCATGACATCTGTTATGATGAAGGTGAGTAATGGATGCTAGTAATAGTCTGATAATATTAGAGTGTTAGGTTCATACTTGGGCCATGTTATGTGAAGGTGGAATAGGTGGGGCAACGTGATAATGATCATCACCCATGATCAAACAACCTATTAATTGCATGAAACATGATAGTATATTGTAGGTTTGTATTATAAATCATAGTGGCTGTCATATGAATAAAAGTGGCGGCCATGTGGTCTTGATCTAATCAAATTATATGTGTATTTTAATAAGGATGTCATTGATTATATACTTTTGCTGATTTTGATGATATGATTTTATGTTGGTAATTTATTCGAAAAATATTGGATAATGATGGCATATTGAAGCAATAACTTGGACTGTTAATATTGGGCTGCACGCATCATAATTTGTGTTGGGCTGTTAAGTCGTTGTTTGGCTTGTATGGTTGTGATACGAAATAGTGTGTGGCCTGAATGTTTAGTTTGTTATTGTGATGATTTTGTGATGATGCAACCTGCTGGAATACTCAAAATGTTGGCCATATTGGATAAAGTTTGTACACATTTAATAGTTTGTCAGTATCACATGAGGTTGGTATAATCAAATGATAACTCTTTCAAAATTTCATGATAAAAGTTTATAGGTCCAATAGGCTATCAATTTGTGTCAGCCATTATTTAGATCCCATTTAACTCATATTCAGTTTTGTGTAATAACCAGGGGCCGCACACCTTGGCCCGTCGCACACACACACACTGTTGACTGGGCCGAAGACTATTGGGCCTTGTCATTTAACGAATTGCAGCAGGCCATTCTTTGGGTTTGAATATATATTGTGGGCCTTGACTGTTGGGCCGCACACTTGGCATGCATAAGCTGGGCCACTCACGAAATTATTCAAGGACCAACATGTGTGTAATTGTTTAAGTGACTTACATATCATAATTTATGATATACTACTTAATTTAAATGTAAATACGTGATACTTGTGCTACGTGTTGAATACGTGTTTATGTGTTGTTATCTGAATACAAATCTAATGAAAAATGGTAACTATAATAGGACGTGATTGACGAAAAGAGTTTTAACAAGTAGTTATCTTACCGAGCAAACCAAAGGTGAGTTCATTGCTCTTTCTCAAGCATGGATCCCAGGGAAGGGATAACGGGTAACGTTCCGAGGGGGAATGCATGTGTAATGGGATGTTGGTTATCGTACTCAGTTTTCTATCATTGTAAGATCACAATATCTACCGGTACGTTGCTTGTAGGGCAACGGGGGTTATTAGTTGATAGCGCTATTAGGTTTGGCACCCTCACGACGTTCGAGGAGAACGGGCGTGAACTAATTACCTTAAAACATGACCAATGCTTTGATAGAGGCATTGGGGTTGGCAATCACATATCATATGGCCATTCGGTAATCGAGTAATAACAACATCGAAACATCAAATCATCAGAACAACATAACAACATTTCATTTTGTTAACTGTTTTACACACGTGACGGATAACTAAACTCGGTAAACAAAACTTTGAACTCACCAGCGTAGTCTGACACACTTGTTTGCATGCTTGTAGGTCGTTAGCTGTTACACACTGGAACTTGTGACCTGGAGCGGCTGGAGTGGACATGGTCTTAGCGAACATATTTACCTTATTGGTTTATTGATACATTATATACTTTATTGCTTCCGCTGATTACTTTGGTTTTCATTTAAACTTACAAACAGTATTTTAGTTCAATCAAGTATTTTATCATTTTATTGAACATGTTTGATATAATTAGTGGCTCGTTGTTGGATCGTCGCACTCCTAATAGGGATATGCCCTAGGTGAGAATTTGGGGGTGTGACATTAGCCGGATATTATAGACGATTTATTAAGGATTTTTCCAAAATAGCTGTACCATTAACTAATCTAACATGTAAAGCAGTTAAGTTTGAATGGGGACCTAAACAAGAAGAGGCCTTTAGGATTTTGAAGCAAAAACTAACAAATGCTCCAATTCTTGCCTTACCAGAAGGAACAGAAGATTTTGAAGTATACTGTGATGCTTCAAAACTAGGATTAGGATGTATGCTAATGCAACGCAAGAAGGTAATTGTGTATGCATCAAGGCAATTGAAAAAGCACAAAGAAAACTATACGACTCATGACTTAGAATTAGGGGCCATAATTTTTGCCCTTAAGATTTGGAGACACTTTTTGTATGGAAGTAAGTTTACTGTCTACACAGACCATAAAAGCTTAAGATACATATTTGGGCAAAAAGAATTAAATATGAGGCAAAGGAGATGGATGGAAATCCAAAGTGACTACGACTGTGATATTCAATATCACGAAGGAAAAGCAAACGTAGTTGCTGATGCCTTAAGTCGTAAGTATCATGAGCAACAACGACGAGTTCGTGCTCTTAGATTAAGTTTACAGTTAGATTTAATGGAACAACTGAAAAGCATTCAAGAAACCGCAATCAAAGATGATGCTGAAGGTATGAAAGGACGAATAAAGGAATTAGAGTAAGGCAATGATGGAATTTGGAGATTCCATGAAAGAAGGATTTGGGTACCTAAGCAAGGAGAGTTAAGAAATAAGATTTTAGAGGAAGCCCATAAATCTAGATATACCATACATCCTGGTAACAATAAAATGTACCAAGATTTAAGAAATAACTTCTGGTGGATAGGAATGAAAAAGGACATAGCTAGATATGTTTCCAAATGTCTTACTTGTTCACAAGTTAAGGCAGAACACTAGAAACCTTCAGGTCTACTACAACAATTAGAAATGCCTATATGGAAATGGGAACTTATAACCATGGATCATGTTACTAAGTTACCCAAAACCAGAAAAGGTAATGATGCGATTTGGGTAATTGTGGATCAATTAACCAAATCAGCTCATTTTCTTCCTATGAAAGAAACCTTTAGCATGGAAAGGTTAGCCAAGTTGTATGTAGATGAAGTAGTATCCTTACATGGATTCCACTCTCCATTGTATCGGATAGGATAGTCGTTTCACTTCTCACTTCTGGACAAGTTTCCAAGAAGCTATGAGAACTTGACTAAATCTAAGTACTGCATATCATCCTCAAACAGACGGACAAAGTGAAAGGACAATCCAAACCCTGGAAGACATGCTTAGGGCATGTGTGATAGATTTTGGTGGAAACTGGGATAACCATTTACCTTTAATTGAATTCTCATATAACAATAGTTATCATTCAAGCATTGAAGCTGCCCCCTTTGAAGCATTGTATGGATGCAAGTGTAGAACTCCAGTTTGTTGGGCAGAGATAGGAGAAAGTTAATTATCAGGTCCTGAAATAGTACAAGAAACTATCGACAAGATCACTCAAATCAAGGAAAGACTAAAGACGGCTCGAGATCGCCAGAAAAGTTATGCAGATAATCGACGTAAGCCGTTAGAGTTTCAAGTTGGATACAAGGTACTTTTGAAAGTTTCTCCTTGGAAAGGAGTAGTTCGGTTTGGTAAGAAAGGAAAGCTAAGTCCAAGATACGTAGGACCATTCCCAGTAATACAGCGAATAGGACCAGTTGCTTATCGCTTACAACTACCAGAGGAGCTAGCTGGAGTACATGACGTATTTCATGTATCCAATCTCAAGAAATGTCTATCTGACGAATCCTTGGTAGTACCTCTTCAAGATGTAGAGGTGAATGAAAAGTTAAAATTTGTTGAGAAGCCATTACAAATATAAGACAGAAAGATTAAATTTCTCAAACATAAAAGACTAGTACTGGTCAAAGTCAAATGGGATTCAAAAAGAGGACCCGAGTATACTTGGGAGCTAGAATCGGAGATAAAGCGAAAGTATCCTCACTTATTTCAGTAAATCTCGAGGACGAGATTTTAAATAAGGTGGGGAGAATGTAAGGACCTTTAAAATTATCCCAAAACAACCCGTAAGTAAGAACCCGGACCCCTGAAACCCTAATCCATATAAAAAATCAAGAAAATCAGATTTTTGATCTTCAGGTGGGCCGCGTAAAGGAAAGGCTGGACTTCACGCGGGCCGTGTCAACTCTAAGTTTGACCGGATAAGGGTTCAGATCCACGTGTCGTCCACGTGGCATGCCTACCAGTGACACGGATGCCCTAATCTACGACTAGACCCTCTCGTGGGCCGCGTAAGACCCAAAATTCAGCTATAAATAGGGCAGGTTACGAGCAGTCCACTGGTGTCGAAATCTTTTTACAAAAACGAAGTTACACTGCTTTAATTCGTAAATTACATTCACGGTAGTGAGGCGCTACTATGATACAGGGTATTAACTCGATCGCTGCTACGATTCAATGTCTGGTCGATTGAAACTATCCAATGGATGTTTAAGTGCTGCCCACATTAGGGCCATACTTTGTCATTAGTCGTGAATTCGACGGATGTTTAAGTATAGCACTTTGTCATTCATTGTGAGGGTTTTAATCTCGTGAGTTATCGTAAATGCTGTATTAGTTACTGACCTAGTTCGTGTGCATTGTTATTTAAATTAGATTGCAAGGCTAATCAGTAGGCTAATCTCTGCCCGTTTAAATCTGCAATGTGAGTCATTCTCTTTTATCAAAAGTATTTTACAATACTCCATTTTCAAATGTTATAATTACAGGGATTAAGTCATGGTTATCTTGAATCACTGGCTAGTGGGGTATTGTGCACATTACTAAATTCTCACAGTTAGGCTAATAAATCCTAACCGTGATAATCATCACTACTTGGGGAAGGACCCAATAGTGGTATGACCATCGTCACCAGGTGACACGGCGCCAGATAAAAATAAGATAGAAGCCATTGTAATCGCTCTTATGCTGTAATTGATAACTAATGTGTCATTTTACATACTTGAATGACTCGCCAGTATTTCCCCGCTGATAAAATCTATTATATATAATAAACATGATAAATGAGGGCTGATGTGTCATGATATGGGGGCTTGCAAAATGATGTGGCATCACCTTAGGCAATCTAGAAATTGGTTTTGGCTCCAAAAACTTCCGTGTTAAATCTTAGGAGAAACGCGGGATCCGAACCCGACTTTGATGACCCGTTTGATTAATGTCGGGTCCTTTAAATACATTTCTATCCGACAGATTCCTCATTCCATCTTTCATTAGCTAGATCAAACCCTAATTGCTCTCTCAACCGAATGGTGATTTCCCGTGAAATCCATCAAGACCAATCAAATCGTTCATCTTATTATCTTCTCCTATTTCTTAGATTTAGGGTTTTTAATGGAGATTTATATACCTGGAAATTCAGAAGATGTAGGAGGTGGATTCCATCTCTGACATGTATCGATCTAGGGTTTTTTTTTTCATTCACTGCTCTACAATATTTGATTGCTACCCAAATCGATTGGAGACAGTAAGGCTATTGAGATTCCGTAATCAGGTTTGTGATTTGCAAGATTTAGTTTATGTGTGTGCTTTAAATCTTGTCGATTTATGTTAATGATGTTAGGGTTTTCACGTGGAACAACGGTGGTGGCATTATTGTGGCTATCGGGTGGTTAGCGGCGGCCAGGATCCAAATCCCGAATTAAAAATATGTGAGTTCCGGCTACCGTT
Source organism: Helianthus tuberosus (assembly GCA_030545235.1). Classification (NCBI taxonomy): domain Eukaryota; kingdom Viridiplantae; phylum Streptophyta; class Magnoliopsida; order Asterales; family Asteraceae; genus Helianthus; species Helianthus tuberosus. The sequence continues at coordinate 124,219,705 of CM060442.1, read as the reverse complement.
ATTTTCTATTTTAGTGTTTTTGATGAATATTGATATTCAGATATGTGGCTGTCATAAGTTTCTGGTTTGTTTAAATTTTCCCTGTCCATATGGATAATGCATGTTCTTATGACACATGGGTATGCAAATATGGACAATATGTCAAGTAACTTATTGGTTTGTTTATGTTTTGTTGATCAACTGCCAGAGCTAGAAGGTTCATTGTCTCTTAAAGAAGTATTCATTGTCTCATTGATTTGTTGATCTTAGATCTTAACGTTTTTGTTTTCTTGTGTGTCAATTAAGCATGTTCCCATTGAAGACGCCAATAAGGTGAGCCATCTTTCTACTGTATACACAATTCTACACATTCAAAGATAGCGATTCAATTCTTTGATCAGGTAACCAATCCTTTTTTGATAATTCTTATTCCTTTTGTTAGTTAATTTATGTTCTTGTGTTGTTTCCAATATTATATATGTGGACCAAACTTCTTAGGAAGCAATGGAAATGGCAGTCAAATGCACTTACTATTGTTATTATCGACATTTTACATTCAAGAGAAAATCAAGTGATATAGGGGTGATATGGCGCGATGAAGGAGACGATGAATCTCCAGTCAACAAAATGACATTCGAGAAATTGCGCTCAGAGGTTTGGTATGCTTAATTTCTACCTTTGTCAATAAAAGGTAGAATAACGATTTTAAGCTGTTAGATAAACGATAATTCATATGAGATTATTTTGGATTTTTTAGGTTGGTTGCGTATGCTCTTGAAAAACTGGCATTGGAAAAAAGGATCTGCGATCGCGATTGATATGTCGATGGATGTTAAATCGGTGGTGATATATCTGGCAATCGTTTTTTCAGGCTATGTGGTTGTATCTATTGCGGATACTTTTGCTGCAAGTGAAATTTCAACGAGACTTGTACTATCAAAAGCAAAAGCAATTTTTACTCAGGTAATTTTTTATTTATTTTTGTTTTATAAGGAATTGGGATTGTATTTTCAAATGGTTTTGCTATGTCATTTCATTAGTAAATCCTTTTCTCAGGATTTGATCATTAGAGGTGACAGAAGCAGGTGTTCTTATAATTATCTATACTACCTTATAACAGAACTATATAGGGTAATTGGCATTTCACTTAAATAGCAATAGATATTGAAATTGTGGTTCTAAACAGTTTGGTTGAAAGGAAATAAGCTTATATACAAATGTTAATTTAGGGGAAAGTTTTTATTGTAAACATTTGTCTAGGTTGGATAAATATATTTTGTTCTTTGATTTGAATTGTATAATGTGTTATCTTATTTATAGGTGAGAGTTCAACTAGGTCAGGATCTATAGGTCGTCTCACAAAGCTATGTTGAAGAACGACGAAATTGGTGCCTTCCATATGGTTTGCTCTCTTCATAGTCCTTTAGTTTTGAAATGGTTAACAAGTGCGTGCGTGTGTGCGCGCGCGCGTGCGTGTTTTCTTTTTTGATTTGATAATTACTAAAGAAGATTTTGATGGTTAGATTATAATTTTATTAGTATATGTACTATCTTATTGCGATTAAAGACACGATCATTAATTTTACACCTGTATAATGTCTTGTATAATCATTTTATGCTGGTGTTTAGATATTGCTGTAATCCCCATCTCCAATCTACCAGTTTATTGGTTCAAGTAAGCTTTGATTCAGTAGGCTTTCGTTTATGCTCTGTCTCTTTCATCTCACGTTCATTGTTGCTCTGATAAACCCTAAAATCACAACCATCTTTTTTCTATTTATCGATTTCAAAAGGTAAGGTTTTTATTCATTCACTTGAAGCAAAGTTCATCCAGGTATATCATCGAATATTTTGACGTATTTGTAGGTTTAATTTCAATTTTGAAGTGAAGAGCTATGCAAATCGGAATCCACTTCCAAGTAATCTTCTTCCTGTGATCTTTTGTATAATGGGTTTAATTTGTTTTATGTCATTTTCTTTGGTTTTAGGGTTTATAAATCAATCAGCATTTGAAGCTTCATCCAGGCATTTTTGCAATGAAGAGCTATGCATGTCTTGAAGTTGGAAATGTGACTTCTGATCAACTATTAAAATAAATAGGTCGACTAATAATCTTTGCAACCTTTGCTGTGAGTATATTGGATTTTTGTTTACTTTAGAGTACAAGTTCCATAGCCTTTATACGACTGGCCTACTGGTAGTCATTTTCTCTTTTGGTATCCTCATTACTTCAACGAGGACTGGATGCATTAGGTTTTGGTGTTATAGTACAGGTAAATCATACGAGACTTATATCTTAATATAACAATTCATGTGCCTTTTAATATTGTTTTAGGTAGAACAATTTTTTTATTTACATGATTTATAGGGTCTTTGTTTTCTAGGTAATTTTAAATTATATATTTCTTATCAAAAAGATTGAAAGCTCAATAAAGTTTTTGTGTCTTTTGGTCATATTTTCAATTATATATGTAACTGGTCACATGGATTCAATAAAAACACTAGCCTATAATCAAACATGTCAAGTGGGCCAGACTGGTTGAAAGTCAGTTAAAATGTATTTTTCATGCGTACAACCTCCTAAATTATTTTCTCTATAACTTTAGAATATCATTGTAATAATATAATTTTCGTATACTTATTTAGCGCTATCTTTTTTTACAAGTAATTTTAGAAAATGGAGTAGCTGGCCTATTTTGACCTAGACCACAAGTTTTGTCTGTTTTGACTTTTGATTCAAAACTGTTTTAACCCGTTACCTGTCACGCGCTCATCGCTTTTACTTTGCCCATTACCCGGCAACTGAAATTTTTTGAATTTTGTAATGGTGTAGCTAATCTTTATTTTCCAACAGAACCATTGATGGTGTGTGAAGTAGATGAACATGATGACTAATGTTAATATGGCATTCCTTTAGTCATGCTTCAACAAGATGCTTGTGAAAATTTGAAACAAAGTCTCCAGGAAAAAAATAAATGGCAGCGTTCATTGAATGCTTTATTGAAATTATTAACTGAGAATAATAAACCTTAAATTAATTTGGAAGTTTCCATGTTTTCCACAGTTTATGTGCAGCTATACACTCCAAAACGCCCATCGGTTGATGTTGCTGAGGTGTTTTATGGCTTATGAATGTTGGTACCATTCTATGTGCATCTTAGTGGTCTGCCTGGAGCCTGAAGCAGCTATTGAGATGGACAAACTATTAAAGGTGACGATTCCGGTCCATTTTACTTATGAGCGGGTTTATTTGGGTTATATTTTATTTTATTAGATGGGTCTGGTGGTTAAATATAAAAGATAGCTTAAAGTGTATTCTATTTCAAAGTTGTCTAAATATTATTTTAATGCATAACACTTGGTTTATTCAAAAGATTAGATTATCATTAGGATTATACAATCTTTATAATATTATCTAACACACTAATTAGCTATAATAGTTGTAAAATAGCTCATAAGAGTAAACTTTATATTATGGATTAATATTGAAATTACAGGATGCTTCTGATGAATATATGAGTACGGAGGTTTCTTATTTCAGTGGTGTCTTTGAGATTACCAACACATCAGTGATTGTGTTTATTGTGGTTTCATCATGTTTCTTAGTTTGGCTTTACAAAAAAATGTCATACGTGTTCATTGAGGTTTTGGTTATCCTATTCGCCATTGGTGGGGGCGAGGTATGTGCTCATTCGCATAAGAAAAAAAATATTTTCTTTGATTTTGACTTTAATAAATTGATGAGCTCTATTTTCTTTTTCTCTTTCTCGGGGTCTGCAAACGTGCTTGGTGGCTTTATTAGCATGGTATATATGTAATACATATCAGCGGTGGATTAGAATACAATTTATCTATTACTTCATCTAGAAATTTCAATAAATGCAGTTTCAGATCGTTTGAGAATGTTGCAAGTCATTTATCAAAATCCCCTTTTTAGGAGGTGTGTCATATCCGACACTTGGTGTTTCTCCATTTTGTGTGTTATACGTTGTAATATCAAACTTTTGTTGGTTTTTATTGAAATAAATGAAATAATGGCACTTTATAAAATTGTAATTTTTTGTTTTCTATGGTAAATCAGGGTGTTGCTTTGATAATCACAGTAATCCAGATAATTCAAGTTCCTAATCTCAAGGTAATCATGGTTCTTTCGGTTGGAGTTGGATTCCGGTAGTCAAATGTTGAATGACGTAATTACTTAAGATCTCCATGTTTTTCGCTTCAGTTGGTTTAATTTGGATTTTGGTGATATAATTTTACCAGTATTATTAGTATCATTTTCTCTAAGGTTAGAACATAATCTTTTTCCATCCAAATGATCTATAGGTGGCGAAATGGGTCGGTTCAATAACGGTTCAAAACAGATTGTACTGCATTTCGAAATATTAATATAGTTACTGTATTTCAAGTTTAGGTTACTATTATTATTATATAATATATAGAATTTGATTCTTGTATGCTTCCTCTAAGAACATAATTAAATCCAATTTTTCAGTATTAGCTCAAACAATACTATTGTTCAGCTGCAGATTCAGTAGACAGCAGTTGGTTGCCTGCAGCAATAGATAGTTTAATGCCGTTGGAGGCTGGGAAGATCTGGTAGTTTCAAGGCACTATTGGGAGCTATTATTTTCTCACAATGACACAAAAAAGATTATATTATATTATATTGTTATGCATCAGCAACATCAAGTCTGGGACCACCAGTTGTGAAAGTTAGCTTATTAACTAGTGCTATAAAGTTGTTAATTTTATTTTTCTTTCGTTGGAAAAGTCCATAACTTTTCATTTTGCTTTAGGTTTCTGATAAGGGGGTATCTGACGCTCTATACGTATAATATATTCAACCCGTGTAATACACGGGGTATTGGGCCGGGTATGGGATTTTACCAAAATATAAACTAACATAACAGTATAATAGTATCTAGAACAAAGTTTAGTTTATATATTTAAACACTTATAATTTGATTGGTTAATTTTGTAGAGGGGGATTCGATTTACTAAGGGAAATGTTGACATATAAATAAATCTCTGCCTGTGTCGCATATAAAATAAAACAACCCGTGGGAACTCAATTTATTAAGGGAAAGGTTTTGGTAACTCGAAGGATATGCATCTTCAAAGGGACTCGACTATCTTTAAATTGTGTATCCACTGTATCACTAATTTATGTAACATGAGACTTTGTATTTTATTTTATTTGTACACTTGATATTTATTTTAATAGTTTTCTCCAACCCGGGTAGCACCCGGGTGATAACCTAGTATTTTTTTAAACATGTTTCAGGCGACCTGCTGTAAATCAAGGAAAACGTGCTTCGGAGCACTAATCAGCTTGAAGAGGTGGCTCAATAAAATGAATAAACATGTTTTATAAATCAGGGAATTTACTTGTGAAATTCCTCTATTGTAAACTAACGGGATTGTCCCAGATTTTCTAATAAAATAATCGGGCATTTTCAAGTTTTAAAAGATCCTGATAAATCTTCCGCTGTCACATCAATTAATAAATACCACGGGTTCCTGTCCCGCGACTCCTGACCGGGTCAAACCGGGGCTAGGGCCATGACAATTATGCTTTTGGCTTGAGGAAAAGACTTTTTATTTGCCATACAAGACACGGTTTATACTTGACATTAGACATTGTTTACACATGACATTTGACATTCAAACAAGACATTATTTGATGGTTATTAATAAGTGCTATTATTATGTTATATATCGTGGCATTATCTAAAATTCTAAACCACTTCAACAAGGACAAGACATGACATATTTTGTACATATTATCTTCATTTGGTTATTTATTTAACCATACATTATTCTTTTACATCATCTGATTTTCATATTGATTTTCTTATGATTTTATAAAAGAAAACATTTCCAAAGGTTCTTGACTACTTTACGTTAAACATTTCTTTAAACATTCAAAGTCATGAATTTTCAACTCAAAACCTATGTTACTCACAGGCATTTTTATGCTGACGTATTTACTTTCACATATGTTTCAGGCTCTATTATGTGACGACTGTTGATTGCTTGCTTCACATAGGATGGACGTGGGCCTTAGTAATTATAAAACATGAACGACAATTGTACTGTTTGTTGATCAAATTCCAAGACGATGTAACTTCTTATGTAATAAAACAATATTCTAAATTCCATGTGTTGTGAAACAATGATTCTGTGACATGACTCCCTGACGTTTCCGCCGCGGTTTGTTGTATTACGCGGTCGGGGTGTTACAACATAATGTTTAAAAATATCGACAAAACATAAGGATTGTGATCATTTGTTCGTTACTTAAAACAAACAAATGACACGGTGACTAATCAAAGTAAATGGGTCATAATAACGTATCGCGAAGACATGCTTTAGCCTATAAGTGGACACTCACCCCAAGAGTTCCCAGGTAAGAGTGACTGGTCCGATGATGCGGATTTGTACGAACACTCTAGCCTTAGACAGAAAACTCGAGGTACAGGCACCCACCCTTCCAGATTGCATATGTTCACATTATAAAGCCCAAACTTTGATGAGATTTTGAAAACACCAAAGGCTTAAAATCCTAAAACAAATCATCTAAGGATAGATGATTTCTTGTGAAGTTTTGGAAAATTTTTGACTCGAGAGAATGAATTGTGTTTTGTTTTGTTTTGTTTTTGTTAATCACCTAAGGATAGGTGATTGGTATTGTATTAAGAATCTAAGCGTAAATTTCTTGCGTTAGGGTCCTAGGAAGGTTATAGACTAGATCAAGAGTATTTCTAATAACCTAATTCCCTATAACCATGAGCTCTGATACCAACTCTTCTGTCACACCCTGACCGTGTAATACAACAAACCACGGCGGAAACGTCGGGGAGTGTCGTAACAGAATCATTGTTTCACAACAGATGGTAATTGAAGTTTTGTTTTATTTCATTAATTGACTCATTGTTTTGATATAAACCAAATAATTACAACAACTGTCTTTCAAGTTTTAAGTCACTAAAGCCCGTGTCCATCCTATGAGTAGCAAGCAATCATCAATCATCACATAGTAAAACCAGAAACATATGTGAAAACAGTCTGCATAAAAATGTCGGCGAGTACATAGGTTTTGTATGTCAATTTCATGGCTTTGATTCCATATTGCAATACCTCGCCCAACTACGAGAGTTGTCGAGTATGTACCTTGAAATCAAAAAGTGTTTAATATTGCAATATGTTTTATCAACTTTACAAGTTGATATATGTAAAACCAAAACCATCATAACCATGAATCTTGACTGAAAACATTTGTCTTTGTAAAACCAAGTAGTAAGTCGTCTTTGAAAGTAAACATTGTATGGTTTATATATTTAAATAAACCTCGTTGTGTGACATCGTTTGAAAACATTCATCCATAATCGTTCAAATAGTTTCAATCGTTCAAATCGTTCCAATCGTTCCTGTTATAAACCATCGTTCAATCGTTCGTGTTTTAATTGTGAAATACAAATTTTGGTCGTTCTTTAATGAATACATTCAAACATGTGTTCTGACTCAACTATACCACCCATGGGGTATCTTTAATAGGCCCTGAAAGGCCTCTTTAACAAGACTAACAAACCAACACATGATTTGTTAATCAGAAAACAGTTTCTGTCGTTACCCACATTACCCACCCAAGGGATAGTCCTATAACGGGATTTGTCAGATCCTATGGTACCATAACATACTACTGGTCGGCTTGATCAAAGCTAATGAATGTCATTTGTCTTTCGATTAACGCCGCAACAAGTTCATTCACATTATTGAAATCGTCGTGTTATATATAAACCATAGCATTTGTTTATGAAAACTTGAAAAGCATTTAGCACATATGAATCACCCCAAAACAATTGAATGCATAAAAGAGGGGAGCTATGTACTCACTTGAGATTGCAAGTATCCTTGATTAAGTGACCTAACAAAGCTCGGGAATTCGAGGAATCAAGTGGCACCTAGTATGGAATCACTATGTTAATAATGGGGACCTAAATCGGGAGATCGGGTAGAGTGAGGTCTTGTAAACCAAATGAGTGTTGGAACTCATATGATATGGTTTAATAAAACCTACATTCTGATTTGAAACCTATCCTAAGTGCTTATGACCCGTTAAGGTAGTTTACGCTACTTTTAACGCGTCATTTGTGCAAAAGCTTGTTCGGATGGTCTAACTAGTCCTATGATAAGTATTATATGCCCTAACATGTTTAATAATGTTGCATAATCAGTTTAGGTGTCAAAATTTTGGTTACATATGCTTAAAATGAAATTGTGTGCAAAAACGGCATTTTGGTCATTTTCCTAAGGCATATAAACTACCTATCATACAACTAATTAAACTAAGTGACAATAAGGTATAACCTCGGAAGATTATTCCTTATACAACTATGGTCACAAAATATGTTTGGTCGGATCCTAATGATAGACCAAACGGGTCGGGTTCGAAAGTCTAAGCGATTGTTAAGATCGCTTGACTTACGACCCTAAATAAGCTCTAAACTAAAAGTGACGAGTTAACCATGTTAAAACATGTTTAACTAAGTTAGAAAACTGATTTGATATCAAAACAAATTGTTTTGATACCCGAAAATAGTTTCGTCGCAAAATGCACACAATCGTGCATTTTGACCGAAACTTTGACCCGTCACTTCGACTAGTCAACGTGGTAATCAGTAGGTATAATTGCAAGGGATTATAACCATCATGATTACGCTCACATTGCAAAGTTCGATTGAACATTGACTTAACCTATTCATGGTCAAAACCGAAAGTCAAACGGTAGTCAAACTGTTTGACTTTCAGCTTGTAATTGCTGAAATAAAAGAACTAGCCATGAAAGAACACTTACAAGTGCTCTAAGGCTAGAAAATGAACTAGAAAACTCAGGTAGGTGGCCTCCAAAAGATGGTAGCCTCCACTTAGAGTTTGTGAGAAGAAGAATGTGGAATGAGCAAAGAATTGTGCAGATTTGAGGGGTACTTATAGTTGTTATGAAGCTCCAAGATCATGCCACATGTATTGTGTATTGCCCAAGGAAGCATAGGATGATTACATGTGTTCATGATCAGATTTCATACTTGGAGATCACTCAAAACACCCACAACATTGAAAACTAGACTTAAAAATACATGTGCAGCAGCTGAAACAAGAGTTCTGTCCATATTAGGCTGTCACGTCGCCCGATAGCTACAGCCTTAGGCTATCGCGCCCAGCGAGGGCTCAGGTCAGAAGTTTCAGAATTGGCAGAACAGGTCCCTACACACTTCTATGTGCATTTTTTACGCATTTAACCTATGTTAGTCCATTTTCAAGGCTCTACAGGGATGTTAAAGCATAGGGGACTTGAAATATTCTTGGAAACATCACGGATGTCGGTTCGTTTGGTCATACGGTAGCGTTGTTTGGTTAATTACGACGAAAGTCGAACGGACGCGAAAACGATCCAAATTGCGCGACGAATGGTATTTTTGCATTCCCATCACTAAAATATAATATTCTAGTGATTACAAAAATTTTTGGATGTTCGGATATGGCCAGAGCGCGAGATATGCGCGTAAATGTAAACTTTCGCAGTTTTGACGCTTTTAGTCCCTATGATCAAATAAACGTATTTTCGCATACCGAACCCCTCAAAACTTATTTCTAAGTTATGTAAAGGGTATTTAGGGTATGTATAGCTTATGATCCTGTTTCGGAGTGTACATTGCTATACGAATTGGCAGACTTTTGCAGTTTGTCACAAATAGTCCCTGTGATCAAATAAACTTGTTTTTCCCATACCAAACCCTTAAAAAATTATTTCTAAGTGATATAAAGGTTATTTAAGATATGTTAAGCTTATGTCACTATTCCGGAGTGTACGTTTCGTTAAAATGATTACATTTGCGTAATAGTTTACGTAAAACTTCCAGAAAAGCTTCTCGAGAATTTAGAATCATACGAAATTTGATATGTGTACTTGTCATATATAATTGTATAAATCCCGAGAATGAAATACAAGATTTCATTGGATTTGTAATTGTATGATGATCGTAATGGCACAACTGTCACACGACCTGATTGGAATGTTATACTATCTAGTGATGTGCACCAATCTACCTACAACTCCTCTAGCGTACTTGGGATATATGGGAGAAACTTCATGTTTGGACAAGAATACAAGTTGAGCATCTTAAGCATCCTAAGATCAATGTTATTGGCCAGCAACATAAATGGATTACATCTTAAACTCAGGTTTAGGAAGTCGGTGGAGATCATACATGTTGACAAGTTTTACACAACCTTCAAGATTTAGTATCTTCAGTGAATTAAGATCCTATTTCAACAATAAAAGGTTTAAATTATGATTGCCATTCAAATGAAGGCTGACTAAAACAGAGAAGCTAAAAAATTAAGTGATAAAACAAAAGACAGAAATCAAGAATTCCTTATACCATTGGAGCTTCAAACTATATGAGTTTTGAAGATTCGGTTGTTACAATACCAAAGCCAGTTCCTCTCTCATCAGCTCCTGCAAAACAATCAATCCCTGTTATTACTCCTGCAGGTGTCCAATTTCCTCTAGAACTTGAAGCAGTTAGAGAAGAGATCAAATCTTTCTACTATGAGGATGACCCTGCCAAAAGGAAGTTGCCATCAGTCAAAGGATATCAAAGGCCAAACAATATTGAAGAATATTTGAAAGTCAAAGCTAAACAAGCAGAGGATATCTCAAAAAGAAATGCTCAAGGAAAATCTGATAGAGAAATTGGATAGAATTACCAATTCTTGCTCACACAAGTCAGATCCTTAGAGCAATTTGCAAAAAAATGTGTGTCAACAAATCTCAGAGAGAGCATATGAATCTTTGAGAAAAGACTACATTGAAAGCATCATGGCAACAAAGAAGTACAAGGGAGAAAAGCACATGTACAAGGAGTGGACCATCCCTGAGCTTGAACAAGAAGCAACCAGGATTCAAGAAATGATAAAGAATAAGGTCAAACACACTCCTCCAGAATGGTCAAAGTAAAAAAGAATGTGCCTGAAAAGCCATTAGAGCTGAAGAGAATGAAAGAGGAATTGGTTGCTGCTGATTATGGGTCCAAAAATCAAGTGATGAGATGGAAAGAAGATAAAGTCAGGGCTACCTACAAAAGTTTGGAGAAATTAAGAAAGAAAGATCCAAATGCTCCACAAAAGCCTGACTATCCTGAAGCAGAGGTTTCAAAAAGACCCTCAAAGCTGCAAATCAGGAGAGCCACTGCTCCAGCTGGTGCAGCCATCTACAAAAGAAGGCCACACAAACAGTTGGGTGCTGAAACAATCCAAGAGCTAATAAAAGGTGATGACCTTGTAAAAGAAGGCATAAAGAAAATGATTGTAGAAACTCTTGGTTTGGATCAACCTGCAAGTACTGCTCAGACAGTCTTAAATAGGCCAGTTTCACCAAACACCCCTTCCAATAAAAATCTCCCAAGAAACCCACCAGGCTCAAAAGTACTAAAGTGTGAAACTGACAAACAGACCCATGTATTGACTATGTTCAGGTCTGGTGGAGAAGTGAAGAAAATATCAAGGGAACAAGCACTTGGCCTAAGTCTTGAAGATATGCAGGATCTCCTTGATCTTCCACTTGGTAGGGATGAAGATGACACAGATGCCCTAGACTTTGAGTTACAACTTAAAGGTCAGATAAGGGAACTGTTGATGAGGCAATAAAGTTCCACAATAATGAAAAGTTTTGGCATTATCTGTTCCAGGGGGAGATTGTTGGGATTGAACCCTACCAAAGGAACAGATAATTAAAGCCAAAACTGGATCATAGTAGTGAATCCAGAATAAGCAGCTGTTTACACTAAGTCTTCTCCCTTGAAAGTGATTATAACATCTGATGGTCTTATATCCACTGCCCGTATACAACTGCTGCTGTTGTTCTAACTACTGATGAAGCCCAGAAGACTGCTGAGAAGTAAACACTGCTGGTACAATCTACTGATGATAAAGCACTGCCCAATCAAGGACTGATCAACCTTAAGGAAAGCACTGATGTAAAAAGAGAACAGTAGTTTAGCTTGTCATCTGTTTTATACATTGTCAGTGGTTAGGATTAGCAGTGTTTGTATAGGAACAGTTGTTACAGGTTGTTAGGCTGTTAGACGTCGCTTTCATGGTGACGTCAGCTGAGATGCCTCAGTGGTTTGGCTTGTCTATAAATGGAGCAGTACTCTGTACTGTTACATTTGATCATTTTGAGTGAGTTCTTCTCCTCAATTCAATCCTTTCATCTTGTGCAACCAACCTTGGGGTATTAGGCTGAGGGGAAGTTTAGTTTGTAAGCTTGCATTGTAATCTTTTGCTTTGAATTGTAATCTTTCAACTCTATGAAAAGAAAATGTTTATCAAACTATATTCTCCTTTGATTGTGTTTACAAAGTTTGTTTTCTTTTCCGCTGCACTTATACTCGGTTCATTTCTGTTGATTTGTTCAATTTATACAAACAAGCACAATCACTAGAGCCTCCGATCCTAACACAGGGTGTATGGAAGTCTCGAGGTAGGAAAACAGAAGAAAGAAAATAGGTTTTGATGACTGAAAATGGTGGCATTCATGACACCGATAAACAGAAAGGTTAAGTTAATGTGTAGCATATATTAATCTAGATCAACCTGTAGAGAAGAGGTTTCAAACTCCGACCAGGTAAAAAAGGTAGATTCTGGTTGCCTTAGTTTTGTTTTTCCGTTTGATGTTGATATTCAGGCAAAGTGCTCACCGTGGTGGCTCAATGGTGATTCTGACAAGGCTGCCGACAGAAGGTATTTTATCTGTAACTAATACATGACATTGTTGCTTTTAAATTCAGTTATCTTGAAATACATGTGGGTCTATATCAAAAGTTATTCTCATAGTTTGCCTGAATGGAATGAGAATTATAGAGTGAGAGATCACATGATCATATTTTTAGTGAATCTCCACCTCGAGCACGTAAAACAGTAAGTTTATACATAAACGCTCTAATTAGCTGTGAAACGGATCAGTCAATGACTTTGGTTTCCTTGAAAACAGAAAGTGAGATTGAATTAGATGTTCTCTGATGATATATGGGGAGAATCGCCAGCTGGATAGATGGAAATTTCTTAGCAGTGATTCTGACAAGGCTGCCGACAGAAGGTATTTTATCTGTAACTAATACATGACATTGTTGCTTTTAAATCCAGTTATCTTGAAATACACGTGGGTCTATATCAAAAGCTATTCTCATAGTTTGCCTGAATGGAATGAGAATTATAGAGTGAGAGATCACATGATCATATTTTTAGTGAATCTCCACCTCGAGCACGTAAAACAGTAAGTTTATACATAAACGCTCTAATTAGCTGTGAAACGGATCAGTCAATGACTTTGGTTTCCTTGAAAACAGAAAGTGAGATTGAATTAGATGTTCTCTGATGATATATGGGGAGAATCGCCAGCTGGATAGATGGAAATTTCTTGGCATAAAGAAATGCATAAGTTTTTGGATCTGGTTCATTGACTCGCAGGAGTTTGTGGTTAACTGATTGTATCCAGGTTTGCTTTACTTCTTTAAGAGTTGGTGCGCCGATGTGGCAATTCTGACCAGAAGTTACAGACCAAATTTATTAATACTAAAGAGTTTTAGTTATTTGTTACCTTTCTTATAAAATGACCCGTTTTGACCCGAACCTAATTTTGGCAAACCCCATTTCTTATAAAATGACCCGTCGAATGGGTTGAAAGCAAAAACAATGTTGATGGATTAACCAAATTCAATCTGATCAGACTAGTTTTGACCTAGGTATATGTGGTTTAATAACAACATTTCAACAAAAAATTAGTAATTTCACTCTATTTTTTGGTTTTCATGCAGAGGAAGGGAAATGGTTCAACATCACAGAATACACCATTGGATGCCAAAGTTCTTTCATATATGTGATCTATGTGCTTTTGTAGATGCACTAACCTTAATACATATATGTAAGTTTGTTTTATGTACGCGACTAATTGTAGCTGCACTAACTTTAATACCCACGGATTATTTTTTTTCTTTGAAAATGGTAATCCTCTGCATGCTAATTCAAAGGGTTGTATGTTGAGGGTGACTCATGTTGTTGATGCATGGAATGTCTGTTGACTATGTCTACATTAAGTCTTAGGTCAAGATAGGTCAACATAGGGTCTTGAAAGTCAAAATTAGGGTTTTATGTTGAGGTTTCGCTTTTATGTACATAGGTTAGAAGTAGTTTCGCTTATATGTACATATGGTTCCGCTCATGTGGTCATCAGGTAGTTTCGCTTATATGTCACTTGGTAGTTTCGCTTATATGACAGTCCATATGAGCGAAACCTGTCACCCTATAAATACCTGATGAGTTCATTCATGTATGTACGTGGGAGCGAAACTAGGTCATGCTTTGTGTAACCAAACTCTGTCAAATTTGAATCAGAAAGCATAAATAGAAAAGGAATTGAAAAGGAAAAGCTAAATAGAAAAGGAATTGAAAAGGAAAAGCTGTGTAACTTCATGTGCATTGATTCCGCCTTTGTATCTGAAGATGAACGTTCTCAACTGACTGTTTAGGGTCAGAAACCGGTCCAACAAGTGGTATCAGAGCTCAGGACGAGGAGTTCATACTACTACAGCTTGATTCTACAGAATTCTCTCATTTCTACTCACTTTCTCTCATACTTTTTCGATTTGAACTAGTTCCTACGGTTGAAATGGTCTGATTTTTGAGTATAACGTGTAAAATATACAATTAACAAACCCTAGAAAGATTCAGGTTAAAACACGGCTTAAAAATGGTAAAAATTAGTTAAAAACCTAGTTCCGCTTATTCGAACATCGCAGGTTTCGCTCGAAATACATAGGTTTCGCTCGAAATAACTTGATAGTTTCGCTTATTCGAACAAGTTAGATCCGCTCATACGAACAAGTTAGTTCCGCTCATACGAACCACATAGTTTCACTCATACGGACAAATATAGTTTCGCTCATACGGTCATTTATCATTTTCGCTCATTCAGACAAGAGTGGTTTTGCTTATTTGACACTTTCGCTTATCAGTCACAATAGCTGATATTTCGCTCTTTCTTACTATTGTTCAAAATCGTGAAAATTTTTCTAAGTGTTTGCTGATTTTGCAGGTACATTCAAGATGGATGACATATTCTTGAATCCGTTTAGCGACATGTATGCATTCACGGGAAATTCTGGAAATGATGATACTTCGTCAAGCAATACGAATGAGAATCCGCCAAATCCGAAGAAAAAGGAAGCTTGGGAATCTGAAGGTGCCTTCGGAACATTCAATAAACCTCCAAAGCTAATGGCTATCGAGGAATACAGTCGGTGGTCAAGAAAGTTTGAAGATTGGTTGATGGCATTCGCATTTTCCAGCTGGAAGAGTCTGAAAAACGGTTATGTCAATGGAAACAAAAATGGTGAAACTTTAACATCAGCTGAGGAGATTGAATCATTTGTAGCTGAGCAAAAATGTGTGGCATTGTTATTTCAGTCTGTCAGGGAAGACATAATCTCATTGATTGATTATTCAAATGCAAAAGATCTCTGGAAAAAGCTAGAAAAGAAATGCTTAGGAAGTACAGAAATAGTGAAAAACAAAAAGAAACTTCTTAGAAAAGAGTTTGATATGTTTAGATGTTTAAAGAACGAGTCAGTTTGTAAAATGATCGAGAGGTTTGGGCATTTGAAATTGGAGCTAGCTAGACATGAAATTACGTATTCTAACGATGAGCTAGTAGACAAGTTGTTCGATTCATTGCCAGACGAGATGGATTGGAGATATTATGCGCTGATGCTGAAGAACACTATCGAGCCTGAAAAGTTGACTGTGGATCTGTTGATTGAGAGACTTGAAAGTCACGAGTTGGAACTGAAGAAGACATACAAAGTCAATCACTCATCCTACCAGCAGAATTTGGATTTGTATTATCCAAAAAGCATGATGCCAAAAGCAACTTCTCCCAAGACTGCGTTTTCTGCTGAGAATGTGTCCACAGCAAGCAAAGAAAGTCAAAGTGGTCAAAGCAGTGGAAATCACAGTGGTTATATCAGTGGATCTTCATCATCTGCAAGTCATTCTGATGCAAAGAATCGTTTTCAATGTAACATCGCAATAGACTTAAAGAATGCTCAGAATTTTGACGAGGAGTCTGCTAAACAACAGATGATTTTCCTAGCATCTGTGTTGGAATCTTATGAAGGGTTAGTAGCAGGGAAGATAGGCAACACCAACCTGACGAAAGAAGATTATGATCAGATTGATCCGGAGGAAATGGAGTTGATCGACATTCGTTGGTGTATGGCAAGTGCTGTTCGTCGAGCACAGCGTTTTATGGAAATCACGGGAAGAAAGACAATTGGTGGTCCATCTACCAAGCTAGGTTTTGATAAGTCCAAGGTGACGTGCTTCAAGTGTAAGCAGAAAGGTCACTTCAAGCGAGAATGCAGAAACGCATATGCTGATGAGTCGGAGAACCCTTTCAGAGAAGATTACTACAAGAAGGCAATTTATCACCAGAATAAATCTGAGCCGCCTAGATTGAAGCAGGTTGAAGACAATAGAGAGAAATCTAGAGCTCTTGCGGTGATTTACGATGATGAGGGGTATGATTGGAGTCAAGAGGTTCTACCGGAGGAAGATGCGGTTGGTTACGCGTTCATGTCGAAAAATGAACCTATTCCTTGGAAAGATAACCGCTCTGAAGAGCAGAAGTATCAATATAGAAAAATGTTGGCTGAAAACAGAATAATTAGAATTTCTGGTATCTATCTGGAAGCGAGAAGAGCGAGAAGATGGGATCCGGACAGGGAGTGTT
Source organism: Helianthus tuberosus (assembly GCA_030545235.1). NCBI lineage: Eukaryota > Viridiplantae > Streptophyta > Magnoliopsida > Asterales > Asteraceae > Helianthus > Helianthus tuberosus. Next base: position 124,202,874 of record CM060442.1, on the reverse strand, counting down.
ATCTTGATCCATATGGAAATATTGCAGTTGATTCAAAACTCTTGATCTGGAACCCATAATAAACGAGTTCAAAGATGAGGATGAGTATTGGCATAATAAATGGTGGGGAACTGGAGACGAGAAGGAGAAAGAAGAGAAAGAGAAGAAGGAGATAGAAGATATAGAGAAGTCAAAGAAGATTGATACTGGGGTTATTGACACAACGCAGGAGTTAACTGCTGAGAACCTGGGAAAAATGGTTGACAAAGTGCTGGCTGCTAAGGCACTTGAGGTAGACTCTAACTCCGTGTCTGAGTCAAAAAGCCAGGTCAGTTCAAACTTGTCAACAAATGTGTCAGGTAAGAAAATTGATGGAAATGTTGATTGCAAAAATTGCATCAAAGAGTGCAAATTTTGTAATACAGTCACGTATCTCAACGGTAAGAAAGTTGAAGATCTGACAGCAAAAGTCAGAAGTGTTGAGAATCAAATTCTTGATCGTGACAAAAGAGTTAAAGCTTCAATTGAACGGATAAAATAATTAACTAACCAAATTGAAAATGATAAAATTGATCATGAAAGAGTTAAAAAGGAAAATGAAAAGTTAATTCTTGAAAACCGTCAGATTTCTAAGAAGTTTGAAAAACTCAAAAGCACAATGAAAGATAATGATGATCGAAATGGTAAAACTTATAAAGAAAACGTTCAACTAAAAGCAGTGCTTAGAGTAAAAGAAGAATCAATCAACCAACAACTGGATGAAATCGCTAAACTGAAACTTAAATTTCAAGAGGCTGAAATTGAAAACGAGCGAATCCAGTTGAAGCTTAACAGTTACAGCTCCGCAAGCTTTGTTTTGCAACACATTATTCCCAAACCCATCGGGAAAGACAAAGCAGGCGAAGATGTGTACTCTGATGGAACTGGGGTGGGTTTTCATCAAGTTCCACCACCTGTTCTTGATAACTACACGAAAAAGCAATCAGGGTTGGTTGAAATTGTAGAAGAAAGTGAAATGAATCTTTCGGATTCAATTGATGTCACATTCACATCTTCCAATGACGATAGTGTCCAGAATGATATTGTAAAAGGTGTTGTTGAAAATGTGCTAAAAACGGATAGTGACACTACTGAGGAAGATGGGTGTTTCTTGGACAACTACATTCCGAAACAAAAGTCCAAGAACAACTTAAATGAAGAATCAAATCTTGTCATGTACAAGATGGTGGGTTCAGATAAGTTGTTTTCGGATTCTGAGTTTCCGATTGAGAATGTTAATATGAACAAATTGACAAATGTTTTCAAGTTGGTCGAAGTTGAGTTGTTAGAAGTGAACAATCTGAGTCAAACAAAGAGAAAAATGAGTTTTGAGAAAGATAAATCATACTACTAGAAATCTGTTAATCCATCACGTTTTTATAATAACAATCGAAATAACTGGTCGGGTGGTTATCAGGGTGGTAGGAATTATCAGAAAAGAAATGTTCCAAACAAGAGGTTTGCTGAAAAGAAAAAGTTTGTGAACAGTTCGAGTTCACTTGCTGATGAAGAGAAAGAGATTTTTTCAAAATCAAATGAAGAATTCTTTGAGAAGAGAGCTTCACAGGCTCAGTCTGAAGGCACAAGTCGAGTTGTTGATACTCGAACATGTTTCAGATGTAATCAAGTTGGTCACATTGCACGAAAGTGTACCAATGTGAAGCCTAAGACTGAAACTGTGAAGATTCAAAAGAAGAAAGTTGACGAAAAGGGTAAAGCACCAATGGTTGTTGAGAAAAAGAGTGTGAAAAATGACAACATCAAAGTGAAAAATGAACCCGTAAAGAAAGTGGTAACTAAAAATGACAAATTTTACAATCGGGTTGCATTATCTCAACAAGTTTGGAAACCAAAAAGTGAGAAAAAGATTTCACCTTCTGAGGATTCAATTCAAATTGATTATGATGCAAATTTTCCACCTTTGAAGGCTGAAAACTTCAAAATTCAAATTGCAAGAGTCAAGGTTACACCTAAGGCTGATGAGGCCTGGGTGGACTCCATGTTCGACTAAACAGTTTGAATTGCCGGAGCTTCCTTGATCGCGAAGCATGAATCGACATCTTTATTGAAGTTGGTTAAGTCAAAGTTTGATGTGTGCAGGAACTTCCAAGAGCTATTTCAAGATGGATCATGGATAGTGGAGCGTCTCGACATATGACAGGGAAGACTGCATTGTTGTATGATGTTAGAAATATTAATGGTGGTTATGTGGGATTTGCTGGTCATGAAGGTGGTAGAATTATTGGTGAAGGAACGTTATCCAATGGGATTGTAACGTTTGAAAGAGTTAACTACATTACTGAGCTGGAGAATAATCTGCTAAGTATCTCGCAGATTTGTGACAATATGTATACCACTCACTTCACTGATAAAGAATGTTTGATCTTGAAACCAGGATTTGTTATCCCTGAAGAATGGATTATCATGCGGGCACCTAGAGTGAATGATTTATATGTGTTAGATATGAGTGTAGCAACTACAACTACTGGTCAAGCACATTGTTTTGTGTCCAGAGCAACTGAGAAAGAATCGAGATTGTGGCACCGCAAGATGGGGCATATTCACCTAAGGAAGATGAATCACTTGGTGCACAATGATTTAGTTTTGGGTGTTAATATCAAAGGTTTTCATCTGGAAGGGGAGTGCATTAGCTGTGTTAAAGGCAAGCAGAAGAAAAAGTCACACCCTACAAAGCAAGTCAATTCAGTTTCGAGACCTCTGGAAAGACTTCACATTGATTTATTTGGTCCTGTGAATGTCAAAAGTATTACATGAGATTACTACTGTTTGGTCGTTACTGATGATTATTCCAGATTTTCGTGGGTTTCTTTCTTGAAGACGAAAGACGAAACATTTGACAGTTTGATGGCGTTGTTTAAGAAAATTGAGAATCTGTACCAACGGCGTATCAAAAGAATTCGTAGTGACAATGGTACTGAATTCAAGAACAGTAAGATGGAAGAATTTTGTGATGAAATAGGTATATTGCATGAATTTAGTGCTTCGTACACTCCACAGCAGAATGGAGTCGCAGAACGTAAAAACCGGACACTAATCGAGACGGCTAGAACTATGCTCGCAGATTCAAAATTACCGATAAATTTTTGGGCTGAAGCTGTTTCCACCGCATGCTATACGCTCAACAGGGTTCTCACTGTCAAGAATTTCAACAAAACATGCTTTGAGCTAATCAATAACCGCAAACCGAATTTGAAGTATCTAGAACCGTTCGGGTCACCCTGTACTGTTATAGAGCCTCATGGAAAGTTTGGTCCGAAGTGCATTGAGGGAATATTTGTTGGCTATGCAAATCCGATGCGACGTGTCTTCGTTCCAAGTGAGAAGCGGATTATTGAAGCTGCAAATGTTGAATGTCAAGGTTATACTATGCCGCCGCAGAATCCTGGAGATTCATGGCGTTATCATTATGATAAACTGTGGGATTCGTTTGACATGAGAGAAGAATCAGAGGATGATGAAGATTTCTTTGATGAGTTGGATAATTTGCGCGAATACGAGTCACAGCAAAGGTTCCCAGCTGAGTATTTGAGGCGACCACGGGAAACTTCAAACGATGATGAAGCAGGTCCAAGTAATGCTGGTGAACATGATGATGTCCAACAGAATGAAGTTGCTCAGGATAATCAGTCGGATCAGAATGATAATCAAGAAGCTGAAAACATGCCAGTCGTTGATCATGGTGATTCAGATTCTGAGGGGGAGCAAATTCAGATTTCAAGTCAAACAAACCAAGTTGGTGAACAAGATGCAGATCAGAATGTTACTAATCTGGAGGGCAATGTAGATGTTCCAAGCGAAGTGATGCCGCGAACTCTTTCATATCATCCAGAGGAGTTGATCATAGGAGAATTGCAGACAGGCGTTCGCACTCGAAGACAGATTGATAAAGGGCTTACATGTTTTTATACAACAGTTGCTCCTTTGCAAACTGAATTCTCATTGAGTTGTTTTATCTCGCAGGTTGAACCAAGAACTTACAAAGAGGCGCTTACTTAAGATTCTTGGGTCAATGCAATGCAGGAGGAATTGAGTCAATTCGAGAAGTTGGGAGTGTGGAAATTAGTTGATTTGCCGGATGGTCATAGAAAAATCAATACAAAATGGGTATTTAAGTGTAAGAGAGACGACAAAGGAGTTGTTGTAAGGAATAAAGCTCGACTTGTTGTTCAGGGCTTTAGTCAACAGGAGGGGAGTGATTTTACAGAAGTCTATGCTCCTGTGGCACGACTAGAGGCAATCAAAATTTTTCTTGCATTTGCGTCTTGGAAGAACTTCAAAGTATATCAGCTAGATGTAAAATCGGCGTTTCTTTATGGGAAGGTCAAAGAGGAGGTTTATGTCGGACAGCCGCCGGGCTTCACCGACCCAATCCACAAAAACAAGGTCTACTTATTGGACAAAGCGCTGTATGGTTTACACCAGGCCCCGAGAGCTTGGTACGAGACTTTGTCTCAACACCTACTAGCCAACAAGTTCATTCGTGGAAAAGTGGATGCCACTCTCTTCACTAAAGAGGTCGACGGTCATCTTCTGATAATTCAGATTTATGTGGACGATATAATTTTTGGGTCGACAAATGAGAATCTATGCAAAGACTTTGAATCAGTGATGAAGCAAAAGTTCGAAATGTCATCAATGGGGGAGATGAAATTCTTTTTGGGATTACAAGTTGAACAACTACCTGAGGGAATTTTCATTCACCAGACGAAGTACGTGCATGATATTCTAGAGAAATTTGGGATGTCAAGTTCTACTCCAGCTGCTACCCCACTTGCAACAAATCATGGGATTCACCCAGATCTCACCGGAGATAGGGCTGATGAAACGTTCTACCGATCCATAATAGGTTCATTGATGTACTTAACAGCTTCACGTCCTGATATCATGTACCCAACGTGCCTCGCAGCAAGATATCAATCTAACCCGAGAGCTTCGCATATGATCATTGTGAAGAGGATATTGCGCTACCTGAAAGTAACTCCTTCATTGGGGTTGTGGTATCCTGGGAAAGGCGATTTTACGCTCGAAGGGTATTCCGATTCAGATTTCGGATGCTGCAAAGTTAATTCCAAATCAACAACTGCAGGATGCCAGTTCTTTGGAACTAGATTGGTTACCTGGCAGTGTAAGAAACAAACATCTGTGGCGCTATCTACATGTGAAGCGGAGTACGTTTCTGCTAGCAGTTGCTGCTCTCAGATCCTGTGGATACAGCAACAGATGCGCGACTACGGTTTGCAGTTTCTTAACACACCTCTTTTTGTTGATAATGAGGCAGCTATAAATATAACAAAGAATCCAGTACATCACGCTAAAACTAAACACATAGAAATTCGTCATCACTTTATTCGTGATTGTTTTGAGAAAAAGTTGATACGAATTGATAAAATCCACACTGACGAACAGAAAGCTGATTTACATACCAAAGCTTTTGATAAAAATCGGTTTAAATATTTGTTAAAACTGAATGGTATGAAGCTTCTTTCGGTGTCGGATGGAATTATTGGCGTTGATGAGAGTACTGTTGCGGATGAAGACGAGAAACAATCTGCAATGGTTTGTTGATTTTTTACTTGTTTTGGTATTTAGGGGGAGTAGATAGATGTATATAGTTTATTTTTCAGAAAATACAAAAACAGTAAAAAATGCAAAAATACAAAAACATGATAAAATCTGAAAAAGAGCTTGTGTATATAGGGAAAATGATAGTACACCGGCTAGACAATTACAGTATGCTAAAGATTTGTAAAGTTTAAATGAGTTAAACAGTCTCACTAATGATGTGTCGATAGGTTTTCGCACATTTAGTAGATTTATTCGGGATATAAACCTAAAATTTCAAACTTGTGAAATTCGTGGGGAACACTACTTGGATATATAGGTAACCCCTGAAATCTCGTTTGAAAGGTCTCGTATTCTGATATACTAGGTTTTTATACTCAATGATGTCTGGGGTATTATTTCGGGACTTCTGCTGAATGGAAGTTCTGACCTAGTCCTTGGATAATACTTTCCTCAAATGCTTGAAACATAGCATAAACCCTCAGCATGCTGATGAAACAATAAAATTGATAGTCGCTGCTGTTGTAGCTAAAAGATCCTCTAAAGGGGACATACCATAAAGTCGAAGCTGATATCTCTCTGCGTATACGGAAGTATCGACCTGAGATCCCTCGGCCCTCGCATTACCTAATTTATGTACAGATATCATTGTAGTATACTCACCTGTAAGACTGAATATTGAGATTCTGGATACGGGAGTATATTCAAGAGGTGGGACACATGAATGAGCTAAGTTTATAATACATCTAAATCGTATCCTGATTAAATTGAAATGTGTGTGAGAATTTAAGATGGATCAGTATATCGACAATCGAGGTGAATTGTTTAAGTCTGAGTATGAAATGAAGCTTAACGGTACTTGTAATTTGTCTGAATAGCTGATATGATTCCCTGACACGCTCGCCAAAAATAAGTTTGTAAATAGTTTTACTTTGTTTACTTTCTGCAATTTAAGTTTTCTGTATTTCATTTCTTAGTTTAGTATACTTTATAAAATCCAAAAAGATTTTATTTTTGCTTTATTTTCCGACAAACCAACGTAGAGAGTTGATTGTTGGATTCTCAGATGATTGAAGCAGATGCAGGAAGTTCTGGAGTGAAGAATGAGGAGAGCTTATCTTGATGAAGTTTGATTTTTTGAAAAGTCAAAAACAAGTTCATTAACTTGATACTTGTTATTTTCATAAAATGTGTAAATTGTTGTTTTTCTTAAAATCAGTTTGATTCGTCAAATGATCAACCAAGGTCATTAAATTGAACTTGGTACATTAATCGATTGATCAGGGTCATTAACTTGGACCTGAATACTTGAGTGGATTTCTAAACCTGATTGATTTTGTGATTTATTGTTGAAAAGATAGTTTGTAATGTTTGATGTTTGAGACACAGGTTTTGGACTTCATCATTCCCACGGAAGCTAATTGTCAAAGCTTGAACCAGATTAAGACGTCAGATTCTAGCATATTGAGAGGGGGAGTCTGTGAAAGGGGGAGTCTGGATCAACAAGTCAAAGGGAAGTCTGAAGATGGAGCTAGGATGTGAACCTGAACCTGTGAAGATAAAGTTTTTATGATGAAAAGACAGAGATGGAGAAAAGACCAAGACTGAACACTCGGAGCTGAAGACTTCGTCAACATCCAAGGGGGAGTCTGTTGATGCATGGAATGTCTGTTGACTATGTCTACATTAAGTCTTAGGTCAAGATAGGTCAACATAGGGTCTTGAAAGTCAAAATTAGGGTTTTATGTTGAGGTTTCGCTTTTATGTACATAGGTTAGAAGTAGTTTCGCTTATATGTACATATGGTTCCGCTCATGTGGTCATCAGGTAGTTTCGCTTATATGTCACTTGGTAGTTTCGCTTATATGACAGTCCATATGAGCGAAACCTGTCACCCTATAAATACCTGATGAGTTCATTCATGTATGTACGTGGAAGCGGAACTAGGTCATGCTTTGTGTAACCAAACTCTGTCAAATTTGAATCAGAAAGCATTAATAGAAAAGGAATTGAAAAGGAAAAGCTAAATAGAAAAGGAATTGAAAAGGAAAAGCTGTGTAACTTCATGTGCATTGATTCCGCCTTTGTATCTGAAGATGAACGTTCTCAACTGACTGTTTAGGGTCGGAAACCGGTCCAACAATTTGTATTTTCTGCAAATATATCTATATACATCTATCTACTCCCCCTAAATACCAAAACATGTAAAAAAAATGCAAAAATACAAAAACAATATAAAATCTGAAAAAGAGCTTGTGTATATCGGTAAAATGATAGTACATCAGCTAGACAATTACAGTATGCTAAAGATTTGTAAAGTTTAAATGAAGTAAACAGTCTCACTAATGATGTGTCGATAGGTTTTCACACATTTAGTAGATTTATTCGGGATATAAACCTAAAATTTCAAACTTGTGAAATTCGTGGGGAACACTACTTGGATATATAGGTAACCCCTGAAATCTCGTTTGAAAGGTCTCGTATTCTGATATACTAGGTTTTTATACTCAATGATGTCTGGGGTATTATTCCGAGACTTCTGTTGAATGGAAGTTCTGACCTAGTCCTTGGATAATACTTTCCACAAATGCTTGAAACATAGCATAAACCCTCAGCATGCAGATGAAACAATAAAATTGATAGTCGCTGCTGTTGTAGCTAAAAGATCCTCTAAAGGGGACATACCGTAAAGTCGAAGCTGATATCTCTCTGCGTATACGGAAGTATCGACCTGAGATCCCTCGGCCCTCGCATTACCTAATTTATGTACAGATATCATTGTAGTATACTCACCTGTAAGACTGAATATTGGGATTCTGGATACGGGAGTATATTCAAGAGGTGGGACACATGAATGAGCTTCATAAGACATCTAATTCATATCCTGAGTAAATTGAAATTTGTGTGGGAATTTAAGATGGATCAGTATATCGACAATCGAGGTGAATTGTTTAAGTCTGAGTATGAAATGAAGCTTAACGGTACTTGTAATTTGTCTGATAGCTGATATGATTCCCTGACACGCTCACCAAAAATAAGTTTGTAAATAGTTTATTTTGTTTACTTTCTGCAATTTTAAGTTTTCTGTATTTCATTTCTTAGTTTAGAATACTTTATAAAACCCAAAAAGATTTTATTTCTGCTTTATTTTCCGACAAACCAAAGTGGAGAGTTGATTGTTGGATTCTCAGATGTTGAAGCAGATGCAGGAGATTCTGGACTGAAGAATGAGGAGAGCATACTTTGATGAAGTTTGATTTATTGAAAAGTCAAAAACAAGTTCATTAACTTGATACTTGTTATTTTTATAATATGTGTAAATTGTTGTTTTCAAAATCAGTTTGATTCGTCAAATGATCAACCAAGGTCATTAAGTTGAACTTGGTAGATTAATCGAGTGATAAGGGTCATTAATTTGAACCTGAATACTTGAGTGGATTTCTAAAACTGATTGAGTTTGTGATTTATTGTTGAAAAGATAGTTTGTAATGTTTGATGTTTGAGACACCGGTTTTAGACTTCATCATTCTCACGGAAGCTAAATGTCAAAGCTTGAACCAGATCAAGACCTCAGATTCTAGCATATTGAGAGGGGGAGTCTGTGAAAGGGGGAGTCTGGATCAACAAGTCAAAGGGAAGTCTGAAGATGGAGCTAGGATGTGAACCTGAACCTGTGAAGATAAAGTTTTTATGATGAAAAGATAGAGATGGAGAAAAGACCAAGACTGAAGACTCGGAGCTGAAGACTTCGTCAACATCCAAGGGGGAGTCTGTTGATGCATGGAATGTCTGTTGACTATGTCTACATTAAGTCTTAGGTCAAGATTGGTCAACATAGGGTCTTGAAAGTCAAAATTAGGGTTTTATGTTGAGGTTTCGCTTTTATGTACATAGGTTAGAAGTAGTTTCGCTTATATGTACATATGGTTCCGCTCATGTGGTCATCAGGTAGTTTCGCTTATATGTCACTTGGTAGTTTCGCTTATATGACAGTCCATATGAGCGAAACCTATCACCCTATAAATACCTGATGAGTTCATTCATGTATGTACGTGGAAGCGGAACTAGGTCATGCTTTGTGTAACCAAACTCTGTCAAATTTGAATCAGAAAGCATAAATAAAAAAGGAATTGAAAAGGAAAAGCTGTGTAACTTCATGTGCATTGATTCCGACTTTGTATCTGAAGATGAACGTTCTCAACTGACTGTTTAGGGTCGGAAACCGGTCCAACACATGTGTTGAAAAACAGGTTGGGAAACTTGTTGAAAAGGACCAAATCAACTTTGTTAAAAACACATTGAGAAAATCAGGTGTTGAAATAGTCCAAATCATATGTAATGTGAGATTTGACATATGCATGTGCAAAATATGGTCAGATCTCTCAAAAACATTAATGCAAAGTGATTCTGGATTGAGTATTTCTTCAATAAAGACCTCCCAGTAAGTATTTCATTACTTATGAATGGGAAGGGTAAAAAGGGAAGAAGAAAATTCACAAAAACTCAGAAGTGCGTTTATCTCAAAACTTTTGAAGTCAGAAGAAAATAGTATAAACATAAAACACTTAAGAGTCAAAGATTGGGGTAACAATGGTCATTAAGCAACTATGTGCAATCATTGGTTCAGGAAAGTTCAGGTAACAATAGTATTCCCAGTGAATGAATTTACAAGAGGACTAGACAAATTTTCAGAATCTTCACATGGTAACAAAGTCCATAGCAGGGTTTTCAAAAACTCATGTGAACATGTGTCCTCATTTCTGTTGTCAATCAATCAACAAGAAAATGGTACCAAACAGTGGTCAAAATGTATTTACAATTTCGTACCACTGTTGTCAAACCACTGACCATTTTCATAAAACTTGAGAATGATATGATTATGTGTTTTATTGATAAATATATCAGATCCTTTTGGTGTTGTTTTCGGAAAATCCTTTAATTATTTTTCTGGAAAAGGATTTTCTTAAATAAAGCAGGATATATTATTCTTTATTTTTCCTTAAGAATAATATATTTTGTACTTTTACTGGTTTTTTATAGTAAAAGTTTCAATCTCCTGACAGGATATAGAACCTTTATTTTTGTTGGTAATATTATCCTCAAAATGAATCAAAAGGAAATGGTACAAATGTCAAAGTCATGTCAAACTCAAGTTTGTTTTTACACTGTGCAAAAGATTGATTGTTAACAGATTTTAAAATACTTGGGTACTCGTGTTTTAATTTAAATATTATAACAAGAATGAGTTGCCTTGGTAAAAAGTCTACATCATCTGGGGTACTAAACCACTGTCAAAATTTGTAAAAACTTCAAAATGTGTAATTGACATGTGGCAAAACCTTGAATGGAAAATTCTCAAAACAGTTGCTGATATACCAGTCTTTCAAATCTTTTACCATTTACCCTAACCACAGTTTAGTTCAAACATCTGCTTTCTAACCACTGTCCACTGCTGAAAGTTAACTCCTGATCCTTATTTTGGTGGCAAGCACTGATGTTCAAAATCAGTGTTTTATCCACTGATATGCTATCCACTGATAGTAGAAATTACCCACTGCTTTCATGTTATTACCGTTGTAACCACTGACATTTGCTTCATCAGTGGCTCTCTAAAACAACTGTTTCTCCATTATTCATCTCTTCATCAGAGGTTGACACGTGGTCAGTTTTTAGCCTTCAGATCTTTGTAACCGCTGCCACATCAGCACTTACTTTTTCCCTAAATAAAGCCCTGATCAAAACCCCAAACAGGGTTTTACACTATCGAATTGAATTCCAAAAATTCTCTTCTCAAAGCAGTTTTTCATCAAATTCCTTCACAATCTTTTTCGATCATCATCTCCAAAATGACAAAATCGAAGCCATCTGCAAAACCCACTTCCAAATCATCATCAAAAGAAGCCTCTCAAAAGGCTAAATCCACTGAAATCCCACACAAGCCATCTCACAATCTTCTGGGTCTCCTCACAAAACCCGGCACTACAGATACCTTCGACTCCATCATTGCTACCATATCTGCATCAAAGTACAAAACTTTGTTAACAACAGATGCACCAATTTACTTGGCGACCCAACGAGAGTTCTGGAAGAATGTAACCCTTGAAAAACAAGGAGACACTGTAATAGCCATCAACTCTTCTCTAAAGGGTAAAGCCGTCAAGATTACACCACAATCCATCTCAGAGGTCTTTCAACTCGATGATCAGGAAGGTAAAATCACTTTTCCCAAAAACGAGTTAAAAAATGATTTTCTGGAAAGAGGGTATAATGCAGAAGCAAAAAAGGACACCTTACAAAAAGGTTACTTCCCTTCTGCAATAAGATTTTTATTTCATACCCTTCTAATGTGTGTTTCAAACAAAACCACTGCTTTTAATGAAATACCATTAAAAATTCAAAATCTGGGATATGCTATTCTTCAAGAAGAAAATTTTAATTATTCCCGGGAAATTTTTAATGATCTGGTTAAAAATGTTGAAACAAAATCATTCTTACTGTTTCCAAGATTTTTTAGTTATTATTTTGAAAAGAAACTTCGTAAGAATGATCCTTCTGCAATAAAACAAGGTGACTCTTTACAAATGCACAACTTAACTGCTGAAACTTTTACAAGAATGTCAACACCTTGCAAAACACAAGCAGAGGTGCCTTAGCAGAATTTAGCAGCTACCACTGCTCCTCAGGTATCTGCTGCTGAGCCCACTGCTCAAGGTGATCAAAGTAGCGAAACAACTGCTTTGAAACCCACACCTACAATCACCAAAAAGCCAAACAAAAAGAACACTCAAACCCCCCCCCCAAACCCATCAAAAAGGCATCTCTGGAGGATGAGATACCAGAGCAACTGCCCGTGACAAAACAAAAGTCACAAGAAACCACTGCTGCTACTTTCTCACAGCAGTTGGTACAAATATCTCAACCCATAACCGAAACTCCTCCCGCTTCTTCTCAAAAAGAACAGGTTGTACAAATTGGGACACCACAATATGATGCTCTGGAATCACTCCTTTCCATCATCCACAGCCCAATGCCCAGGGAAAATTCTCTTCTAACCCCAAACCTCACATTCACAATTCCTCCACCAACAAGACTTTTGTTGGAAGCAATTGATTTGAACCAGGCACAAATCAGTCCTTCTCAATCACCCATCAATGAGAACATGCCTCAAGAAATGACTGAGTCTGATGTATCAATCTTTGCTAACCCACCAACACAACCTGAGGAGGTTACACCCCTTGAGTTACAAGTAACTCTTGGTGGTAATCCAAGTGAAGCAGCCACTACAACTGTTGAACCCACTGGTTTACATTTGGACAGTGGTTACATTAATAAGACTTCCTTGGAGGCAATTCCTTCAATAACACCTCTGACATCTACCAATGGATTCTTTTTTACCACTGGCAACATCAAAAGATTGTCAAGTGTTGAAGGAAGAAGACCCCAGTACCAAGAAAAAAGGGCATCAGTGGTTAATGTTTGGAGTACACTCCCTACCTCAACCACTGATAAAACCACTTCTAGTGGGAAATCAGATGATCCCATTAAATTGGGTGATGGTTTAAAATATCAGGATTTGACGGAATGAGTTGACAAATTGGATACAACTATTGCAGATATCAAAGACATGCTACAACAGTTGTTGACAATACAAAAGATTCAATCCACTGTTGATCCACCTCAAGCACCTGCTCCACCACAAGCACCTGCTACAAATGAGCTCTGGAATCTATTTCAACCTTTTCTCCAACAACAAAAACAAATGGCTGATCAGCAACATGATAAACATGTACAAGAGCTGAGAAACATCATGGAGTCTAGGTTCAAGAACACACAAGCAGACATCAAGGCTCTCAAGGCCCATTTATTGGATACCACTGGCACTGCTCCTCCTACTGTGCTCTTCATCGATCAATTACCCCCAGATAATGCCAAAAAGGGGGAGAAAATTAAAGAATGGAAGAAAAAAGGGAGTAGATGATGGTCTCTACATAGAACCAGAAATGGAGAATATGACCAAGCAGATACCTTTGCCAGATGGTAGCAAAAAGGTTGATGTTACCCAAAATGCACTTGATGAAGCTATAGCAAGTGTAAAAAGGGACAGAGCGGCAAAGGATATGTCAAGGTGGAATAAGGAGAAAAGAGCTTACATGGAGCTGAATGCGCAGGGTTGTTCTGGGCTAAAGGATGTTCAAAATCTTGAGCTAAAAAGAAATCCCACTAGAAAAGTGAGGGAACCCAAGTCCACACCATCCAGACTCACAAAGCATACTTCTAAACCACCATCCAAAAGCCTCCAACATCAAACCTCCACTCAAACAGTTGTTGTAACTCCTGCTGTATCAACTACTGCTGGTACTTCAGAGGTTTCAACATCTGTTATCACTTCAACACACACCACAACCACTGCCTTACCACTACCACCATCACCACCAAAAACAACCTCACCGCCATCTTCTCCTGCCAAAAAGCTGAAGACAGCAGATGTTACAACATCTGCTGTAATGACAACAGTGGTTGAAACACTAGTTGTTTCAACAGCTGTTAGTCAGTCACAAACCACTGCCACTCAAATCACCACCACTGATCCACCCAAAACATCATCTGCCTCTCCTAAAATAAAAAGGAGAAGGATTTTCATACCAGATGATGATTCACCATCACCACCACCAACATCTTCAAAATCTCTATCACTTGTTACAATACCAAAGCCAGTTCCTCTCTCATCAGCTCCTGCACAACAATCAATCCCTGTTATTACTCCTGCATGTGTCCAATTTCCTCTAGAACTTGAAGCAGTTAGAGAAGAGATCAAATCTTTCTACTATGAGGATGACCCTGCCAAAAGGAAGTTGTCATCAGTCAAAGGATATCAAAGGCCAAAAAATATTGAAGAATATTTGAAAGTCAAAGCTAAACAAGCAGAGGATATCTCAAAAAGAAATGCTCAAGGAAAATCTGATAGAGAAATTGGACATAATTACCAATTCTTGCTCACACAAGTCAGATCCTTAGAGCAATTTGCAAAAGAATGTGTGTCAACAAATCTCAGAGAGAGCAGTTGAATCTTTGAGAAAAGACTACATTGAAAGCATCATGGAAACAAAGAAGTACAAGGGATAAAAGCACATGTACAAGGAGTGGACCATCCCTGAGCTTGAACAAGAAGCAGCCAGGATTCAAGAAATGATAAAGAATAAGGTCAAACACACTCCTCCAGAATGGTCAAAGTACAAAAAGAATGTGCCTGAAAAGACACTAGAGCTGAAGAGAATGAAAGAGGAATTGGTTGTTGCTGATTATGGGTCCAAAAATCAAGTGATGAGATGGAAAGAAGATAAAGTCAGGGCTACCTACAAAATTTTGGAGAAATTAAGAAAGAAAGATCCAAATGCTTCACAAAAGCCTGACTATCCTGAAGCAGAGGTTTCAAAAAGACCCTCAAACCTGCAAATCAGGAGAGCCACTGCTCCAGCTGGTGCAGCCATCTACAAAAGAAGGCCACACAAACTGTTGGGTGCTGAAACAATCCAAGAGCTAATAAAAGGTGATGACCTTGTAAAAGAAGGCATAAAGAAAATGATTGTAGAAACTCTTGGTTTGGATCAACCTGCAAGTACTGCTCAGACAGTCTTAAATAGGCCAGTTTCACCAAACACCTCTTCCAATAAAAATCTCCCAAGAAACCCACCAGGCTCAAAAGTACTAAAGTGGGAAACTGACAAACAGACCCATGTATTGACTATGTTCAGGTCTGGTGGAGAAGTGAAGAAAATATCAAGGGAACAAGCACTTGGCCTAAGTCTTGAAGATATGCAGGATCTCCTTGATCTTCCACTTGGTAGGGATGAAGATGACACAGATGCCCTAGACTTTGAGTTACAACTTAAAGGTCAAATAAGGGAACTGTTGATGAGGCAATAAAGTTCCACAATAATGAAGAGTTTTGGCATTATCTGTTCCAGGGGGAGATTGTTGGTTTCCTTGAAAACAGAAAGTGAGATTGAATTAGATGTTCTCTGATGATATATGGGGAGAATCGCCAGCTGGATAGATGGAAATTTCTTAGCAGTGATTCTGACAAGGCTGCCGACAGAAGGTATTTTATCTGTAACTAATACATGACATTGTTGCTTTTAAATCCAGTTATCTTGAAATACACGTGGGTCTATATCAAAAGCTATTCTCATAGTTTGCCTGAATGGAATGAGAATTATAGAGTGAGAGATCACATGATCATATTTTTAGTGAATCTCCACCTCGAGCACGTAAAACAGTAAGTTTATACATAAACGCTCTAATTAGCTGTGAAACGGATCAGTCAATGACTTTGGTTTCCTTGAAAACAGAAAGTGAGATTGAATTAGATGTTCTCTGATGATATATGGGGAGAATCGCCAGCTGGATAGATGGAAATTTCTTGGCATAAAGAAATGCATAAGTTTTTGGATCTGGTTCATTGACTCGCAGGAGTTTGTGGTTAACTGATTGTATCCAGGTTTGCTTTACTTCTTTAAGAGTTGGTGCGCCGATGTGGCAATTCTGACCAGAAGTTACAGACCAAATTTATTAACACTAAAGAGTTTTAGTTATTTGTTACCTTTCTTATAAAATGACCCGTTTTGACCCGAACCTAATTTTGGCAAACCCAATTTCTTATAAAATGATCTGTCGAATGGGTTGAAAGCAAAAACAATGTTGATGGATTAACCAAATTCAATCTGATCAGACTAGTTTTGACCTAGGTATATGTGGTTTAATAACAACATTTCAACAAAAAATTAGTAATTTCACTCTATTTTTTTGTTTTCATGCAGAGGAAGGGAAGTGGTTCAACATCACAGAATACACCATTGGATGCCAAAGTTCTTTCATATATGTGATCTATGTGGTTTTGTAGCTGCACTAACCTTAATACCTATATGTAAGTTTGTTTTATGTACGCGACTAATTGTAGCTGCACTAACTTTAATACCCACGGATTATTTTTTTTCTTTGAAAATGGTAATCCTCTGCATGCTAATTCAAAGGGTTGTATGTTGAGGGTGACTCGAAAACTCAAGATTTCACTGCAGCGTCAAGTTACTATAAGCAAGCTGCTACTCTTATGCCTTCCAGTGGTAATCCACATCATCATGTATGTTTTCATTGTATTTACCACTGCATTATATATTCTTCTCTGTATTTTTCTTGTAGTTTGCTTTCGAATCTACTAATAGTTTGTTTTTTCAGCTTGCTATTCTCGCTTCTTATTTTGGAGATGAGCTGTTGGCTGTTTACCGTTATTTTCGAAGTTTAGCAGTTCACACCCCTTTTATTACTGCAAGAGACAATTTAATCATTGCATTTGAGAAAGTATCTACTTACTACTGTTAGTTTTTCAAATATTAAGGATTCTAAGGAATTCGGATTTAGTTTTGTTCTTTTTAAAATGTTTTGAAAAGATAATTTATCTTTTAAAATTTGGCAGAATTGTCAGGTAAAGTATAATCTGATTTAAACCTGTTTCAAAGTAGATGGGCCGAATTTCTATCTTTCTTTCACGAGTCACAATATCTCAGGTTGGGTTGACCTGCGGATATTTTTTTCTCTTTTTTATATAATAGCCGAACTATTAAACACGATTAGATACTATATTCAACAAAAATTTAAAACGAACCTAACTTTAGCTCTAATGCTAAAGTGAGACGAGTGTGTTGTGTTATGCATATCGGTCGTCTTCTCTGGCGCATCTGAGGATTAAGGAGTCTCCTCTTAGCTCTGATGTTATCTTCAAGCAGGTATATTGTTTAGTTGTTAGTAATTGCTGTTTAAGTCATCTGGTTGTAAAGTGTGATATTGTTTGAGTGCAACTGTTTGTTTTTTAAATTTGGAACTGCAGCTGTTCGTTCTGCACCTGTATGTGAGGTAGACTGGGTTTTGTTTATAAAAGGATGGGCATATGTAATAACCTGTTAAAAAAGGTAAATTAAATAAATTAAAAGAATGACCAAATTACCCCTTTATCAACTTAGCATTCTTAGAATATTAGTCATTTTGGATGGATTTAGCAACCTCATTTGTGTTAGGAAACCTCTGTTTTTAAACTACTGTTTTTAAAACCTCTGCTTGGGTAAAAATTCATCCACTGCTGAAATGTATCCTCTGTTCTCATAACCTATGTTTATCCTAACCACTGTTGTACAGTGGTTAGGATCAGTAAGTAAAACAGTAAGTTTATACATAAACGCTCTAATTAGCTGTGAAACGGATCAGTCATTTATGTTAGGAAACCTCTGTTTTTAAACTACTGTTTTTAAAACATCTGCTTGGGTAAAAATTCATCCACTGCTGAAATGTATCCTCTGTTCTCATAGCCTATGTTTATCCTAACCACTGTACAATAGTGGTTAGGATAAACATAGGCTATGAGAACAGAGGATACATTTCAGCAGTGGATGAATTTTTACCCAAGCAGAGGTTTTAAAAACAGTAGTTTAAAAACAGAGGTTTCAACAGAGGTTGCTGCTAACTGAATGATAATCGTATTGTGTTTAATGAAGGTTGATTTATAAGCTCTGGAACTTGAAAGAAGAAGATGGTGAAGATTCAATATAACAAATTATAATCCTATTTTCTAATTATGCTATAACAAATTAACTTGAAATAACAAATCTATTGTGGTTTTTTGTTTTCAGGCTATACTGGACAAAGTTTCAACTGTACCATTGCTACTATGTTTGAAGCTGAAATTTAGATGCATTTGAATAATGAGAGAAGAGTTTGCTTTGGTTTTGATCAGGAAAGATGATATTTTAGAATTTTTATTTCTTGCTTTCTACGCGTTGGCCGAATTTGAAGTCTAATGGAAGTTAGATGTTAAGCTAATTGCATTTTAGATATAAGACATCAACTGGAAGGAGGAATTTGATGTTAAAGGCTTCTCATTATTTTTGTTACTTCTATAATATATAGTAATCTGATTCAGTTTTTAACTATTGTTGACTATATGGCGAAATATATTGAGCAGGGAAAGCCTTTAGGGGCATGCATGGTTTTCTAAGAAACGAGCCGTGTTTACACACGGGTCTTACCGCTAGTCTACTATAATAAAAGAAACCAAGTTTTAGACATGTGACATTCATAGAAGGTATCCTTAAATCTATACTTATCTAATATTAACTAAATAAATAATAAATTAATATTAAATCTTATCATACTTTAATAAAATATTATCCTCAAATCTAAATTGTTAATTTAATATATTTTTAAAACAAATATCTCTCTTTCCTACTTATCTTATATTAAATATATAAATAATAAATTAATATTAAATGTTATCCTAATTTATTAAAAATATAACTTTTTTTATTAATTGGTATACAAAATTATATTATTCAACTCGTGTAAAACTCGAGGTTTTTAAAAATATAACTTTTTTTTATTATTTACTATACAAAGTTACATTTATATAACTCATGTAATACACGAAGTTTTTAAAGATATAACTTTTTATCATTTGCTATGTAAAATTAGATTTATTAAACACGTGTAATACATGGGGTTTTTAAGGATACAATTTTTTTATTACTTGGTAGATTTTTCAACCCGACTATACACGAGTTTTTTTTAAAGATGCGACGTTTTTAGTATTTAATATACAAAATTACATTTATTTAATATGTGTAATACACATGGTTTTTAAAGATATAACTCTTTTTTAGATCTATTCAACACGTGTAATATACGGGGTTTTAAGGATGTAATATTTTTATGATGGGTTTTTAAGGATACAATTTTTTTATTACTTGTTAGATTTTTCAACCCGACTATACACGGGTTTTTTAAAGATACGACGTTTTTAGTATTTAATATACAAAATTACATTTATTTAATATGTGTAATACACATGGTTTTTAAAGATATAACTCTTTTTTAGATCTATTTAACACGTGTAATATACGGGGTTTTTAAGGATGTAATATTTTTATGATTTGGTAGATTTATTCAACCTGATTATACACGAGTTTTTTAAAGATACGACGTTTTTACTATTTAGTATACAAAATTACATTTATTTAATCTGTGTAATACACATGGTTTTTAAAGATATAACTACTTTTCTTATTATTTGATATAGAAAATCATATTTATTTAGCCCGTACAATATACGGTGTTCATGAAGATATAACTTTTTATTATCTAATATATAAAATTACATTTATTCAACCCGTGTAATACACGGGGTTCTAACCTAGTTACAAGTATAAAATAAATAAGAAGGGTAAGAAACATTTTAGTCTTTTGATCTTAAATTTAAAGGGGTGGAATTAGTTTTAGGAAAAAGAAAATTGCCGAAGGGCATAAAAGGAATCTTACATTTATTGATTTTCTCTCTCCACATACAAGATACATGTCACTTCCCCTATTAATTTAAAACATCCATAATTTTTTCATACGCCATTAAAAAGAAAATTTCACCGTAATAATAAGTGCTTTTTATTTTTAATATGAGTATGATATTGCAATATAAAAATAAAAAAAAATCTTTTTTACTGAGTTTCTTTGCATTATTTTAAAGCATATGGTCACTATGTCTTTCAACTTGGTTTTGGTCATTACGTTTTTACTAGGGTTACTATATATTGTGTTATTATCAAAACTTATAACACAATGTTAATTTGGGTTCCGTACATTGCATTTTTATCAGAACCTGTAACACAATGTATGACACAATGAAGATGGTGTTATATTTGGGTTTTCTATACATTGTGTTATTGGTTTTGGTCATTGTGTTTAGTCTGTTATCTATTATGTTTAAATTTGTTATCCATTGTGTTTTTATTTTGTTATCCATTGTGTTTTAATCTGTTCATTGTGTTTTAGTGTGTTGTTCATTATGTTTTTAGTCTGTTGTCCATTGTATTTTTAGTTCTAGTCCATTGTGTCACACACCAACCGATGGTGGAAACATCGGAGTGAGACGAAAACATGATTGCTCATACCTTCATAACACTAAATCATGACAATAATTAATTAATCAAAATTTCATAAATGCTAAATGTCAAACATCGTTCAACCAAGACAAAATATGATCAAATTGTAGCATCAAATACAAGAATCATAAATAATCGTTTATTCATTTCGGCGTGTATCTAAGTCCACCCTAAACTTGTTTTTCCTTTGTTCATCACCTATCAACCTGCAACATGTATTAAAATATGATCAACAAATATGCTGACAAGTATACAAGTTTGAACACATAGCATATTATGAAAATGTTTTAATTGTACTCATATCCAACATGATAAATGTATATAAGTTACTAACATGTTGTACGAGTGTATGCTATATGTCAAACCAGATTTTAACGCAATCGTGTTTATCCAACATCATCGAAACGAAGAGGGTGTAAAGTGTTTTACATAACAATACCACAAGTATACGGGCGGGACGTTAATCCTATAGCGCTATAATTGTTAAGGTAGGCTTGCAAAGTTAATAAGCATATAGACACAATGTAAACAGAGCATATAAGATTAACAAGTATAATATGTTTTCATGTTTAATTGTGGATAGAGTGTGATTGAATAAACATGTTTAATAGTGTTGCGTATTTTTGTAGAATGTACATGTTGCACCCAAAGTGTATAAAATGAAAAAGGGATCGAGTATACTCACAGTTTTGCGTAGAGTTCCGCGAAAGGCGAGAGCGGGTTGTTGAAGATTGGAACACCGAAGTCACCCTGAAATGGGTAAATAGAGGTGTAAGTATTTTGATGTGAAGAGGGTTCGGATCAGATTGTAAAATACGAGAAAATACGAAACAAAACGAGAAACAGAACCTTTCAGACGAAAGGGCCTTTCGTGCGAAAGGGCCTTTCGTGCGAAAGGGCCTTTCGTGCGAAAGGCCAATCGCCTTTCGTGCGAATGGGTGTTTCCTTTCGGGTGACTGGTCTGTTCTAAAATGCATAAAACTTGTTCGTAACTGATTTAAACATAAACAACAGAGTAGTTATTAAACCAATTGAAAACAAAAAGTAAAAATGGCCAAACAGTCAAGTGAGGACAACCCAGGTGTGCCAACACGACATGGAAATAGTGAACTAAGTGTCGGAGGCTGGACGGGGTTAACTCACTTTGTGACTAGCAAACTGTTTGGGGTTCATCACTGATGAACTGATATAAGTCAGAAACGAAATCGAAAATAAAATTTACGAAAACAGTCCCTTTCGTGCGAAAGGGTACACCCTGTCGCGCGAAAGAGATATCCTTTCGGGCGACTGGTGATTGTTAAGACGAAAACGTATGTTAGATCTGTCCGAAACAGATCTTTTCTTGATGGAAATTAACCCTAATGCAAACCCTTAACTATGGAATGAGTTGAGGGTCTGATGGGTTCCAGATTCCATCAAGGTTGTATAGAAATTAGGACAAAATACATGAACAAGTTGTAAAATGTTTAAAGTTCAAATATCTTGATCTTGAATCTCATATGGTGATGCTACAACAACAGATTGCCCAAGCAAACTAGTAGAAACCATCCCTGAGATGTGTTGAATCAAGAAAGTTTTGCAAGAAAGTTTAAGAATTAAGATTAAAATGTAAGAAATGTTGGAGAAATAAGATTAAAGTGTAAGAAATGTAATGAAAATGAATGGAAAATGAAAAGAATTCTTACAAAAATGCTTCTGATCGCAGAGAAGGAGTTGAGAGTGTTTGTGAAACTTGAGCAAGAGAAATGAGTGGGGTAGTGTGCCTATTTATAGGCTTTAGGGGGAAATTAGGGCAACAGACGAGTTCGGACGAGAGGGAAGCATGGGCGACAGGCCCATTCGCGCGAGAGGGGCGTTTGCGCGAGAGGGTTCTTTCCCTTTCTCTCGAGGTTCAAGTTTGATTATGTTATTTGTTCTAACCGGTTTTACGTGTAACAAGCATAAATTTGTATTGTGCAATTATGAAACATGTATAATAGTGTTTAAAATATCAATTGTGAATATAAATATGCAAACAAGTCTAACGTGAATATGAATAAAATACTTGTGTTTTCATTATGATCAATAGTCTCGGATTACAAATTGAAATGAAGTACAATACAACATGGGTACAAGTTTCTGAAAATAGAATGTACAACAACACTTGCTAAATCGGGAAAGTACAAATGTGCGAAGCGTTACAGTCTCCCCTACTTTAGGATATTTCGTCATCGAAATCTATTCAGGAGGAAGGCTGAACGAAGAGATGTGGATGCTTGGTCTTCATCTCGCTCACGAGTTCCCAAGTGAATTCGGCACCACGTTTTCCTTCCCATCGAACCTTGGCTATGGGAATTCTACTACGCCGTAGTTGTTTGGTTCCTCAATCCATGATTTCGACCGATTTTTCCCAAAGTTAAGAGTCTCGTTGATCTGCAAGTCATCGATAGGAACTTGAACTCCTTCTTCAGCTAAGCACTTCTTGAGTTTGAGACATGAAACGTTGGATGAACGTTGATGATTTTTTGAGGTAAATCGAGTCGATATGCCACTTTACCAATCCTCTCGAGTACCTTGAAAGGACCAACAAAGCATGGAGCAAGTTTTCCCTTTTTACCAAAAGGGATTACTCCTTTCCAAGGAGATACTTTGAGTAGTACGTGATCATCAATATTGAATTCTAATGGTCTGCGACGCTTATCGGCGTAGCTCTTTTGTCTGCTTCTAGCCTTGAGGAGGTTGTCGCGGATCAAAAGGATCTTATCCGTTGTTTCTTGAATAAGCTCAGGGCTAGTAATTTGAGCGTCACCAATTCCGTACCAACATATAGGAGATCGGCACTTGCGACCATATATTGCTTCAAAAGGAGCCATTTGAATATTGGAGTGATAGTTGTTGTTGTACGAGAACTCGATCAAAGGTAAATGTACATCCCAATTGCCACCAAAGTCAATAACACAAGAGCAAAGCATGTCCTCTAGGGTTTGGATAGTAAGTTCAGTCTGTCCGTCCGTTTGAGGATGAAAGGTCGTACTAAGATTCAAGTGAGTACCCATAGCGGTTTGAAAAGTTTGCTAAAGACGAGAAGTGAAACGACTCTCGCGGTCTGAAATGATGTCAACAAGTATACCATGACAACATATGACTTCATCCGTGTAGATTCGAGCTAGTTTCTCATCTTTTAAATCCTCAGGAATGGGGAAGAAGTGAGCGGATTTGGTCAAACGGTCAATGATCACCCAAATGCTATCATGACCAGAAGGTGTGCAAGGAAGTTTGGTTATGAGTCCATAGCAATGCTATCCCACTTCCAAACTGGGATTTCTAGTTGTTCGAGTAAACCAGAAGGACGCTGATGCTCGTCCTTGACTTTCGAGCAAGTGAGGCATTTTGAAACAAAGGTGGCGATGTCTTTCTTTATACCAGGCCACAAATAGGACGTACGAAGGTCATGGTACATCTTATCAGCACCAGGATGAATAGAGTATCATGATTTGTGCGCCTTCTTCATTATAAGTTCACGAAGTTCGTCACGATTTGGCACCCAAACGCGATCGAGGTAGTATTAGAGTCCATCGGATTTCGTCATGAGTTGGTTTTCAGCACCACACTTCATCTCGTTATACATGTTTACTTCATTGAAGAATGAAAACTGAGCTTCAAGAATGTGAGTATGAAGATCGCTCATGAATTTAGAACAACGAATGCTGCTAACATGAGATTTGCGACTGAGTGCGTCGGCCACGACATTCGCTTTGCCAGGGTGATAGCGAATTTCACAGTCGTAGTCGTTAGGTAATTCTACCCAGTGACGTTGACGCATGTTTAGCTCTTTTTGGTTATAGATATGTTGTAGGCTCTTATGGTCTGTGAAGACCACACACTTTGTACCATATAGGTAGTGTCACCAAATCTTTAACGCAAAAACAATTGCGCCAAGTTCGAGATCGTGAGTAGTATAGTTCTTCTCATGTATTTTTAGCTGTCTCGAAGCATACGCGATGACCTTGTCTCGTTGCATGAAGACGCAACCAAGACCATGGTTTGATGCATCGCAATATACTACGAAATCATCGTTTCCATCAGGAAGGGCGAGAACAGGAGCATTGTAAAGCAAATCCTTAAGCGTTTGAAAGGATTCCTCTTGTTCGAGACCCCAAACAAAAGGTTTCTCTTTCTGAGTCAACAACGTGAGGGGAACTACGATCTTTGAAAAGTTTGAGATGAATCGACGGTAGTAACCTGCCAATCCAAGAAAAGAACGAATTTCAGACGGAGATTTAGGTGCGATCCAGTTCTTGACTGCTTCGATCTTGGAGGGATCAACATGAATTCCTTTTTCACACACAACGTGTCTAAGGAATTAAACTTCTTTGATCCAGAATTCACACTTGGAAAACTTTGCGTATAGACGTTCGCCACGTAGGAGTTCGAGGATCAAATGCAAATGACGTTCGTGTTCAGCTTGGGTTTTCGAATAAATGAAAATGTCGTCTACGAACACGATCACGAAACATTCCAAATAATGTTTACACACACGGTTCATTAAATCATTGAAGACTTCAGGTGCATTGGTCAAACCAAAAGGCATGACCACAAATTCGTAGTGACCATATCGAGTGCGAAATGCGGTTTTAAGGATGTCCTCTTCGAGAACACGAAGTTAATGACAGCCTGAACGAAGGTCAATTTTAGAAAAGCATGTTGTGCCTTGGATTTGATTAAATAGGTCATCAATGCGAGGAAGAGGGTAACGGTTTTTGACAGTGAGTTTATTAAGCTCACAATAATCGATACACATGCGAAACGAACCATCCTTCTTCTTGACAAAAAGCACATGAGCGCCCCAAGGAGAAGTACTTGGGCGTATGAAACCTTTATCAAACAACTCTTGAAGTTGACTTGAAAATTCTTACATCTCAGAAGGTGCAAGTCAGTAGAGAGCTTTAGCAATGGGAGTTGAACCAGGAATGAGGTCAATGAAAATCAACAGATCGAGATGGGGGAGGACCAGGTAGATCTTCAGGAAAGACATTAGGAAAATCACGCACCACTGGAACATCACTTAGGCTCTTTCCCTTTTCTTCCACAACGTGGGCTAAAAAGGCAAAGTACTGTTTGCGTAAGTACTTGTTCGCTTGTGTGCATGACATAAGCCTTAGTCCCTGGTCTGTCTCAATAAACATGCAAAGTATCGCCAAACGGAAGAGGTAAACGAACGTATTTCTCATGATAAGAGATTTCAGCATGGATCTTACGAAGCCAATCCATGCCTACTATGATATCAAAGCTTCCCAATTGCATGGGTATGAGATCAATAGGGAAAACATGGTCGTTGAGAATGAGAAAGCAATCGCGAAGAACGGAGTCAACTGTGATGAATTTACCATTGGCAACTTCGACTGTGAATGACTTTGGAAGCTTAGAGCGTGTACAATTTAACATAGATTCGAATTTAATGGACATAAAGCTTTTGTCCGCGCCAGTATCAAATAGTATAGAAGCATAAATGTCATTAACAAGAAACGTACCATTTACGACTTCATTTTCATTCTGAGCTTGATTTGCATTAATGTTGAAAGCACGTCCACGAGGTGCTTGTTGCTGCGGCTCCTAATTTAGCTGAGGGCACTGTGGACGTAGGTGAGTGGTGTCTCCACACTTGTAACATGCGTGACCATTGTTGGCTCGCTTTGGGTTTTGAGGAGCAGGTTGAACTTGGTTGCCTTGTGGTGTGGGACCACTGCGGCAATAAGCGGCTGTATGCCCAAACCGATTGCATGTAGTGCAATGGCGGCAAACGGTGTTAGCTGGGTGATGGTAGTGGCAGGTATTACACTTGGGATATGTCCTAATGTAAGGCTTCTTTGTAGCTTCAGGTGTAGCGGGATTTAGGGTAGTAGCAGGGACAATCGCGTTGCAGCTTTGGTTTTGAAACTTTCATTTCTTGCCTTTGTTGCCACTCGGTTGGGCTTTGGTTTCAGTGGTAATTTGGTTGGCTGACTTGGTAGAGGTGGGTGTTGCGGTTTGTTTATCTCTGATGCTGTTGTTATTGAGACTGGCTGCAAGGCGATAAACTGCCTCGATGGTTTCAGGCTGTGAGGCTTCGATAGTATCACGCATAGCAGGGGGAAAGCCTTGGAGGTACTTCCTGATAGTACGCTCATGAGTAGAAACAAGGTGGGGTATAATAAAGCTCAACTGCTTAAATCGGGTGGTATAGCCAAGGTTTTCGTCACCAATATGTTTAAAGGTCCAAAATTCTTCTTCGAGCTTCTGCTGCTCGTGAGGAAGGCAGAACTCGGTCATCATCATTTCCTTAAAATCAGACCAAGGAAGAGCATAGGCTTCCTCGTTAGAACGAATGTTGTGCTCATTCGTCCACCAATCTAAGTCTCTAGCTTGAAAGACACCAGTAGCACTGCGGGTCTTAAGGTTTTCAGGGCATTCACTCTTAATGAATGTAACCTCGATGCTGTCAAACCACTCGATCATCGCTATCACACCATCGTTTCCAGTGAAAGGTTTTGGGTTACAGGCTAAGAAGTGCTTGAAGTTGAATGAAACAGGCTTAGGTTGCTCAATCTTAGAGTCGACTGAGGAATTGGGTGTGGTGTTTGCAGTAACATTGCTTACGATCTCAGGGATCACACGAGCCATTTGAGTCGCCATAAACGCGAGCATCTTCTTCTTTGAACCAGTCTTGGACTTCCTAGTTGAGTTTGAAAGATGACTAGAAGACATCTAGAGATTCAAAAACAAAGGAATGGTTGAGACTTGATCATAAGGTGTTGTTAAAATTAGTTTGTTTCATGAAATGCATCACATAGCACATAAATGTTTCAAGTAGTTTCACATAGCATAACAAGAATTCACATTGTATCACATAGAATAATGAAAGCTTTGTAAATTTAATTTGTTCACGAGAGAGTATTATTGTTTTAGATTGCGTGGAAAGTGCGATTCGTGTCTCGAACATTGAAATGAATTACGGTCCAAAATAAAACACATTAAAATTGAGATAGCATAAAAGAGGGTTTAACGTAAAAATTGGATTGTCACGGAACGTAACTGAGACTATTCACGAGCCGAACTGAACTGATCAGACCTTTGCTCGTGCTCGGTTCATTTACAAATCGATCCGAACCGAACCGAGCATTTTTCCAACCGAGCCAAATTCGAGCGAGCGTCTTTCGATCCGAGAATTTTTCGAACGAATGTCGAGCGAGTATCGAGCGTCGCAGAACAAACAAGGAAACTGACGATAGGGGTGCTAGTTATTAGAATAAAGGGCAATTTTCGTTCCTGATGTTTCGTCTAATAGAACACAAATAAAAATTTAAAAAATAACAAGGAATACAAAAACACTCAACTAGTTTTATCGAGATTAACTAAGCGGGAAGATAAATCGTCGACCGATTGAAACATACCCTTATTATATCGGAAGTTTGAAATTGAATGAACTGATGGAAGCAAAACTCAACTCTGGCGAGTTGGCGTCTTGGTGAGTGGCGATGGAGAAATTGAATAATGATGGCCAATTGGGGGTTTTGATTAGGGTCTTGTACTTCTAAATCGAATGGTAGGTTGAGAATTGAGTATTGGACACTTAAATGGACATTTAAGTATTGGATAATGGATTATTGGTATTGGACTTCAATTCTAATTAGTTAAATGAGCTCTAATTGGATCTTGAACCAAATATTGTTAACGTGGGTCTCTAGTCATTTCATTAAAAATGACACACACATACACACACATATATATATATCTATACTATATAATAAAAGAAACCATTTATGTGACACTTGTCATCATATTAGGCCATGTCTTATAGATAGTTATTATTTTAATTTAATCTTTTCTAATTAATTATAGATAACCCTCAACTAAATATTATTTAGTTTAATATCTTATGGATAACTATTATTTAGATTAATCTCTTCTAATTAATTATAGATAACTCTCCTACTAAATATCATTTTGTTTAATCTTTTCTACTTAACTATAGATAATTATTATTTATTTTAAATTTAATGTATACTTCTCATTTATAATATTAATATTACTTTATATGTAAAATTAGATTTATTACGGATTTTTTAAATGTAATTTATATTTTATCACTAAAATGGCTGCTTATTTACTTCTTGAATAACATGTTTGACCAATGTATCTTCTTTTCAATAATTATCTCCGCAATCACCATATCTATCGCGTACCGAGTACATCCATTAGTTTTTTTTAAATATAATTTTCTTATTATTTGAAATCATATTTATTCAAGCGTTGTAATACACGAGAGTTTTTAAAGATATAACTTTTTTTATTATTTAGTAAACAATATTACATTTATTCAACCTGTATAATACACGTGGTTTTAAAGATATAATTTTTTTATTATTTGGTATATAAAATTACATTTATTCAATCCGTACAATATGGTTCTTATAGATATAACTTTTTTTATCGTTTAATATATAAAATTACATTTATTTAACCCGTGCAATAAAGGAGATTTTTAAAGATGCATTGTATTATTATTTAGTATAGAGTAAATTGCGATTTTGGCCCATGTGGTTATATCACTTTTATCCTTTTAGCCCAAAAAGAATCGTTTAACATCTGAGCCCCTAACGTCTTTTTTCTAGCCCTTTTGGCCCCTAACACTAACCCCATCCATTTACTTTTATGGGCCAAAAGGGTTAGAAAAAAGACGTTGGGAGCTCAGATGTTAAAAGATTCATTTTTTGGCTAAAAGGGTAAAAGTGATATAACCACAGGGGCCAAAATCGTAATTTACTCTTTAGTATATAAAATTCATTTATTCAACCCGTGTAATACACGAGATTATATCCTAGTATATATTAAAAAATAAATCGAGCCAACCGAACTGAGCGGACCTTTGCTCGTGCTCGGTTCGTTTACAAACCGAACCGATCTGAACCGAGCGTTTTTTTCAATCGAGCTGAATCGAACGAGCAAATTCCGAGCATTTTTCGAGCGAGCATCGAACGATCGCCGAGCAATTTGAACAGCCCTACTTAGGAAAGGCATGTATAGTATAGACCAAGGAAATAGATAGAAGCAAATAAGATATAATGTAAGTAGTTTTGAAGCACAAACAAGAATAATGTTCCTAAACTATAGAGTAGGTCAAAAGGATTCATACTTTTCCTAATTCCCTATAGTTATGGCTCTAATACCAATCTGTCACATCCCAACCGATGGCCGAAATATTGGAGTGAGACGAAAACATGATTGCTCATAGCTTCATAACACTAAATCGTGACAATAATTAATTAATCAAATTTTCATAAATGCTAAATGTCATACATCGTTCAACCAAGACAAAACATGATCAAATTGTAGCATCAAATACAAGAATCATAAATAATCGTTTATTCATTTAGGCTTGTATCTAAGTCCATCCTAAACTTGGTTTTCCTTCGTTCATCACCTATCAACCTACAACATGTATTAAAATATGATCAACAAATATGCTGGCGAGTATACAAGTTTGAATACATAGCATAATATGAAAATGTTTTAATTGTACTCATATCCAACATGATAAATGTATACAAGTTACTAACATGTTGTACGGGTGTAAGCTATATGTCAAACCAGAGTTTAATGCAATCGTGTTTACCCAACATCATCGAAATGAAGAGGGTGTAAAGTGTTTTATTTAACAATACCACAAGTATACGGGCGAGACGTTAATCCTACAACGCTATAATTGTTAAGGTAGACTTGCAAAGTTAATGAGCATATAGACACAATGTAAACAGAGCATATGAGATTAACACGTATAACATGTTTTCATGTCTAAATGTGGATAGAGTGTGATTGAATAAACATGTTTAATAGTGTTGCGTGTTTTTTGTAGAATGTACATGTTGCACCCAAAGTGTATAAAATGAAAAGGGGATCGAGTATACTCACAGTTTTGCGTAGAGTTCCGCGAAAGCTGAGAGCGGGTTGTTGAAGATTGGAACACCGAAGTCACCCTGAAAGGGGTAAATAGAGGTGTAAGTATTCTGATGTGAAGAGGGTTCGGATCAGATTGTAAAATACGAAAAAATACGGAACAAAACGAGTAACGGAACCTTTTCGACGAAAGGGCCTTTCGCGCGAAAGGGCAATGGCCTTTCGTGCGAATGAGTGTTTCCTTTCGGGCGACTGGTCTGTTTTAAAACGTGTAAAACTTGATCGTAACTGATTTAAACATAAACAGTAGAGTAGTTGTTAAACCAATTGAAAACAGAAAATAAAAATAGCCAAACAGTCAAGTGAGGACAACCCAGGTGTGCCAACACGACATGGAAAGAGTGAACTAAGTGTCGGAGGCTGGACGGGGTTAACTCACTTTGTGACTAGCAAACTGTTTGGGGTTCATCACTGATGAACTGATATAAGTCAGAAACGAAATCGAAAATAAAATTTACGAAAACAGTCCCTTTCGTGCGAAAGGGTACACCCTGTCGCGCGAAAGAGATATCCTTTCGGGCGACTGGTGATTGTTAAGACGAAAACGTATGTTAGATCTGTCCGAAACAGATCTTTTCTTGATGGAAATTAACCCTAATGCAAACCCTTAACTATGGAATGAGTTGAGGGTCTGATGGGTTCCAGATTCCATCAAGGTTGTATAGAAATTAGGACAAAATACATGAACAAGTTGTAAAATGTTTAAAGTTCAAATATCTTGATCTTGAATCTCATATGGTGATGCTCCAACAGCAGTTTGCCCAAGCAAACTAGTGGAAACCATCCCTGAGATGTGTTGAATCAAGAAAGTTTTGCAAGAAAGTTTAAGAACTAAGATCAAAATGTAACAAAAGTTGGAGAAACAAGATTAAAGTGTAAGAAATGTAATGAAAATGAATGGAAAATGAAAGGAATTCTTACAAAAATGCTTCTGATCGCAGAGAGGGAGTTGAGAGTGTTTGTGAAACTTGAGCAAGAGAAATAAGTGGGGTAGTGTGCCTATTTATAGGCTTTAGGGGGAAATTAGGGCAACAGACGAGTTCGGACGAGAGGGAAGCATGGGCGACAGGCCCATTCGCGCGAGAGGGGCATTCGCGCGAGATGGTTCTTTCCCTTTCTCTTGAGGTTCAAGTTTGATTATGTTATGTGTTCTAACCGGTTTTACGTGTAACAAGCATAAATGTGTATTGTGCAATTATGAAACATGTATAATAGTGTTTAAAATATCAATTGTGAATATAAATATGCAAACAAGTCTAACGTGAATATGAATAAAATACTTGTGTTTTCATTATGATCAATAGTCTCATATTACAAATTGAAATGAAGTACAATACAACATGGGTACAAGTTTCTGAAAATAGAATGCACAACAATACTTGCTAAATCGGGAAAGTACAAATGTGCGAAGCGTTACACATTGTATTTTAGTCTGTTGTCCATTGTGTCTTTTATCTACTGTCATCAATTGTGTTTTAGTCTAGTTTTCCATTGCGCTTTTAGTTTGATACTCGTTGTGTTTTACGTCATGTCCATTGTGTATTTTATCTATTGTGATTTTTGGTCTACTTTACATTGTATTTTTAGTTTGATACTCTTTGTGTTTTTTTATATTATGTTCATTGTGTAATACGCAACTGAGTTTGTTTGTTTTTTTTTTTTTTTTTAAATGTATAACAATAGGATACTCATATTAAAGATAAAAAGAAGTTCGAATTTATGGTACAATTTAAAAAAAAAACAAATGACGTATAATATAGTTACGGACGTTTAAAAATGTGAGGGGGGTGGGGGGTGTTTAGCATGTTACTTACATGTGCATAATTTTTTTTCTCTTGGAAAAAATTACCCTTCTCATTTGATTCCTCATTGGACACTTGTCACTTTACATCTATACTATCTATAATAAGAGATTATGAGCTGATGTAAATCTGCCTATGTGTCAATTTCTAAGGTATGCCACATGTCAATGATGATGTCATAATTCCGGTTTACAATTTACAACCACAAATAATCTATAAATCAGATATATTTATTTTTATTAGAATTAATTAGTGGTTTTTTTAGGCGGGCCAATTTAAAATTCAAAATTTAAACAACTGATCCACAAAAACCTCCCTCTAAAATTCAAAATTAGAGCTTCACTTTCAGAAATCAAGCCATTTCTCTCTGATGGAGTTGGTTCTCCTGTTCACTCCACCCTCTCTGCTTCTCTACCGAAACCCCTCAACGCCGCCGTGCTCCGCCGCTGCCAGCATCTGAATGACGTATATATAGCCGTAAACTTATCATCGATTCAGGTCACAATGTCATCTACGACCCGTGATTTTCAACTACTCAAAACAAAAACAACAAGATTGATTATCGTTCTCTAGGGTTTTCATTCTTCCAATCATTTTAATGGCTAAATTTTCAATATCTTTTGCAGGTGTCCTCTTTATTCTTTGGTTCAACCCATGTGCACAACTCACTATCACTTATTCTTTTCATTTGTGGATTTCTGCCTTTGACATAGGTACGTAGAACTAATTTTCTTGCAATTTGATTATAATATGTTCGATAATTACATTATCTGTTTGTGGTTTCTCTTCATATGTTTGCTTTAGACTTAGTTTTAAGGACGAGCACAAGCTCAAAAACACCTAAATTTATAACTACTAAATTTAGTGAGGTGGATGTTGATTTATAATTTTAATTAACCAGGTGGATACGATAAGGAAGACAAAGCAGCTAGAGCTTATGAATTAGCAGCCCTCAAGTATTGGGGTCCCACCACCACCACAAACTATCCGGTAGTAATGTTTATCTTATATGACCTGAATTAATTGAAAGTAAGGATGGGCTTGCTAAAAGCTTATACACCGACTCTGATCATATTTTATATAAATTTGGATGATTTAGGTTTGCAACTATGAGAAAGTGCTTGAAGAAATGAACAACATGACTAGGCAAGAATTTGTTGCTTCACTTAGAAGGTATATATAAGTTGTGTTGGTTTCACTTTGTGAATTAAGTGCAATTGTGAGTGCATTAGGTTATATATTGATAGTGTCTAATTAACCTTTAAATTTGTAGGAAAAGCAGTGGTTTTTGTAGAGTAGCCTCAATTTATAGAGGTGTGACAAGGTAACAAATGTTAGTTATCATATAACCGGATGTTCACTGTCCAGTTCGCCAAGTTTTTGTCAAAAATATGGATTAAACTGCTGATAATGGTTTTAGATTAAGAAAACCGAACCAACCAGGTTGGTAATTGGTTGGGCTGCCAGTCACTATCACAATGCAGTATACTCTCATTTTAATGGCTAAATTTTCAATATCTTTTGCAGGTGTCCTCTTTATTCTTTGGTTCAACCCATGTGCACAACTCACTATCACTTATTCTTTTCATTTGTGGATTTCTGCCTTTGACATAGGTACGTAGAACTAATTTTCTTGCGATTTGATTATAGTATGTTCGATAATTACATTATTTGTTTGTGGTTTATCGTCATATGTTTGCTTTAGACTTAGTTTTAAGGACGAGCACAAGCTCAAAAACACCTAAATTTATAACTACTAAATTCCATAAACAAGTGTATATTTTCTACTTTATTTAATTTTTCTGCAGCTTCTATTTGTCTTGGTATACCGAATTACATTATTGGAATTGAGTTGTAAACAGAGGAACAGTTGATTAAGGCCAAAACCGGTTCAGAGCAGTGGAACCAGAATAATCAGTTGTTAGGCTTCAGACTTTCCCCTTGACAGTGGTTCAAACAACTGCTGATCTATAATTCTGAATTGTTTTATCCACTGCTTAGCACAACAGCTGATGTGAAGACTAAAAGAATGCCAAATACTAAGTACTGCTCTTCGAACTATTGCCTTCAGTCAAGCATTGCTAAGAAGACCAAAGCCCTGCTTGGAATAAAGCAGTGGAATAAAGAAACAGTTGTTTACTTTGTCTTATTGTAATAGGATTAGTTATTGGATTAAACTACTGATAATGGTTTTAGATTAAGAAAATCGAACCGACCAGGTTGGTAATTGGTTGGGCTGCCAGTCACTATCACAATGCAGTATACTCTCATTTTAATGGCTAAATTTTCAATATCTTTTGCAGGTATCCTCTTTATTCTTTGGTTCAACCCATGTGCACAACTCACTATCACTTATTCTTTTCATTTGTGGATTTCTGCCTTTGACATAACTTGCACGTAGAACTAATTTTCTTGCAATTTGATTATAATATGTTCGATAATTACATTATCTGTTTTGTGGTTTCTCTTCATATGTTTGCTTTAGACTTAGTTTTAAGGACGAGCACAAGCTCAAAAACACCTAAATTTATAACTATTAAATTTAGTGAAGTGGATGTTGATTTATAATTTTAATTAACCAGGTGGATACGATAAGGAAGACAAAGCAGCTAGAGCTTATGAATTAGCAGCCCTCAAGTATTGGGGTCCCACCACCACCACAAAGTATCCGGTAGAAATCTTTATCTTATATAACCTGAATTAATTGAAAGTAAGGATGGGCTTGCTAAAAGCTTATACACCGACTCTGATCATATTTTATATAAATTTGGATGATTTAGGTTTTCAACTATGAGAAAGAGGTTGAAGAAATGAACAACATGACTAGGCAAGAATTTGTTGCTTCACTTAGAAGGTATATATAAGTTGTGTCGGTTTCACTTTGTGAATTAAGTGCAATTGTGAGTGCATTAGGTTATATATAGATGGTGTCTAATTAACCTTTAAATTTGTAGGAAAAGCAGTGGTTTTTGTAGAGTAGCCTCAATTTATAGAGGTGTGACAAGGTAACAAATGTTAGTTATCATATAACCGGATGTTCACCGTCCAGTTCGCCAAGTTTTTGTCAAAAATATGGATTAAACTGCTGATAATGGTTTTAGATTAAGAAAACCGAACCGACCAGGTTGGTAATTGGTTGGGCTGACAGTCACTATCACAATGCAGTATACTCTCATTTTAATGGCTAAATTTTCAATATCTTTTGCAGGTGTCCTCTTTATTCTTTGGTTCAACCCATGTGCACAACTCACTATCACTTATGTAAAACCGAACCGACCAAGTGTATATTTTCTACTTTATTTAATTTTTCTGCAGCTTCTATTTGTCTTGGTATACCGAATTGCATTATTGGAATTGAGTTGTAAACAGAGGAACAGTTGATTAAGGCCAAAACCGGTTCAGAGCAGTGGAACCAGAATAATCAGTTGTTAGGCTTCAGACTTTCCCCTTGACAGTGGTTCAAACAACTGCTGATCTATAATTCTGATTTGTTTTATCCACTGCTTAGCACAACAGCTGATGTGAAGACTAAAAGAATGCCAAATACTATGTACTGCTCTTCGAACTATTGCCTTCAGTCAAGCATTGCTGAGAAGACCAAAGCCCTGCTTGGAATAAAGCAGTGGAATAAAGAAACAGTTGTTTACTTTGTCTTATTGTAATAGGATCAGTTGTTAGATAACAAAGGATGTATAGATCAGTACTTAGAGTTAGTTAGTTGTTAGATGTCACGTTCATGGTGACGTCAGCCAAGATGCTTCAGTGGTTTGACATGCTCTATAAATGGACCAGTATTCTGTACTGTTTCACTTGATGGACTGACTGTGTTTATCTCCTCTGATCCAATCCTTTCTTCTTGTGTGATCGACCAAGTAGCATCAGGCTGAGGGGAAGTTTTAGTTTTTAAGCATGCAATGTAATCTTTTGATTTGATTACAAATCTTTCGATTAATGAAAAGCATGTGTTTATCAAAACTATTTTCCTCCTTGATTGTGTTTACAAAGTTTGTGTTCATTTCCACTGCATAAATCATTGAATCATATTCATTCATTGTTTATCTATTACAAAAAACACAATCAATTTAACAATCAATTCATCTATTACAAAAAACACAATCATGACGACTTCTGAGCAGCAGATGTTAAAAACAGATGTTAAAGCTCATTCGCTGATATACCAACATTTGCTGATCAAATTAAACTTCAAATCCACTAAAAGACAGAAAGTTGGGTAGTGTCATATAAGAGGAGCTTCAACAGTTCAGGGAAAACAAGTTTGATAACTTGCACACTGACCAAAGGATGAGAATCTTTTGGGCAAAAAGTGGACCCTCAAAAACATTGTATATGTTGGAGTATAGTTGTCAAGATTTATACTCATCAAACTAACCACAAACAGCAGATGTTTCCACAACCACTGTTTTGAAGAAGACTATGTTGCTGTTGCATATTGAGAAAATCAAAGTCTGTCGTAACCACCGATTGGTTCAAACATCTGTTGGTTTGTAGCTATCCAGTGTTGAAAGTCATCCTCTGTTCCATCATTTTCATTGTTTTCCACTGTTACCAAACTTCAGTGCTTTAAACCACTGACACAACTATCCACTGATAGTTAAAGTTACCCATTGTCCTCATTATTTGTAATCCACTGATATTCATCCATCAGTGGTTTTCTTAACAACAACTGTCTTCCATTATCCTTCATTTCATCAGAGGTTGGCATATGGTCAGCTCTTAACCGTCAGATCTTTGTAAACGTTGTCACGTCAGCAATTACCTTTTTCCCTATAAAACCCTGATCAAAAACCCCAAACAGGGGTTTTACTGTCGATTTGAATTCACAAAAAAAACTGTTCTCAAAGCAGTTTCCATCTTCTTATCTCAAATTCATTCTTCGATTTTCTTCATCAAAATGACGAAATCAAAATCAAAATCATCATCATCTTCCAAAGAGGTTGCTCAAACGGCCGCTAAAACCATTGAAATACCATACAAATCCCCTCACAACTACTTGGGTCTACTCACAAAACCCACCAACAATCACACCTTCGATTCAATCATCGACATCATGGCTGCATCAAAGTATAAAACTTTGCTTACAGCAGATGCTCCAATTTACCAACAACCCCAGAGAGAATTTTGGAAAAACGCTACCCTCGAAAAACAAGGCGAGACCGTCACTGCCATTAATTCTTCCATACAGGGTAAAGCGATTCAAGTTACTCCACAATCCATCTCAGAAGTCTTTAAACTCGATGATCAGAAAGGTAAAATTTCTTTTCTTAAAAGCGAGTTGAAAACTGATTTTCTGGAAAGGGGGTATGCAGATCAAATAAAAAAGAATACCTTAGAAAAAGGTTTCTTCCCCTCTGCAACTAGGTTTTTATTTCATACTCTTTTGACATGTGTTTCAAATAAAACAACTGCTTTTAACGAAATACCATTAAAGATCCAATGCCTAGCTTATGCCATTCTACATAATGAAAATTATAACTATTCCCAGGAAATCTTTCATGATTTGGTGAAAATTGTTGATAGGAAAGCATTTCTACTTTTTCCAAGGTTTCTAAGCTACTATTTCAAAGAAAAATTTGGAAAAGAAAATGAAAATTTACTCAAACAAGGTGCTTATTTTAAAATAAGTGGTTTAACTACTGAAACATTCTCTAGAATGAGGGAACCTACAAAAACAAAAGCAGAGGTGCCTCAGCAGAATTCAGCAGAAAACACTGCTCCTCAGGCATCTACTGTTGAGCCCACTGCTCCAGGTGATCATAGTAGCACAACCACTGCTATGAAACCCACACCTGTAATCACCAAAAAGACCAAAAAAGAAATCATACAAAAAGCCCACCAAACCCAAAGCAAAGGCAACTCTGGAAGATGAGATCCCAGAGCAATTTCCAGTGACAACACAAATGTCACCAAAAACCACTGCTGCTACTTCCTCACAGCAGATGGTAGAAAGATCTCCACCCTTACCTCAAACTCCTCCTGAATCCTCACAAAAGGATCAGGTTGTAAACACAGGGACTCCACATTATGAAGCTCTGGATCCACTCGGATCCATCTTCCACAGTCCTGATCCCAAGGACATGTCTCTTTCAACACCCTTATCCTCACCTCTCACATTACCACAATCCATAATACCTTTGTTGCATGCAGTTGATATAGCTCAGACACAAACCAGTTTCTCTCAATCACCTATCACTGAGAGTATACTCCTACAAGTGACTGGGTCTGATGATTAAACCTCTGCTATCCCAGCAACAACTAAGGAGGTTACACTACATGAGTTACAAGTAATTCCTGTCAGTAGTTCAAGTGAAGCAGCCACTACAAATGTTGAACCCACTGGTTTACATTTGGACAGTGGTTACATCTACAAGACTTCCTTGAAGGCAATTCCTTCTATAACACCTCTGATAACCACCAATGAGTATGTTAAAACTACTGGCAACGTTGAAGGGCTATCAAGTGTTGAAGGAAGAAGACCCCAGAACCAAGAACAAGCGGCATCAATGAATGATTTCTGGGACTCAGTTCCAAAGTCACACATTGATATAACCATTGCTGGTGGGAAATCAGATGACCCCGTTAAAGTTGGCGATGATTTAAAATATCAGGAATTGACGGGCAGAGTTGAAAATCTTGAAACAACAGTTGCTGAAATAAAGGATATGGTGCAACAGCTGTTAAAAGCTCAAAAAGCACAATCCACTGCAGTTCCAGCTCAAGCACCTGCACAACCTGCACCTGCTGCAAATGAGCTATGGAGTGTTTTCCACCCCCTGCTTGAAAAACAAAAACAAATGGCTGATCAGCAACATGCAATACATGTACAAATGCTGACAAACATTGTGGAGTCAAGGTTCAAAGATACTCAAGCAGACATCAAGGCTATAAAGGCCAGCATCCAGAACACCACTGGCAAAGCTCCTCCCACTGTACTATTCATTGATAACCCCCTTCCAGATGATGCCAAAAAGGGGGAGAAAATCAAGCAGTGGAGGAAGAAGGGAATAGAAGATGGCCTTTATGTTGAACCAGAAAAAGAAAAGCAGATTTCAAAAACTGCTAGCCAAACAGCTGCCATCTCTTCAACATACACCACTATAACACACACTACAACCACTGCTCTACCTCCACCTAAAATCACCTCACCACCAAAAGTCATCACTTCAACTACATCACCAGCCATCAAATCAACCCCTGCTCAAAAGCAGAAGACATGTACTGACACATCAGTAGTTGTAATGACAACAGAGGTTGAAACACCTGTTGTTTCAACAGCTGTTTGCCAGTCATCCACCACTGCTCTCATCAATGTCACATCACCACCATCACCTCTTGCGAAAAAGCAGAAGACATCAGATGTTACAACATCTGTTGTAATGAAAACAGTAGTTGAAACACCAGTTGTTTCAACAACTGTCAGTCGGCCAGAATCCACCACTGTTCTCACTTCACTTCAAGCCATCTTTACTTCAATTAATAAATCACCCAAAAGCACTCCTTCACTAGAGAAAAGTTACACCAGAAAAAGAAGAACAACTCAGGCAACTGATGACAAATATGATCCTAATGCTGCAAAATATCCACTGGAACTGGAAGCTATAAAAAATGAGATGAGACAATTCTACACTGTGGATGACCCTTCGAAAAGAAGATTTCCTTCTCTCATAGGCTTCATAGTCCCAGAAAATATGGATGAATATCTCGAGCTCAAAGCAAGGCAGGCTAAAATAAGAGCCAAACTTGAATGCAAAGATCAAGGTGATGAAGCCATTTCTGAAAGAATGGAATTCTTCCTCACCAAAGTCAAACAGATGGAAGACGATGCACGAGATCTGAGCAAAGAAATGTCAAACTTACCACCCGAAGCAGATCTACGAAAAGAAATGAGAAAAGAATATGTTGCATACATCATGAAAGAAAAATTCTATCCAGCTGAAGAAAAACAATTCGAAGAATGGCCAATAGTTGCATTAAAGCATGAGGCAAACAGAATTGAAAGAATTAAAAATGATCCAAGCAAGAAGAGGACAGCTCCAAACTGGAACAAATACAAAAGCTCATAGCTGAGCTTACATCTGAGTACAAAAGAAAGAAGCAGGAGCGGGTGGATGCAAAGGTGGATACTGCCAATGCCATAGCAAAATGGACTAAGCAGCAAACAGATGAGGCTTATGAAAGGCTTAAGAAAAGGAGGATGACAGTCTCTGACACTCCAACCAAGCACTAACCCTTGGTGTTGAAGATCTACAAGATCTCCTTGAACTTTCATTATGCAGGGATGAGGATGACTCAAGTTCCAAAGATTTTGAAGCCGAATTTAAAAGACAAGCTAGGGAACTTCTGATGAGAGAATAAAGATCCAAAATAATGAAGAGTTTTGGCATTATCTGTTCCAGGGGAGATTGTTGGAATTGAACCCTACCAGAGGAACAGATAATGAAAGCCAAAACTGGGTCACAACAGTGGATTAACAATAAGCTGTAGTTTACAACAGGCTTTCCCCTTGAAAGTACTTATAACATCCGATACCCTCCATCCACTGTCCACATACAATTGCTGATGCCCTTTAAACTGCTGATACAGCCCTGAAGAAGGAAACACTGCTGGTTAAATCTACTGATGCTAAAAGACTGCCCACTCAAAGGCTGATCAACTTTGAGGAAAGCACTGTTGAAAGAAGAAAGCAGTAGTTCAGTGTTTTACTTGTATTGTATAGAATCAGTGGTTAGGACTAGCAGGGTTTGTATAAAAACAGTGTTTACAGATTGTTAGGTTGTTAGACGTCGCTTTCATGGTGACGTCAGCTGAGATGCCTCAGTGGTTTGGTTTGTCTATTTTCCTCCTTGATTGTGTTTATAAAGTTTGTGTTCATTTCCGCTGCATAAATCATTGAATCATATTCATTCATTGTTCATCTATTACAAAAAAACACAATCAATTTAACAATCAATTCATCTATTACAAAAAACACAATCATGACGACATCTGAGCAACAGATGTACAAAAGAGATGTTAAAGCTCATCCACTGATATACCAACAGTTGCTGATCAAATTAAACTTCAAATCCACTAAAAGACAGAAAGTTGGGTAGTGTCATATAAGAGGAGTTGTCAAGATTTATACTCATCAAACTAAGCACAAACAGCAGATGTTTCCACAACCACTGTTTTGAAGAAGACTATGTTGCTGCTGCATATTGAGAAAATCAAAGTCTGTCGTAACCACTGATTGGTTCAAACATCTGTTGGTTTGTAGCTATCCACTGTTGAAAGTCAACCTCTGTTCCATCATTTTCATTGTTTTCCACTGTTACCAAACTTCAGTGCTTTAAACCACTGACACAGCTATCCACTTATACTTAAAGTTACCCACTGTCCTCATTTTCATTTGTAATCCACTGATATTTATCCATCAGTGGTTTTCTTAACAACAACTGTCTTCCATTATCCTTCATTTCATCAGAGGTTGGCATATGGTCAGCTCTTAGTCGTCAGATCTTTGTAAACGTTGCCACGTCAGCAATTACCTTTTTCCCTATAAAACCCTGATAAAAAACCCCAAACAGGGGTTTTACTGTCGATTCGAATTCACAAAAAAATTGTTCTCAAAGCAGTTTCCATCTTCTTATCTCAAATTCATTCTTCAATTTTCTTCATCAAAATGACGAAATCAAAGCCATCTGCAACATCCACTTCGAAATCATCTAAAAAGGCCTCTCAAAAGGCTACTACAACCATCGAAATCCCATACAAATCGAATCACAATTATCTGGGTATTCTTACAAAATCAGGCAGCACCGATGTTTTTTATTCCATCATTGATACCATGACTGCATCAAAGTACAAAACTTTGTTAAGAGCAGATGCTCCGATTTACCAGAAAACCCAGAGAGAATTTTGGGAAAATGCCACTCTTGACAAACAAGGAGAAGACATCATAGCCATTAATTCCTCCTTAATGGGTAAACCAATCAAAATCACACCACACTCCATCTCGGAAGTCTTTGAACTCAATAATCAGCAAGGTAAAACTTCTTTTTCCAAAAATGAGTTAAAAACTGATTTCCTTGAAAGGGGGTATGCTGAACAAATAAAGAGGGATACGTTAGAAAAAGGTTATTTCCCTCCTGCAACAAGATTTTTATTTCATACACTGTTAATGTGTGTTTCAAATAAAACAACTGCCTTCAATGAGATACCATTAAAGATTCAATCCCTGGGGTTTGCTATTTTACAAAATGAAGATTTTAATTATTCCCAAGAAATATTTGATGATTTGGCCAAAAATGTTTTAACAAAATCTTTTCTATTATTTCTAAGGTTTTTAAGTTATTACTTTACAAAGAAATTTGCAAAGGATGATGTTCATGTATACCAACAAGGTGAATCTTTTCAAATTAAAAGTTTAACAGCTGCAACTTTCACTAGAATGTCAGCACCTTGTAAAACACAAGCAGAGGTGCCTGAGCAGAATTTAGCAGCTACCACTGCTCCTCAGGTATCTGCTGCTGAGCCCACTGCTCCAGGTGATCATAGTAGCACAACCACTGCAATGAAACCCACACCTGCCATTACCAAAAAGACCAAAAATAAATCATCCAAAAAGCCACCCAAACCCAGTAAAACAGCAACTCTGGAAGATGAGATCCCAGAGCAATTGCCAGTGACAAAACAAAAGTCACCAATAACCACTGCTGCTACTTCCTCACAGCAGATGGAAGAAAGATCTCCACCATTGCCTCAAACTCCTCCGACATCCTCACAAAAGGATTCGGTTGTAAACACAGGGACCCAAGATTATGAAGTTCTGGATCCAATCGGCTCCATCTTCCTCAGTCCTGATCCGAAGGACATGTCTCTTTCTACACCTATTCCTTCACCCGTCACATTACCACAATCAATGTTACCTTTGTTGCATGCAGTTGCTATAGCTCAGAAACAAACCAGTTCCTCTCAATCACCTATCACTGAGAGTATACTCCCACAAGTGACTGGGTCTGATGTTCATACCTCTGCTAGCCCAGCAACAACTAAGGAGGTTACACTGCAGGAATTACCAGTAATTCATGTCAGTAGTTCAAGTGGAGCAGCAACTACTAATGTTGGACTCACTGGTCTACATTGGGTCAGTTGTTCCATAAATAAGACTCCCTTGAAGGCAATTTCTTCAGAGATAACCTAGGCAACCACTGGTGTGTTTACTTTAACAACTGGTGAGTTGTTCAAGGTGTCCACAAATGAAGAAAGAAGTCCCCAGTATCAAGAAAAAGGGGCATCAGTAGATGACTTTTGTGACATATTCCCTAAGTCTGCTGCTGATACAACCACTGTTGGTGGGAAATCAGATGATCCCACTAAGTTGGGTGATGGTTTAAAATACCAAGAACTGATGGACAGAATTGACACACTTGACACATCTGTTGCTGAA
Organism: Helianthus tuberosus; assembly: GCA_030545235.1. Taxonomy (NCBI): domain Eukaryota; kingdom Viridiplantae; phylum Streptophyta; class Magnoliopsida; order Asterales; family Asteraceae; genus Helianthus; species Helianthus tuberosus. Next base: position 124,159,078 of record CM060442.1, on the reverse strand, counting down.
TTAAAAAATATGATGCAACAGCTGTTGGAAATTCAAAAGGTACCACCCACTGTTGTTCCAGCTCAAGCACCTGCACAACCTGCACCTGCTGCAAATGAGTTATGGAACTCATTTCAACCCCTGCTCCAACAACAAAGACAGTTAACTGATCAGCAGCTTGACATAGATGTCCAAAAGCTGAGGAACATGATGGAGTCCAGATTTAAAGACACCCAAGCTGACATCAAGGCCATAAAGGGCCATATCTTGAACACCACTGGCAAAGCACCTCCCACTGTTCTCTTCCTTGATAATCCACCACCAAATAATGCCAAAAAAGGGGAGAAGATCAACCTGTGGAAGAAGAAAGGGATTGAAGATGGTCTCTACATTGAGCCACAAAAAGATTGTATGACTAAAGACATTCCCTTACCAGATGGGACCAAAAAGATTGATTTTACTACAAATGCACTTGCTGAAGCAAAAGCAAGTGTAAAAAGGGATAGAGAGGCAAAGGATAAATCAAGGTGGAATGAGGAGAAGAGAGCTTACATGGAGCTGGATGCACAGGGTTGTTCTGAGCCAAAGGATGTTAAAAATCCTGAACCAAAAAGAAAAAATCCCACTAGAAAAGTGAGGGAACCCAAATCCACACCATCCATACTCACAAAGCATACTCCAAAACCACCATCTAAAAGCCCTCAACATCAATCTTCCACCCAAATAGTTGTTGTATCAACAACTGTTGATACTTCAGTGGTTTCAGCAGTTGTTAAACCAACAACCACCACCTCAATGACAACAACTGCTACTTCAACATACACCACTCAAACACCTGATCTCACTAAATCATCCACCACCACTTCAACCACATCATCAACCATCAAATCATCACCTGCCACTGTGCAGAAGACTTCTACTGACACATCAGTAGTTGTAATGACAACTCAATCTTCCACCCAAACAGCTGTTGTAACTCCTGTTGTATCAACAACTGTTGGTACCTCAGTTGTTTAACAGTTGTTAAACCAACAACCACCACCTCAATCACAACAACTGCTACTTCAACACACACCACTTAAACACCTGATTTGACTAAATCATCTACCACCACTACAACCACATCACCAACCATCAAATCACCACCTTCCACTGTGCAGAAGACTTCTACTGACACATCAGGAGTTGTAATGACAACAGTGGTTGAAACACCTGTTGTTTCAACAACTGTTTGTCAAACACTTCTGTGACACCCCAGGAAAATCTGGAAAACAACGCAACTTAACTAGCTTCCTCAGTAACCACGCGCTAAATTTCGGGACGAAATTCTCTTAACAGGGGGAGAATGTGACAACCCTCAAAATCCCATGTATTCCGTACAAATTATTAATGATAATTAAAGTGGCTGACGACTGTGTGGAATTACCTAACTGCTTTCTGATATCTGTGTTATGCTTACACGTATTTGTTAATATGCTAAGGAATATGCTAAGGAATATGCTAAGGAATATGCTAAGGAATATGTTAAGGAATATGCTAGGAATATGCTAAGGAATATGCTAAGGAATATGCTAAGGAATATGCTAAGGAATATGCTAGGAATATGCTAGGAATATGCTAGGAATATGCTTGGAATATGCTAGGAATATGCTATATGGAAGATCTTATAAATACCACCATTCCACCAAGCTCTCTCTTCTCTCCCTCTCCTTTCCCTTTTTTGGCAGCCACCTTCCACCATACTACCACCATCATCAAGCTCTTTTTCAATCATTCCTCATACATACAAAGGTGTAAGAGGTCCAACAACGAAGCTCGGTGCTCTCGGAAGTGGAAGGACCTCCTCCATTCGCTATTAACCACCACATTTCTTCACTCGAACTTCCCTAGCCTTGAGCTAGTGGTAAGAACTTAGATCCGTTCATTCTTTATGTTATTTTAGTGGTTAATAGATGTTAGAATGATAAAAAGTTAAGAAACTTTAAAGCTCATGAACAAGTCTTGAACATAATGTGTTAAGGTGTGGATAAAGAGAAGTTATGTGTGTAAATCGTGTAGATCTTGTGTTGTTATGATTATTGGTTGATTATCTGATGATTTGCTGATTAATATTAATATGTCATGTTGTTGTGGTCACTAAACTTGTTAACGGAATCGATCGGACACGATTTAGAAGGTTAAACACTGAAAATCAGAATCTGTCCAACTTTTACAGCCAACTTCAGTTGGCTGTAAACAGGTCTTAAACTCAACGAAAAACCGATATTTTGAATCTAAAATATGTTATTATGAAATACGGTTCTAATGGCACCGGAATCGAAATTTTTGGACTCCGTTTACTATTTTTAAAGTGTTAAATTGTAACAGCAACTTAAGCTGAATTTTGACAGCAATAAATGGGTGGCGTACTTTCAGTCATAACCTGAGTCTTGTGATGAATCGGACCATGAAAATTTTACTGTAGATGACAACTGAAGTATTTGTAATTACCCCACTAGAATTTCGCAAATCGGACTTACGATGAATTTTTAATAAATTGTTTCGTGGGCTGTGGTCAGAAATACATAAATCTGAGTTCAGTCCCGAATATGAAATTTTTATAAAATATTGGTAATGAACCGGACCCCGATATTTTTACACAATAAAATATGGAATGTTTATGACATTCTATAAAAATTTGGGAATTTTTGGAATAATCTAACTATTTTATTTAAATGTCCGAAAACAGCCGGTTTTGAGTATTAATGCTGAATTGACATAAGTTGTGACTTGCGTGTCTAAATGTCGAGTATGCTATCTGTGAATGATTTGACATGTTATATATGTTATGTGCATTATCGTATGTTTGATTTTAAGTGGGGAATGGACGGGAAACTTAGATGGGCATAAGCCGTTACAGTGATGCATGTTGTGTGATAGATACGTGTAGGAACTTTGTGTTCTATTTGAAAGCCACTAAATGACTAACTGGTAAATCATACTAGGACGCGATTGACCGACCCTGACTGTTAGCTATATTGAGAATCTAACCGAGGTGAGTTCACACACTTTCTAAGGCATGGGATTCCCGGTGGTTTGGGAATGGGTTAAAGAATTAAAACTAAATCTACATATCCTCCTTGGGTAGGATATGTACGGCCATCCTCCATAGATTGGATGCCATTATTAATCCTACGAATTCTCCTAGTGCAGAATACGTACGTTGTGGTCCTCCTGGTGCAGGACAACAACCTTAAAACTGGCTAGACAAAACTCTATCATGAAGTCCCTCAATTTATATCGACTTAATCGCCGAGGCCAATGGCGAGCGGGTCATTAGTTAATAGCGCTATTAGGTTTAACAAACCTCACACCGTGCCGGTAGGACGGGCGTGTACTAATGGACTATGGCAGATTGTCAGTGATGATAGACACTGATATAGGGCACAACTTATTTGCGTAGCAGTCGATATCATACCGTCTAGTAGTTCAAACGGGGAAAACCCCCCACTGATCATGGTTATGGATTGGGTAAAGAAAAAGGGATATGGTTAAACATACTTTCAACTACGGGGTAACCCCCACGGCAAATAAGCCAACGAAAGTCAAACCACGTTTTCAGAAACAACTTAAAACTAAACAACCAAACGTGAACTCACTCAACTTTGTTGTTGACTCGTTGTTACATGCCTTACAGGTCGCTAAATGCTTGGAGCTTGCACGGGGAAGGAGTCGTTGTGGTGAACGGACGGTTATGTTCCGTGCTTAATGTTTAAATCCTTGTGAACTGACTAAACTTGCGTTTTGAAACTTTAACTTATGAATTATGGACTTATGCTTTTGAACTCACGTTTATGCTTCCGCTGTTTAAACCAAACAAGGTTAACTAGCTTTGGTCACCAATCATATTATGTTTGGTTTTATTTACATAATTGAGTTGTTCAATATGATTGGTGGCTCGATCCTGGTCATGTCACGCCTCCAAGCGGTGATACTCCGCATGGTGGATTTTGGGGGTGTGACAGATTGGTATCAGAGCCATTGGTTATAGTGAACTTGGTTTTAATAAGGGAAAAAGTTTTTGTTAAAACCAGACTATAACCTGTACAGTGCTCAACGATCCACAACGACGCTTCGCTCCACGTGCAAGACTCAACACACTAGGTGGTATGATTTGAATTTATATTATCTACTTGCTAGATTACTTTTGCATAATGTGATGTGATAGTATGCTTAATTAGGAAAGCAGCATGTTGTCTATTAGCCCTATTGTGTTCTTTATGACACACAATTGTTTACTTGAAATTTGACAAACGGTGGTCAAATTCTTTCTTGATTTCTTTTCACCCCGCTACAACGACTATTTATGCATTCTATCTACTCGCACGTTTACCTCGACATGACGTCGCCATCTGACCCTCCGTACAGCCGGTTCGTACGTCAACATCCGCGAAGACCAGACTTGGCTCCCGGTTGACGAACTTTATCACCTTCACCTGTCATAGTCGCCAGAAGTGAAGCAGTCACAGTTACACGCGTTTGTCATTATGCAACACGAAACCTTGCCCTGTTTTGGACGAGTGATACACTCGCGCGACCGCGATGCAACGAACTTCCCTTTTGTGTCATGCTGCCCCGCACCACTACTAGAGGTTACTTCTAGACAACAGATTAGCTGGTCAAATCCTTCGGTCATTGTTGGACCCCTGTCTTCACTCGATTCTTCGCATGAACCTCATTAATTCCCTATCGCTTCGATTGACAACCGATTTAATGAAACACCAACAACCATACCACGATTTTCACCAATCACAAGACTACCTTATCACCCTGTTGAATGGTTTATTCTTATTCTACTTGATTAGCTCCCTCGTATACCCCACTTAACGAATGGATGCCTTTACTGATGGGATTGCCTTCAGGACATTCGAGGACGGAGTTACGGATCACATAACCTACAGGCGAACACGATGACCTATACGTCTACCCTACCCCTCCTACAATATAAGAGTCATATTTTAAATTCCATGATAGTCTTCTTTAATACGCGGAATCTTTATACTAGCTTTTGTACCGACGCATGATTATTGGTTTATGTATGTCTAATTTCTACCATTTGCTTAGACCAAACCGTCATTCTCTTACCACAGTGACATTTCGTTCTCGCTCCACCATGCAAAGACACTGAAATGAACACCCTCTAGCATAGAGAGTTTGGAAGGCTCGACTCTCGATCCTCGGTGATCACTCCTTGAAACCTTCAGAGTGATGCAAAGAACGATCCCAACGCAGTAAGGGGTAAGTTCCTTCTGGACGACTTCTTTGTTACTGTTTTGTTTGATTCGGGTGCCGATACTAGATTACGTATCCTTAAAAGTTAGTCAATTGCTTAAGCGCACTCCAACACTCCTGAACACCAAACACACGGTAGAACTAGCTAACGGTAAAAGTCTTGAAGCCACACACATAGTTAAAGGTTGTAACCTCGTCTTAGCTGGTCAGACTTTCTCTATCGATCTCATTCCTATCACACTGGGTAGATTCGACGTTGTTATTGGGATGGATTGGCTATCTCATCATCAAGCGGAGATTGTTTGCAAGGAGAAAATCGTCCGCATTCCTCGTTCTGGTGAAGAACCTCTCATGATTCGTGGCGACAAGAGTGGTGCTGTCGAAGGCATCATCTCTTTCCTTAAGGCCCAGAAGTGTTTGCGAAAGGGCCACACTGCCATTTTAGCACTCGTTACTGACACATCAACGGAAGAGAAGAAAATCGAAGACATCCCTATTGTGCGCGATTTTCCCGAGGTATTTCCTGAGGAATTACCTGGTCTTCCGCCTCACCGCCAAGTTGAATTTCAAATCGAGCTAGCTCCTGGAGCAGCACCAGTAGCTCGAGCACCATATCGTCTAGCTCCATCAGAACTCGAAGAACTGTCCACACAACTACAAGAACTCTTGGAAAAGGGTTTTATACGTCCTAGCTCTTCGCCCTGGGGAGCTCCAGTCTTATTCGTGAAGAAGAAAGACAGTACCGTCAGGATGTGTATTGACTATCGCGAACTTAACAAGGTGACTGTGAAGAATCGTTATCCTCTTCCACGTATTGACGACTTGTTCGACCAGTTGCAAGGGTCGAGCTATTACTCCAAGATTGACTTGAGATCGGGATACCATCAGCTGAGGGTCCGAGATGAGGACGTCTCCAAAACAGCATTCAGAACTCGTTACGGCCATTACGAGTTTCTGGTTATGCCATTCGGGCTGACGAATGCACCAGCGGTCTTCATGGATCTCATGAACCGAGTGTGCAAGCCTTACCTGGATAAGTTCGTTATTGTGTTAATCGACGATATCCTGATCTATTCTAAGAGTCAGGAGGAACACGAGCAGCATCTACGACTTATGATGGAACTTCTTCGAAAAGAGCAGTTGTATGCCAAATTTTCGAAATGTGACTTCTGGCTTCGCGAAGTCCACTTTCTAGGCCACGTGGTAAACAAGGATGGAATTCATGTGGATCCATCTAAGGTTGAATCGATCAAGAACTGGCCTGCACCCCGAACACCAACAGAGATCCGCCAATTCTTGGGTTTGGCCGGATATTACAGAAGATTTATAAAAGATTTCTCCAAGATTGCGCAACCTCTCACTTCGCTGACTCAGAAGGGTGTCATCTATCGTTGGGGTGATGCACAGGAGTCCGCATTTCAACACCTAAAGGATAGACTTTGTAGCACGCCTATCCTCTCATTGCCCGAAGGCACCGATGATTTCGTGGTTTATTGCGACGCTTCCATCCAAGGACTGGGTTGCGTATTGATGCAACGTGACAAGGTCATTGCCTACGCATCGCGCCAACTTAAAGTTCACGAAAGAAACTACACTACTCACGATCTGGAGCTGGGAGCAGTTGTATTCGCGCTTAAGATATGGAGACATTACCTGTACGGTACCAAGTGCACCATTTACACCGATCACAGGAGTCTCGAGCATATCTTCAAGCAAAAGGAGTTAAACATGCGTCAACGCCGATGGGTTGAGCTCTTGAATGACTATGAATGTGCAATCAAGTATCACCCGGGCAAAGCCAATGTTGTGGCCGACGCCCTTAGTCGAAAGGATACTATACCTAGGCGTGTACGTGCTTTACAGCTTACCATCCAATCCAACCTTCCCGCTCAAATTCGAGATGCCCAGGTCGAAGCATTGAAAGCAGAGAACATTAGAGCTGAGTCCCTACGAGGATCGAGGCAGCGGCTAGAACAAAAGGAAGACGGCGCTTACTATGTAAACGGATGCATCTGGGTTCCACTTTATGGAAACTTACGCGAGCTTGTGATGGACGAAGCGCACAAGTCTCGTTATTCGGTACATCCTGGTTCGGATAAAATGTACCACGACCTCAAGACTACGTATTGGTGGCCTGGCATGAAAGCCCACATAGCAACCTACGTCAGCAAGTGCTTGACTTGTGCGAGAGTCAAGTCTGAATATCAGAAACCATCAGGCCCACTTCAACAACCGGAGATCCCAAAATGGAAATGGGAGCAAATTTCCATGGATTTCGTTACCGGCCTGCCCAGATCTCAACGCGGAAACGATACCATTTGGGTGATCGTAGATCGACTGTCCAAGTCTGCACATTTTCTAGCAATCAAAGAAACGGATAAGTTCTCTACTCTTGCAGACATTTACCTAAAGGAAGTGGTATCAAGGCACGGAGTGCCAACCTCCATCATTTCTGATCGTGACGCGCGTTTTACTTCAGAACTGTGGCAAGCAGTGCACAAGTCTTTTGGCTCACGTTTAGATATGAGCACCGCTTATCACCCACAGACGGATGGGCAATCTGGACGCACCATCCAAACCCTTGAAGACATGCTTAGGGCATGTGTAATTGATTTTGGTAATGGCTAGGAAAAGCACCTCCCGCTAGTGGAATTTTCATACAACAACAGCTACCACACCAGCATACAAGCCGCTCCGTTTGAGGCATTGTACGGATGCAAATGCCGATCACCTCTCTGTTAGGCAGAAGTTGGTGACAGCCAAATCACTGGCCCAGAACTTGTGGTAGATACCACCGAGAGAATTGCTCGGATACGACAGCGAATGGCGGCAGCTCGTGACCGTCAGAAAAGCTATGCTGATAAGGGAAGAAAACCACTCGAGCTCCAGGTTGGGGATCGAGTGCTACTCAAAGTCTCACCTTGGAAAGGTGTAGTCCGCTTTGGCAAACGAGGCAAACTCAATCCGCGTTATGTTGGACCATTTGAAGTCATTGAGAAAATTGGCAAAGCCGCCTACAGGTTGAATCTACCTGAAGAACTCAGCGGAGTTCACAATGTTTCCACGTGTCAAATCTGAAGAAGTGTCTGTCAGATGAAACCCTCATAGTTTCTCTTAAGGAACTCACTATCGACGACCAGCTGCGATTCGTCAAGGAACCAGTAGAGATTACGGATCGAGATGTTAAGATCCTCAAGCATACCAGGATACCTCTGGTCCGAGTTCGTTGGAATGCTCATCGTGGCCCAGAGTATACATGGGAACGAGAAGACCAAATGAAACTCAAGTATCCCCAACTGTTTAAGAAAAACGCAACCACTACTGAAGCTGAAGCTACTGCAGAATTTCGGGACGAAATTCCAAATCAACGGGGGGATGATGTGACACCCCAGGAAAATCTGGAAAACAACGCAACTTAACTAGCTTCCTCAGTAACCACGCGCTAAATTTCGGGACGAAATTCTCTTAACAGGGGGAGAATGTGACAACCCTCAAAATCCCATGTATTCCGTACAAATTATTAATGATAATTAAAGTGTCTGACGACTGTGTGGAATTACTTAACTGCTTTCTGATATCTGTGTTATGCTTACACGTATTTGTTAATATGCTAAGGAATATGCTAAGGAATATGCTAAGGAATATGCTAAGGAATATGCTAGGAATATGCTAAGGAATATGCTAAGGAATATGCTAAGGAATATGCTAAGGAATATGCTAGGAATATGCTAGGAATATGCTAGGAATATGCTAGGAATATGCTTGGAATATGCTAGGAATATGCTATATGGAAGATCTTATAAATACCACCATTCCACCAAGCTCTCTCTTCTCTCCCTCTCCTTTCCCTTTTTCGGCAGCCACCTTCCACCATACTACCACCATCATCAAGCTCTTTTTCAATCATTCCTCATACATACAAAGGTGTAAGAGGTCCAACAACGAAGCTCGGTGCTCTCGGAAGTGGAAGGACCTCCTCCATTCGCTATTAACCACCACATTTCTTCACTCGAACTTCCCTAGCCTTGAGCTAGTGGTAAGAACTTAGATCCGTTCATTCTTTATGTTATTTTAGTGGTTAATAGATGTTAGAATGATAAAAAGTTAAGAAACTTTAAAGCTCATGAACAAGTCTTGAACATAATGTGTTAAGGTGTGGATAAAGAGAAGTTATGTGTGTAAATCGTGTAGATCTTGTGTTGTTATGATTATTGGTTGATTATCTGATGATTTGCTGATTAATATTAATATGTCATGTTGTTGTGGTCACTAAACTTGTTAACGGAATCGATCGGACACGATTTAGAAGGTTAAACACTGAAAATCAGAATCTGTCCAACTTTTACAGCCAACTTCAGTTGGCTGTAAACAGGTCTTAAACTCAACGAAAAACCGATATTTTGAATCTAAAATATGTTATTATGAAATACGGTTCTAATGGCACCGGAATCGAAATTTTTGGACTCCGTTTACTATTTTTAAAGTGTTAAATTGTAACAGCAACTTAAGCTGAATTTTGACAGCAATAAATGGGTGGCGTACTTTCAGTCATAACCTGAGTCTTGTGATGAATCGGACCATGAAAATTTTACTGTAGATGACAACTGAAGTATTTGTAATTACCCCACTAGAATTTCGCAAATCGGACTTACGATGAATTTTTAATAAATTGTTTCGTGGGCTGTGGTCAGAAATACATAAATCTGAGTTCAGTCCCGAATATGAAATTTTTATAAAATATTGGTAATGAACCGGACCCCGATATTTTTACACAATAAAATATGGAATGTTTATGACATTCTATAAAAATTTGGGAATTTTTGAAATAATCTAACTATTTTATTTAAATGTCCGAAAACAGCCGGTTTTGAGTATTAATGCTGAATTGACATAAGTTGTGACTTGCGTGTCTAAATGTCGAGTATGCTATCTGTGAATGATTTGACATGTTATATATGTTATGTGCATTATCGTATGTTTGATTTTAAGTGGGGAATGGACGGGAAACTTAGATGGGCATAAGCCGTTACAGTGATGCATGTTGTGTGATAGATACGTGTAGGAACTTTGTGTTCTATTTGAAAGCCACTAAATGACTAACTGGTAAATCATACTAGGACGCGATTGACCGACCCTGACTGTTAGCTATATTGAGAATCTAACCGAGCAAACCGAGGTGAGTTCACACACTTTCTAAGGCATGGGATTCCCGGTGGTTTGGGAATGGGTTAAAGAATTAAAACTAAATCTACATATCCTCCTTGGGTAGGATATGTACGGCCATCCTCCATAGATTGGATGCCATTATTAATCCTACGAATTCTCCTAGTGCAGAATACGTACGTTGTGGTCCTCCTGGTGCAGGACAACAACCTTAAAACTGGCTAGACAAAACTCTATCATGAAGTCCCTCAATTTATATCGACTTAATCGCCGAGGCCAATGGCGAGCGGGTCATTAGTTAATAGCGCTATTAGGTTTAACAAACCTCACACCGTGCCGGTAGGACGGGCGTGTACTAATGGACTATGGCAGATTGTCAGTGATGATAGACACTGATATAGGGCACAACTTATTTGCGTAGCAGTCGATATCATACCGTCTAGTAGTTCAAACGGGGAAAACCCCCCACTGATCATGGTTATGGATTGGGTAAAGAAAAAGGGATATGGTTAAACATACTTTCAACTACGGGGTAACCCCCACGGCAAATAAGCCAACGAAAGTCAAACCACGTTTTCAGAAACAACTTAAAACTAAACAACCAAACGTGAACTCACTCAACTTTGTTGTTGACTCGTTGTTACATGCCTTACAGGTCGCTAAATGCTTGGAGCTTGCACGGGGAAGGAGTCGTTGTGGTGAACGGGCGGTTATGTTCCGTGCTTAATGTTTAAATCCTTGTGAACTGACTAAACTTGCGTTTTGAAACTTTAACTTATGAATTATGGACTTATGCTTTTGAACTCACGTTTATGCTTCCGCTGTTTAAACCAAACAAGGTTAACTAGCTTTGGTCACCAATCATATTATGTTTGGTTTTATTTACATAATTGAGTTGTTCAATATGATTGGTGGCTCGATCCTGGTCATGTCACGCCTCCAAGCGGTGATACTCCGCATGGTGGATTTTGGGGGTGTGACAACTTCTCACTTCAAACACAACCACTGATCCACCCAAAACATCATCAGTCTCTCCTCAACCAAAAAGGAGAAGGTTAATTTTGATTGATGATGAGCCTTCACCTTCACCAACATCTTCACAACCTCTACCACTTGTCACTTTACCAAACCCTGTACCTCTCTCTTCAATACAGATACAAAAGCCAATCACTGATATTGCTCCTGCAGGTGTTCAATTTCCTCTAGAACTTATTGCTGTCAGAGAAGAGATCAAATCCTTCTACTATGAGAATGATCCTGCAAAAAGGAGTTTACCATCTGTTGAAGGATATCCTAGGCCTAATAATATTGATGAATATTTAAAATTAAAGTCCAAACAAGCAGAGGATATTGCTAAAAGAGAATCAACAGGGAAGACTGACAAAGAATATCAAAGGCACTACCAATTTTTGCTTACTCAAGTCAGTTCCCTGGAACAATTTGCAAAGAATGTTTGTCAAAAATTATCAGAAAGAGCAGATGAATCTCTGAGAAAAGACTATGTTGAGAATATCATGGCTCACAAGAAGTATAAGGGAGAGAAGCATATGTACAAAGATTGGACCATTCCTGAGCTTGAAAGTGAAGCAGCCAGGATCCAAGAGATGCTTAAAAATAAGGTTAAACACACTCCTCCTGACTGGAAAAAATTCAAAAAGAATGTACCTGACAAGGCTTTAGAGTTAAAGAGAATGAAAGAGGAGCTGATAGCAGCTGACTATGGGTCAAAGAATTCAGTGTCAAAGTGGAGAGAAGATAGGGTCAGGGCCACTTACAAAATGTTGGAGGAACTAAGGAAGAAAGATCCAAATGTTCCACAAAAACCTGACTATCCTAAAACTGAAGATTCAAAAAGACCACCAAAGTTACAAATCAAGAGATGCACCGATCCAGCAGGTGCTGCTATTTATCAAAGAAAAAGACAAAAGCAGATGGATACTGAAACCTTGAAGGAACTTATGGCTGGTGATGAACTTGTAAAACAAGGTATCAAGAGAATGCTGATAGAAAGGCTTGAAGTGAATCAATCTGCAGGCACAGATCAGATCTGATGGTGATGTGATTCTCCTTGATACAGAACTGTGCAGGAATGAGGAAGATACAGATTCTGTTTAGCCAATTCTACTTTTTTTTTTCTATATAGTTTTTTTTTCTTTTTGAGGTTGAATTACATGTTAAACTCACGAAAAATTATTAGTTGGTTTTCAATGTTGATGACACTGATGGCCAGGTACATTATGTTATCATGACGATAACTGGAATAGGTTGATCAATTCTTCTTTTTTTTGCTTTTTGTAAATTTTTATCATTTAGTTATGTTGTATAGAAAAAGTAAAATATACTAAAGCTTCTTGCTAATAAAGTAGAGCTAAAACAAAAGTTTCATTGAAAATTAAAATTATAGATTTGATCGGTTTGCGGATATTATTAGACATAGATGATTTATTGAAAATGTGTATTACCAAGATCGGTAGGCAAAGTACCAGTATTGAGATGTACCGAGTTTGTGGTTGGGACTTTTAAATGTATACTTAACTAAAATGCGAATGTGAATTCATCAAATATTTGTTCACATGATAGTTTACATATTTACATAGACAAAAACTTTTATCATTATAGTTATTATAATACTAACACATACTGTCTTTAACATTATTTTATAAAGATATAGATCTAAAGACCAAAATTTAAATGATATATTTATAATCTGTTTTTTAGTATTTGATTTCGATCATTACTAAACCTACCCGTGTGGTTACACGGGTGCTACACCTAGTTTTGTATTATAACATAACTCCTTAACGGTATATGTAAATAACAATTCTGGGCTTATCACTATGTATGATACACAACTCAAAATTCTTGGATTCAAGTTCCTATACATCAAGTTTGTCACACAGGATTATAATTATAACTTTGTAATTAGTGAATTGAGAATATAATACGAAAAGTATTAAAGTAGTAGTATATTTCTATGCATTTTTTAATAATCACTATTATAATATTAAATTTTGCTTAAAAATATATTTTTTAAAGTACCTTCTTAAAAATTTGCCCCTAAAATAATAGATTAACGATTAGTTATGAGGATTTTTCAACACTCGATTATAATGCTTCAAAAACTACTTCGAGCGGCTTCGATGATGCTGTTCAACCCGTTGGCTCGGTCTAAGTAACAGAGGATCTTTCACTTGTTCACCGGTCTTGTCTTGCTCACCCAAAATCACGTAATGTTTAATAAACGGATTAACCTGTTTATGATCCGAATCACCTTTCGATATCATGCTTATGTAATTATTTTTGTTGGGTTATTTTATAATATGCTATTGTTAATTATATTATATCGACTCAAGCTTCTAAGCATACTCAAGGAGACATACTTGGATCAAAAGATTGCCAAAAAGAACCAAACTTTAAGGAAACATATATAAAATGCATCTTAACTTGAAAGCAACATAAGCCATACCTTTGAACTAAACAAAACCCTATATAAACCCTCTTCCATTCACAGCTTCCACAACATCAACAACAACAATGGCATTCATCTTCTCTTCCAAAAAGACATCACTTTTCTTGGTATTCATATTGGTTTTGGCATGTTCGGCTTTAGCCAACGAGTTTTCAATCCTAGGGTATGCCCCGGAGGATTTAACGTCCATTCATAAGGTGATTCACCTTTTCGATTCATGGCTCGCAAAACATAGCAAAATCTATGAAAGCTTAGATGAAAAGCTACATAGGTTTGAGATCTTTATGGACAATTTGAAGCATATTGATGACACCAACAAGAAAGTTAGCAACTATTGGCTTGGACTTAATGAGTTTGCTGACTTGACCCACGAAGAGTTCAAGAACAAGTTCTTGGGGCTTAAAGGCGAGCTCCCTGAGAGGAAAGACGAGTCCATTGAAGAATTTAGTTATCGAGATTTTGTGGATTTGCCAAAATCAGTTGATTGGAGAAAGAAAGGTGCGGTTGCTCCGGTTAAAAACCAAGGTCAATGTGGTAAGTACTAATAATAAAGCTTAAAGAGTATAAACTAGTTTCGGTTAGAAGTGCTATATCCGTTAATTTATATCAAGTGATTGAATATTTACAAATGTGTATAGGTAGTTGTTGGGCATTCTCAACGGTAGCTGCGGTGGAAGGTATAAACCAAATCGTAACCGGAAATCTAACAATGTTATCGGAACAAGAACTAATCGATTGTGACACAACCTTCAACAATGGGTGCAATGGAGGTCTCATGGATTATGCATTTGCATACGTCATGAGAAGTGGACTTCATAAAGAAGAAGAGTATCCTTATATCATGAGTGAAGGCACATGTGACGAAAAGAAGGTTAAGTTTTTAAACATAAAATCTTATAATCTAAAGCTATGATTCTAAAAGATTTTGTATTATTATAGGATGTATCAGAAAAGGTGACAATCAGCGGATATCATGATGTACCACGAAACAATGAAGATAGTTTCTTGAAGGCGCTTGCAAACCAACCCATTAGTGTTGCCATTGAAGCCTCTGGCCGCGACTTCCAGTTCTACAGTGGGGTAAGTCTACAACAACCCTCGTTTCTCAAATCAAGCACGCTTGGACCTCTTTTGACCCGTTTACCAAACTTATGAGATGTCACCATCGGGTTAAAGATTTTCTAACTTTGAAAATGGGAATGTTGATCAGGGTGTGTTCGATGGGCATTGTGGGACCGAGTTGGACCATGGAGTAGCAGCTGTCGGATATGGAACAACCAAGGGTCTAGATTACGTCACAGTGAGGAACTCTTGGGGACCAAAATGGGGTGAGAAAGGGTACATAAGGATGAAGAGAAAAACAGGGAAGCCCCATGGGATGTGTGGCCTTTATATGATGGCTTCTTACCCTACAAAACAACAGTAAAATGCACCTAAATCTTTACTAATGGTCCTAACTTTGATTTCAGTATGGACCAACCCCTGTCTCATGTATTTCTGATGTTTCCATTTCTTGGTTTATAAAGTTATTGTGTGGTACCCATGGGATGGACTAAAATCCACCATTACTCAACACGTTATGTTTTATCTTA
Organism: Helianthus tuberosus; assembly: GCA_030545235.1. Lineage (NCBI taxonomy): Eukaryota > Viridiplantae > Streptophyta > Magnoliopsida > Asterales > Asteraceae > Helianthus > Helianthus tuberosus. Next base: position 124,143,604 of record CM060442.1, on the reverse strand, counting down.
AATGAGTCACATACAAACAAGCCAAGCTACGCATGAGCTAGTCAAGATTGACTCATTAAAAGCTTGAATCAAGCCAAACTTAAACGAGCTCGAGCCTAAAAATAAGCTTGCTTAACAAACAAGTCCAAACCCCATGTACATAGCTCAGCTAAGCTATATAAGTTTTTATTTTATATAACAAATATACATTACACAATACATATAATAATAACAAAATAATGATAAAAATAATTATATATATACCTATAATAAAAATAACTAAATAATATATAAATTATGTTACATATATAAAACTTAATTATAATTAAGTTTAACAATAATTATAGGTTTTATATAAAAAGGAATAATAAAATATACAATAAATAATAAACGAGCCGAGCTCAAGTTCGAGCAATTTCTTAAAAGCCAAACCCAAACTTTGGATATAGAACTCGAAATGAGCCGAGATTGAGCTTAAGCGGGCTGGAGCTCAGTTCGGCTTGTTTATGTCTTAGTCACATACTCGACCCGTACAAAAAGTTGCCCGCCCACCACTACCATAAAACTGTAACCTCAAAAGTTACTCCTGGCGAAAGCAAACCCAAGTAAAACTAATGCAGAATGGTCACAATCATTAGAGCTGATAACATAAAAAATACAACATCTAAAACTAGAAATGGTTTTTTAACACCAAGTTGACTTAACACCAGACCCTAATAAAAACAGAAACAACACTCTAGGAAGAAAGGGCGGGGGTACCCGGGTTAATGGGTTGATTGTTGGGTATGGTATGCTTCATCACCACAACTTCCAGTATCCCGCTGTTTCGGAAAGTGGGTGAGACCAACCGCGGGTCGACCCGGCCAGGTAAGTTGAACACGACGATGAAGTTTCCAGATGGGGCTAGTTGTTGGACTCTGGGCTTGTATTTGTTGGCATGCTTGTTGATAAACTCACTGTCTTGCATTAGTCCTTTGATTTCAACACGCCCATCAGCCCGTATATCGAGCTTTACATTGCCTGTCATGATATAATATTATAACAATTAATATATATTCTTTAATTAGGAGTTTATCAAGGTTTAGGCATAGAATCTCATATTGACAACCCAAAATGGAAAAGTATAAAGTAGAACAAAAAGTATATATTCATCACGTTTAAGTCATTGGTAATATGAAATGCCAAAAGAGTACTTACACTGAGGTTTACAGACACCAGGTAGGGAAACCCGAAAGATGTAAGCACGTTTACTTTCACCTATGTCAACGAGGCCAAGTGTCGGGGCGTGTTTCGCATCCTTAGCTGTACCACTCAAAGTAACCGGTTTCTTTGACTCCATTGACTTAGTTACAGGGGCTTCACTCATACTTCCTGCGGAATTAATAGATTCATATCATTAGGGCCTGCAGTGCTGCACAATAGTTCATAGAGGGAATTGTTTTGTGCATGCATGCATACATAGTCTGAACTCTTAAGTAGATATAGGATGCTTCCTGAATAACAGCGAGATGTAAGCTTATCTATATACATATACACATCTAACAGTCATCAAGCTGCAATTACTATAAAACAAAGTACAGCGTGATTTTTTACACTTATTGATTTGATTAAACATGATATGTGATGTCAGGAAGAAGAAATAACAATAACAAAAAGAGTAAACTTCTGTTTTGCTCTATGTGGGTTGGTCATTTTAATGGTTTTGCTTTTGCCCCAATCCTTTAAAAATAGCCATTTTACTCCCTGATGTTTTCATTTTATTTCCACTTTGCTCCATGACCCTAACTCCATCCAAAATGTTTGTTATTTAGAAGGGTGTTTTAGTAAATTTACAAATAAAAGTGAGGGTATTTTGATAGTTTTACAACTAAAATATAATATAAAGATATAATATATAAATACACACACACCCTCTTCCTTCTCTCTCTCTTATCTCTTCTCCATCACCAACCACCACCACCACCCCTCACACCAACCACCGGAGCTTCCAATGGACTCCACCGTCACCATCATCATACTAGTCTAAAAAGTCGCTGGAGATGGAGTCCTTGGCTCGAAACCCTAGGCAGCCGTCAATGTCGAAACCCTAGGCGGCCGTCACCGTCGAAACAGAGATGGTTGTCGTCACCTATGGCCGGATCGAAACCCAGAGATGGAATCATTGGCTCGAAACCAATGGCCTGCTTTCATCACTCTCATCTCCGGTCATCTCTCTTTCTCTAGACTTCCTCTCTCATCTACTCTGTTGTCTCTCCACGTTCCCCCCTCTCTCTCCTATTAAACGTAGAAGCATCATATGTATAGTTTCCGGCTTATATGTATATATCTGTATTGTATGAGTTCTTGATTTTTTTGAAATTTGGGGATTTTGATGATACAAGTTGGCGTTTGATTCTTAGGGTTTTGTTTTGATAGATGAAAGTCTTAAGAGAGAGAGAGAGAGAGAGAGAGAGAGAGAGCAGGTGGACTGGGTGGGGGTGGTGATGACGATGGAGATAGTGGGTGGATGGTGATGGCGGTGGCGGTGGAGGTGGAGTGGTGGGTGGTGGTGGTGGTGGTGGTGGAGAAGGTGGAGAGAGAGGGGGTCTGGGGAAGTGATGATGGTTTAACAAAAACTTTAGTTGTGGAGGAAGGTGGTGATGGCAGGTGGTGGACTGGTGGTGGCTGGATGGTGGTGGTGGCATGTCCGTATATATTAATATATAATTAAATGTTTTATATTTTTATACTCTCTTTAATATCAATAAAAATAAAAAACAGATTTAAGAAACAAATAAAATTGAAAAATATAAAATTACCGAAATGCCCTTATTTTAACTGAAATGTTTAACTGGGTTAGAGTTAGTGAGTAAACTGGAAATAAAATGAAAACATCAGGGAGTAAAATGGCTATTTTTAAAGGATTGGGGCAAAACCGTTAAAATGACAAAACCACAGGGAACAAAACGGAAGTTACTCTAACAAAAATTACCATGTATGGCAAAATATAAATCATATATATATTCCTTTAATAAACCTTCATCAACTGGATTTTATTTTTATTTCCTAATTCCTACTGAGAAAATATCAGCCCTAACAACAATCTCCATAGTTCAAAGTCATAGCACACATGAGAATCTTATCCACATGTTATTGAAAAACTATGTTATGTTCCATAATGTGTATCCATAGGAGTACTTCTTATATCATGATTAAAATTTATTGTATTTATTCCACATTAGTTCATGACTTTACAATTCAAAAATCACTGCTTTCAGTAGCGTTATTTTCACCTATACATTCATCATAATTTTAAAGAATTAAAAAAAAACATCTAATTAGTTCTGTATCCACCAAACAAGCTACTACAGATATTATCTTTAACAAAACTTTAAACAAGTATGTCAGGACACCAAAATAAACATATCTTATATCTAGCTATCCATTTCCTCAGATAACAAAAAAATAATACAACCCATCAATTTTATCAATCGAGTTTGTCAAGGCATGGTGATAAACCATCGAAAATTAAGTTGTAGTTTTACTAATTAAAGCTATTAAAATGATCAAAATCACATATTAATAAAATTTAGAGTATCTAAAACAAAAACAATAGATGTTAAATACCAAAAGCAGAAAACCTAATTTTTACAAACTTGCCTGGAACAGAATTTAGCGAACAATTAAGCGAAAACGAACAATCCAATGTCGATTCTAGACACCGCTAATCCTCATAAACAAGCACAAATATAAAATCTGTAACAGTAATATAAAAAATCTACCAAATCAAACATAATTACATAACGCATGTCTAATTGCCATAAATACCACATTTCAAACACACATAACTACATTTAACCAATAAAACCAGTAAATAGCTTCAGATCTAGGAAAAAATCCACCAGATGTTTCATGATCCATACAAATTATACATACACCAACACACATGAACTGATAACACACCAAAATAGTCCGATTCAACACCTCCAAACAAATTAAACAATTTATTCACTTAACGCGCTCGAATCGCATGAAACTACAACTTTTGAGCCAAAAACAGAATTTAGCAAACAAGCAAGCAAAAACAGTATTTAGCAAAAAATTAAGCGAAAACAAATAATCCAAAGTCGATTCTTGAATCAAACTAATCCTCATAAACAGGCACGAATATAAAATCAGTAACATTAACCTAAAACATCTATCAAATCAGAAATAAAGCATGCCTAATTGCCTTAAATACCAAATTTCAAACACATATAACCACATTTAATTATTTAAAACAATAAAACTAGTAAATAGCTTCAGATCTATGGCAAGTCCACCAGACAATTCCATAATCCCATACACCAACTGACTAACATATATCAACTGATAACACACTAAAATTGTCCGATTCAACACCTCTAAACAAATTAAACGATTTCTTCACTTGACGCACTCGAACTAAACAAAACTACAACTTTTTAGCAAAAACAGAATTTAGAAAACAATTAAGCAAAAACAGAATTTAGCAAACAATTAAGCGAAAACGAAGAATCCAAAGTCGATTTTAGACGCCACTAATCCTCATAAACAAGCACAAATATAAAATCTGTAACAGTAACTTAAAAATCTATCAAATCAAACCTAACGCATATCTAACTGCCTTAAATATGACATTTCAAACACGCATAACTACATTTAAACCAATAAAAGTAGTAAATAGCTTCAGATATAGGGAAAATCCATCAGATGTTCCATAATCCATACAAACTACACAAACACAAACATGAACCCATATCAACTGATAACACATTGAATTGAATGAAACTACAACTTTTTAGCCACAAACAGAATTTAGCAAACAATTAAGCGAAAACGAACAATCCAAAGCCGATCCTCATAAATAAGCACAATATAAAAATATGTAACAGTAACCTAAGAAATCTATCAAATCAAACATAAATACATAAAGCATGTCTAATTGCCACATTTCAAACACACATAGCTACATTTAAACCAAAAAAACTAGTAAATAGCTTCAGATCTAGGTCAAATCCACCATATGTTCCATAATCCATACAAATTATACATACACCAACACACATGAACTAATAACACACTAAAATCGTCCGATTCAACACCTCTGAACGAAGTTAAACGATTTCGTCACTTGACGCACTCGAATCGAACGAAGCTGCAGCTTTTGAAATCAAAATTAACTAGAAAACGAGCTACAGATTGTTTTGGAAGAACAAATTCACACATTAGAACTGCAAAATATAAGAAATCGGCATCGAAAATTGGGATTTAACGGTGAAAATCGTACCCTAGGTTGACGAAGTCCGTTCCTCGGTAATCGAGCTCTGGTTGTTCGTCTCTGTGAAAGCTCACTCGCACGGCTGTTTAGCGACGGAGCTCAATTTGGGGGGCTTTTGACTTTGGGGTTTAACCTTTGGATTTTAAAGGAGATTTCTTTTTTAAATATAAAGAACTAGGTTAGTTCCCCGTGTGTTACACGGGTTGAACAATTTAAACTATATAGCATAGATATTTCCTGTAAATGCAAAACAAAGACAGAGACATTTACATACCATATTGACATAAATGAGTTAATATAAATGTAACCCATCAACTCGTACATATTAATTAATGTCTTAGAGTTCGATAAGACAGCTCTAATATATTTTATATATATATCAATAATATATTTAGTCTAACATATTAATATTATTATGAATTTCGAAACTTGTTTAGCTAGGATTTAAGATTCTATTGAACTTTTAGTTTAACAATAGGTTATTGAATTAATAATAAGAATTTGTATTAGATTAGATTAAATATTATTATTATTTGTATTAGATTAGATTAGATTAAATATTAGGTCGCCGGAAAAGGGTTTTTGGCCGGAAAACAATTTTTTTTTTGTCCCAAATCTCTTTGTAACCTTATTACTTATTTTAGGAATCTTTCTCTATTAAAAGCCCCAATTATTGATGTTGCCGTAAATTCTTTCATCAACGGAAAACTCAAGTATTCTTTGTGTGTGATTGTGGAAACAGGAGTTATGGAGTTATGAATGGTGGGTGAGATTATGGGATGTGTTTGAAATCTTATATAACTTATGAATTTTGTTAACACAATTTATTGTTATAAAGATTTTTTATGTTTATCAAGAAGTGTAGAGATAAGTTTTTTTATTCTTAGCATGTACCTTTGATAGTTGTTAGTATTTGGGTAAGTTGCTATTAAATATTAAAATCTATTTGAAATCATGAATGTTATATTAAAAAGGGAAATAATTTCAAATTACCGTAGTATGTGGTAAGTATTTTTTGTATATTAAATATTAAAATCTATTTGAAATCATGAATTGTTATATTAAAAAGGAATCAATTTAGGATTTTTAATATTTGAGATTACCACATCTGATAGAAAGTTGAGGTAGCTTCCAGATTTGAGATTTGATTTGTGATGTGATTTGTTTTCCATTTGATTTTTTTTTTTTTTTGATAAATAGTTATGATGTATTGGGTGAGATTATGGGATGTGTTTGAAATCGTATATTTCTTATGGATTTTGTTAATACAATTTATTGTTATAAAGTTTTTTTTATGTTTATCAAGAAGTGTAGAGATAAGTTTTTTTTATACTTTGGATGTAGCTTTGATAGTTGTAATTATTTAGGTAAGTTGTAGTTGAAAAATCATCGTACTATGTAGATTAAAATTTGAAATTACTTATGATATTAAGTTATGAATTAATTTAATAGTTTTAATATGTGGTAAGTATTTTTTGTATATTAAATATTAAAATTAAAATCTATTTGGGATTAACTATAAAACTAAAGGGATTATATTTTAGGAGGGAAAATAGAATTCTAGATAGCCTCATTGATTGCCATGTGTCTCAAATTGGTTTACTTTATTATATGTATAGATATAATATATTTAAAATCTATATCTATACTTACGGGCTGTTTGGCTGAGCTTTTCAAAACAGCTTATTTGCTTTTCTGAAAAGCAAATAAGTCAATAAACTCTTTTAAAAAGCTTTAAAATGGATCTTTTCAAAACAGTTTATTGACTTATTTGCTTTTCAGAAAGCAAATAAGCAAATAAGCTCTTTTGAAAAGCTCAGCCAAACAGCCCCTTACTATATAATAAAAATAAACTATTTTGTGAACACTTGTCATCATATTAGGCCATCTTTTATAGATAATTATTATTTTAGTTTAATCTCTTCTAATTAATTATAGATAATCCTCCTAAATATTATTTAGTTTAATATCTTATAAATAATTATTATTTAATTTAAATATTATTTAGTTTAATATCTTATGAATAATTATTATTTAATTTAATCACCTTCTTATTTATATGGTGATTTATTTAAATGGTGAATTACATAAAGATGACTATGTCGAAATATGAATATTTTTTTATGTCGAAAGATATTTGTGAAAAATATTATTGTTACCACTTTAACGAAATCATTGTAATAACAATTTTTATGTATTTAAAAGAAAACTAAAATAGATGTATTTTCTGATTAAAAAATATATACAATTTCTTAAAATTTAAAACCACCTTAATTTTGAGAATAAGTTCTTTAAAATTTTGTATCTAGGTCCCTAAGGTTTCATTTTTGTTGTCATTTTCATCCAAATGGTAAACTGGGTTAAAATTTTCTGTTAACTTTTCTCTTTTTATTGTTTTCCTCATTTAATTAAGAGTTAATTACATGGTTAGTCCCTGTGGTTTGCACAAAATAATATACTTAGGTACTAATAGTTTAAAATCACATTATAGGGTACTAACTTTTCATTTTGTAACATTTGAAGGTATTAACGTTATTTGTAGGTTTAAAATCACATTCTATTAGTATCTAAGTATTTTATTTTGTGCAAACCACGGGGACTAACTATGTTAATACCCTAGAAGTTAATACCTCCAAACGTTACAAAATGAAAAGTTAATACCCTAGAAGACGATTTTAAACTATTAGTACCTAAGTATGTTATTTTGTGCAAACCACATGGACTAACTATGTAATTAACTCTATTATTTATTTGAATTAATTATTACTTATACAAAATTACATTTACTCGACCCATGTAATACATGAGATTTTTTAAGATATAACATTTTATTATTTGATATATAAAATTAGATTTATTAAATTCGTACAATACACGGGGTTTTTAAGGATATGTATTTTTTATTATTTAGTACAGAAAATTACATTTATTCAAACCGTGTAATAGGCATATTTTTAAAGATGTAATTTTTTTTATTATTTGGTATATAAGATTACATTTATTCAACCCGTGTAATAAATGAGGTTTTTTAAAGATGTATTATTTTATTATTTGGTAATAAATATTACATTTATTCAACCCGTGTAATACACGTGGTTTTAAAGATATAACTTTTTTATTTGGTATGTAAAATTACATTTTAAGTTTTCATTGTTTAATATATAAAATTATATTTATTCAACCCATGCAATAAATGAGGTTTTTAAAGATATATTGTTTTATTATTTAGTATATAAAATTTATTTATTAAATCCGTGTAATACACGGGGTTATAACCTAGTTCATAACAATAAACAAAATTACAGAAAACAACCTTCCGTTGTGTGGGGTTTTTGGTCATTTTACTTCTTCTTTTAAAAAATAGTTTTTTTTTTAATTTATAAGCATTCACAATGGATCCTTCAAATTTATGTGAATGAAATTTCTATATTTGTGATATTGGTTGTAAAATGTTGTGACTGGAGAAGAGAGATAGAAAAATATTATTGTTTATCAGTAAATTTGGAGGAGATACTTTCACCTGTATAATCTTTTTATATTTTGGAGTTAAATGTCATTTTAGTCCCTGTGGTTTGGGTCATTTTGACAGTTTAGTTCAAAGGTTTCATTTTTAACCTATGGGTCCAAAAAGGTTTCACAGTTGCCATTTTAGTCCACTTGGTTAACTTCATCCATTTTTTCTGTTAACGAGAAGGCCAATTTGGTCATTTTGTATGTAATTCCGTTAACTAAAAGGGCAATTCAGCCATATAAAATGACCGAATTAGCCTTCTCGTTAACAGAAAAAATGGATGAAGTTAACCAGTGGACTAAAATGGCAACTGTGAAACCTTTTTGGACCCACATGTTAAAAATGAAACCTTTGGACTAAACTGGGAAAATGGCCCAAACCATAGCGACTAAAATGGCATTTAACTCTATATTTTTTTAAAGTGGTTGTGAGTAGGGGTGAGCAACTTTAGGTCCGGACCGAAAATAACCGAGAACCGAACCAAAAATATACCCAACCCGACCCGAACCTAAGCACCTATGTATTTAGATCAGTTCCAGTTTTTCATATAAAATCAGGTTGGCTCGGTTCTCGGTCTTTTCATGGTGAAACCCAACTTGGACCTGTGGACCGAACTAAAGTGCTACTTAAAAAAGACTGGGTCATAGCCGAATAGCGATTGGGGCTTGAATCCCTAAAATATATAACATACAACGGTTGCATGATGTTCCCACAAATACATTCGTATAGATAAAGAAACCATCTGCATTGAATTTGCAGTCAACTTCTAGGCTGCTACTGTGATTAATTGATGAGGTACTTGATCTGATATGCATCATTATTATTTTATTCGGTGTCGTTTTATTGTTGTTTTCGGAGTCAAAGCAAATGCAAGAAGGTATAACATTCAAAGCGAATAACAAGAAAATATAACAATTGACTTTGTAGAGACAAAGTGAATAACATAAAGGTATAACAGTTGACTTTTCGGAGTCAACGCAAATACAAAAAGGTATAAGGCGAATAATCGATAAGAAAGCAATCAAAGCGAAAACAATAAAGCATATAATATTTGTAACACACTTAAACGATAAATTACAATTTCATATAAAATTTGCTTGATTTATAAAGTTTATACAAAAGATATCTTATCATATAAGGGTTTTACAAACAACCTTGATCAAAATATCGAGTTACCAAAGAGTTTTGGGACATTTCCTAAACATATGCAAAGTATCATTACATAATTCAGTTAAACAAAGGCGGAAGCTTGATTCTTCTATGTATTCGGTTCTTTAAAGACGACTTGATCTTCATCCAGGAGGAGTTGATATGCACCTAAAGCTGAGGATTATACAAACTATTAGTGTTAGAACACAATAGAAATCGATTAGATTGAATATCGTAATCAAAACAATCAAACAAAATCATTTAGACAAGATCCGGTGTCCGTGACGCTGGGTTTGGCGTCGTAGACGCCCCCTTGTTTATGGCGTCGATGCCAGAAGTCCGTAGGCAGACGATTAAGACGTCGACAAGCCCCAGATCAACAGACCCAGCGTCGGCGACGCTGGGCTTTGCGTCGTCGACGCCCCCTCCTTCATTCATTTTTCTGTTGTGTTTTGTTAATCGTTCGTAAACACTAAAATGCGCATAACTTTCAAACCGTACGCCCTTTTAACCTCCCGTTACTTCCCATGTGATCGTAATTTGATATTCTATCACATGAGCCTAAAATCCAACATCTGAATTAACACTATTTTTAAATTATGGCTCTCGACTTTATAATTATTTACAAATTTTTTTGACACGTTCATGTTTATTTAATCAAAACTGTTGGTTTGTATTAAAAACTCACAAGAACATTATATCCTTAAAAGCTTTCCAATATTCGGAGTTTCAAATCAAGTGATTTACGCATTCGTTAACTAATACTTGTTTCAATCATTTGACCCGTCCAACTATATGTAGTTGGACGTTTTAACACAATTCCCACATGCCGAAATTGTGCATTTATTAGTCGTACTCACTCTAACCCAAATCCAGGTTTGCGCTTCTAACATTATTGACCCGTTTGAAGTCTAAGATCATGAACTTAGACTAAATAACAAAGCTTCTAGTTAAGTATCCTCATATTTCTTATACTCATTCCGAGTTTCGATATTTACGACCCTCACGTTGCCGTAACGGGATCGCTAGTTTAATCAATGACCTCGCATTCCCGGGTTTGTCATTTAAGTAAAGGTGCTTCCGTTACTCAGTTTGCACTTATCTTAAATTGATCCGTTTGATTTACTTTCATGAATTTCCTTCATATCAAGTAAACCAAATACGCAAATTTCCTATTCTACTTATCAACACATCAAACAACGAGGAATTTAAATGGCATTAATAACGAAGCATTAAGCCACGTACCTTAAAGTTTTTCTTTCAAACGCGTGTCCTTTCCCGCTTGGCCACTTGATGTTTCGCCCGATTTGCCTATAGGGTTTAAATCAAATTTACCCTTTAGAACTCATATCACAAATATTCACACGCTAATTGTTAAACTTAACAATTACGTGATTCTTTCATAATTTCAACAATTCGAGATCATTTAGGCATTTCATCGAGCATCTTCTGGGCAAGATTTTTACACTACGTTTATCAAGTTCAAAACTTTGCTATTAGCTATGTATTCAAATTTCTACAAGTCTCTATGTCTAGCATGTATAATCATCATCTAGACTTTATCATTTTAACATCAATTCTTCAGTTTCACTATCTCTATTTAAGTGTTCTTCACTTTCATAAGAACCCATTTATCATAAACACAAGGAATCATCCAAACACTCAATTTATGGCACTTAGATCTTTAATTTCTTAACAAGGGATTGTTCATAAGTTTACTTACACCTTATGAGTCACTTAAATTTCCATATCTCATGTAAGAGTAGAAAGTCATGGATTTAAACACTTTCCATAACTTCACAAAACATCTAATTTTTACATACCTTATGATCCTCTTGATTTGGGGATCACAATTATAATTTCATGCATGAATTTGGGCTCCTTATCAAGCTTTAATTTTGACCTTTTGATGAAGATTAGGGTTTGGGTGTTTTACTCCTTCTCCTGATTGCACCAGAGCACACACAAGTGTGTGTTTTGTATTTTAAACTTCTTTTTATTAAACCAAGTTTGTTGTTTGTCTATTTCAGCCCCTCTTTTATTAGTATGTACTAAAAGGACACTTTTAGTTGCTAGTTATTTATCAATTAGCAAATTTTACCAAGTTAAGTCATATTAGTCCTTATGTATTTAATAGTTACCTACTAGGTTAGAACCCCGTGTATTACACGGGTTGAATAAATGTAATTTTATATATTAAGTAATAAAAACTTATGTCTTTATGAACCTTGTATATTGTACGTGTTAAATAAATGTGATTTTATATATCAAATAATAAAAAGTTATATCTTTAAAAACCATGTGTATTACACAGATTAAATAAATGTAATTTTGTATACTAAATACTAAAAACGTCGTATCTTTAAAAAAACTCGTGTATAATCGGGTTTAATAAATCTACCAAATAATAAAAAATTACATCCTTAAAAACCTCGTATATTACACGTGTTGAATAGATATAAAAAAGAGTTATATCTTTAAAAACCATGTGTATTACACAGATTAAATAAATGTATTTTTGTATATTAAATAATAAAAACGTCGTATCTTTAAAAAATCCGTGTATCGGGTTGAAAAATCTACCAAATAATAAAAAAATTACATCCTAAATAAATGTAATTTTGTATATTAAATACTAAAAACGTCGTATCTTTAAAAAACCTTTGTATAGTCGGGTTGAAAAATCTACCAAATAATAAAAAAATATTATATCCTTAAAAACCTCGCGTTTTACTCGGGTTGAATAAACATAATTTTGTATACCAAATAATAAAAAAAAGTTATGTTTTTAAATAATTAGGATAACATTTAATATTAATTTATTATTTATATATTTAATATAAGATAAGTAGATAAGAGAGGTATTTGTTTTAAAAATATATTAAATTAACAATTTAGATTTGAGAATAATATTTTATTAAAGTATGATAAGATTTAATATTAATTTATTATTTATTTATTTAGATAAATATAAATTTGAGGATACCTTCAATGAATGACACGTGTACAAAAGTAGGTTTCTTTTATTATAGTAGTTAGATTATGGCAAATATAAATACTATTCGTTTAATATTTTTAGGGGTGTTACAAGTCCACCCCCTTAAAAGGGGGTTTCGTCCCCGAAACTAAGATACGTACCAAAAAGTGAAGGGTAGAGTCGTCTCATTTCTTCCTCGGACTCCCAAGTGATATTCGATCCTTTCTGATGCTCTCATTTGACCTTCACTTGATCAATTTCTTTGTTCCTCAATCCTTTGACCTTTCGGTCAAGGACTTCAATCGGTTTAGCTATATAGCTAAGTTTGTCATTAACCTCGATATCATCAGTTGGTACATAAGTTGTTTCGTCCGCTAAGCATTTACGAAGGTGTGAGACATGAAATGTGCTATGTATATCTTTCAATTTGTCAGGTAATTCCAAGTGGTATGTGTGGATGCCAACGCAGGAACGGTTCTAGTAGAAGAACGTGGTAGAATCGACCAATGACGAGGTGCGGAATCCCTCGGCATCGTCAGAGAATCACCAAAAACGATCTCAACGCTTAACATGTCTGATTTCATTGATAGAATGTGAAAGTACAAGAGTTCCAGATGACAATCAGACAGAGCTTCGCTATGACAATCAAGCAAAAGGTTCTAGACAAATGACCCTACTCCACTATTTATAGGCAACACAGGGAAGTATTGGTGTCATCCGATCGGATGGTCATCCGATCGAATGGCCATTCGTCTGGATGACACATATCATCCGTTTGGATGAGACTTGACAGATAACGCACCGTTTCTTGTTTTGTCTAGATATAAAATACATACATATACAAAAGTACACTGACACATACTGGACAAAAATACATAGACTCGATATAGACGAAAGCTACAGACATAATGCACTAACAGACTCCCCCTTGGATGTAGCTGTAGTCTTCCTTCCTGCATAGTCTTTTAAGTCACCTTCCTGCTGCGTCTCCCAGCTTTAGCTTTCTGTCTCCTCTGTTCTTCATGTTCTGCAAGCATCTTGCGCCTCAAAGGTCTTCCAACCTCATTCCAGTACTTTCTATGCTCTAAATCACCATCTCTTTTCCTATACCACCTGGGAATCTTATTCTCTTCTTTCTCTATTGGTGTTTGATCAGTTGGTGGAGGTCTTTCAAACTTTCTGCGCCTAAGAACCGCTGTTCTTTCCCTTATCTTCTTGAATCTTTCACTTTGCTTCTCTCTTTTCAAGAATTCTTCCAACTCTAAGTCTCTGAATTTAGTCTGCCAATATATACCTGAGTTGATATCCTTTTCAAAACATAAGTTCGGCATTTTCTGATATTGTTGGGCCTGTGCTTTATCAGGAGCATCATAGACAATCTTGTTGAAACACAAGCACTCAACATCTTTCTTCGGATAATTGACCAACCACATAGGATCCAACACATTGATCCTCCTTGCCTCTCCAGTCTTCTTATCAAACAAAGAGATAATCGCTTCTGCTGTGCTCTGATTGTACATCAAACCTTGGAAGTCTTCATAAAAATCCTGTTCCATAGCACGCAGTGGCATATTCTTTAAGCATTGTGGTGGCTTTATCTTCAATGTAACATCCTTTTCTCATGTGATTGGATCAAACTTGACAATTTGCTTTGGAAATTGTGGTTTCCAATCAGGAAATCTATTCTTTGCCTGGTGCTTTATGTAGTTCCACAGCTTCTGGTCATGTATTTTCACGTCTAGACCATAATAGAACTGTTTGATGTTTTTAGTCTCCACCAACTCTTCCACATCCCACCACGTGAGTGTTTTGATATCTGACAGGAACTCAAAATACTGACACCCATGTTCCCTTCTGATGGCATATACCTTCAAATCTTCAAGATAACCCCAAGATAGAATTTCACCCAGCGATTTATCTGGATGATCTGTGAAGTATTGCAGTGGTCTCTTGTATTTCCTCTCCTTTGGCATAACCTTGAACCAGTTCTTTCTTCCCTCTAACAGAGTTTCCCGTGGAACTGTCTCTGGAATACCCTCAGTACTTATCTTCTCAACCACTATCCTACGTAATTCATCTTCATTTTGTTATTTGAACATTTCAGCAAACGTAGGAAAAGTTTCATCAACACCAGAGTAATGGAAAGGTGTATCTTCTTCAGATATATCAGAACCCTCTTCAACTTCAACATGATTGAAATTATCAGCTTCATTTGCAAGCTTAAATTCACACTCTCTCTCTGGCGACGATGGAATTTCATCTTCTATATCAAACTTAAGATTATCGTCATCCATCCCTAATTCCTCAAGCATCTTTTCTCTGGTTCTTGGTACCTCGAACTCCCCCTCAAATGCAGAATGTAAATAAATGACTTTGGGTTGTGTTAGGAATACCTGATCAGCGTGTTGCTTTCCAGAAGAAGAAGACTCCTGATGCTGATCCTCCACTTGTTCATTCAGCTTGTCATTGAGAAAATCATCAAGTGATTGTTGAACTGAAGGCTTCACAGTTAGCAACCCCGTTGCCCCTTGATCATCGTCATCATTCATGGGATCATAATTGTCAATGTCATCAAACAAACGATCTAACTCCTCATCATCCAACTTTTCCTCTTCGTCTTCTTCTTTATAACATAGTAATTTCATATTAGCTGCTCTCACCTTCCCTTTTCTTTATTCAACTTTCACCATACGAATAACATCATTCAAATTATAAGGTCGAGAGACTGATTTGTTGAGGATCTATTTCCATATGTTCCTCTTCAACATTTACCTCTGCTTCAGTCATTTCAATGTCAGCACCTTCAGGATGACTAGAAGAACCTCCAGCCTCTTGAGTTTCCACTATCAATTCTTTCCTTTTCTGAGTTGCTTCTTTTGCCAACTCTTTCTCCCTAGCAACTCTTCTTTCCTTAACTCTTTGAATTTCCAACTCATTATACACAGCTTGGACATTGATTCCAAGCCTGTGTTCTACCACAACATATAACATATTTAACTGCTCGTCTTTCACAACCTTATCTGCCCTCAGAGCTTCTATCTCCTGCCTTAACACTTTGTTTTCATTAGAAGACGCCTCATGAAGATCATCGAGCATTTGATGCAGCGTCTTGTTTGTTTCATTCATGTTCTCATAATTTGCATTAACTTCTGCAAGCTCTGTGGTGAGTTGATCAATTAACTTAGCATTATCAGCCAGATCTTCTATCAATGCATCTATTCTTTCAGCATGATCGTTCACAACTGACTTCATTTCTTCATTCACTTCCACAGTCTTTTCAAGCTTCTTTTTCAACTCATCTCGCTCAGCTTCAGCTTTTGCTTTTTCTTTTCCTTTCTCAAGAATACTTACTTTCCTTGTTAGATCCTTGATCTTTCCGTCATGAAACATGTCGTAGTCACCTCCAGTAAGAATATCATCAGTAAACTCACCCTGAATGTTTGGAAAACCTTCAAATAAACCAGGAGAAGTAACTTTCTTTGGCTGTGACGTCTCTGGATCATCTGGAATGTGAATAGTTGGATTTTCTGGTGGTGGTGGTGGTGTAGATTCTCTTTCACCTGTGAATACAACCTCATCATCATCATCACCTTTCTTTTCAACCTCAGGCTTATCAACCTTTTCAACTTCAACCTCTGGAGTACTTTGAACTTGAACTTCTAGAGCTTTAACTCTTTCAACTTCTAGACCTTTACTACTTTGAACTTTAGGTGCTGAAGCTGCTCCTTTTCTAGCTCTGACATTTCAAGGAATAACTCCAGTTTGAACAGCTATGCGCTTCTTACGAAGTTTCTTTTTTCTTCAGGTTTTGGAATATACGTGGAATCCTCTTCATCAGAATCCTTTTTCTTCTTCTGTTGCTTCACTTTGAGATTAACCTTGAACCAGTTCTTTCTTCCCTCTAACAGAGTTTCCTGCGGAACTGTCTCTGGAATACCCTCAGTACTTATCTTCTCAACCACTTTCCTACGTAATTCATCTTCATTTTGTTATTTGAACATTTCAGCAAACGTAGGAAAAGTTTCATCAACACCAGAGTAATGGAAAGGTGTATCTTCTTCAGATATATCAGAACCCTCTTCAACTTCAACATGATTGAAATTATCAGCTTCATTTGCAGGCTTAAATTCATACTCTCTCTCTGGTGACGATGGAATTTCATTTTCTATATCAAACTTAAGATTATCGTCATCCATCCCTAATTCCTCAAGCATTTCTTCTCTGGTTCTTGGTACCTCAAACTCCCCCTCAAATGCAAAATGTAAATAAATGACTTTGGGTTGTGTTAGGAATACCTGATCAACGTGTTGCTTTTCAGAAGAAGAATACTCCTGATGCTGATCCTCCACTTGTTCATTCAGCTCGTCATTGAGAAAATCATCAAGTGATTGTTGAACTGAAGGCTTCACAATTAGCAACCCCGTTGCCCCTTGATCATCGTCATCGTCATCATTCATGGGATCATAATTGTCAATGTCGTCAAACAAACGATCTAACTCCTCATCATCCAACTTTTCCTCTTCGTCTTCTTCTTTATAACATAGTAATTTCATATTAGCTGCTCTCACCTTCCCTTTTCTTTATTCAACTTTCACCATACGAATAACATCATTCAAATTATAAGGTCGAGAGACTGATTTGTTGAGGATCTATTTCCATATGTTCCTCTTCAACATTTACCTCTACTTCAGTCATTACAATGTCAGCATCTTCAGGATGACTAAAAGAACCTCCAGCCTCTTGAGTTTCCATTATCAATTCTTTCCTTTTCTAAGTTGCTTATTTTGCCAACTCTTTCTCCCTAGCAACTCTTCTTTCCTCAATTCTTTGAATTTCCAACTCATTATACACAGCTTGGACATTGATTCCAAGCATGTGTTCTACCACAACATATAACATATTTAACTGCTCGTCTTTCACAACCTTATCTGCCCTCAGAGCTTCTATCTCCTGCCTTAACACTTTGTTTTCATTAGAAGACGCCTCATGAAGATCATCGAGCATTTGATGCAGCGTCTAGTTTGTTTCATTCTTGTTCTCATAATTTGCATTAACTTCTGCAAGCTCTGTGGTGAGTTGATCAATTAATTTAGCATTATCAGCCAGATCTTCTATCAATGCATCTATTCTTTCAGCATGATCGTTCACAACTGACTTCATTTCTTCATTCACTTCCACAGTCTTTTCAATCTTCTTTTTCAACTCATCTCGCTCAGCTTCAGCTTTTGCTTTTTCTTTCTCAAGAATACTTACTTTCCTTGTTAGATCCTTGACCTTTCCATCATGAAACATGTCGTAGTCACCTCCAGTAAGAATATCATCAGTAAACTCACCCTGAATGTTTGGAAAACCTTCAAATAAACCAGGAGAAGTAAATTTCTTTGGCTGTGACGTCTCTGGATCATATGGAATGTGAATAGTTGGATTTTCTGGTGGTGGTGGTGGTGTAGATTCTCTTTCACCTGTGAATACAACCTCATCATCATCATCATCATCACCTTTCTTTTCAACCTCAGGCTTATCAACCTTTTCAACTTCAACCTCTGGAGTACTTTGAACTTGAACTTCTGGAGCTTTAACACTTTCAACTTCTGGACCTTTACTACTTTGAACTTTAGGTGCTGAAGCTGCTCCTTTTCTAGCTCTGACATTTCTAGGAATAACTCCAGTTTGAACAGCTATGCGCTTCTTGCGTAGTTTCTTCTTTTCTTCAGGTGTTGGAATATACGTGGAATCCTCTTTGTCAGAATCCTTTTTCTTCTTCTGTGGCTTCACTTTGAGATTAACCTTGAACCAGTTCTTTCTTCCCTCTAACAGAGTTTCCTGCGGAACTGTCCCTGGAATACCCTCAGTACTTATCTTCTCAACCACTTTCCTACGTAATTCATCTTCATTTTGTTATTTGAACATTTCAGCAAACGTAGGAAAAGTTTCATCAACACCAGAGTAATGGAAAGGTGTATCTTCTTCAGATATATCAGAACCCTCTTCAACTTCAACATGATTGAAATTATCAGCTTCATTTGCAAGCTTAAATTTATACTCTCTCTCTGGCGACGATGGAATTTCATCTTCTATATCAAACTTAAGATTATCGTCATCCATCCCTAATTCCTCAAGCATCTCTTCTCTGGTTCTTGGTACCTCGAAATCCCCCTAAAATGCAGAATGTAAATAAATGACTTTGGGTTGTGTTAGGAATACCTGATCAGCGTGTTGCTTTCCAGAAGAAGAAGACTCCTGATACTGATCCTCCACTTGTTCATTCAGCTCGTCATTGAGAAAATCATCAAGTGATTGTTGAACTGAAGGCTTCACAATTAGCAACCCCGTTGCCCCTTGATCATCGTCATCGTCATCATTCATGGGATCATAATTGTCAATGTCGTCAAACAAACGATCTAACTCCTCATCATCCAACTTTTCCTCTTCGTCTTCTTCTTTATAACATAGTAATTTCATATTAGCTGCTCTCACCTTCCCTTTTCTTTATTCAACTTTCACCATACGAATAACATCATTCAAATTATAAGGTCGAGAGACTGATTTGTTGAGGATCTATTTCCATATGTTCCTCTTCAACATTTACCTCTGCTTCAGTCATTTCAACGTCAGCACCTTCAGGATGACTAGAAGAACCTCCAGCCTCTTGAGTTTCCACTATCGATTCTTTCCTTTTCTGAGTTGCTTCTTTTGCCAACTCTTTCTCCCTAGCAACTCTTCTTTCGTCAACTCTTTGAATTTCCAACTCATTATACACAACTTGGACATTGATTCCAAGCCTGTGTTCTACCACAACATATAACATATTTAACTGCTCGTCTTTCACAACCTTATCTGCCCTCAGAGCTTCTATCTCCTTCCTTAACACTTTGTTTTCATTAGAAGACGCCTCATGAAGATCATCGAGCATTTGATGCAGCGTCTTGTTTGTTTCATTCATGTTCTCATAATTTGCATTAACTTCTGCAAGCTCTGTGGTGAGTTGATCAATTAATTTAGCATTATCAGCCAGATCTTCTATCAATGCATCTATTCTTTCAGCATGATCGTTCACAACTGACTTCATTTCTTCATTCACTTCCACAGTCTTTTCAAGCTTCTTTTTCAACTCATCTCGCTCAGCTTCAGCTTTTGATTTTTCTTTCACAAGAATACTTACTTTCCTTGTTAGATCCTTGATCTTTCCATCATGAAACATGTCACAGTCACCTCCAGTAAGAATATCATCAGTAAACTCACCCTGAATGTTTGGAAAACCTTCAAATAAACCAGGAGAAGTAACTTTCTTCGGCTGTGACGTCTCTGGATCATCTGGAATGTGAATAGTTGGATTTTCTGGTGGTGGTGGTGGTGTAGATTCTCTTTCACCTGTGAATACAACCTCATCATCATCTCATTTCTTTTTAACCTCAGGCTTATCAACCTTTTCAACTTCAACCTCTGAAGTACTTTGAACTTGAACTTATGGAGCTTTAACACTTTCAACTTTTGGACCTTTACTACTTTGAACTTTAGGTGCTGAAGCTGCTCCTTTTCTAGCTCTGACATTTCTAGGAATAACTCCAGTTTGAACAGCTATGCGCTTCTTGCGAAGTTTCTTCTTTTCTTCAGGTGTTGGAATATACGTGGAATCCTCTTCATCAGAATCCTTTTTCTTCTTCTATGGCTTCACTTTGAGATTTATCTTTCCAACTCCGATCTTTGAAGTATCAATTTCTGGCTCTGTGTCACTAGAATCACTAACAGTTGCACTTGAATCCGTGTGAACAACTCCTTCAGGTTCTTTTTCTTTCAAGCTTTCTGCTTCAACATTCTTTGCAGATGCTTCAGTTTCCTTTGCAGCTTTAGAACTTTGAACTGTTGCAGCTTTAGCAGCTTCAGCTTCTTCATTCTTCTTTAAGAAACCTTCAAGTGTCTCTTTCAACAGATCAACACCTCCTTAAAGAACATCAGCTGGATCAAGCACAGTTTCATCAACAAGTCTTGCTGGTGATTTCTTCTTTAATGGCTCTGTAAAACAAACATCAATAGAATTAATATGATATAACAAAGAATATTCTAACTTTTCTTATGACTCCCCCTTTCAACTATACCCTTAACAACAATCTTCGGTGTAATCTTTTTAGGTGCAGTCACTCCTGGAGAAACCTTTGGAGTTCTCTTCCTCTTTCCATCTCTCACAAACCAATACCTCAACTTTTTTTCATGCATGCCACTTAAACTATCTGTTTCATCTTCTGAATTACTATTCTCATTCCTCCAAGCATCATTCTCAGGAGCTACATAATTTGGATTTTCAATCTTACAAATCATTCTCTTAACTCTTGGCTTCGGATCATCTTTTAAACCTTTATATTGATTCAATCTACTCAATGTCTCACTTTTCATGTGATGTAGATTTAATTCATCAGCTGGATCCTTCGGTAAATCAGGTACTTGATAATTCAATAACATTTGCACAAACCTCGGATACATTATGTACTTCTCACCCTTGATATTATCCACCATGTGATCAAACAACACTTGTGAAATGTTGTAAGGCCTGTTGAGCACCAAACATGTGATAATATTCATGATGTAGTCCGATGTCTCGTGGTAAGCTCCCTTTCTATGTGATAGAGCATGTACTACACAATGAACCAAAAATTTATATGGACGACGGAATTTAGACTTGAGATATTTATCGTTTATGTCACACCCCCAAAATACCACATGCGGAAACACCGCGGGACATGTGACGTACCAGGATCTAGCCACTAATCACATTGAACTCATAACAGGGTTTCAAATAAAAGCTTTCATTCATTTCAAATAAGTGTTACAAATCATAATTTACAACTCGTTAAGTTCAGCGGAAGCATAATACAAAGTTTAACCAAAACCCAAGTGTATGTAATCATCTCATCTCGTTTCAAGTTTCCATGTACATCGACCCATGACCACTCCAGCATCCCAGACAACAAGTCCCAATGATATAAACCTATAGACCTGCAAGCATGCAGACAAGTGTGCAGACGACGCTGGTGAGTTCAAAGTTTTGTTAACGTGTTTAGATACCAGTTACCAGATTAAAACGTTTCACAGATGCATTGTTGTTAATCACACGCTTACCATAGATGGCTCCAGATTATTTGCCCTAAACCCCATTGCCTCTATCAAAGTAATGGTCAAGATGGGGGTCATTAGTTCACTCCCGACCTCCTCGGTGCGGTGTGAGGGTGCCAAACCTAAGTAGCGCTACTAACTAATACCCTGTTGCCCTACAAGCAACAATTGGTAGGAGGGACTTGAATGATAGATACATACGTGTATTAACCAACAACCCAGGTTTAACATTCCAGTCAAACCCATTACCCGACATTCCCTTCCTGGAACGTTTACCAGATGTCCCAACCCGGGACGCATGCTTGGGAAAAGAGCAGTGAACTCACCTTGGTTTGCTCGGTAAGATTAGTTACTTGTTTAACAGTTGATCAAATACGTCCTAGCATGGTTATCGATAACAATCAGTTTCATGTGCACATAAACCACATATTTCACGTTATTCACATACGTTCATAGTGTGCACATTGCATAACAGGTACCAACCACTTCAAGCACATAACACGCATAATAGATGATTTACTGCTCACCCTCGACATTTCAGGTTTCCCACTCATGATTATGTTATACCCTCTTTACAACACATGCAAATATTAACATAATCATCATAGCTTACAATATCAACATACTCAATACTCATACAAGTTCACAATTCATGCATTCTCACTTAACAGTTAATAATAAAGACATGTTCTATTTATGCAACCAAACTAAAGTTCTAAATCTCAGACTGTAGGGTTATCTCTTAGCAACAGTGTCCACATAACTATCCTTCATCACATGCATTCATGTTAGAAATTATGGCTTAACAAGTAACTATTACTTCAAACTCATAGCACACGTAACAGATGGTTTACCATACACACAAGGCATATCAGGTTTCTTGTTCTTCAATCAATGTTATTCAACCTTTACAAATCATGCACTAATGTAAACATCATAATCTACTAACCTACTATTCATGTGAAGTTCCTCGGTGAAACACCACAAGTGATGAAACTCTATGTTTCGTCGGCAGGAGGGGTGGCGAAACCTCTAACTTTCGTCGGGACTACTTTGTGACGAAACATTCATGTTTCATCGAGTTCCTCTTTCGCTGGGTGATAACCACAACAGTTACAGATTACAGGTTATAGTTCATTATCTTCTTAAACACCTATAAACATTCCGTAGTTTACAGTGGTTAATCAATACGAATCATCGGCTAAGTTCTATCCACCAAATAACAGTTACGACCTTGCAAGTCATCACAATGAATCTGTATATTTCTAAGAACATCAAAATGTTTATCATGCAACCCTAGTGTATTCGTCAATCATCATACCCATTAACAACATACAAAATAACTCACTAATCATCAACATAAAATCATGACTAACAAGGAATGTGAATCAAAAAAAGTTGGGTCATACTAACCAAATACATATAGTGTGCCGACTGAATCGAAAGAGGTGGTATCGCACGAAGGGAATCTTTGAAGGGGATGAAGCTGCCGGCAAGTGGTGGGAGAGGATGAGAATGTTTAGGGTTTTTATGTTGAGTTTGTGTTTTGATGGTTATAAGGATTACACACAAACCCTTGTGTGTTATGCGAACATGAGGCCATTTGGGCCTGACCTTGGGCTTCGTGACAGTAAACCAAGTCATGATTGATGAGGGGTTTGGGCCGAGGTCTAGTATTAACGAGAGGGAGAAGTATGCGGCCTGGTTCCATTGTGCAACCAAGGTTTTATTATACATACGTACTTATATACTCACAACCTATTCACATAATACATAACATGTAACATGATATAACATAACATTCCGTTGCAACAATCATTTTAGTTAGTCATATAACAACATAGTGTTCATACTGGTTCCAAAATATTAAGAGGTTCCGAAATACGAGTTGTCATAGTTTACGTGTGCAGAAAATCCCATTCTAAACCATAAACCCTTGCATAATCTTTCTGGAACAATAATAGGGTCATCATCACTATCCTGTAGATCCAATACCCTCCTAACATCTCCCAGATTGAACTTAACTTCAACTTCAACATCAATATCCTTATCATTCTCGTCCTTCTTTTGTATCGCTGAGTATATTGTTTTTTCACTATCTTCGTACCTCACCGACTTCCAGAACATCCTAACATGAGACTCATACACTTTTGTCCTATCAATTAATGACTTGGCAATCCTACTATCTTTTAAAAACTTCGCCATATCTTTGAATGGTCCCATGTTTTCATAATTTTCATCTAAAATACAATAGATGTTGTGAGCTGGATGCTAATCTGATGCTCGTGTCTGCAAGAATTATCAAAGTTAGAGTCTGCACAAACTTCGAGACATAAAGTGACAAATGATAAAATTTTGAAAAACTCAAAATTTTTCTAACACTTGGAAACATCACTCTATGCAGTACTAATGATCGGATGGCCATCCGATCGGATGGTCATCTGATCGGATAAGACATCACCCTTAAAGATCAAATCAATCAAGTTATGTGCATTTGGATCAGATGGCCATCCGATCGGATTGTCATCCGATCGGATTGTCATTCGATCCAAGTGAATAACAATTCAGTACCTTTGACAAGTCAACAAGTGAAAGTATGTTTTTGGATCGAATGACCCTCCGATCGAATGGTCATCCGATTGGATTGCCATTCGTTCCAAATCAGTTGAACAAAAAGATGAACATGCATGTCAGAATGAGTTTTGGATTGGATGGCCCTCCGATCGGATTGCCATTCTATCTAAATCACTGTTAACAGATGAAGCATATCAACACTTTAAAAATTTTTTAAACACAAGTGATGTGTATTGGATCGGAAGGCCATCCGATCAGATTGCACTTCGATCCAAGGGACATGAAGAACAGTTTTGAATATCATATGAACATCAAAAAGTTTCTAACAATTTTCAAAAATTGAACACATTTTCACGTATAGAATTTGGCGATTAACAAAACCCTATGTTCAGATTTCTCTAAAACTTAATGGTTTGGGTTTAATTTCAGTTTATACACCTCGGATGCCGAACACCTTAATCTTTCCTAGATTCAAATCTATGATGTTTCAATCAAATTCGTTCGGTGAATCTATAGATCTAAGGCCTATTAACAAAATCATGTGTTCAGATTCAACCAAAAATCCCTAAACATTCCTAGATCTTAGAAACAAACTCTAACAGTTGCCGACACCCCTAAAAACATCAAAAACATCAAATTTAATGGTTAAAATTAGGAGAGTTACCTTTCCCATAGTGAAGGTTGAGTGTGCCAACAATCCTATGAATCTTGGAAAGCAAGAAAGTAAGCAAACAATCAAGAACAGTTGAGAGAGTTTGAGTTGTTAGTGCATAAATGTCTGTTAACTTCGTCTTTATCGAGTCTTATGTCTAGATAGGATAAACCAATGCTCAGTAGGATAAGAATTACGGTTTGCATGTAAATGGGTCATTTCGCACGTAATGAACAAGTCATTTCGTACGAAATGCCCACTCTATAAATAGTTGAGTTGCTGATTCATTTGTAAGGTTTTCGAATTTCAGAGCCGAGGTGCTGACAATTTGTCAACTGATCTGTAAAGCTTTGAAATCAATAAAAACAAGATAATTAGGGAGAATCAAGCTGTAATCAAGTTTGTATCATTGATTACGCCTTTGATATGGATTGTAAACTCTTCTGAACGACTCGTTTAGGTCACACAATGATCCAACAAGTGGTATCAGAGCTCAGGAGGAAGAGTTCATACCGATTCAGCTTGTTTTCACCAGATTTTCTCATTTCTACTCATTCTTTTCAAAATTAATCGAGATTTCACGGTTAAAATGGCTTAAATTTCACATATATCACGTAAAACATAGTTTTAACGAATCCTTGAAAGAATTGGACCTTAATTCGACGTAAAACCGGATCAATTTGACAAATTCTTGGCCGACAGTGTGACATCATCATCATTCCGTACGAAATCAACATCTTATTTCGCACGGAATCAACCTGTTGAAGTTCATTCCGCACGAAATCAATCTTGAGAACTTAAGTTCACACGAAATCAACTTTCTAGAACTTCATTTCGCACGGAATCAACCTTGGAACTTCATTTCGTACCAAAGTGCATTTCGTGTGTAGACCATTTCGCTTGAAACCGGAATTTTGTGTGAAAGCTCATTTCGCGTGAAATCCATTCCGCTTGAAGTCATTCCGTTTGAAGATTGTTCATTTCACTTGAGATTCATTTCGTTTGAAACTCATTTCACATGAACCATTTCGTTTGAGATTGTTTTAAAATCCAAAAATTTTTCTAAGTGTTTGTTGATTGTCTCTGTACTTGAAGATGGATGATTTTCTTAATCCGTTCAGTGACGCTTTTGCTTTCACGAGAAGCACATGAGATGATACATCAAGTAACACAAATGAAAATGCTCCAAACCCGAGTGCAAAGAAAACCATTGCTAATTCTTTGAGTGTTGATAGTGCCTATGGTACCTACAATAAACCACCCAACCTAATGGAGATAGAAGACTACAACAGATGGGCTACTCGGTTTGAAGAATGGCTGAAAGCTTTTGCATATCTAAGTTGGAAGAGCATGAAGAATGGTTTTGATATGGGAAGAACGGATTATGAAAATATATAAGAGAATGAAGTAGAAAGATTCATCGCAGAACAGAAATGCATCGCCTTACTTCATCAGTCTGTGAGGGATGACATTATATCATTGATTGAATACAAAGATTCCAGAGATCTATGGGAGAAACTGAAAATAAAATGTGTGGGTAGTGCCGAAATTATTAAAAACAAAAAGAAGTTGTTAAGAAAAGAATTTGATCTGTTTGGGTGTTTGAAAAACGAATCTGTGACAAAGATGATAGAAAGATTCGGTCATTTGAAGATGGAACTTGCAAGACACGGAATTGTGTATACTCAGGAAGAATTGGTTGACAAACTGTTTGACTCACTGCCTGATGAGAAAGACTGGCAGTACTTTGCTTTGATGCTGAAGAACACAGTAAAGTCGACAGATCTGACAGTTGATTTACTAATCGAAAGGTTGGAGAGTCGTGAATTGGAGATCAAGAAGACTAACAAAGTCAACAACTCATCGTATCAGCAAAATGTTGACTTGTATTATCGAGGAAGTATGATCCTGAAAACTGTATCACCGAAAACTGCATTTTCAGCAGAAAATTCAAACATGTCAAGTCAAGAAACTTCGAACAATGGTTATCATGGAGGATCATCGTCAACTACTCCAAGTCAATCAGTTCCGAAAAATATGTTTCAGTGCAATATTGCTGTAGACCTGAAGAATGCTCAAAACTTCAGTGAAGAATCCGCAAAGCAACAAATGGTGTTTTTAGCATCTGTTTTAGAGTCTTATGAGAGTCTTGTAGCAGGAAAGATCGGAAACACTAACCTCAGCAAGGAAGATTATGATCAAATCGACCCCGAGGAGATGGAGTTGATTGATATCAGGTGGTGTATGGCGAGTGCGGTCAAAAGGGCTAAGAGATTCATGGAGATTACAGGCAAACATTCCATTGGCGGACCTTCAACGAAGCTAGGTTTTGATAAATCTAAGGTTACATGCTTTAAATGCAAGCAAAAGGTGCATTTTAAACGTGAATGTCGAAATGCAGCCGCTGATGAAACAGCCGATCCTTTCCGTGAAGATTATTACAAAAGAGCCATCTATCATCAAACAAAGCAGAATCTCCCAGAATGAAGCAGATAGAAGATGCTCCCAAAGAAAAGTCGAGAGCATTAGCTGTTATCCATGACGATGAGGGATATGATTGGAGTGATGTGTTACCAGAAGAAGACACAGTGGGATATGCCTTCATGGCAAAAATTGTTCCTTTCAAAGATACCAGAACAGAAGAAGTGAAATATATCAACAGGAAGATGACAGCCCAAGTCATGAAGAGCAAAATCTATCAGACATGGAAAGAAGCAAAAAGAGAAAATAGATGGGATGCAGATAGAGAATGTTATCTAGATCCTAAAAGAAATATAACTGTTGATCCAGATTCTGTCAGTGTTGAAACTCTCACCAAGCAAATTGCAGAACAAGAAGAAGCAAGACAAAGAATGTGGTGGGGTGGAGGAGAAGCTGATGAGAAAGAAAAGGAGATAGAGTCAAAGCCAAAGAAAGTTGATGATGGGATAATTGACACGTCAAAAGAATTCACAGCTGAAAATTTAAAGAAAATGGCTGACAAAGTGCTCGCAGCAAAAGAGTTAGAGGTATACTCTAAGTCCAGTTCTGAGTCTAAAAGCAAGGTCAGTTCAAATGATTCGATCAATGAATCAGGTAAGAAAGCCAAAATTGAGAGTGACTGCAAAAATTGCATGAAAGATTGCAAAGTTTGTAGTACACTTGCTTACCTCAGCGGTAAAAAGACTGAAGAACTGACAGAAAGAGTCAGAGAAGTTGAAAATCAAATCTTAAACCGTGACAAAATGTTAAAAGCTTCAAATGATCAATTAAAAGAATTAACTGTGAAAATTGAAAATGATAAAATTGACGTAGAACGAATCAGGAAAGAAAACGAAAAGTTAATTCATGAAAATCGTCAATTTTCAGAAAATTATGAAAAACTAAAAAGAACGGTAAAAGATTCTGATGAAAGAAATGGTAAAACAAACAAACAAAATTTACAACTTTCAGGAGTACTTCGGTCAAAAGAAGAGCAAATCAACCAACAGTTGGATGAGATTGCTAATCTGAAGCTTCAGGTTCAGGAAGCTAAGATTGAAAATGAGCGCATCAATCTAAAACTGAACAGTTACAACTCTGCAAGTTTTGTTCTTCAACATATTGTTCCTAAACCAATTGGGAAGAACAAAGCTGGCGAAGATGTTTATTCGGACGGAACTGGGGTTGGGTATCATCAGGTTCCACCGCAAGTATTAAATAATTTTTCAAAGAAAAAGTCCGGGTTGGTTAACGATGAAGAAACAAATGAGGTTAAACTTCCAGAATCAATTGATGTCACATTCAATTCATCATCCGATGAAGACAGTGTCCAGTCCGAAATTGTTAAAAGCATGGCTGAAAATGTTTTAAAATCTGAAAGTGATTCAACTGAGGATGAAGAATGTTTTCTGAATAATTACATTCCGAAATCAACATCCAAAAACAACTTAAGTGAAGAACCTAATCTTGTGATGTACAAGATGTCGGGATCTGATAAGTTGTATTCGGATCTTGAATTTCCTTTGGAAAATGTGAATGTTGATAAGT
Organism: Helianthus tuberosus; assembly: GCA_030545235.1. Taxonomy (NCBI): domain Eukaryota; kingdom Viridiplantae; phylum Streptophyta; class Magnoliopsida; order Asterales; family Asteraceae; genus Helianthus; species Helianthus tuberosus. Next base: position 124,114,368 of record CM060442.1, on the reverse strand, counting down.
TGAAAAATGTGTTTAAATTGGTTGAAATTGATGTGTCTGAGATCGAAGGTTTGAAATGTTCCAAAAGGCAATTAAACTTTGAAAAAGATAAAGCTTATTACAAAAAACCTGTTGTACCGCCACGTTTTTCTAAAAACAATCAAAATAAATGGTCGGGTGGATATCAGGCTGGTAAGAATTATCAAAGAAGGAACTTTCAAAACAAAAAGTTTGTTGAGAAAAAGGTATTTGTGAAAAGCTCGAGTTCTCATTCCGAGCTGGAATTTGAAATATTTTCAAAATCAAATGAGGAGTTTTTCGAAAAGAAGGTCTCACAGCCTCAGACCGAAGGCACAAGTCGGGAAGTTGATACCCGAACATGCTTTAAATGCAATCAAGTTGGACACATTGCATGAAAGTGCACCAACTTAAAGCCTAAGTCTGAAGTTGTTGAGAGTCAGAAAGGGAAAGTTGATGCAAAAGGCAAAGCTCAAATGGTTATTAAGAAGAAAGTTTTGAAAAATGGAAACACAAAATTCAAAATTGAACCCGTAAAGAATGTGGTAACTAAAACTGATAAGTTTTACAAACGGGTTGCTTCGCCTCAACAAGCATGGAAACCAAAATCAGTTGATAAGAAATCAAGTTCTCCAAAACCAAAGGTTACTGAGACGAAAAAACAATCATCCTCTACCACTCCGGTAAAGATGAATGTTTCTTTGGATTACTATGAGAAACTTAAGAAGAAGGATGTACCAAAGAAAGACCAATCATCTGGTCAACCTCCTAAAAATGATTTCTTTTTATACAAAGAGGTTGAGATTGGGTCTGAGGAGAGCTTAAAGATGAATGACAAGAATTTTCCGCCACTTTACACTGCAAAAACTCACCTCAAAGTCAAGCTACCTGAGTCAAAAGAGGCTTGGGTGGCATCAAAATCTAACTAAGTATTTGTGATAAGTGCAGGAGCTTCCAAGATCCGTTTCACATTGGATTATGGATAGTGGAGCTTCTCGGCACATGACGGGGAAGAAAACCCTACTGTACGATGTTCGAGGGTTTAATGGAGGATATGTGGGTTTTGCAGGCAATCAAGGTGGTCGAATAGTTGGTGAAGGAACTCTATCTAATGGAATTGTCACGTTTGAAAGAGTAAACTACATCGCTGAGCTTGAAAACAATCTTCTGAGCATTTCTCAGATCTGTGATCGTATGTATACAACGCACTTTACGGATAAGGAATGTTTGATATTGAAACCAGGATTTGTTGTTCCCGAAGAGTAGGTTATCGTGAGAGCACCTAGAGTCAATGATTTGTACGTGTTGGACATGAGCGTAGCAACTACTACCACGGGTCAGGCTCACTGCTTTATGTCAAGAGCAGCAGAAAAAGAATCGCAATTGTGGCATCGAAAGATGGGCCACATTCACCTGCGAAAAATGAATCACCTGGTGCATAACGACTTAGTAATTGGTGTTCATGTGAAAGGTTATCATCTTGAGGGGGAGTGCATTAGCTGTATCAAAGGCAAGAAAAAGAAGAAATCACACCCTGGAAAGAAGGTTAACTCAGTTTCGAGACCGTTAGAGAGACTTCATTTGGATCTTTTTGGTCCAGTGAACGTCAAAAGAATAACTGGTGATCTCTATTGTCTAGTAGTAACAGATGATTACTCGAGATTTTCATGGGTATCATTTCTGAAGACAAAAGATGAGACGTTTGAAAGTTTGATGACGTTGTTCAGAAAAATTGAAAACTTGTACCAAACTCGAATCAGAAGAATCAGGAGTGACAACGGTACAGAGTTTAAGAACAATAAAATGGAAAAGTATTGTGATGAGAGAGGTATATTGCAAGAATTTAGTGCTCCTTACACTCCGCAACAAAATGGAGTAGCTGAAAGAAAGAACAGGACGCTAATAAAAACGGCCAGGACAATGCTTGCTAATTCGAAATTACCTGTTAACTTTTGGGCAGAAGCAGTGTCAGCCGCTTGCTATACACTCAACCGGGTTCTTACAGTGAAAAAATTCAACAAGACATGTTTCGAGCTGATCAACAACCGCAAACCTAACCTGAAGTATCTGGAACCGTTTGGGTCTCCCTGTACAGTTCTAGAACCTTATGGCAAATTTGGTGCAAAGAGCATTGAAGGAATTTTCGTGGGTTATGCAAGTCCATTGAAACGAGTCTTTGTTCCAAGTTTGAAGCGGATTATCGAAGCACATAATGTTGAGTGACAAAGTTATACCATGCCACCTCAGAATCCCAGGTACTCATGGCGTTTTAATTACGATACTCTATGGGATTCATTCGACCTAGAAGAAGAACCAGATTTCTTTGACGAGTTGGATATTCTTAGAGAATTTGAAGCATCACAAGAAAGTTTCCCAACTGAACCTTCTAGACGTCAATATCGAGCTTCCAATGACGACGAAGCCGGTCCTAGTAATGCTGGAGAACATGATGATATTCAAAAAACTCTTGACAATCAGACGGCAGTCAACGATAATCTAGAATCTGATGATAGACCTATATTCGATCATGGTGATTCAGATTCTGAGGGGGAGCAGATCCAGATTTCAAGTCAAACAATTCTAGTCAGTGACCAAGGTGCAAATCAGAATGTCACAAATTTGGAAAGAGCGAAAAGGCTGAAAAGACTGAAGACTCGATGCCAAAGACTTCGTCAACATCCAAGGGGGAGTCTGTTGGTGCATAAATGTCTGTTAACTTCGTCTTTATCGAGTCTTATGTCTAGATAGGATAAACCAGTGCTCAGCAGGATAAGAATTAGGGTTTGCATGTAAATGGGTCATTTCGCACCAAATGAACAAGTCATTTCGTACGAAATGGTAGAAAGCTATTTCGCACGAAATGAGTTGTGTTGGTTTCGTACGAAATGCCCACTCTATAAATAGTTGAGTTATTGATTCATTTGTAAGGTTTTCGAATTTCAGAGCCGAGGTGCTGACAATTTGTCAACTGATCTGTAAAGCTTTGAAATCAATAAAAACAAGATAATTAGGGAGAATCAAGCTGTAATCAAGTTCGTATCATTGATTCCGCCTTTGATATGGATTGTAAACTCTTCTGAACGACTCGTTTAGGTCGCACAACGATCCAACAAATTGAAAGAGAAAGGAGGTTGGCTGAAGAAGCAACACAAAGAAAGAAAAGTGTTATAGAAGAGACTCAAGAAGCTGGAGGTTCTTCAAGCCAAGTTGATGTAGAAATGGTGGATTGAAGAAGGAAGGCTTCTGAGGCGAAATATATTGGAAGAAAAAGTAGAACAGAGAAGGCAGAGGGCCAAAGAACGAAGACGCAAGAGGAAAGAATGAAGACTATGCTTGAAGGAACTACAGCTACATCCAAGGGGGAGTCTGTTAGTTCATATGTCTGTAGCTTCCGTCAGCATTGAGTCTTATTTTGTACTTTGTATGTCTTTTGTGTATATGTATGTAATCGTATGTATGTGTATATAACGGCAACTCAGGGAACGGTGTTGAATTGTAAAAGTGAAGTCCGTCGGATGTTTGATGTCATCCGATCGGATCACCACCCGATCGGATGACACTTAAACCTCCCTGATGTTGCCTATAAATACCCAGCTTAGGTTAGTCATTCAGAACTTTTGCTCAACTTGTAAGGAACCTCTGTCAATTTGAGATTCTAACCGGTGCTATTGTACTTTCACATCAATCTAATAGAAGATCAGACAGATTTAATCGATGAATGCGTTTTTGTGATTCTGTGACATAATCAATGGATTCCGCACATTGATTATGGTCGATCCATCCACGTTCCACACGAACAGGTCCTGGTCCAAAGGCCTAACAATTTTATCAGAAAGGTTTGTTTTATTTTTGTGGAGTAAATAAATAAACAAATGAGTACAATAATTAAATGAATAAGCTGTTAATTTAAATAATTAATTGGACAGAAACAAGGAATGAAAAACTGAACGTAAATAAATTAATGTAAGTAAATGCAAAAATGAAATAAATATAGTAAATAAGTGGTTCGATGTGCGAACTCATACATAAATATAAATATAAACAAAAATGAAATAACAGAAATGAAATAATAAAAGAAAATGGTTCGATTCCAAACACATTAACTGAATTAAATAAATAAACGGAAACAAATGTTAGTCGAATAATAAAATAAGAAGTTAGGATGTTAGTAAAGTTAGTTGATTAGTAGCTAGCTGGTTAGTAAAATAGAAAAAGAAAAGTTAGTCAATCAGTTAAATATTAACAAGTTAGTAAAGAAAGCAAATAAATACAAAAATTTACAAGTATTCACAATTATTAACAGTTTGTACACTGTTCGAATAATGACTCGGATTTTTCCATTAATTTCGCCGTCCTCCCCGGCAACGGCGCCAAAAACTTGACGTGGGCGCGACTATACACAATTATTTACAGTATTTACAATCGCACCTGGCGTAACTTGGTGTTTTAAATTTATAAAAATGGTTTATACCTTAACATTAAAACACACACAACAAAGGACAAGTGTATCCCGTCATATATGCAGTAAAGTATTGGTAAGAGCCAGATATCGATCCATGGAACACGGGCGTTATATGTACTAAACCTTTGTCATTATTTTCCCAGATGAAAGGATAAGCGAATGGTTGTTTAACTAAGTTATCTAAATTATGTCTAAAACATAAATATACTATTATCTTGTTTCACAAACAACTTAAACATGTTATCTATCAGATATGTCACAAAAGCACTTAATCAATTTTCCAATTTCGAGACAGTTACTCATCCGCTAGGAGTTTTCTAACATGATGATTCTTCGGAAAGTTAACGCGACAAACACACGTTAACCCCCTAAACTCATTCTTTAGTGAGCTATTGATATTCATTCATGTAAACCTTTAAAGATAGATTAGTCATCCGCTAGGAGTTTTCTAACTTCACTTATCAAATAAAGCAATACCGATGGTCACAATACAGCCACGAGGATAAGCATTTAAGTAGATCATATAACAACATATTTCACCTTTACAAGTCTTCAACACAAATCTACCATATCAGCAATTTCAGACCAAAACTACTAAACACGGATCATAAACCGCATGCAAGAACATGTAATCAACACCATATAATTCATTAGAACCCTTACGTGCAAGAAAGTATTCCTAATCAAAATAAGATATATCTTAGATAAAACCGATACCCCTCTCGAGTCTCATGGTGTAAACAAGTTTACAAACAAGTGATTAATCAAGAAATAGTTACCATCCCACTAACCACATATTCATTATCCAAGACAATCAAACATAATCAAGAACTCAACATCAATGAAACGTTCATTATATAATCATGAAGATTCAAACATGAAAGAGTACTTAAGTTTCATACAAACAAGATTACATCATAAAGATTATTCAAGAAACAAGTTTATAACTACTATTACATAAACTACATTAAACATAAACTAACATCAGCTCATAACTTGCAAAACAATCAGAATACATGTTCAAGAACAAGGAATCAAACCATAAACAAGCAAGGAATTGACGGGTTGGATTGGTTATGCTTCCACTCGATCTTTAAGCTTCAAATGGATCTGATCAAGACTGCTTCGGAACCCAGAAATCACCCACAAACATGGAGAAAAACCCAACACTTGAACCAGTAGCGAATGGCTCTATTTATAGGCAATTTTGTGATCGGCACGGTCGTGCCATGGGTCGCACGGTCGTGCGACAGGACTTGTCGGGTGACGTCAGTTTCTCCGATCCCAAGTCAGCCAAGTGGACTAGTGGACAAGTTGCTGGGTCATCAGATCGGCACGGTAGTGCCGCTGGTCGCACGGTAGTGCGGCGTCATCAGATTGTTGATCAGAAATGTTGGTCAAGCCTTGGCACGGTAGTGCAACCCGGGAACAAATCGGAACTAGCCCTTGCACAGGCAGTGCTTCCGAGATCGTTCGATCGACACGGTAGTGCCGATGGATGGCACGGTCGTGCCATACCTGGCAGTCATCAGATTTTTGCCATTTTTATCAGAAATGCATCAGAATTTGTCCGCTTTCAACAGAATCTTCCTTTATGCTCTGTTTAAGACCTGAAAACATAAAAGTACCGAATTTGGCACCTAAACGTCATGTTTTCGGTCAAAATTGCTTAAAACGGAAGTGTTTTGGGGTATAAAAACATGTATAATTTAACGTATATCACTTGGGAAGATGTTGTCGAGGGGTCAGGCACGCCACGTTTATTCCTTTTCTTGTAATTATGTTAGATTTTGCTGCATATTTGCTTCTTTTATTCATTTACGCTCACGTAGTCCTGAAAATACAAAAGGAAGACAAAAGCACACTTTTCCAACATTAGTACTAAAAAGGGTTAGTTTTATGCCTCATTTGATGTAATTTATATGTTGCATTTTACACACATCACTCAATCACATTTTTCGATCCAGAATCTTTATTTCTTTGAAATTTCATGATGACATTTCATAGGGTTGTGCGCGAATCAATTATGAACATAATGATGTCTTGAATTGACCCTTAATTTTATGTTTTTCTATGTTTTAACGTCAAAACTCCCTAAACGTCCAAAAACTATGAGCGTAGGTGATTCAATCAACTGTTAGATTGATTGAATCGGTACCGTAGCTCTGATACCAATTATGATTTCAGGATCCGGCGATTTTGACAGAGATTTGGTCCTGAGATGACCGATTCGGTGACAAGAAATGAGTAGAAGATAGAAACGACACCGAGCAATCACTTATAATCTGGTCTCTTATTCATATCTGAAAGTTACAGCACCGTGAGACCAGTCGGACAGCGTGTCCCCTCAGGGAGCCAAAAGCTTGTCCAAATGGGAACCCCAACTCCCTATTTATAGGCAACAGCCTATCCGGATGAACCTATGTCCATCCGTCCGGATGGACTCCATCCGTTCGGATGGACTTTAACAGTTATGAACCTGTCCGGATGGGGTTTATGAATGGACTAACATATTGTCCATCCGTCCGGATGGACCTTGACAGTACAAAACCATGTCCAACTAATCCTATTCTATACAATATTCAACACACTCTTTATCTAGCTATTCGCATAGTGGCAGACGTATGAAATATGCACCAACATTAATATTTGTTACTGGCACTTTGGACACGGGGCCATGTCCCCATAGCACGCCCCCGTGCTGCAAGTGCCAGTAACCAAAATTTTTTGCTATTTTCACATTTTTTACACATTTTACCAAAATATATCCTATTTTGGACACATTGAGTGCAATGTGTAATATAAGTGTGGGGGATAATAAAACCATTAATCGTTGGTGCTAAATCAAGCCTTACACAAAACTCGCATTGGAACCGCTAATCACCCCAAACTTTAAAAAAAAAATACTTATCTTGGTTTAGTTAGATAAAATAAGTTCTAAAAATTATGTTTTTACGAATTTACAACTGATAGTATCGTGATAAAAAGAACCAATTTAGAAAATTACAAAAACAGGCATGATAAATCTTTGTAAAATTTGATTATATACACATTTTTACACTACAACCTTTTTCCCCACAAAAGTGTGTTTTGAGCCATTACCGAGCATACAAATATACATCTATATTAATTGCTCATTTTTCGTTTCTTGTGTGAATAGCCCGTTTGGTTCGCACGAATCTAGAATTTGACAATGCGATACGTTCCAAGTCCTTACCGTAAAAAATCCAAGTAAGTAAATGATGGAGGCATTAGGATCAACCCAATTTTTTTTTCAAATCACCCCCCTAGATAAACCCTTTGAACCTTAAAAACCTTTTCATTTCCAAACCACAAAAACAAACCTTTTCATTTTTCATCTTTCATTTTTGTAAACCTATCGGTTATGATATTACGATTATGGCTCAGATTCAACTTTGGCAACAAAAAAAAATCAGAAAATTTTCCAAGGTATTTTTTACTAAGCCACAAAGCAATTGAAAAACCGATATGTTACGCTTTTCGCCATTTCAATAAAATGTACCAAACCCGAACCACTACTTACCCTTTAAAGCCCTCTTGATATTTACAAAGATTTAACGTCAAAAAGGAGGAGGTTTGATTGATTGTCAAGCCTATGGTAGGAGTAAGTTCCAAAACCGGGCACGAGCGTTTTCACTTAATACATCATCGACCGAGTGTTGAGTGACCACTTGTGAGGTGTGTAAATTTGTATATAACTAAATGGAATTTTATAAAGGCATGTTATGCCCAAAGTAGATAATTTTTCTTAACTTGTGTTTTAAATAAATCATGATGAATAAGATTGTAAATAATTTAGAACTTCGATTCCCGACACTCAAAAGATGAGACCAAAACATTCTCTTCTACCTATTCCGTTTGGGTGTGTAAGCCACGTAATAGAGTCTTGCTGGAGTACAAGCAAAGATTCAAGTGTGGGGGGTATTTGATGTGCTTATAATACAACATATAAATTATATCAAATACGGCGTAAAATCAACCCTTTTTCATTACTAATGTTGGAAAAAGCTTGTTTTTGTTCCTTTTTAATTTACAGGGTCAAAAGAGCTTAAATGTGCAAAGGAGCAAAAAGACAGAAAAAACCAACATAAATACAAAGAAGGAGGAATTGACGTAACTCGCCAAGCCCCAATCCACATCCAAACCCCAAACATAGCAAAATCAGAAGACCTGACATGGGGTCGTGTCCACCAGACACAGGCCGTGTCCGAGACTGGATGATGTGCAGAAGAAAAGACAACAACAAAGGACAAAACTGACAGCCAACATGGGGTCGTTGTCACACCCCGATTTTCGATTGGCCCGGATGGGTACAATCGTGACAGTTGGATTAAAAGTTATCACAATATATTAATATGCAACGGAAGTATTGGATTAAAAATTATTAATATAAAGCTTGAATGTATAAAGTATTACATGCGTTCGATACAAGCCCACAGGCAGGATCCAAATAAACAGAGTTTTAGACATCATAAGCCTTAAGCTTCAGGAGTGAAAATTCCTTAGCCTTCATTCTAGCCGACTCGTAATCCCAGCTTATAATAAGTTTCGGTACCTGCTGTTCAACCTTTTGAAAATACGTCAGCCAAAGCTGGTAAATACAATTAATTGACTCATTTGGAAAAATAGTTTTTCAAAAAGAGTTTTATACGTATAGAAAACCCATAGGTAATCTTTTAAATATATTTTGGGATTCTTCTTGTTACGAGATTATATACTTGATTAACCCATTGGGTTGTCTGGAGATGGTATCAATAACCCCCAATTACAATAATTATCAAGTAAACGGATTAAACCGTATTCATACACTTTTGTGCAATCATAGGCGACTTACTTATGTAACAACCGTCCCAAGAGGCATATTTGCCATCCCAAGTTTACACTAAAATAAGTCAAGAGTATTTACCTTTTTGCTAGCTTCCAATCAATAAGACTATATTTGGCAAAAAGCCGCAAGTCTAAGTATTATTGACCCAAGTCCGATTATCTGGGGGGTACTATAGTCTGGAAAGAACAGATTTATTATCTGTTAGAATGTATACAGGTCAAAGGTAGTTCCTTTAGATATGACCCGATACTTAAGAATAGGTTCGCTAGATAAAGCGTATACCGAATAGAATGTGGTTTAAACCCAACAAGTACTAGGACTTGTATAATATGGGTAAACAATGTACATTCTGGATTTTAAGATCAAACGATAAGGTTAAACCCTTTTTGGTAAACTTATGTAAACTAGTTACGTAAGTCTAACCGTACGCGTATAGGCGATAACGGGTAACCTAATGAGTCATGAACAAGTTCCATATGCCAATACACTTTAAACAATTTATAATATCAGTAGGATATCAACTTGTATGCCCGTTAAGGTTTTAAAATCAAACTATGCCTCATAAGGGCGTTTTGGTAATTTTACAATTTATAAAAGGAGCTTGCGAGTAAAATGATGTCATGGTCATAAACATTTTGTAAAAGTGATTAAATTATGATATCATATCAGTAGGATGTCAGATCTATGTGTGGTTTATGCATTAAGACCAAACTATGCACCGTAGTGGCATTTTGGTCATTTCACACATAGTTTTGAGACTTTAATTGGGATTCTGAGTTCGTGACTTATACCTACTGTAAAAACATTTAAAATGGTTTATATAATCAGTAGGTAACAAGTCTTGGTTCATACGTATGGTTTAAAACCATACAACGCGCCTAACCAGCGTTAATGTCGTTAAATGACGTTTTATGTGAAGGTTTATGAAATCTGATGTTATGACCAGCTTTGAATAGTTAAAATATTTTATTTGTCATAACATATCAGTAAGCAAAAGGTTTGGTTTGATTATTACGCTTAAAACGCATTTTATATGCCATAAGGGCCTTATCGTCATTTATCGGTATTATATATGAAACTGAAGTTAAAATCAGTTTACAATCTGACTTAGCATCCCAAATAATCTTTATTATAATATCATATCAGTACATGATGAGTTTTGTCAAGAATTTATGTTTAACACTCATTTAAATGTAAAAGGGCATTTTCATCCTTTTAAAAGCATAGTTTACGATTATATGCGTAAACTCAGTTTATGACCAGCTTATACACATCAAACTATTCTAAACATGTTTACTCATCAGTACATAGCTTATTTACATCTAAAACCTTATTTTAAACAAAAGGGCATTATAGTCAAAGTACGACATAATAACGGAACATGCGCATAAACTCAGATTCCTAAACCGATTGTGTAATATAACCTTAACAAGTTATACTACATTATATTATGATCATAATGGAACCTAAAATCTGTAGCATACTAGTCTAATTCGGTTTATAACCAAAAGTCGACGTAGAAGTCAAACTACGCGACTTTCGGTTGCGAACCGACCCTAAAACGGGAATTGACGAGCCGGACATGTTTACACATGTTCTAATAATTATTACCGAGTTGTTTAAGTGATAAAACATATTTTAGAATGCTTCTACACTCATATCGCAATTTATTTTAAAAATGACTCGTTGACTTTTTAAATAAATATTACGTTGACTCGTCAATTGACCAAACAAACGTGATTCTTAGTAGGTGCCCTTTTGAGGGATTAACACCTACCTAATTACAATCACGTAGCCATGTTCATTGCGAACAATGGCTTGACCGTTTAAGGTCTAACTAAAAGTCTAAGCGTTTATCGTAAACGCTTGACTTTTCAGCTTTTAAGCCAAATAAAAGAACTAGTCACGAAAGGAACACTTACAAGTGGTCCTATGGACCGAAGAAAACTCAAAGGAAGTCCCAATTACTCAGGGTCCTCCATGGAAGAGTTGTAGAGAGAAAGAATGGAAAAAAGTGTAAGGAATTATGATGATGAACACCCTTATTTATAGTTTTTGGAAATGAATTGTCACACCCTGACCGCGTAAAACAACAAACCGCGGTGGAAACGTCGGGGAGTGGAGCGACAGAATTATTGTTCCACAACCATGGTAATTAATGTTTTGTATTATTTATTAAAGTGTTTACATTGTCTGGGAATTTAACAAAAACGTAACATAGTTTAACTGTCTTTTAAGTCACTAAGGCCCGAGTCCGCCTAAGTGTAGCATAATCAACATCAAGCATTAGCTCCTGAAACACATGTAAAAATAGGTATGTCAGCATAAAAATGCATGTGAGATACATAGGTTTTGTTGATGAACGATTCATGACTTGTAGTTAAAAGAAGCGTTTAACAAAAGTAGTCATGAACCTTGTAAAACTGTTTTCTTTTATAAAATCACATGAAAATCGAAGTGAAAATCAGATGATAGTAAAAGAATAATGCATGGTTAAATGAATAACCAGGTAGAAATGAATTTGTGTAAAACGTGTCGTTTCTAAAACAATGTCTTGTAAAAATATGATGTTTGTATAAAATGTGTCATGTCTTTGTTTCTGTCGAAGTGGTTTAGATAACGCTACAATGTGTAATACAATAAAAGCACTTATATATAGGAAGTACCAACGACGTATCCACCATGCTTTTATCACATTACACATAGTCTCGTTATATAAGTCACTTATCAATAACCAACCAAAATGCTTATGTGTAAACCATGTCCAATGTCATGTGTAAACTGTGTCATGTATAATCGAATGTAATGTATAGCAAGTAGAAAGTATCTACTCAAACCATATGTATAATGTCAATTTGAAAATAAATGTCATGTATGGTGAATAAATAGTATTTACTCAATCCCATAGGTAAAATGTACAAAACAATGTTTTTGAATAAACCTAAGTTTAAATCAAATGTTATGTTTTGCAGAAAACAATGCTTTATGGATACAAACATTTATGCAGTAATGTTTATCGCATACATTCAAGCCTTGCGACTGTTGGATAAACCCTTAAACGAATTAAAGGTTCATCAATTATGTATATCGGATTCTGTCATTTCCTACTTCCAAACAAACCTCGGAAGTCGGGAACGGGATTTGTCAAGTCCTATGGTACCATTACATACTACCGAGCGGCGTGATCAGTGTTAATGAATGTATTATTGTCCCGTTAAACATACCAAATGTCATACCAATGAAAGCATGCTAAATGAAAACCATGTACTAAGTATGCTAAGTAAACGTACATAGTAGAAATGTTCATGAAATCAATTGTGCCCATATGTGAGTAAACATATGCAGCAGAAATGTAATGTAAAACAATGTGTCCATATGCTGAGTAAACATATACAATAAAAGAGTTTATGAAATCAATGTGCTAGCATGCTCAGTCAACATACATAGTGAAACATAGTTGAAATCATGTACTATATGTGTACTAGGTGAAACTAGCATGTTTATGTCATAAAGAGCAATGAAATCATGAAAGTAACAAGTATGCACATGTGTATCACCCCAAAATATTTGAAAGCGGTAAAAGAGGGAACTATGTACTCACTTGGGATTGCTTATTAGTCTTGGAATAAAGACCAATTAAAGCTTCAAGGATCACGGAATCAAATGGTACCTAATATAGGTAACTACGTTAATAATCGGATCCTAAATCGGGAGATAGGATAGAATGAAGTTCTATAAATCAAATGAGTATTTGAACTCATATGGCATGATTTATTAGACCTATCATTCTGATTGGAAACTTAACCTAAGTGCTTTTGACCGGTTTCGACCCGTTACGGTAGTTTAAGCTTACTATAACGCGTCATTTGCGTAAATCTAAGGTTGGATGGTTATCTATGTCCTATGTCAAGTCTTACATGCCCAATTATGCCTAAATATGTTACTAAATCAGTTCAGATGTCAAAAACTTGTTCACATATGCACAATATGAATTAATGATCAAAAAGGGCATTTTGGTCATTTTCTATGGGCATATAAACTACTTAACAAATAACTAACCAACCTAAGTGATCATAAGGTATAACCTCAGTAGGTTATTCTCTATGCAACTATGATCACTAAATAAGCTTGGTCGGATATTAATGATCGACCAAACGGGTCGGGTTCGAAAGTCTAAGCGGTTGTCTAGACCGCTTAACTTACGACCCTAAACAAGCACTAAACTAGTAGTGACGAGTTAAACATGTCAAAACATGTTTAACTAACTTAAAAAACTGATTTGGTATCAAAACAAAGTGTTTTGATACCTAAAAGTAGTTCCGTAGCAAAATGCGCGTAAATACGCATTTTAACCAAAACTTTGACTCATCACTACGTCTAGTCAACATGGTAATCAGTAGGTATAATCGCTAAGGATTATAACCATCGTGATTACAATCACGTTGCAAAGTTCAATTGAACTTTGATTTGACCAATTGATGGTCAAAACTGAAAGTCAAACTGTTGGTCAAACTGTTTGACTTTCAGCTCTAAATAGCTGAAAATAACAACTAAGCCATGAAAGAACACTTACAAGGTGTTCAAAGGCTGGAAAGGATGTACTAGAACTCAGGTAGGTGGCTCCCAAAGCAGGAAATCCTCCACTTAGAGTTCAAAGTATGAAATGAGCAAAGAATGAGGAAGAGATGAGGGGTATTTATACTTTGGAGATGTTCTAAGATCATTCCATATGTTTATGTGGCCTCCAAGCAATAAATCCTGACCTTATAAGTGTTTTAGGACAGCTAGCATTGCTTGGAGAGGTGTTTACTTGATGCCCACACCAAGAATTTGCAAGAAAGTCCCTCATGAATCTTGCAGCAGCTGAAAAATGAAGTTTCTGTCAAAATAGGGGCGTCGCGTAACGCGATGGTACACCCCCTTTGCTGTGGCACGACGCCACGTCGTACCTGGGCCAGAAACTTTCAAAAATTGGCAAAAATGGTCCCTGCAGCATGTTTAAGCCATTTTTGACGCGTTTAAGCCCCGTTAACCCATTTTTAAGGCTCAATAATGAAGTTTAAGTATAGGGGACATGAAATATGCTCGGAAATATCACGGATGTCGGTTGTTTGGTCGTGCGGTCACGTTGTTCAGTTAATTACGACGAAACTCGAACGGACGCGAATACGATCCAAATTAAGCTACGAATGGTATTTTTGCATTCCGATCACTAAAATAAAATATTTTAGCGACTACAAAAATTTTTGGATCTCCGAATGTGGTCAGAACATAAGATATGCGCGTAAATGCAAACTTGCGCCGTTTTTGACGCTTTTAGTCCCTGTTTGATCAAATAATCGTATTTTCGCATAACGAACCACTCAAAGCTTATTTCTAAGCTATGTTAAGGTTATTTATGGTACGTTTAGCTTATGATCATGTTTCAGAATGTACGTTGTCATACGAAACGACAGACTTTTGCAGTTTGATGCAAATAGTCCCTGTGAGCGAATAAACTTGTTTTTGCCACACCAAACCCTTTAAAACTTATTTCTAAGTTATGTAAAGGTTATTTAAGGTATGTTAAGTTTATGTTGCTGTTCCTGAGTGTTTGTCGCATTAAACTGATTATGTTTACGCATCAGTTTGCATATAACTTTCTAGAAAGCGACATAGAGTTTAAAATCAATAAAAAATCAAAACGTGCAAAATGTCAAACATAAATAACAAATATTGGAATCCAAAACACATTGTTTTATTGATATTTAATTGTTCAGAGTTTGTACAATGATAACACAAGCACAGATGTCACAGTCTCCCCTACTTTAGGAAATTCCGTCCCGAAATTTATTCAGAGGAAACTTGTGAGAATAGATGAGGATATTTCTCTTTCATTTGATCTTCATGTTCCCAAGTAAATTCGGGGCCACGTTTAGATTCCCAGCGAACTTTGACAATTGGTATGTGCTTGTGTTTGAGCCTTTTGACTTCACGGTCCATTATTTCCATTGGTTTCTCAATGAAATGCATCGTGTTATCAACACGAATTTCATCAAGTGGTATGTGGAGGTTCTCATCAGCTAAACACTTTTTGAGATTGGACACGTGGAAAGTTGGATGAACGTTTCCAAGTTCAGGAGGTAGCTCTAGTCTGTAGGCTACTTTTCTGATTCTTTCAACGATCTTGAATGGTCCAACATATCTTGATGCAAGTTTTCCTTTCTTTCCAAATCGGACCACTCCTTTCCAAGGGGATACCTTGAGTAGGACGTGATCACCAACTTGAAATTCTAAGGGCTTGCGTCGTTGATCCGCTTAACTCTTTTGATGACTTCTAGCTGTCTGTAGGTTATCGCGAATCTTCTTGACTTTGTCTGTAGTCTCTAGAATGAGTTGAGGTCCAGTAAGCTGAGCTTCACCTATGTCATTCCAGCAGACCTGTGAACGACATATTTGACCGTATAAAGCTTCGAAAGGAGCCATATTAATGCTAGAGTGATAACTATTGTTGTAGGAGATTTCGATCAACGGTAGATGCGAATCCCAACTACCACCAAAATCAATCACACAAGATCTAAGCATATCCTCCAGTGTCTGGATTGTTCTCTCAGATTGACCATCCGTTTGAGGATGATAAGCTGTGCTCAAATTAAGTTGGGTTCCCATGGCAGATTGCATGGTTCTCCAGAAGTGAGACGAGAATCGAGCATCTCTGTCAGATATAATGTTCAAAGGAACACCATGTCGGGATACAATCTCATCCACATAGATTTTTGCAAGCTTGTCAGCAGATAGATCCTCACGTATCGGCAAGAAATGTGCTGACTTTGTAAGACGATCAACAACTACCCAAATGGCGTCATGACCTCTTTTAGTGTGTGGCAGCTTGGTAATGAGATCCATAGCAATGTTTTCCCATTTCCAAACCGGTATCTCTGGTTGCTCCAATAATCCAGAGGGATGTTGGTGTTCTGCCTTAACCTTAAGACAAGTAAGGCATTTAGATACATATAAGGCAATGTCTTTCTTCATACCCGGCCACCAATACTGGGTTCGAAGATCCTTATACATTTTATCTGCACCAGGATGAATAGAATAACGAGACTTGTGTGCTTCATTCATTAACAAGGTGTGGAGATTGTCTTGACTTGGGACCCACAAACGGTCCATGAAATAATACGACCCATTGTCTTTCAGTTCAAGCTCAGGCTTAATATGATATGGTAATTCCTTACCCATCAAGTCTTGTGTAACACAAGTATGTTGAGCCTGAGAAATGCGGGTTTGAATATCAAATCGAACCTGAACACAGTGAAGCTTGACACGTTCCTTACGACTCAATGCGTCAGCCACGATATTCGCCTTACCAGGATGGTAGCGAATTTCGCAATCGTAGTCGTTTAGAAGTTCTACCCAATTTCGTTGCCTCATGTTTAGTTCTTTCTGATTGAAAATATGCTGGAGACTTATATGGTCAGTAAAAAATAATGTAACAACTCGTAACTTCGAGGTAAAAACCATTCGTTTCGCTTTTACAAGTTAATTATATACTTGTCTAATTTATTTTAAACAACGAATACTTAAAGCCAAATCCTTATTGTGTCGGACTGACCTGAACTATTTGCACCAAAACACCTGTTACACTTGTCGATCCAACTCACTCGCTAACTCGAAACTTAGAACCATAGCTTAAATCTTATACATTCATTATTATTGATTTATTATTCTTTTAGATTAGTTGTTTATGAGTTAAAATTTATATATCATAATATGTATGTAGGGCTGTTCACGAGCCGAGCCGAACCGAGCGGACCTTTGCTCGTGCTTGGCTCGTTTACAAACCGAACCGAGCGGAGCGGCTCATTTAAAACCGAGCATCAAATCAAGCGAGCATTTTTCGAGCAGTAAAAAATCCGAGCGAGCGTCGAGCGAAGTTCGAGCGATTTGGACAACCGTGTCACCCAATTTAAATTTGCTGAGAGAGGTAGTGGCAATGTTGGGTCTCAAGTTTTTATGTCTTTAAAAACATCCATATTTCATGGCATAATATTTTTCTTATGAATAACAATGGTGTGGCTGACGAGGCGACAATCATATTGCACGAACAATTACATTGAGAGTAGGAGATGATCGACTTAGGGTAACGACATGAAACATTGAGGCGATGAACAGACTGTCGTTTATTGGTTTAGGGTTTAACTTTTAGTTTTGATTTTAATTTTTCATTGGCGTGGTTGGGCTAGTACGTATAGATATAGTTGTAAATTTGTATATATTTGACCAAAATCTAATAGATTGGTACATATAAAACTATAAATTTAATTTATATTTAAGTATATATGTATGTATAAGTGTGTGTATACATATAGGTGTATGTGTGTATATATATGTATAATTTATATTTGTGTATATACATGTTTATAGATGTATGTGTATATGTATATATATACTAATTAAAATAATAATTCGAGCCGAACCGAGCCGAGCGGACCTTTGCTCATGCTTGGCTCGTTTACAAACCGAACCGAGCAGAGCGGCTCGTTTACAATCGAGCGTCAAATCGAACGAGCATTTTCCGAGCAATTTCCGAACGAGCGTCGAGCGAGCGACGAGCGGCGAGCGATTTGAACGGCCCTATATGTATGTTAAATAATCAGTCAATAGGTGCCACCCCACATATTATTCATTTTTCTTTTTGTGGACAGCCCTTATCGGCCCAACCAAACTCCATATTATTTGTTTCTTGATTTCGGGCCACCCACAATGATTTGATTTTTTGCATTATATCTATAACTTGAATATGATATGTACGTAACCTCTTTCATATTCCAGAATTATCACATAACAAACCCTACCCCCTACTGGTTGTGCGACGACAGTGAACCCCCCCCCCCCTCACCTTTGTCGAAGTCTATTTCTCTTAGAAATCATCCTTCTTGTCTAGTGAATATCAATCTCAGGTTATTTCAATCATGCTTATTAAGTTCTTTATGTATTGTGCTCATTTAAATATAATTTGATCGGATATTGATTTGTAGCAATAGATAAATTATGGCTAAACATATAAGGGTTTCATGTGAATAATATTGATTGGTTTAATTATTAGTGCTGCATGATTGATGGTTATCATTATTGTATGATTAATGTTCATATATGGGCCGATGATTCGCATGAAGTATGATTATGATGTTTATGATTTTGATCGGCTAGGTAATGTGTTATGATTATGATGTTTATGATTTTGATCGGCTAGGTAATGTGTTATGATTATGATGTTTATAAATTTAATAGGGTGTTGCTTGTCATAAGTTCATAAGGATGTATGCTTGTTAGAATTAATCATGTTGAACATAAATTGATTTGTAAATTGTTGTTGATCTCGAAACTGTTGATACAATGGGTGAAAATCCCAACACATCATAATAATGCCTTTGTGGATTATGGGAAGATTAGGATGATATTTGTTATTCAAGAATAGGGCTGCACGTGTAGATTGTGTTGGGCAATTAAATGGGAATAATTAACATCTTTTGTTAGTGGGCTTCACACAATGATTTGGGCTGGATGTGTTGACTGATTTCACAGGTTGGTTTGGGGCCGCAAACTTACATGAGTGCTACAAGGGGCTGTTTAGTTATTGATTGTTGTATGCTCGAAATATAAGTTCTATGTGTCTCGAATAAATATTATGTATTATGTGATGAATTTATGATTTATAATTGGTTGCATACTAACTGTTGATGGTAGTGGACTCGGTTGGGTTGGGTAGTCATAGCTGGTCGTACACCTTTGAACCGTCATACACACATAAGTTATTTGGGCTGGTTTAGGTGGACCATGAGCTGAAACAGGAACCGCATAAGGGTTTGCAGGCTAGGATAGATTTGGGCCTGGGTTTCGTATGTCAGGTTTTAGGCCTCGTATGGTACATGAGTCACCCGTTAATTGTATGTTTGACATGAGATGTTAGAAGAATAACTGGAATAATATAACGAGCTGTCAAGTGTTATTAGTCGGTTATGGCTGCGATACGTGATTACTTGTGATGTGAGTACTTATTATGCATCATGTGAGCTATATGTGATACGAATTTACGTGAACTGTTACGCCATACATGCCACGGGGTGATCAATCTATGTTTACAACTTGTTTTAATAAGTTGATGTTGATGCATGAGTCTAATTGATATCGGTAACTATGTTAGGATTGTTTTGAGTAACTGAACACGTAACTAATCTTACCGAGCAAACCAAGGTGAGTTCACACTCTTTCTAAGGCATGGGATTCCCGGTGGTTGGGAATGGGTTAAAGAACTAAAACGGAACCTGCATATCCTCCTTGGGTAGGATATGTACCGCCATCCTCCATGGGTAGGATGCCAATATTAATCCTGCGTATTCTCCTTGGGTAGAATACGTACGTTCATCCTCCTTGGGTAGGACAACAACCTTAAACTTACTAGACAAAACTCTATCATGAAGTCCCTCATTTTTATATCGACTTAATCGCCGGGCCAATGGCGAGCGAGTCATTAGTTGATAGCGCTATTAGGGTTGACAAGCCTCACACCGTGCCGGTAGGACGGGCGTGTACTAATGGATCTGGGCACTCAGTCACTGATGATAGACATTGACTTAGGGCACAACTTACTTTCGTCAGTTGTCGATATAGTAACGATCTAGTGGTTCACATGGGGAAGCCCCCACTGGTTATGGTTTGGGAAAGAAGGAATTGGTTAATCATATTTTCAACTATGGGGTAACCCCCACGACAAGTAAGCCAGCTAAAGAAAAACTAAGTTTTTGAATCAACTTAAAACGAACACCCAACTGTGAACTCGCTCAACTGTTGTTGATTCGTTGTTACATGCCTTGCAGGTCTTTAGGTGCTTATCGTTGGAACTTGCTGTCTGGGAGGCTTGAGTGGTCATGGGTCGAGATACATGGAATCGCAACGCAAAACTAATGGTTTTTACATATTGTTTATAAACACTCAACGAACGAATTATGCTTCTGCTGTTTACTGTGAAATATTTGTAACGTTGTAACACTTAATGTTAATAAATGAAAGTTTTATTTAAATATACCTATGAGTTCAATATGGTTGGTGGCTAGATCCTCGTAGGTCACACGCCTCGCGGGGGTTCCCGCATGTGGTATTTTGGGGGTGTGACAGATTGGTATCAGAGCCATTGGTTATAGTGAACTTGGTTTTAAAAAGAGGAAAAACGTTTTTGTAAAACCAGACTATAACCAAAAAGTTCTGAAAACGTGAATACGACCATGACACTCAGCTCCAGATTGCAAGGTTCGTCTCTCGTATACTCATTGCACTGCACAACTAGTGAGCACTTACATATGATATTGCATGTGATTGCACGTTTAGCACAACAGTATAAATTTATGTATTACTTGCATGTGTTATGTGACTAATAGGGTGGTATTTCCCTAAACATTCATGACTTATACTCTGTGATGCTCTTTGCTTGCTACTCGAGTTTGAAGAACCATTTGACATGAGTTAAGAGGAGCTGAGATGAGCATGCAAATCACAATATTATTGTGGGTGCACACATAATAATAATGTGGGGTGCATGCGAGTCCCAGTGATCCTTAACAAGTGGAAAAGGGGTTCTGTCCCGTTATTCGAACAGTGTAAAATGTAACAAATCTTTAGGAGTCATAGCAGTGATTGTCTCCTACTTGAACGTGATCTTCTCACTCCTCTCTGAATTCTTACGAATCTCGATGCTATCGAGTATTACCTGTACACCTATCTGAACACCTAGCGGACTATGTAGAATGTTAGGTTCTTGTACGAACATCCCCGAGTTGGATGTTGCAACGACAATGGTTGGTCCATGTCTTTCTCACCTTTCTTCGTTTGCTGGAACTTAACGTATTGACGCCTTGGATCCCGAAGTGCGATCACTTCTGCAACACTCTCGTAACACACCATGTATTACTCAAACAACATCGATGGACCGGAGGATGAGCGTAGTACTTTACCGACCTCAGTACTTTGACGACCCTGATTACCGGCGACGAGCACCAGCGAATTGGCTTCAATCGAATCCTTACCCTTGTCAGCGACTCATGGGAGTCAACGATTACGAATCAATCGGGACATAAGCAATGACAATTGACTAAACGTGGAGTGGGTAACTGCCAGCACAGTGAGTGACGCCAGGATGGTGGCAACTTGGAAGCTTATATGGGTAGCTAATCACTTCGTCTCTGCCCTGTTTAACCCTGGTGCTTCTCGAAACCAAACCTGTTATGGAACAGGCTGATGGCAAGCCAATGGAAGTCTTGCATGTTCATTGGGATGCAAACTCGACCTTGCGGGACAAGCGTTCGACATCGACCCTCCTTTTTGCTATCCTTGATGGTCTCGAGTGGAAGGAAAATTTTACGTCACTTATACTTTGAAGTGTCAGAGTGGTGTAAGGGCTAGCATCATATCAGCAATGAAGGCCAGAAAGCGTCTACGGAGGGACTATCCCGCTATGTTGGCAACCGTTACTAATGTTTGGGCTAAGAAAAGAGGATCGAGGATCCATCAATTATTCGTGATTCCACCCAGCATGCTGCGGGAGGAACTATCAGGTTTACTTTCACAACTATTCGACAGATTCTCAGATTGATCTCACGCCAGAGGCAGCCCTGATTCTTCGTATTTCTTACCGTCTTGCACCAGGAGGGTTGCGAGAGTTGTCAAATCAACAACAGGGCCTGTTGGACAGGAGCTTTTTCGGACCTAGTTTTTGCTTTGGGGAGCCCCATTTTTTATCCAGGAAGATAGGTTGTATCGATGGATATGTGTACTGATTATTGAGAACCTAACAAGGTAATAACCGCTTGCCTCGACCATGTATTGAAAACCTGTCGACCAGTTGCGAGGGACAAGCTTTTTTTTTAGGGTTGACTAACGAATGAACTACCATCAGATGTAAGTCCAAGGGGAGAATGCTCTTAGAACGGCATATCAAACGCAATGCGGCCATTTCGACTTTGTACAGTGTAGGATTGTTTTCACGACCAAACGAGTCATTCAGAAGAGTTTTTGCTCAATACGAGAGGCGGAAACAAACATATTGAGATGATTTAGCTTGCAATTCACTTTAAACTGTCTTTTGATTGATATAACAATGATTTACAGTGAGTAGACACTTCGGCAGCAGTTCGACTCTGAAACCAGAAAGTTACAAATGAAACAAACAAGGCACCTATATATAGTGTGTTGATTTCGTACGAAATGGGCAAGGCTCATTTCGTGCGAAATAGCCAATGCCTATTTCGTGTGAAATGACCTTGTGTCATTTCGTGCGAAATGCTCACAAACCCAAAATTCTCGTGTTTCGTGCCCTGATCTTTCTAATCAAATACAAGACTCGATACAAGACGAAGTCGACAGACATATGCACCAACAGACTCCCCCTTGGATGTTGACGAAGCCTTCGGTGTTGAGTCTTCACAGTCTTCAGTCTTTATCAGTCTATTTCACTCTTTCAGAAGTATCTGACAGTGTAAACATCCTCAATCTCTGTTCTCTTCTTTCTTCCAGGATCTCAATCTGACTCTATCTTCTCTTGATCAGATCTCTTGATTCCTTTAATTTGTCAGCATTAGCAAACTCCCTCTTGATATATTCAAACTCCCCCTTTCGAAAAAACTTGAATCATAGTCTGAAATAATTCTTGTTCCAAGATCGTGACCTGGCTCTCATTCAGCTCAGGTATCAGAACCTAGCTAACCTGCACATTCTCTACCCAATAATAAATTTCACAAATTTAAAATTTGACAAAATTTAATCTCTTCTTACCACATGAAAAACCAATATCAAACAATCACTTGAAAACATCATTCAAAAAGATTTAACATTTTATAATCTCGAATGACCACTTGAAAGAAAAACTTTTTTCAAACACAATTTCCCAAACCTGATCATCATGTTTAGCACTTGGAATTTTGAAAATCAGCTCTCCAACATCAGTTGTCGAATTATTTTTTAAATTTTCAAAAATTTATGCTAAAACACACTGAAAATCTTTTTGGATTTTGAAATTAAAGAATTTCAGTAAAGAAATATTTACAGACAATATTTTTGTGAGTTTGCGTAAGAGGATCATATCAGTTTTTGACAAATCACTAACACCGTTAGGCTTTAAACATTTTAATTTCTAAACGATTCACTTAGATTGTCAGTATACTGATCCACTTAAATTTTCACACAAAGTTCAACTGTTTCGAGATACGAATTTAGTGTTTTAAGCACTTAAACTTATTCGCGTGTCCTACCTCAGAATATACTCCCGTATCCAGGTCCCAATATTCAGTCTTACAGGTGAATATACCTAGATGAAATCTGTAAAGGGTTAAATGCGAGGGCCATGAGAGCTCAGGCTATTGCTTCCGCAAAATCAGAGAGATGATGGCTTCGACTTTAGGTGTGTTCCCTATAGAGAATCTTTTCTTCAACAACACATGATTAGCATTTTGCAATGTTTCATCATTTTTTATGCTGAGGGTGGTGCTTATTTCAAGCAAGTGAAAAGTATTATACGGGGACTAGGCCATTGCTTCGGCAAAATCAGAAGTCCCGGGATAATACCCCAGATATCACTAAGCATAAAGACCTAGTATCTCGGAAAGAAGGATCTTTCAAACAAGATTTCGGGGGTTACCCATATATCCAAGAGATGTTCCCTACGAGATAAGTAAGTTTGAAATTTAGGTTTATACCTCAAACACAATCTACTAAATGTGCAAAAACCTACTGGCATATCATCAGTGAGACCGTTTATCACATTTGACATTTCATTTCTTTAGCGTGCTGTGATAGTCCACTGATGTACTATTATTTCCTCTTTTTCTCAACAAAACTCATATTTGAATTTTATCATGTTTTTGACTTTTTCAAATTTTCTAATGTTTTTGGATTTTCTGAAAATTTCTTACTCCTCCTAAAATTCAAAATCATTTAAAGAAAAATTTGAAAACAAACTGTACAAAATAAAGTGATAACTGTTGTGAATTGCTTCAATTCGCCATCCACTTAGCATAAACAATCAGAACTCCCCCTTACAACAAACTATTTTCCCATTAAGATTTCAAAACACTCAAGTTTGTTTTAATCAAAATGGTTTTTTCGGAAAATTAGTTTCGTTGATTTTCATAAACCACTTGTAAGTTAGGGGTTTCATCACCTTGTTTTTCAACCAATTTGAATTAAAGTTAAATCAAGTTCAACTTAATGACCTTGATAAACCACTTGTAGGTAAAAACATCACAACCTGTATGTACTTATCAAACAATACCACTTGAAAAATTTAAATATGACAATATTCAAGAAAATCACCACATATAGATCGAAATATCACCGTTGTGAATTTCTTAAGAAAGATGCCGATTCATGCTCCACGATTACCAACTTGGGAGCTCCGGCAAGTCAGAATTTTTACATATGAAAAACAGACATCCAAGCCTGACCAAACTTGGATGTGACCTTTTCAATCTCACTTGGGGTTTCAACATTTCTTTTTTCTTCATAAAATTCTTTTACCCCTTTGGCCTTTCCATTAACCATTTTCCCAAAAATATGTAGCCTTTTCAACATCAAATCCTTTCTTTTCAGAATAGAATTGATTCGAAATCTCCACTTTACCAACTTTTTGTTTAAAATTTTCATTCCTCAATGTTGGAAAGTTTACATCATCCATTGAAGGAACTGAGTTTTCACTTTTTTCCTCAACATGTGGCTCCTCTGACTTTGATGAGTCAGATTCATCGCCAGATTTCACATCTGTTTTTTTAACAACCCACATTTGGTTGTCAAGATTCACTCTTCTTTTGTAAAACCTTTTCGAACATTCACCAACTTCATATGTTGAATTTTTGAAACTTTTGAACTTTTCAGTTGATGGTTCGGTTTTATCAACAACTTATTCTTTTAGTTTAGAAACAACTTCCTGTTTTGTGTTGGTTGCCATTGGACAATTCCAGGCAATGTGACCAATTTCTTGACATCGGTAACATGTTCTTGTCTCCTTTTTCTGATAAAATCCATTCTTTTCAAACCTTTGTTTATCAGCAAGAAACTCTTTGTTTGATTGCTTCCAGAATGAGCTCTTTGCTTCTTCTTCACAACTTGCTCCTAAAACAAATTTATTGTTTGTTTTAGAAATTTTCTCATTTTTATGATTTTTTGGTGGAATAAAACCTAATCCCTTCTTTTTAAAATTACCGTTATGGTTTGGTTTCTTTTGATAACCTGAACCAGAACTGTAACCTTTTTTCTTGTTTAACCTTTGTTGATCTCTTGAGGTGTACTTTTTAGGTTTTACCGAAAGATATACATCTTTTATTTTAGAAATATTAATTTCTGTTAGTTTGAAAACCTTTTTGATCATTTCAGTTTTAACACCTCTTATTGGAAATTTCTCATCAGAATATAATTTGTCTGAATTATTCAAAGTATATGCCACTTTGATTAGTTTGTCATTCAAATTTGATTTTGATAATAAGAATTCTTTATTGTAAACTCTTTTAACCGATGGTTTTGAACTGTTGACCAACGAACTCGAACTTTCTGACTCAGACTTTGACCCTGACTCCTCATCCTTATCCAACACCTGATCGACCACTTTCTTTATTAACTCAGACTCATGATCAGTGTCAGACGATGTGAATGTGACGTCAATGTTTTCTGGTAAATCATCGGTTGTTTCGGACTTTAACTTTATATTGACTGCCTTTTTGACTTGCTCCTCATTTGGTTTTCTGGGAGAATAACCTTCCCAGATCGGAGGCGGACATTTGTTATAATTTGCACTTTGTTTCTTACCAGTATCCTTCTCTTCCAATTTCTTGTCTTGAAATGCTTCAAAACCTACAACAGTTGGATAAATTATGTCAATCAAATAATCAGAACTATAATAACTTTGCAGCAATCGTCTGATTCTTTTATTCTCTATCTTTTCTGTCTCCAACTCCTGCTTCAACTTGGCACATTCTTCAATGTAATGGTTAATAGCCTTCTGTTTCGACATCATCACAGCATTCATCATTGTTAATGCGTCTTCTCTTTCAGAATTTGTCTTTTGTAGACCATTTACTGTTCTATTCAATATATCGTACGATTCTTTCACATAATTGAGATCGAACAGTAATTTTTCTTTCATCTTATCTTGCTCACTCAACTTCTCATCTTTTTCTTCGCATTTCTTGCAAGATTCCAAACATTTTAAACATGGTTTGATGACTTCAACAATCTTTTCAACTTCAACTATTTTCTCTTATGCAACCATCTTCTCATCAACTTTAACTTCTTTACTTTGATCAGAATTCTTTTCCTGAGCAACACTCTCACATTTCACCTTTTTCATTTCTTTTGCTGCTCGTTTCTCCTTCAGCTTCTCCAATCTATCTGCAAAATAAAATTCAAAACTTTCAAGAGATAATACAGATTTTCCAATATTTATTTAAGTTTCTTCTTCATCATCACTGCTGTCAGTTGATGATTGATCAAACACTTGTGTCTGTTCTGAACTGTCTTCTAAAGAAACAAACTCTTCATCTTGATCTTTTTTATCATCAGCAAACACTTTCATCCATTCCTTCATCAAATCTGGTTCTTGAACTATCTGTGCAATTAATGCCACTATCTTTGAATCAGACGGAATATATTTGTCCCAACTGAAACCTTCTACTACTTTTTCATCATCTTGATCAATTATACCAAAATAAGCTTTCTTATTTGATTCTTCGATTGCCTTCCTAGCATGTGCAGTTTTTGAATCTTGTGGTTGATATGGTTGTTGAGCAACTTGTTGATATATTGCTTTCCGATAGTAATCATTATTCCCGAATGGATTCTGTGCTCCTCCTGCTTCTCGATTGGTACATTCCCTCTTGAAATGTCCTTTCTCCCTGCATCGAAAACAAGTAACTTTAGATTTATCAAAACCCAAAGTAGAAACATTTGCATCTCTAAAATCATCTCTTCCTGTAATAATTTTAAATTTTTCAGCTCTTCTCAACACACTCGCTAAACACCACTTGATATCCATAAGCTCCATCTCTTCAGCATCTATCTGATCGTCGTCCTCTTTTGTCAGCATAGGATTTCCGATCCTTCCAGCAACCAATCCCTCATATGAATCTAATATAGTAGCAAGTAATGACAAGTGACCTCTAGCAACCTCTTTAGAGAAATTTTGACCATTCTGAAGATGCAACGCAATATTGCAGTGTAACACATGACCATTATTACTGTTTGAACTTTGAAACTGATGACTCGAGGTTGAAACCTTCGGATTAACACTTGGATATAAGGAAAATCCACTGCTGCTGTTTGAACTTTGATTTACTGATCCAGATGAGTTTTCTGCACTAAAAGCAGTTTGGACTTTCGGACTTGCTTCAACTGTTAGTGCAGTTGTCTGTCGACTTCATCTTCGTTCGAGTCTTAGATTAGTAATGAAAGATCAAGTCACGCAGTTCGAGTTAAACAGGAAACAAAGGTGAACAAGCCAGTTCAAACGAAGTGGACAGTTCAAACGAAGTGAACAGTTCAAACGAACTGGAAATGCCTGTTCAAACGAACTGGAAATAGTATAAATATGTGACTTGAGTTTTTCATTTGTAACTTTTGGATTCCGGTAGCGAAGCTCTGCCGAAGTGTCTCCTCGTCTGTAAACGTTCTAGAATCAATATAAGAGACAGTTAATAGTGAATATCAAGCTGAAACAAACTCTGATTCATCGTATTCTGCCTTTGAATCAGTTTAGAGCTCTTCTGAAGACTCGTTCAGATCGATTCTCGATCCTACAAGTGGTATCAGAGCTCAGGAGGAAGAGCTCTTGATATTTCAGCTTGATTTCATTAAGATTTCTGACTTCTACACCTTTCTGTCACGTATTTTCAAAATTAACCTAGATTTTCTGGTTAAAATGGTTTGAAATTGAAGTATATTGTGCGTAACTGTGGTTTAAACAATCTGTAAAAGTTTCCGGCTTAAATTCAAAGTAAAACTCAATCAATTTGATAAAAAACGATCAGTTCGTTTGAAGGAGTGTCCAGTTCACACGAACCAAAACTTTGAACTCAGATCTACAGCAATTCAGTGGACGTTTTTGAACATTTTATACATCTTTGGGATCGGAATTTGTTGTAGAACAAGCCTTGGATATCATTTTTGACAAAAACTCATCAGATTGGTCAAAAATGCTTCACTTCGTTTGAAATTGGATTTCAGTTCGTATGAAAAGATTCAGTTCGTTTGAAATAAAGCCTCCAGTTCGCACGAAGTGGATTCAGGTCGTTTGAAAATTCTCAGTCCATTTGAAATCTCTCGTCAGTTTATTTGAAAAATCCAGTTCGTTTGAGTTTTCAAACGAAGAGAATCTCAGTTTCGTTTGAAAAGTTGTTCAGTTCGTATGAAGTGACCTCAGTTCGTTTGAGACAGATCGTTTGGAAAAGCAAACTTAACCAGATCGCTTAAGAGTCCAGTTCGTCTGAAACTCAGTTCGTTTGAAGATCTCAGTTCGTTTGAGGGATTCTAGTTTGCTTGAGAGGTCAGATCGTTTGAAAGATTCAGTCCGTTTGAAAATCAGTAAGGTCACACGATCTCAGTTCATACGAAGTAATCAGTCCGTTTGAAAGTGTTCAAGAGTTCAGTTCTTTTAGAGGACCAGTTCGCTTGAAAGTTTGCATCAAATTCAGTTTGTTTGAAGCCTAGTTCGTTTCAAGAATCCAGTTCGTTTGGAGACTTCATTTCGTTTGGGTTTCTAGTTTGTTTGAACAATCTGATTTTGTGAATTTTGACACCGAAACATGGATAAAGAGTTTTACAGACTTTTTGGTATTGATTTCAATGACTTTATTAATGGACAAGTTGCTTCTGTTATTGTTGCTGAAACCGCCGGTATTGAAACTGAAACAGAAACTTTTCAAAAGGATGCAGAAAAAGCGCCTATTTTTGATCACTCGTCTGATGAAGAAAGTGACAACGATGAAGAGGGAATACAAAAGCTTGAAGATTTTCAAAAGAAAATTTCATCTGATAAGAATAATGGGTGTTTTGCAGGTCAAGTGAAAGAGACTGATGAGATCAAATCTGAGAAAGATGTAAAAACAACAACAGCTGAAGAACAAATCAAACCTAGTGAGAAAAAACAGGTTGAACAAATTCCAGCGGTCAAGATTGAGAAAGAAGAATCTGAAAAACCTGTATCTGAGAATCCTGAATCAGAGTCAAAGAAAGAGGTTGCAGAAGACGCACCTATCTTTGATCATTCACCAGAAGAAGAGAGTAAGGATGAAAGTGTTCATGAGGAAAAGGAACAGGTTGAAAATATCTCATCTTTAAAGGTTGAGACAAAAGTTGATGATAAACATATTCTTGTTTTGCTGAAAAATTGTGAGATGTTGACATTTGTAAATGACAAACTCTTGAAGGATGTTGAGAGTTTGTCATTAGAAAACAAAAATCTTAAAAAATCAGAAAATGTTTTGAAAAATCAAATACACAATTTGGAAAATGAAAAAGTAAAAATTGAGAAAGATTTTCAAAGTCAAATAAAAAGTTTAGAAGATGAGAGAGATTTGTTTGGTAAAAACAATCTTGAAAAACAAATTGCAATCAATTCTCATCTTGAAAAGATTATTCGACTTGAAAAGGAAGCTGAGTGTGCTCAAAAGAAAATCAGGGAATGGGAACAAAAGTTGAAGGTGTTTGTGAATACTTCAACTATTCCTTGTCCAAAACTTTTAAATTCAGTTCCAATAAGTGACAATGTCACAAACTTTGACAAAGTCAAAGTTGAAGATTGTGATGAGAAAACTGATGATAAAGTTGAAAAAAGAAAAATATTTTTGAAATTAAATGAAATGTTTAAAGAAACTGTTCTACATTCTACTGAAAAAGGTGAATGCTCAACGCATAAACCTGTAAAGAAGAATGTGGAACAAAAACAAAAAGATAAAAAACCGAAAAATCTTCAAAAAGAAAATAAAAGCTCATCAGTTCAATCATCCAATCGTGATAAAAAACCACACAAATTAGAAAATCAAAACTCAAAAATTGTTGGTAATAAGTGGTGCAGGTTTGACCACAGTGCTCAAAAGTCAAATCCAACAAACAAGAGGAGCAAGGATTATCACCAAGCCAAACAATGCTATGATCTGAATGTTTGGACTGAGAATGGTGATTGGTATGATAGCAGAGTGTGTTATACTTGTGGTGTGAGAGGACATATTGCTGTTAACTTCCAGAATTGGAGTTATGAGACGAGAAGATGCTATAACTGCCAAATCAGAGGACACATTGCTAGAGATTGCCCAATGAGATCAAAGGGAAGATCGAGGGCTGAATCTCAGAAAATGGCAAAGAAACCAGTCAATGTCAAAGCAAAGCCCAAGGAACAGAAAGTTCTAAAACCGAAAGTGAAGCTTTCCAAGGGGCAAAAAGACAGACTGAGGAAGAAGAGGAAGAAAGCGAGAGAGTATCTCGAAAGGATTTTGTACTCGGATACAACTGGTAAAACAGATAAAAGTTCTGGTAAATCGTCTTGCTCGCCAAAGAATGACAAATCTAGCAAAACGAATACATCAGATACAAATTTGAGGACAGAAGAGAAGAAAAAGGAGCCAGTTGTTGGCGATGAATCTGACTCATCAAAGTCAGACAAGCCACGTGCAGGCAATGAATCGGGTTTGGTAAAGCCAGAAGAGCCATCGTTTGAGGTAAAAAATGAGAATTCTTGTCTAACAATGGATGATGCAAATTTTACACCATTGTTGAACAAGAATTCAAAATCACTCAAGGACCGTCAGGCTTGGGTGAATCTGTTTAAATAGAAAAACCTGACTTGCCGGAGCTCCCAGGTTTGTAAGCGTGGAGCAGGAATCGGCATCTATCTTTCTTAGTTGGATTTTTCGTACAAGTGGTAAATCAGGGACATTAATTTGTACTTGATTTTCTACAAGTGGTTGAAGACAAAATGATGAACCACATCCCCAACTTTACAAGTGGTAAAAAGAAACTTATTTTCCGAAAAAATCATTTTGATTAAAACAAACTTAAGTGTTTTGAAATCTTAATGAGAAAATGGTTTGTTTTGAGGGGAAGTTCTGATTGTTTATGCCAAGTGAATGGCGAATTGAGGTGATTCGATATTGGTTGTCATTTTATTGTACAGTTTGTTTTCAAATTTCCTAAAATGTGTTTGCATTTTAGGGGGAGTAAGCAATTTTAGAAAATCCAAAAACATTTTTAAGATCAATCCACAAACATCACTTGTAGAAAATTTGAAAAAGTCAAAAACATGATAAAACAAAAATGAGTTTTGTTGTCAAGAAGAGGAAATGATAATACATCAGTGGACGATCACAACATGCTAAAGAATTGGAAAGTTAAAAGTGATAAACAGTCTCACTGATGATGTGCCAGTAGGTTTTTGCACATTTAGTAGATTGTGACGAGATATAAACCTAAATTTCAAACTTGCTTATATCGTGGGGAAACATCTCTCGGATATATGGGTAACCCCCGAAATCTTGTTTGAAAGATTCCTTTTTCTGATATACTAGGTCTTTATACTCAGTGATATCTGGGGTATTATTCTTGGATTTCTGCTGAATGGAAGTTCTGACCTAGTCCTCGAATAATACTTTCCGCAATGCTTGAAACATAGCATCACCCTCAGCATATATGATAAGACAATAAAATTGCTTAGCAATGCTGTTGTAAAAAAGATCCTCTAAAGGGGACACACCCAAAAGTTGATTCGTGATCTCTCTGCTGAACGGTAGTTCTGACCTGAGCTCTCACGATTTCGATCAAAATTTATTCCCCTACAGATATCATTTGTGTCATACTTACCTGTAAGACTGAATATTGGGATCTGGATACGGGAGTATATTCTGAGGTGGGACACTCGATTAAGTTTAAGTGCTTAAGACATTAATATCGTATCTCGAAACAGTTGAACTTTGTGTGAAAATTTAAGTGGATCAGTATACTGACAATCTAGGTGAATTGTTTAGAACTTAAAATGAAATGAAGCTTAACGGTGTTGGTGATTTGTCTCAAAAACTGATATGATCCTCTTACACAAACTCACAAAAAAAATATTGTATGTAAATATTTCTTTACTGCATTTCTTTCTATTCAAAAATCCAAAAAGATTTTAGTGTGTTTTAGCATAAATTTTGATAAAATACAAAAAGATTTTCGATGAACTGTGTTGGAGAGCTGATATTCAAAATTTCAAGTGCTTAACATGATGAACAGGGTTGGGTTTGAGTGCTGAATTGAAAATTTTGAATTAAGAAAGAAGTTGAGATTAGTTAATCAGGGTCATTAATTTGAACTTGGTGTAACTATTTCTAGTAAGTTTTTTCTTATTGATTTAAGTAAAAACTTATCTTTTGATGAGAAGTGTGCAGGAGATGTGTTGAACAAGAGTTAAAGCCAGTGTTTGATCTCAAGGTGATAGCTAATTCCAGACAGCGATCCCAGCATGATGAAAGGGGGAGTCTGACGAGGTTAGAGCCAAAGAGAAGATACTGGTACATGATAAGAAAGAAAGAAGACCGATCAAGATTGAAGAGTCGTCATGTTGAAGACTCTCACTGAAGATTCCGTCAACATTCAAGGGGGAGTCTGTTAGTGCAGTTGTCTGTCAACTTCATCTTCGTTCGAGTCTTAGATTAGTAATGAAAGATCAAGTCACGCAGTTCGAGTTAAACAGGAAACAAAGGTGAACAAGCCAGTTCAAACGAAATGGACAGTTCAAACGAAGTGGACAGTTCAAACGAAGTGGACAGTTCAAACGAAGTGAACAGTTCAAACGAACTGGAAATGCCTATTCAAACGAACTGGAAATAGTATAAATATATGACTTGAGTTTTTCATTTGTAACTTTTGGATTCCGGTAGCGAAGCTCTGCCGAAGTGTCTCCTCGTCTGTAAACGTTCTAGAATCAATATAAGAGACAGTTAATAGTGAATATCAAGCTGAAACAAACTCTGATTCATCGTATTCCGCCTTTGAATCAGTTTAGAGCTCTTCTGAAGACTCGTTCAGATCGATTCTCGATCCTACATCAACATCCTGAACACTTCCTTTATAGTACATCTTAATGTCTTGTTGACTACTTGGATTGTTCATCCTAGCAATCTTTTGTTGCTCAAGATCTTTTCCTTCAATCTTTTCGATGAACTGAGAAATTGTCAAGCCATCATATTCTCCAGTATTCTTTAATATCATCAAAAATGTACCCCATTCTTTTTGAGGTAAAGCATCAGTCAATTTGTCGACCCATTATTCTCGTTCTTTAGTTATCTCTAACAAAGACATTGAATGAACTAAGTGACAATATCTTTCAATTAGTTTCTTGGTATTTTCACCCGGCAAACTTGTAAACAAATCGAATTCTTTCTTTAATAATGATTTCTTATTCCGGATCATCTTCTCACTTCCATCAAACTTAACACGAAGTGCATCCCAAATTGAACGTGAAGTATTATCATGTTGAAGTAAAATGAATATGTCTTCTTTCACAGCTTGTTGTAGCAAACTGATCATCATCTTTTCTGCTTTGTACATGTCTCGTTCTTTATCCAACAATTTAGAAATCGTTTTATTAACTCCCACTTCTGTACGAGGTTTGACATACTTCTTCTCTATACATTCCCAAGATCTCAAATGATTAGCTTGAACCCAGTTTTCAAACCGATCTTTCCAACCATAATATTCTTCAATTCCCATAAGTTTCGGGGGTTTTTGCAAAGTTCCTGTTTCGTTTTCCATGTTCATACTTTGAGCCATGGCAGTCGGAGTACTTGGGGCAGTAGCAAACGCATTGTAGAATTCTTCTTCCATGATTCGGTAACAATTTCCCCAAAAACAAACACTTTCAAATGAAATCAATCATTTCAAACGAAATACACTTTCACGCAATATGATCCTTCAAACGAAATGACCAACTGGTGCGAAATGACCTGCAAAATGACTTCAAACGAAATGAAGATTTTCACACGAAATGAAATGATTTCGCACGAAAAGAACAACTTTCACACGAAATGATGTATTTCGTGCGAAATGAACCAAATTTCAGCTGATTTCGTGCGAAATAACAGAATTTCACACGAAATGAGGTATTTCGTGTGAAATGAAACAAAGGATGGTCAATTCGTAGGAAATGAACTGACTGTTTCGTACGAAATGCTTCACAAATGTGATTTCGTGCGAAATGAAGAGTTTATTCCGCGCGAAATGCTGCTGACATCATCATATCGAATTTTTTTTTTCCAATTGAACAGGTTTTAGGTTGATTTTAGATCTGATTCTTTCAAGGCTTTGTTAAAACAGTGTTTCGCTTATAATGTGAGAAAATCAATCCATTTGAACCGTGAAATTTTGTTAAATTTTGAAAAGAAGGTGTAGAAATCAGAATTTTTAGCTGAATCTAAAAGAACTCTTCCTCCTGAGCTCTGATACCACTTGTAGGATCGTTTTCACGACCAAACGAGTCGTTCAGACGAGTTTTTGCTCAATACGAGAGGCGGAAACAAACGTATTGAGATGATTCAGCTTGCAATTCACTTTAAACTGTCTTTTGATTGATATAACAATGATTTACAGCGATTAGACACTTCGGCAGCAGTTCGACTCTGAAACCGGAAAGTTTCAAATGAAACAAACAAGGCACCTATATATAGTGTGTTGATTTCGTACAAAATGGGCAAGGCTCATTTCGTGCGAAATAGCCAATGACTATTTCGTGCGAAATGCTCACAAACCCACAAATCTCGTGTTTCGTGCCCTGATCTTTCTAATCAAATACAAGAATCGATACAAGACGAAGTCGACAGACATATGCACCAACATACACCAAGATCATTGAGTTGATCAACACACCAGTAGCTTTATGGACCACAAGAATCGACCATGTTTGTTGATGATGTTTTGAATCATTACCAGGAGGAAGAAACAACATGGGCGGTATATGTATCCTATTCTAGAGCTCCTGAGGAAGGAATCACGCCGCACGAATTTTTGTTATAAGGTAACTTCTGGATTCGAGAGGTACATTTTGATCATAAAAACAACGAAGTGGGAATACTCGTGAATCTCGCTAAGATCCATTTTGTTAGAACTGATCGACACCAAAGATCCCTCCAAGGATATAGCAATTCCTTGGCCCCACTAGGCACTATCACAGATTCACCACAAGATTTTTGATGATCGTGCAGCCTAAATCTCTTTAGCACAGCAGGGTGTTGTGTTTGTGGAAGACAAAACAGGAGGACGTCTTTTCAGCTTTCAAATCCCAACTCTGCAATGCACTAAGCATCGTCTTTACCTAAGAGTACGGGCGATCTAGTGGTATACCATGATGATTCGAATCAGAGACCCAGTTACACACCGATGCAACACGAGAGAGTGATGGCGTACGTAATGGAGTTACAACGAGGGATTGCACAACACACAACCTGCGGTGGCAACCGTGGGCCTTGGATTTAAGTTGGAGGCATTACTTGGACGGTACCAGATGCGTTATTTAGACCGATCACAAGAGCCTCCCGTGTACCTTGGCTTCGACAGAGATAAATCAGTTAATGACATCGCTGGAGGGAAACTCTAGGATAATTACAACTATGAAAATTGAACGTGCGCGAGCTTTGCAGCTCACTATCGACTCTAACTTACCTGACCAGAACTGAAGGAAGAGGATTTTCAAGTTGAACCCATGCGGGGCATGGAGAAGCAACCTTTGACAGGTCGGAGGATACTCGTTACCTCATAGAACGAATGTGGGTCTTGTTATACGACAACTGTAGGGAACTCGTGTTGAGCAAAGCACACCGGCTTCGATATTCTAGTCGTATGGGTTTTGCTGAGAGATATTAGGATTTATAAACCTTGTACTGATGATCGGGCATGAAGGCCCACCTAGCTAGGTATGGGAATGATGTTTGACTTGTGGGAAAGTCAAGGTGAAGTATTAGCAACCAGAAACACCTATATGGAAAGCGAAAACAGACTGCCATGGATTTGGTCGCTAGTCTACTTACAACTCGAAGCGGAAATAATATCATATGGGTGATCGTTGGTTGTCTCACGTAACCAGCACACTTTCTAGCCATCAAGGAAACGGATAAGTTTTCTACACTTGCAGTCATCTACCTGAAAAAAGTGGTTGTTAGGAACGGGGTGCCAACCTCCATTATCTCTGATTGCGACCCACGATTTGCATCTGATTTGTGGCAAGGGATGCACAAATCCTTTAGCTCACGTCTAGACATGAGCACAACATATCATCCACAGACGGATGGGCAGACTGAACGCACCATCCAAACCCTTGAAGACATGCTTCGAGCATGTGTAATCGACTTTGGCAACGGCTGGGAAAGACACCTACCTTTGGTTGAGTTTTCGTATAACAATAGTTACCACACCAGTATCCAGGCTGCTCCATTCGAGGCATTGTACGGACGGAAATTCCGATCACCTCTTAGTTGGGCAGAGGTTGGCGACAGCCAAATCACTGGCCCAGAACTCGTAGTAGACACAACAGAGAAGATTGTTCAAATACGACAACGAACGGCGGCTGCTCGTGACCATCAGAAAAGCTACGCTGATAAGCGCAGGAAACCACTCGAGTTCCAGGTTGGGGATCGAGTGCTACTTAAAGTCTCACCTTGGAAGGGTGTAGTTCATTTTGGTAAACGAGGCAAACTCAACCCGCGATATGTTTGACCTTTCGAAATCATTGAGAAAATAGGCAAGGTGGCTTACAAACTGAATCTACCTGAAGAACTCAGTGGTGTTCACGACGTATTCCACGTGTTGAATCTGAAGAAGTGTCTATCAGATGAGACCCTCATAGTTCCTTTCAAGGAACTCACTATCGACGACCAGTTGCGATTCGTCGAAGAACCGGTGGAAATTATGGACTGGGAAATCAAGACCCTCAAACGTACCAGGATACCCATTGTTCGAGTTCGTTGGAACTCCCGTCGTGGCCCAGAATTCACATGGGAACGAGAAGACCAAATGAAACGCAAGTATCCCCAGTTGTTTAAGGAAAGTGAGTCCACTACTGAAGCTACTACGGAATTTCGGGACGAAATTACAAACCAACGGTGGGATGATGTGATACCCCAGGAAAACCAGGAAACCAGGAAACCATGCAACCTAACTAGCTTCCTCAGTGACTACGTGTTAAAATTTCGGGACGAAATTTCTTTCAACTTGGGGATGATGTGACAACTCGTAACTTCGAGGTAAAAACCATTCGTTTCGCTTTTACAAGTTAATTATATACTTATCTAATTTATTTTAAACAACGAATACCTGAAGCCAAATCCTTATTGTGTCAGACCGACCCGAACCATTTGAACTAAAACACCTGTTTCACTTGTCGATCCAACTCACTCGCATAACTCGAAACTTAGAACCATAGCTTAAATCTTATACATTCATTATTATTGATTTATTATTCTTTTAGATTAGTTGTTTATGAGTTAAAATATATATATATCATAATATGTATGTTAAATAATCAGTCAATAGGTGCCACCCCACATATTATTCGTTTTTCTTTTTGTGGACAACCCTTATCGGCCCAACCAAACTCCATATTATTTGTTTCTTGATTTCGGCCCACCCACAATGATTTAAGTTTTTGCGTTATATCTATAACTTGAATATGATATGTACGTAACCTCTTTCATATTCCATAATTATAGCATAACAAACCCTACCCCCTACTGGTTGTGCGACGACAGTGAAACCCCCCCCCCCTCACCTTTGTTGAAGTCTATTTCTCTTAGAAATCATCCTTCTTGTCTAGTGAATATCAATCTCAGGTTAGTTCAATCATGCTTATTAAGTTCTTGATGTATTGTGCTCATTTAAATATAATTTGATCGGATATTGATCTGTAGCAATAGATAAATTATGGTTAAACATATAAGGGTTTCATGTGAATAATATTAATTGGTTTAATTATTAGTGCTGCATGATTGATGGTTATCATTATTGTATGATTAATGTTCATATATGGGCCGATGATTCGCATGAAGTATGATTATGATGTTTATGATTTTGATCGGCTAGGTAATTTGTTATGATTATGATGTTTATGATTTTGATCGGCTAGGTAATGAGTTATGATTATGATGTTTATAAATTTAATAGGGTGTTGCTTGTCATAAGTTCATAAGGATGTATGCTTGTTAGAATTAATCATGTTGAACATAAATTGATTTGTAAATTGTTGTTGATCTCGAAACTGTTGATACAATGGGTGAAAATCCCAACACATCATAATAGTGCCTTTATGGATTATGGGAAGATTAGGATGATATTTGTTATTCAAGAATAGGGCTGCATGTGTAGATTGTGTTGGGCAATTAAATGGGAATAATTAACATCTTTTGTTAGTGGGCTTCACACAATGATTTGGGCTGGATGTGTTGACTGATTTCACAGGTTAGTTTGGGGCCGCAAACTTACATGAGTGCTACAAGGGGATGTTTAGTTATTGATTGTTGTATGCTCGAAATATAAGTTCTATGTGTCTCGAATAAATATTGTGTACTATGTGATGAATTTATGATTTATAATCGGTTGCATACTAACTGTTGATGGTAGTGGACTCGGTTGGGTTGGGTAGTCATAGCTGGTCGTACACCTTTGAACCGTCATACACACATAAGTTATTTGGGCCGGTTTAGGTGGACCATGAGCTGAAACAGGAACCGCATAAGGGGTTGCGGGCCAGGATAGATTTGGGCCTGGGTTTCGTATGTCGGGTTTAAGGGCCTCGTATGGTACATGAAGTCACCCGTTAATTGTATGTTTGACATGAGATGTTAGAAGAATAACTGGAATAATATAACGAGCTGTCAAGTGTTATTAGTCAGTTATGGCTGCGATACGTGATTACTTGTGATGTGAGTACTTATTATACATCATGTGAACTATATGTGATACGAATTTACGTGAACTGTTACGCCATACATGCCACGGGGTGATCAATCTATGTTTACAACTTGTTTTAATAAGTTGATGTCGATGCATGAGTCTAATTGATATCGGTAACTATGTTAGGATTTTTTTGAGCAACTGAACACGTAACTAATCTTAACGAGCAAACCAAGGTGAGTTCACACTCTTTCT
This sequence comes from Helianthus tuberosus, assembly GCA_030545235.1. Classification (NCBI taxonomy): domain Eukaryota; kingdom Viridiplantae; phylum Streptophyta; class Magnoliopsida; order Asterales; family Asteraceae; genus Helianthus; species Helianthus tuberosus. The sequence continues at coordinate 124,074,883 of CM060442.1, read as the reverse complement.
AAGGCATGGGATTCCCGGTGGTTGGGAATGGGTTAAAGAACTAAAACGGAACCTGCATATCCTCCTTGGGTAGGATATGTACCGCCATCCTCCATGCGTAGGATGTGACAACTGGCCCAAACCGGTAATTTCCGTACACATTAATTATTGCTTAATGACTGCAATTATGAGTTTAAGTGTCAGCAATGTCTGAACACATGATTAAACAAGTGAATTCATGCACGTTGTATACTACAAAATATTGCTTTATGCATAAACGAGAGCGTTGCGTCAAAAATAATAGTAAACTCACCGGTAAGACACACTGTGTCAACGGAACTGCAGAAAGCAGTCAGACATTATAATTGAGGCCTAGGTGTAGGTCTGACAACAAGAATGCATTAAAACCCAAGAATACATGTAAGGGTTTAATTTATAGACATTTCGAAAGCAAAAATAAGCACTAAAAAGCACCCGAAACGCACTTTAAGTGCAGAAATTTACATAATTAAGCTATAATCAGCATTTTGGCACTGAAATATTATGCAGAAATGTCGTTTTATTATCCAGAATATTTCCCTAAGTATTGGGAATTGAAAGAGTACAAGAAAGGTACTTAAACGACACTAAAAAGTGTGATTTAGCACTTTAACGAATCGGTATGTAACCGAACAACCGGAGATACCCGGAACACCAAAATAATGCTAGAAGCATTGTTTTTATTTTTCTAAACTAGTTATGGTCCCCGAACACCATAACACCCCTTATAACGTATTAACGCATTAAATCCCTAAATTTATTACTTGAAACCAACCTAATTATGAACTAGGGAGTAAATATTACACTTTGCCCCCCCCCCATTGCATGTATACGGTCACATGGGGAGGTGACCCCACCAAATATTGCCAATATCTTATAAGATCCTATTAGATTTAATTGGATATTTCTTGGATTTACCTTGATATTATTTAGATTTTATTAGATTTCATGTAATCTTATTAGATTACACAAGATATGGAAAGATCTTGCAAGTTACACATTACCCCCCCCCCCATATGCTATTAATCGGCCAAAGCCATGATCCCACAAGATTTACATAATCTTTTACAATCCCATTAGATACTCCTTAGATTCACTTAGATGTGATGAGATCTTGAGAGATATGGAAGATATCATAAAGTACTATAAGAAGACATATGTGTTTCATCTCCTTCACCACCATACTCTCACTCTCTTTCCCTCTAGAACTTACGGCCAACACCCCCTAGATTCACCATCATTTTTCGAGCAAGATCCCAAGTATTCTAAACATAAACAAAGGTGTAAGAAGGTCACTAATGAAGCTAGGAGCTTTCGGAAGTTGAAGAACCTCTACCGTTTGCTTTTATCCACCCGATTTGTGCTTAGAATCTTCCCTAGCCTTGAGCTAGAGGTATAACACTTAGAATTCATACTTTAACTAATCTAAGGTGGTTAATGAGATGTATGATGATTAAAACTCGGAATCTTGCATTTTGAAGCATTAAAGTCCACTAAACTTGCAAGTATTGTTGGTTAAAAGCATATATGTTGTGTAAAAGTTGTAGTATTTGAAATATATGGTTATCTAGACCCGATCTATGATGTGGTAGCTCGGATCATCGTTTAACCCGGTTTGGTAAGATCATGGATCTTAACATAAAGCTATTTTAGAAGTAACAAGGGTTAAAAGGTGAAACCCTACCACACATAAACCATGAACTTGTGTAAAAATGTTTTAACTTGTACAAAAGTGTTTAAAACTAGTAGATCTACGTATCTACAAGCGGTATTTTCAAAGGACCAAGTGTCCAAGAAATCACATGTTCTAAACCGGATCTTACACAAACAAAAGTGGTTTTTGGGAACAAACAAGTGTATGGAATACTTGTGTAACAAAAGTTTTGACGAAGAAATAGTTTTCGTAAAAACCGACTAGAAGTTGTGAAACTTCATATTCTTTAAAAATAAGATTTTTAAGAAATTAAACTTATTTTTAAAGATAACAAGACTTACTAAATGTGCTAGTAAGATACTACACAATCTTGGTAAATATCCAAGTTCATGAAGTGGGGAAAAGTAGTGATTATTGTTGATAATTGTTGTTGCTGATTATTGATGATTGATGATGCTTTAAAAGAAAATAAACACACGTTTTGAAAACGTGGGAAACCTCCATTTTTAGGGGAAACTCTGTCAAAATTTTTATAAATTTTGACACTTAGAAAAATATAAGTTTTTGAGAAACTTATTCCCTAAAAATGTGTTTAAGAGTATTACTAAGGTTTCCCTGATTTTTGATGATAAGAAATGAGGATTTCTTCAAGAATAAAAAATGGATAATAAGTATATATTTTTGAGAGAAAAATATATATTATTTGATCACCAACTTGTGTGTTAAGTGTATATAGTATGTGTTATACGTGCTAGTGTATTAAGACTTAAAAATACACTAAATACTCATGAGGAGTAGAAATATAAAAATACACATACAACATACAAGAAACATAATTCGGGTGCAAAGTGCAAAACATAAAAGACTTATATTTATTTTTGGAGAAAATAATATAAGTAAGATACGTAGTTAAAAATATAGAATATTTTTAACACATGAATATGTACAAAAGAGAGTGACTGTACTTGTGCGACACAAGTCTAGTGACTAACGATAAGAAAACGCGTATAGGTTACGACGTTAAGTAAGCAAATCCGGTGGAGTTTACGACGCTAGGAACGCAAAGTTGTGAGTTCATGCTCCCCCTTTTCTCTTTAACTGTTTTCAGTTTTTATAACTTCGGGGGTGAAATACATGTACAAAAGTACAATATTTATAAATGGTATGATATAAATACAAGAAGTACACTTGGTGAGAACGAGAACCAAGTGTGACGAAATAAAAGAATACGAGAAGTACACTTGGTGAGAACGAGAACCAAGTGTGACGAAATAAAAGAATACGAGAAGTACACTTGGTGAGAACGAGAACCAAGTGTGACGAAATAAAAGAATACGAGAAGTACGCTTGGTGAGAACGAGAACCAAGTGTGACGAAATATAAGAATATGAGAAGCGCACTTGGTGAGAACGAGAACCAAGTATGAGGCGCTATGAGAAATGATAACAAGAAACGCGCTTGGTGAGGACGAGAACCAAGTAGGATGCGTTATGAGAAATAGTGTCACGAATAGGGTATAGAAGCACCATTAATCAACGTATACATTCAGACCGCAGAACAAAAGGTTAGATCTAACGGGTGCCTGGCAGCCACACTCCCGGTCGGGGCGAGAACCGAGGAGTGCTTTTGTGTCTCAGAATATACCAATTAAATGCCTTAGGTTTGGTGACTTCCTATGACGTGCCACATGTTAATGGCTTTGCAACCCATTAACAATCTGATAATTACAGAAATACTGTATTTACATAAAATTCATACCATACAAAAATTGATATATAACTTGAAGTACGTGGGGTACTCAAGAGGATTGACATATAACTTGAAGTACGTGGGGTACTCAAGAGGATTGATATATAACTTGAAGTACGTGGGGTACTCAAGAAAAGATTGAATTATACATGGGTACGTGGTGTACACATGAAACTGGATTTATATATGAAAACTTGATTTACTCACAAACTATGTTTTCATACAAAGTATACAAACATGAAATACAAAACTGCATGAATTCACACCAACATTATGTTGACGTTTTTCCAAAAACTCACATGTATTTCAGGTAACTAGGATGGATGTGCGCGTGGTCTTGCTTATGCTCGTGGATGTCGCTTGTGTTTAACTTTAAATAAAGTTGTAAACTTTTAAGACAATGCTTTATGCGACTTAGCGATGTAAACGCTAAACTTATGTTTTCAAATCATGGTATTTGATGTTATTTTATGAGCATGTAGCATGTTTACTCTTCGTATGCAATGAGAACCTTTCATGATCACACCTCGTGCTTCCGCCATAGAAAGGGGTGTGACAGATTGGTATCAGAGCTGCGATTGTAGTGAACCAGGATTCCTTCTCGAGTCTAGTCTACAATCTCTAGGATCCATTCACGAAAACAATTTTCAAAGAGTTTTCATTGCATAAAACGTCCCGCGACATCCACTACCTGAAACTGTCTACATGAGTCTAGAAAAGACACTACGAGACTTAGAGTGCACCTGAGTAGCACTTGTCGTTGACTAGAAATTACTTGCAATTATGTGTGATAATTAGCATGTACTAGAAGTAGAATGTCACGAGTATACGTGATTTTACCTGAAAGCAATGGCCTACCTGAAGGAAGAAATACGAGGATGAAACAAACTGTGCGGACTGTGCAAGGAGTTACGTAATTATGGATGCATACATAATTATGGAATTCAGTGCACAGAAATCACAGCAAGTCTTGTCACGTATAGATTCCCTCAGAGCAAGCCTACTAAGTACTCTGCTAGAGTAATAATTGTTTGATGTCACTTATGTGGTATATATACCTGTGAATATATATGATACCACTGTCTAGTGTGACGATATCAAACAAATGCCTAAATCTATTGGGTTGTGTTCTTCAGAACATGGCACCCAGAAGAGCTATGAACGCTCGTGACCAACCTCCTCCTCCCCCTCTGCCAAGAATTACCGAAGAGCTGGAAGCTCTACTGGAAGAAAGGATCTCCGCTGCTATCGCCCAGTACGAGGCGAACGGTACTCAAGACAGTGGTGGACCAAGCAACGGCGATTCATCTGGAGGCAGCACAGCTCAAGGCTGCACTTTCAAGCAGTTCCTCGACTGCAAGCCGATGAACTATGACGGCACCGGAGGTGCAGTAGCATTTGTGCGCTGGACGGAGAAGACTGAAGCTACTATCCGCATGAGCAAGGGTACCACGGACCAGCAAGTCACTTTTGCCACTGGGTTATTCATCGATGAAGCTCTGGCTTGGTGGAACTTGCAAGTCCAAACCTTGGGCGATAATGCCGCTTATGGCCTAACCTGGGAGGAACTGAAGGAAAGAATGAGAGACAAGTATTGCTCTCGTGCGGAACTCCAAAGTCTGGGAATGGAGTTCTGCCACTTGACCATGGAAGGTGCGGATATTAGCAGTTATACTCGAAGGTTCCACGACCTGTCTAGAGTGCTTCCCTACATGGTGACTCCTGAGTTTAAGCATGTTGAACGCTACATTTAGGGACTGGCCCCAGAGTTTCATGGCATGGTGACATCGCCAAACCTCAAACGATCACCGAGGCTGTAACTCTGGCTGTCAGCCTTACTGAAGATTGTGTTCGTATGAAGAAGCTATCGTTGAACCCCATGAGAAGACCGAGACGCATGTTGAGTCGTCCGGTGACAAAAAGAGAAAGCATACGAGTTTGAACCAAGCAAGTCGCAACAACAAGGGTTTCAGTAAGAAGCGTGACACTAACCCGCTCCAGGAGACGAAAACCCTTGCAACCAAAGGATGCTTCAAGTGTGGAAGCAATGATCATTTCATGAAGAACTGCCCAGAGAGGAACAACGCTCCGGCTCGAGCATTTGTGATTGGAGCAAGAGACGCACGCGAGGACCCTAACGTGGTCACCGGTACGTTTCTCATTAACAATCACTTTGCATCCATATTATTCGACACTGGCGCCGATTATAGCTTCATGTCTGTGGAATTTAAACGCATACTCGGAATAGAATCTAGTAGATTAGAAATTCCTTATTCCATAGAACTAGCCAATGGTAAACTCGTTGAATCGAGCGAAGTTGTTAGAGGCTGCACACTAGAACTTGGCGAACGAAATTTTAGCATCGATCTCTTACCTATTCAATTGGGTAGCTTCGACGTGGTAGTCGGAATGGACTGGTTGTCCAAGAACAAAGCTGAAGTTATCTGTCATGAGAAAATCATTCGCATCCCTCTAGCGAATGATGAAACTCTCATTGTACATGGGGAAAAACGAGACGTGCCTCTTCGAATCATCAGCTGTATGAAGGCACAGAAGTGCTTAAGGAAAGGATGTGTTGCTTTCCTAGCACACGTTATAGACAAGAAGGCTGTGGAGCCAAAACTCGAAGACATTCCGGCGGTGAATGAATTTCCTGATGTTTTTCCCGAAGATCTGCCAGGATTACCTCCGCAACGACAAGTCGAATTCCGTATAGACTTGGTTCCAGGAGCTGCTCCTGTAGCCAAGGCACCCTATCGACTTGCTCCATCCGAAATGCAAGAATTATCTACACAACTCCAGGAGTTGTTGGATAAAGGATTCATAAGGCCAAGCTTCTCACCCTGGGGAGCTCCAGTATTGTTCGTGAAGAAAAAGGATGGAACACTGCGGATGTGTATCGATTACAGGGAACTAAACAAGCTCACTATCAAGAATCGGTATCCACTACCGAGGATTGATGACTTATTTGATCAATTGCAAGGATCAAGCTACTATTCCAAGATCGACCTTCGATCTGGATACCATCAGCTGAGAATCCAAGATGAAAGCGTGCCACAGACTGCATTCAGAACGCGATATGGGCACTACGAATTTCTTGTGATGCCGTTTGGATTGACGAACGCGCCAGCGGTCTTTATGGACCTAATGAACCGCGTATGCAAACCATATCTCGATAAATTCGTGATTGTATTTATCGATGATATCCTGATTTACTCGCGAACGAAAGAAGAACATGAGCAACATCTCAGAACCATCTTGGAGCTACTGAAGAAAGAGAAACTTTATGCAAAGTTCTCGAAATGCGAATTCTGGATTCGCGAAGTACAATTTCTTGGTCACGTGGTGAATGAAAAGGGCATTCATGTAGACCCGTCCAAGATAGAAGCAATAAAGAATTGGGAAGCTCCCAAGACCCCAACTGAAGTTCGACAATTTTTGGGCTTAGCGGGCTACTACCGGCGATTCATTGAGAATTTCTCGAGGATAGCTCAACCGCTAACGACCCTTACTCAGAAAGACAAGAAGTACGACTGGGGTCACAAACAAGAAGAAGCCTTCCAGTTACTTAAGAGCAAGCTATGCGATGCACCGATACTATCATTACCCGAAGGCACTGAAGACTTCGTGGTATACTGCGACGCCTCACGACAAGGCTTGGGTTGCGTGCTCATGCAACGCCAAAAAGTCATCGCTTATGCTTCAAGACAACTGAAGGTTCACGAGAGAAATTATACCACTCACGACCTGGAGCTGGGTGCAGTGGTATTCGCCTTGAAGATTTGGCGACATTATTTATATGGTACTCAATGTACAATCTTCACAGATCACAAAAGCTTACAACACATATTTGATCAGAAGGAATTAAATATGCGCCAGCGACGTTGGGTCGAGCTGCTGAATGATTATGACTGTGAGATTAAGTACCATCCTGGAAAGGCAAACGTTGTAGCAGACGCGTTGAGCCGAAAGGAAAGGGTTAAGACCCTAAGGGTTCGAGCATTGGAAATGACGATTCGAACGAACCTCACTGCACGCATTCGGGATGCACAACAAGAAGCTCTTAAAGAAGAGAACCGTAAAGCTGAATACCTCCGGGGTGCATTGAAATACATGGTGCCAAATGAAGAGGGAGCCTTATACTTCAAGAAGCGTATCTGGGTTCCACTCTGCGGTGGCATACGTGAGGTCATCCTTAAAGAAGCCCACAAATCGAGATATTCGATCCATCCAGGATCGGACAAGATGTACCAAGACTTGAAAGAGTACTATTGGTGGCCGAGACTCAAAAGCGACGTTGCGGTTTATGTCGGAAAATGCATAACCTGTGCGAAGGTTAAGGCCGAATATCAGAAACCGTCCGGCCTATTACAACAACCAGAAATTCCCGTGTGGAAGTGGGAACAAATCTCGATGGACTTCATAACGAAATTACCCAGGACCCCGAGAGGGCACGATATGATATGGGTAATAGTTGATCGATTGACGAAGTCTGCGCACTTCCTACCGATCCGAGAAAAAGACAGCACTGGAAAGCTTGCTGAGATATACTTAAGAGAAATTGTGGCACGTCATGGAGTGCCAATCTCAATCATTTCAGACAGAGATGGACGCTTTGTCTTAAGAATCTGGCAATCATTTCAGGAAGCCTTTGGATCTCAGTTAGATCTAAGCACGGCATTCTATCCACAAACAGACGGCCAGAGCGAACGGACTATACAAACGTTAGAAGATATGCTTCGCGCATGTGTCATGGATCTAGGCGGCAGCTGGGATACTCACCTACCTTTAGTTGAGTTTTCCTACAATAACAGTTATCATACGAGCATAAAAGCCGCGCCGTTCGAAGCTCTGTATGGCCGCAAATGCCGATCGCCCCTGTGTTGGGCAGATGCCGGAGATAAACGTATGGTTGGTCCGGAACTTGTACAAGAGACAACCGACAAGATTGCGCAGATCCGAGAGCGCATTAAGGCGGCTCGAGAGCGACAAAAGAGCTACACGGATCCAAATAGAAAATCGGTAGATTTCAAGGTGGGAGACAAAGTGTTGTTAAAAGTCTCACCATGGAAGGGCGTAGTCAGATTTGGAAAACGTGGAAAGCTGAATCCACGATACATCGGACCATTCAGAATTTTGAGGAGAATTGGTACCGTGGCATACAAGTTGGAGTTACCGGAAGAACTTAATGGAGTACATGATACGTTTCATGTATCCAACCTGAAGAAGAGTCCAACACAAGAAAACGTGACCATCCCGATGGATGAAGTGCATATTGATGAAGCCCTCCGATTTACAGAGCAACCCGTTGAGGTTACTGACTGGAAAGTCAACAAGACCAGGAGGAGCAGTGTGAAACTTGTCAAAGTACGTTGGAGCTCTAAGCACGGACCCGAGTACACATGGGAACGTGAAGACCAGTTCAAGAAAAAGTATCCCCACCTATTCAAGAAGACACCAGCGAGAGTGAGTTCAGCATGAATTTCGGGACGAAATTCTTTTAACGGGGGGAGACTGTGACAACTGGCCCAAACCGGCAATTTCCGTACACATTAATTATTGCTTAATGACTGCAATTATGAGTTTAAGTGTCAGCAATGTCTGAACACATGATTAAACAAGTGAATTCATGCACGTTGTATACTACAAAATATTGCTTTATGCATAAACGAGAGCGTTGCGTCAAAAATAATAGTAAACTCACCGGTAAGACACACTGTGTCAACGGAACTGCAGAAAGCAGTCAGACATTATAATTGAGGCCTAGGTGTAGGTCTGACAACAAGAATGCATTAAAACCCAAGAATACATGTAAGGGTTTAATTTATAGACATTTCGAAAGCAAAAATAAGCACTAAAAAGCACCCGAAACGCACTTTAAGTGCAGAAATTTACATAATTCAGCTATAATCAGCATTTTGGCACTGAAATATTATGCAGAAATGTCGTTTTATTATCCAGAATATTTCCCTAAGTATTGGGAATTGAAAGAGTACAAGAAAGGTACTTAAACGACACTAAAAAGTGTGATTTAGCACTTTAACGAATCGGTATGTAACCGAACAACCGGAGATACCCGGAACACCAAAATAATGCTAGAAGCATTGTTTTTATTTTTCTAAACTAGTTATGGTCCCCGAACACCATAACACCCCTTATAACGTATTAACGCATTAAATCCCTAAATTTATTACTTGAAACCAACCTAATTATGAACTAGGGAGTAAATATTACACTTTGCCCCCCCCCCCCCCATTGCATGTATACGGTCACATGGGGAGGTGACCCCACCAAATATTGCCAATATCTTATAAGATCCTATTAGATTTAATTGGATATTTCTTGGATTTACCTTGATATTATTTAGATTTTATTAGATTTCATGTAATCTTATTAGATTACACAAGATATGGAAAGATCTTGCAAGTTACACATTACCCCCCCCCCATATGCTATTAATCGGCCAAAGCCATGATCCCACAAGATTTACATAATCTTTTACAATCCCATTAGATACTCCTTAGATTCACTTAGATGTGATGAGATCTTGAGAGATATGGAAGATATCATAAAGTACTATAAGAAGACATATGTGTTTCATCTCCTTCACCACCATACTCTCACTCTCTTTCCCTCTAGAACTTACGGCCAACACCCCCTAGATTCACCATCATTTTTCTAGCAAGATCCCAAGTATTCTAAACATAAACAAAGGTGTAAGAAGGTCACTAATGAAGCTAGGAGCTTTCGGAAGTTGAAGAACCTCTACCGTTTGCTTTTATCCACCCGATTTGTGCTTAGAATCTTCCCTAGCCTTGAGCTAGAGGTATAACACTTAGAATTCATACTTTAACTAATCTAAGGTGGTTAATGAGATGTATGATGATTAAAACTCGGAATCTTGCATTTTGAAGCATTAAAGTCCACTAAACTTGCAAGTATTGTTGGTTAAAAGCATATATGTTGTGTAAAAGTTGTAGTATTTGAAATATATGGTTATCTAGACCCGATCTATGATGTGGTAGCTCGGATCATCGTTTAACCCGGTTTGGTAAGATCATGGATCTTAACATAAAGCTATTTTAGAAGTAACAAGGGTTAAAAGGTGAAACCCTACCACACATAAACCATGAACTTGTGTAAAAATGTTTTAACTTGTATAAAAGTGTTTAAAACTAGTAGATCTACGTATCTACAAGCGGTATTTTCAAAGGACCAAGTGTCCAAGAAATCACATGTTCTAAACCGGATCTTACACAAACAAAAGTGGTTTTTGGGAACAAACAAGTGTATGGAATACTTGTGTAACAAAAGTTTTGACGAAGAAATAGTTTTCGTAAAAACCGACTAGAAGTTGTGAAACTTCATATTCTTTAAAAATAAGATTTTTAAGAAATTAAACTTATTTTTAAAGATAACAAGACTTACTAAATGTGCTAGTAAGATACTACACAATCTTGGTAAATATCCAAGTTCATGAAGTGGGGAAAAGTAGTGATTATTGTTGATAATTGTTGTTGCTGATTATTGATGATTGATGATGCTTTAAAAGAAAATAAACACACGTTTTGAAAACGTGGGAAACCTCCATTTTTAGGGGAAACTCTGTCAAAATTTTTATAAATTTTGACACTTAGAAAAATATAAGTTTTTGAGAAACTTATTCCCTAAAAATGTGTTTAAGAGTATTACTAAGGTTTCCCTGATTTTTGATGATAAGAAATGAGGATTTCTTCAAGAATAAAAAATGGATAATAAGTATATATTTTTGAGAGAAAAATATATATTATTTGATCACCAACTTGTGTGTTAAGTGTATATAGTATGTGTTATACGTGCTAGTGTATTAAGACTTAAAAATACACTAAATACTCATGAGGAGTAGAAATATAAAAATACACATACAACATACAAGAAACATAATTCGGGTGCAAAGTGCAAAACATAAAAGACTTATATTTATTTTTGGAGAAAATAATATAAGTAAGATACGTAGTTAAAAATATAGAATATTTTTAACACATGAATATGTACAAAAGAGAGTGACTGTACTTGTGCGACACAAGTCTAGTGACTAACGATAAGAAAACGCGTATAGGTTACGACGTTAAGTAAGCAAATCCGGTGGAGTTTACGACGCTAGGAACGCAAAGTTGTGAGTTCATGCTCCCCCTTTTCTCTTTAACTGTTTTCAGTTTTTATAACTTCGGGGGTGAAATACATGTACAAAAGTACAATATTTATAAATGGTATGATATAAATACAAGAAGTACACTTGGTGAGAACGAGAACCAAGTGTGACGAAATAAAAGAATACGAGAAGTACACTTGGTGAGAACGAGAACCAAGTGTGACGAAATAAAAGAATACGAGAAGTACACTTGGTGAGAACGAGAACCAAGTGTGACGAAATAAAAGAATACGAGAAGTACGCTTGGTGAGAACGAGAACCAAGTGTGACGAAATATAAGAATATGAGAAGCGCACTTGGTGAGAACGAGAACCAAGTATGAGGCGCTATGAGAAATGATAACAAGAAACGCGCTTGGTGAGGACGAGAACCAAGTAGGATGCGTTATGAGAAATAGTGTCACGAATAGGGTATAGAAGCACCATTAATCAACGTATACATTCAGACCGCAGAACAAAAGGTTAGATCTAACGGGTGCCTGGCAGCCACACTCCCGGTCGGGGCGAGAACCGAGGAGTGCTTTTGTGTCTCAGAATATACCAATTAAATGCCTTAGGTTTGGTGACTTCCTATGACGTGCCACATGTTAATGGCTTTGCAACCCATTAACAATCTGATAATTACAGAAATACTGTATTTACATAAAATTCATACCATACAAAAATTGATATATAACTTGAAGTACGTGGGGTACTCAAGAGGATTGACATATAACTTGAAGTACGTGGGGTACTCAAGAGGATTGATATATAACTTGAAGTACGTGGGGTACTCAAGAAAAGATTGAATTATACATGGGTACGTGGTGTACACATGAAACTGGATTTATATATGAAAACTTGATTTACTCACAAACTATGTTTTCATACAAAGTATACAAACATGAAATACAAAACTGCATGAATTCACACCAACATTATGTTGACGTTTTTCCAAAAACTCACATGTATTTCAGGTAACTAGGATGGATGTGCGCGTGGTCTTGCTTATGCTCGTGGATGTCGCTTGTGTTTAACTTTAAATAAAGTTGTAAACTTTTAAGACAATGCTTTATGCGACTTAGCGATGTAAACGCTAAACTTATGTTTTCAAATCATGGTATTTGATGTTATTTTATGAGCATGTAGCATGTTTACTCTTCGTATGCAATGAGAACCTTTCATGATCACACCTCGTGCTTCCGCCATAGAAAGGGGTGTGACATAGGATGCCAATATTAATCATGCGTATTCTCCTTGGGTAGAATACGTACGTTCATCCTCCTTGGGTAGGACAACAACCTTAAACTTACTAGACAAAACTCTATCATGAAGTCCCTCATTTTTATATCGACTTAATCGTCGGGCCAATGGCGAGCGGGTCATTAGTTGATAGCGCTATTAGGGTTGACAAGCCTCACACCGTGCCGCTAGGACGGGCGTGTGCTAATGGACCTGGGCACTCAGTCAATGATGATAGACATTGACTTAGGGCACAACTTACTTTCGTTAGTTGTCGATATGGTAACGGTCTAGTGGTTCACATGGGGAAGCCCCCACTGGTTATGGTTTGGGAAAGAAGGAATTGGTTAATCATATTTTCAACTATGGGGTATCCCCCACGACAAGTAAGCCAGCTAAAGAAAAACTATGTTTTTGAATCAACTTAAAACGAACACCCAACTGTGAACTCGCTCAACTTTGTTGTTGATTCGTTGTTACATGCCTTGCAGGTCTTTACGTGCTTATCGTTGGAACTTGCTGTCTGGGAGGCTGGAGTGGTCATGGGTCGAGATACATGGAATCGCAACGTAAGACTAATGGTTTTTACATATTGTTTATAAACACTTAACGAACGAATTATGCTTCCGCTGTTTACTGTGAAATATTTGTAACGTTGTAACACTTAATGTTAATAAATGAAAGTTTTATTTAAATATACCTATGAGTTCAATATGATTGGTGGCTAGATCCTGGTACCCACAAACGGTCCATGAAATAATACGACCCATTGTCTTTCAGTTCAAGCTCAGGCTTAATATGATATGGTAATTCCTTACCCATCAAGTCTTGTGTAACACAAGTATGTTGAGCCTGAGAAATGCGGGTTTGAATATCAGATCGAACCTGAACACAGTGAAGCTTGACACATTCCTTACGACTCAATGCATCAGCCACGATATTCGCCTTACCAGGATGGTAGCGAATTTCGCAATCGTAGTCGTTTAGAAGTTCTACCCAACGTCGTTGCCTCATGTTTAGTTCTTTCTGATTGAAAATATGCTGGAGACTTTTATGGTCAGTAAAAACAACACATTTTGTACCGTAAAGGTAGTGTCTCCAGATTTTGAGAGCAAAGACTACTGCACCTAACTCAAGATCGTGAGTGGTGTAGTTCTTCTCATGTACCTTCAGTTGTGTTAATGCATAAGCTATGACTTTGTTTCTTTGCATAAGAACGCAGCCAAGACCTAAGTTGGATGCATCACAATACACGACAAAATCATCATTGCCCTCAAGTAAAGATAACATAGGTGCATTACATAGTTTCTGTTTCAAGTTCTGAAAGGCTTCTTCCTGTTTGGGTCCCCACTCAAAAGGTTTATTCTTCTGAGTTAAAGCTGTGAGAGGAACCACAATCTTGGAGAAGTTTTCAATAAAGCGGCGGTAATGACCCGCGAGACCAAGAAATGAACGAACCTCGGTAGGGGTAGTAGGTGTATCCCAATCCTTAATCGCACTGATTTTGGCGGGATCTACATGTATACCTTGTTTGTTAACGATGTGTCCCAAAAATTGAACTTCCTTAAGCCAAAATTCGCACTTGGAGAATTAGGCGAAAAGCTGTTCTTTCTTTAGGAGCTCCATTGTAAGACGGAGATGTTGTTCATGATCAGCTATTGTCTTAGAATAGATCAAAATATCATCGATGAAAACAATGAGAACTTGTCCAAATAAGTCTTACAAACCCTATTCATCAAGTCCATGAAAACAGCAGGAGCATTAGTTAAACCAAAAGGCATAACAGTGAACTCATAGTGCCCATATCTTGTGCGAAAAGCTATCTTGGGAATATCTTCCTCGAGTACACGAAGCTGATGATACCCAGAACGTAGATCAATCTTTGAAAAGCAAGTAGCACCCTGTAGCTGATCAAAGAGATCATCAATACGAGGTAGGGGATATCGATTCTTGATGGTAAGCTTGTTGAGCTCATGGTAATCGATACACATTCGGAAAGACCCATCTTTCTTTTTCATGAATAGGACAGGAACGCCCCAAGGTGAAAAGCTTGGACGAATGAATCCTTTGTCAGAAAGCTCCTGAAGCTGTTTAGATAACTCTTGCATCTCAGACGGTGCAAGACGGTAAGGTGATTTAGCAATAGGATTAGCGCCAGGTACAAGATCGATACAAAACTCAACTTGGCGTACAGGGGGTAAACCAGGTAATTCTTCAGGAAATACCTCAGGATAATCCCGAACAACAGGGATAGCATGAATAGCCTTACCCTTGCCTTTCTCCTCTACGACATGTGCCAAGAAGGCAACATAGTTCTTTCATAGGTATTTTTGGGCTTGGGTACAAGACATGAGTTTAAGGCTACTAACGGGTCTCACCAGTCGAAAGTGGTATACGGACAATCTTCTCAAAACAAACCACCTCAGCATGGTATTTGGCTAACCAATCCATTCCTACTATTACATCAAAGCTCCCGAGTTGCATCGGTGTGAGGTCAATAGGAAAAAGATGGTTGTTAAGGTTCAACTGGCAATTTCAAAGAACGGAGTCGAGTACAACAGGTTCACCACTAGCTACCTCTACTGTCAAGGGCTTTCCTAGTTTTGTTCTAGTCATCAAAAGCAAAGGCTCAAAAGCTAAGGACACAAAACTCTTATCGGCACCCGAATCAAATAGAACAGAAGCAGGTTGGTTGTTAACAAAGAACGTACCATTCACCACTTCGTTATCTGCGCGTGCCTCGTTTGCATTCAGATTAAAAGCTCGACCACAAGCTTGTGCCTGATTTGCGTTTGCCAACTTCAGGCAATTGTTCCTGTAGTGGGTCAGATCCCCACAATTGTAACACGAACCAGGCGAGTAGTGAGGTCGTGCAGGCTGTTGAGGAGGGTTCTGTGAAGGGTTTTATGCTGCCTGATTTTGGTTAGGAGCAAAGCGGCAGGTGTTTGCAAGATGACCAGACTTGCCACAGTTTATGCAGATGCGGCGTTGCACCTGTGGTTGGTGGTGGCTGTTACACTTGTTGCACAGAGGTGCGTTGCCAGCATACTGCCTCTTGGCAGCAGGTTGTGTAGGCTGATTCTGTGCTGCCTGATTTGTCTGAGCAGTAACAGCGAAATTCTTAGAAGCCTTACGCTTACTTGATTTCTTTGAAGACTCAGATTTCTTGCCCTTTTGCTCCTTGGTGCTATCATACTGTTTCTGCTTCTTGTCTCCTTTCCTGTGGAGTTTACCCTTTTTGACTTAAGAGTCAGTTAGGGTTGCAGCTAGCTCAATGGCCTGTCGGACGGTAGTAGGGTTGCTGCCAGTGACAATATCCTGAACAGGATCTAGCAAACCGTCTATGTATTTCTCAATAGCCTTATCCAAAGGTGTGACCATTGTCGGACAGAGCAAGCTTAACTCCTCGTATCTATTAGTGTAAGCCCAGTGTTCACCACTGTCTTGCTTCAGATCATGGAACTCATTTTCAAGTGCCCTCTGCTCGTGATGAGGGCAGAACTCTCTCATCATAAGAGCTCTAAGTTCCACCCAAGTTTGACCCAAAGCAACCTCAGCTCCTCGATCTCTCATTACCCCATTCCACCATGTGTGGGCCCTCTTTTGGAATACACTAGAAGCAAACTCGACCTTACGATTATTCGGACACTAAACATGGCGAAAGGTATTCTCAAGACTCTCAAACCACTGTAGGAACCCAGTTTCTCTTTCAGAACCACTAAACTTGAGCAGTTTAGCCGAGTTAAAACTTTTGAAATTGGACGGGGCAGGTGTATTATTGTTATTGTTGGCTTGGTTTATTTGAGTGATGAGACTGGGTAGCATAGCAACCATCTGCTGTGCGATAATAGTTGCCAATTCGGCATCGGGTTGTTAAACGTTACGTCGAGGAGGCATTCTAAAAGAGGAAACACGAGAGAAAACGAGTGAGATGATGTGATGAAAAATGAGATGTCACAAATATCGACAAAAAGTAAGGATGGTGGTCATTTGTTCGTTACCCCATAACAAACAGACGACACACAGTGACAAATCAAAGTAAATGGGTCATAATAATGTATCACGAAGACATGCTTTAGCCTATAAGTGGACACTCACCCCAAGAGTTTCCAGGTAAGAGTGACTGATCCGATACTACGGATTTGTACGAACACTCTAGCCTTAGATAGAAAACTCAGGGTACATGCATCCACCCTTCCAGATTGCATGTGTTCACATTATTTAGACCCAAACTTTGATGAGATTTTGAAAATTTTGGATGGCACAAGGCCAAAAGAAATCATCCAAAAATGGATGATTGATTTCAAAATCGTTTTGGAAAATTGTGTTCATGTTTTGGTAATCACCTAAGGATAGGTGACGTATATTGTTTTAAGTTCTAAACACAAGAAAACTTGTGTTAGGGTCCTAGAAAGGTTATAGTCTAGGTCAAAGCATTTCTAATAACCTAATTCCCTATAACCATTGGCTCTGATACCAACTCTTCTGTCACACCCCGACCGCGTAAAACAACAAACCACGACGGAAACATCAGGGAGTGGAGCGACAAAATTATTGTTCCACAACCATGGTAATTAAAGTTTTGTATTATTTATTAAAGTATTTACATTGTCTGGGAATTTTACAAAAACATAACATAGTTTAACTGTCTTTTAAGTCACTAAGGCCCGAGTCCGCCTAAGTCTAGCATAATCAACATCAAGCATTAGCTCCTGAAACACATATAAAAATAGGTACGTAAGCATAAAAATGCCTGTGAGATACATATGTTTTGTTGATGAACGATTCATGCCTTGTAGTTAAAAGAAGCGTTTAACAAAAGTAGTCATGAACCTTGTAAAACTGTTTTCTTTTATAAAATCATATGAAAATCGAAGTGAAAATCAGATGATAGTAAAATAATAATGCATGGTTAAATGAATAACCAGGTAGAAATGAATTTGTGTAAAACGTGTCGTTTATAAAACAATGTCTTGTAAAAATATGATGTTTGTATAAAATGTGTCATGTCTTTATTTCTGTTGAAGTGGTTTAGATAATGCTACAACGTGTAATACAATAAAAGCACTTATATATAGGAAGTACCAGCGGCGTATCCACCATGCTTTTATCACACTACACATAGTCTCGCTATATAAGTCACTTATCAATAACCAACCAAATTGTCTTTGTTTAAACCAAAGTCAAAATGCTTATGTGTAAACCATGTCCAATGTCATGTGTAAACTGTGTCATGTATAATCGAATGTAATGTATGGCAAGTAGAAAGTATCTCCTCAAACCATATGTATAATGTCAATGTGAAAATAAATGTCATGTATGGTGAATAAATAGTATTTACTCAATCCCATAGGTAAAATGTACAAAACAATGTTTTTGAATAAACCTAAGTTTAAATCAAATGTTATGTTTTGCAGAAAACAATGCTTTATTGATACAAACATTTATGCAGTAATGTTTATCGCATACACTCAAGCCTTGCGACTGTTGGATAAACCCTTAAACGAATTAAAGGTTCATCAATTATGTATATCGGATTCTGTCATTCCCTACTTCGAAACAAACCTAGAAAGTCGGGAACGGGATTTGTCAAGTCCTATGGTACCATTACATACTACCGAGCGGCCTGATCAGTGTTAATGAATGTATTATTGTCCCGTTAAACATACCAAATGTCATACCAATGAAAGCATGCTAAATGAAAACCATGTACTAAGTATTCTAAGTAAACATACATAGTAGAAATGTTCATGAAATCAATTGTGCCCATATGCTGAGTAAACATATGCAGCAGAAATGTAACGTAAAACAATGTGTCCATATGCTGAGTAAACATATGCAACAAAAGAGTTTATGAAATCAATGTGCTAGCATGCTCAGTCAACATACATAGCAAAGCATAGTTGAAATCATGTACTATATGTGTACTAGGTGAAACTAGCATGTTTATGTCATAAAGAGCAATTAAATCATGGAAGTAACAAGTATGCACATGTGTATCACCCCAAAATATTTGAAAGCGGTAAAAGAGGGGACTATGTACTCACTTGGGATTGCTTATTAGTCTTGGAATAAAGACCAATTAAAGCTTCAAGGATCACGGAATCAAACGGTACCTAATATAGGTAACTACGTTAATAATCGGATCCTAAATCGGGAGATAGGATAGAATGAAGTTTTATAAATCAAATGAGTATTTTAACTCATATGGCATGATTTATTAGACCTATCATTCTGATTGGAAACTTAACCTAAGTGCTTTTGACGCGTTGCGACCCGTTACGGTAGTTTAAGCTTACTATAACGCGTCGTTTGCGTAAATCTAAGGTCGGATGGTTATCTATGTCCTATGTCAAGTCTTACATGCCCAATTATGCCCAAATATGTTACTAAATCAGTTTAGATGTCAAAAACTTGTTCACATATGCATAATATAAATTAATGCTCAAAAAGGGCATTTTGGTCATTTTCTATGGGCATATAAACTACTTAACAAATAACTAACCAACCTAAGTGATCATAAGGTATAACCTCAGTAGGTTATTCCATATGCAACTATGATCACTAAATAAGCTTGGTCGGATCCTAATGATCGACCAAACGGGTCGGGTTCG
This sequence comes from Helianthus tuberosus, assembly GCA_030545235.1. NCBI lineage: Eukaryota > Viridiplantae > Streptophyta > Magnoliopsida > Asterales > Asteraceae > Helianthus > Helianthus tuberosus. Next base: position 124,055,437 of record CM060442.1, on the reverse strand, counting down.
AAAGTCTAAGCGGTTGTCTAGACCGCTTAACTTACAACCCTAAACAAGCACTAAACTAGTAGTGACGAGTTAAACATGTCAAAACATGTTTAACTAACTTAGAAAACTGATTTGGTATCAAAACAAAGTGTTTTGATACCTAAAAGTAGTTCCGTAGCAAAATGCGCGTAAATACGCATTTTAACCGAAACTTTGACTCGTCACTACGCCTAGTCAACGTGGTAATCAGTAGGTATAATCGCTAAGGATTATAACCATCGTGATTACAATCACGTTGCAAAGTTCAATTGAACTTTGATTTGACCAATTGATGGTCAAAACCGAAAGTCAAACTGTTGGTCAAACTGTTTGACTTTTAGCTCTAAATAGCTGAAAATAACAACTAAGCCATGAAAGAACACCTACAAGGTGTTGAAAAGCTGGAAAGGATGTACTAGAACTCAGGTAGGTGGCTCCCAAAGCAGGAAATCCTCCACTTAGAGTTCAAAGTATGAAATGAGCAAAGAATGAGGAAGAGATGAGGGGTATTTATACTTGTGAAGATGTTCTAAGATCATTCCATGTGTTTATGTGGCCTCCAAGCAATAAATCCTGACCTTACAAGTGTTTTAGGACAGCTAGTATTGCTTAGAGAGGTGTTTACTTGATGCCCACACCAAGAATTTGCAAGAAAGTCCCTCAAGAATCATGCAGCAGCTGAAAAATGAAGTTTCTGTCAAAATAGGGGCCTCGCGTGCCGCGACGGCACACCCCCTTTGCTGTGGCGCGACGCCACGGCCTACCTGGGCCAGAAACTTTCAAAAATTGGCAAAAATGCTCCCTTCAGCATGTTTAAGCCATTTTTGACGCGTTTAAGCCTCGTTAACCCATTTTCAAGGCTCAATAATGAATTTTAAGTATAGGGGACATGAAATATGCTTGGAAATATCACAGATGTCGGTTCGTTTGGTCGTGCGGTCACGTTGTTCGGTTAATTACGACGAAACTCGAACGGATGCGAAAACGATCCAAATTAAGCGACGAATAGTATTTTTGCATTCCGATCACTAAAATAAAATATTTTAGTGACTACAAAAATTTTTGGATGTCCGGATGTGGTCAGAATGTAAGATATGCACGTAAATGCAAACTTACGCCGTTTTTGACGCTTTTAGTCCCTATTTGATCAAATAAGCGTATTTTCGCATACCGAACCACTCAAAGATTTTTTCTAAGCTATGTTAAGGTTATTTATGGTATGTTTAGCTTATGATCATGTTCCGGAATGTACGTTATCATACGAAACGGCAGACTTTTGTAGTTTGACGCAAATAGTCCCTGTGAGCGAATAAACTTGTTTTTGCCACACCAAACGCTTTAAAACTTATTTCTAAGTTATGTAAAGGTTATTTAAGGTATGTTAAGCTATGTTTCTATTCCAGAGTGTTTGTCGCATTAAAATAATTATGTTTACGCATCAGTTTGCGTATAACTTTCCAGAAAGCGATATAGAGTTTAAAATCAATCAAAAATCAAAACGTGCAAATTGTCAAACATAAATAACAAATATTGGAAACCAAAACACATTGTTTTATTGATATTGAATTGTTCAGAGTTTGTACAACGATTACACAAGCACAGATGTCACATGAATAGGATCTAGACAAGTGTTAAGGGAACTCATTAGATCATTACAAGTGTAATACTAGGTTAAAAAACCAACTAACAAGTCCCTAGTATTGGTAAAAATGGTTTAGATTAGGAGTGGGCTTCAAGTAAATAATAATAATAATAATAATAATAATAATAATAATAATAATAATAATAATAATAACAATAATAATATGCCCATCGTGCGGTCAATATTAGGCACACCCGGGAGTATGACCGAGCATCACGGAGTTCCGGGTTCATTAAAAGGTCACTCAGAGGTTAGAATTAGCATGTTGACAGTTTTAACCCTTTTTAACGCACAAACTTGTGCGTATTATCGTTTAATGGCATCAAAGCCCTAAACGGCCAATATTAGGTATTCCCAAGAGAGTGATCAAGTATCATAACGCTCTGGATTTGTTAAAAGGTCACTCAGAGGTAAGAATTAACATGTTGACACTTTTAATCCTTTGACGCGCATACTTTTGAGTTTATCGCAAACGGTTTTGATTATCCAACTAGTGGCTTAATATGAGAACATGAATATCGTATAATTTCACTCAGAGGCTTAGTTTAAGCATGTTGACACTTTCAGTCCTTTCGTATTCAAAGTTTTAACTGTTTGGCAAAAGTAGTCCTTCCTAGTCAACGTTTGACATAAGTAGGATTAGGGACATGTGTCGATACATTATTGGACACGATTTTACGAGGTGTTATATCCTCACCCCCTTAAAAGAAATCTCGACCTCGAGATTTGTTCGGAGTAATACAGTCCATTCTGTATCATAGTAGCTTTCAACCTCTCAAGAGTATCCTGGGCTACAAAGGGAATCCCATTCACGTTTATGAGGTAACTTGGAACTTTCAAATTCCATGGTCTATAATGGACAAGGTTTTTCAATAAACTTTAAAGCTCACATTTAATCATCATGGCAATGCATGACGAGTGCTTATCAGCTTGAGCATTTCGCTGAAATTTCCAAAGATAAAATATATATATATATATATATATATATATATATATATATAGGGGATGGTTCAAATGAAAACCACTTTTATTGTGAAAACTCGAAAACTAACTAAAAAAAGCCTAAAAAACACACAATTTTTTTTTCAATTTTTTTTTATAAAAATCGCTGGTTTTTATGTATAAAAAAAAACTTTTTTTCAAAAAAAAAAAAAAAAAAATTTTTGTGTAGTGCACATGTGTAATACTACACATGTGTAGTACACATACACATGTGTAGTATTACACATGTGCACTACACAAATTTTTTTTTTTTTTTTGAAATTTTTTTTATATAATAAAACCTGCGAAAATTGGTTTGCAAAAAAAAAAAAAAAAATTGTATGTTTTTTTGGCTTTTTTTAATTAGTTTTCGAGTTTTCACAATAACTAGTGGTTTTCATTTGAACCTTCCCCTATATATATATAATATCATAGGCCGATACTTTAGACAACGGTATTCCATAAGGAGACTCGATGTTGTCATTTATATATCTCAGCTTTTCGAAATTATACATTTTTCCTTAATTAACAAGAAGCGACATAAGCGTCGACCTAGCAAGTTCGTCGACCATAATTTTTACGTCGAGTCATTCCGTGATTCATATCAGGTAACTGGAAGATTAGATCCGTTGTTACTAATTCCCAATTCTATGTGGGATTTTCTAGTTCAATGCAGACCATAAATGATCTACGATGTTCGACTCACTTGCGAACATTCTAAGCATTAAGCTTCCTAGGTGGCTATGGACTTCTGATGTCCATCCACACAAAGGTCTTCAACATTCGATTTCAATCCGTCAGAATTTACTTGTGTCATGTAGATGACACATCCTCCAATCAATCACTTGGATACCTTATGTAACACCTCGTAAAATCATACCCAATGAAATAAAGACACGTGTCATGTAAGGCAAACGTGTTATAAACCCGGATCGAGTAAAAGATGTATGGTAGGATTCAAAAGTGTCGACATGTTAATTAAATACCTCTGAGCGACCTAGTTATGAATCCCAAGACCTTAATATATTTTATAAACATCTGAGATGCTGAAATCCGGTTATCCCTGTTAAGGTATAATTCAAACTTTGCAAAAGATGGGATTCTAGGTACTTACGACAAAATTCATTTTTAAAGTCTTCTTAGATAGGTCTAAGAAACCTCATGTGCATGGCAACACATGCAAGGCCTGTCTACATGGTCCCTCTACTGAAAAGAAGACATAAGATTCGAGGTTAGCTAAGTTGCATGGTCAAAACTTCAAAGTTCACAAGAATTTGTCTTTTGGTCAACGGTTACGGACCGCAAAGGGTCCACCTTACGGTCCGTAAGGTGGCAGAGCTGGACAGACATAATAAATAAAAAGCGGATACGGACCGCAAACCCAATGGCATACGGTCCGCAAGGTTGCAACTGGGCGATATAATTCAAAGTCGGTTACGGACCGCAAAGCCAATAGCTTATGGTCCTTAAGGGGTGCTTACGGTCCGCAAGGCCTTTAACTTACGGTCCGTAAGACAGTCGCTGGAAGCAGAAAATGGACAGATGCCTGTTCAGCCTGTTGCACCGCCTTACATAAGTGGTTTTCGAATTCTGGGGCTTGGCAACTGGTTTTGGCAACATAGGGACACCTGGGAATCATCAGTGATCACTAGTAGACGTTGTAATGATCCTAGAGAATTCTAAGTCCTATATAAGAAACACAAGGTTGCAACATTTGGTCTTTCATTTGCAACTCACTTCATGCTGGTCTCTGGAGCTCCCCTGGTCAGCAAGCAAGTTCCTTTAAGTTCCAAATCATATTTTGGACCTTTGTAAGTGTCCTTAATCCTCCTTAATTCAGTTTAGCTTAGTTAATTAGCCTAAAGTCAAACCGTCATAATTAAGGTTTGACTTCGAGATTAATAAATAATTATCCAGTCAAATATCGAATTAAAAACACCTATGAGTTGGTAATTATGTGGGTAATAAACCCTTAAAAGGGTACTCTCTGATTCCCACTCTAACTAGGTCAATTGTCGGGTCAAACTTGATATTAAAAAGTCAACAGAAAGCTTAATATCAAATTAATGCATAATTTGCAATGTAGAAGCTATGCAACCTGTTTTATCATTAATATAACTTGGTAATTAATATAAGAACATGTATAAACATGTTCAACCCGACAATTTTCAGTATAGGCCCGGTTCGGAACCGAAAGTCGCATAATTTGACTTTTGCTTTGACTTTCAATTCTGACCCGTTTAGGCATGTTTTAGAAATGCCTTAGAGCAATATTAGGACCAGGTTTCATGTTAGTATAACCCTCTGTGATTATACACCTTGGTTCAATAGTTATCCGATTCATATGCATGTTCCCGTTAATTGCTTATATGTTGACTATTATGCTCATATGACTTTAAAACGTGATTTTGGAAAATATAAAAGAGGGGAAACCTTAGTTACTGATTTGTAAACTTGCACCTAAAATTTGACATCAGTTTGAGGTCTAGATTAAGAGTTATGCTCAATAGCGTAATTAGAAAGCTTTTATTAATTAAACGGCGTAATTAGCATATAGCCTAGTTTAACCCACTTTTTGATATAAAAATTTTACCCACTGATGTAATATAATATTTTGGGATTTTTAAAGATTTTTAATAAATTTTAGGCTGAGCATAACATAGGGTTGTAGCTTTAATTCAGTTATTGCCGGTTTTGCCCTTTTGGGCTATAAAATGAGTTTTACAAATCTTTTTGACCCCAAACCTTTTGCTACTGATGTTATATGATAAATAAATTATTTTAAACCTTCTGGAATAATAAAAATATCAGCTTTTTATATAGAACCCGGAAATGGCTCCAAATCGCCTTTTTAAGCATTTTTAACGCATAGTATGCATCAAAACTATTTTAAACATATAAGCTTGGATGCCTACTGATATTTTAAGTAAATTATTATATTGTAACAGTGAGCAAAAGTTTTTAAACTCAGATTTCAGTTTTGACCTTTTCGGCTTAAGTGAAATTACCAAAATGCCCTTTCGGTGCATAGTATGGTTATAATTAATAAATTTCACATATAGGCTATACCCTACTATTATTACTTATTAAATTAAGTATTTTCCTGATTATATCAGACAGAAAACTCATATTTATATTTAAACTCTTTTATAACCTTTTAAATGACCAAAATGCCCCTACGGGGCATAGTTTGAGTTTAAATCCATTTCGGGCATAATAGAAGATATCTTACTGATGTCACAACATATTTAAAGCATATTAACTTAGGAAACTTGTATATGACTCTTTTGGTTACTCGTTAAGCACTTTTCGCGTTCGGATCGGCTTATGTGACTAGTTTGCATATATTAGCCGAAACGGGTCAAACCATATCATTTTTGTCTCAAAATCCAGAATGTGTTTAAGTTACCCATATTAAACAAGTGTCCAAGCTTGTCGGGTCAAAAACCACATTCTAAACCGGTCTTCGCTTTATCATGCGTTTGGACCGTGTCTTCCTTTTTAAAACTAACCGGTCTAAGTTTAGGCTTACTTAAAGACCCATTAGGATTCTAATAGGTTATTAAAACCTTCGTTCCAGATTAGGAACCCAGTAAAAGCTGCGTGCACTTGCTGTATTTGATTTATACTTTGCTCAGGTAAATACTCTTAACTTATTTTCCCTATACGGGCTTGGGATACGGTATTATAATAATACCGCTTGGTCGGGTATGTAGTCATTTAAATCGGATTGTGATTAATGTATTTACATAACTCGTTTTATTCTGTATTATTTGGTGTATGGCCTTTGGGGGTTAAATGACCATGTCCCGGATATCCTTGGCATCATTCAAAGAAATGGCCACGACCTAAGCACGGGGTGTAGGCGTACACCTGACAGATGCATTATGAAAAAAACTGGTAATCCACTTAAAGGAAATAATCCTTGTGGGCATTATACCTATGGCGTGTCAATTAATCTAGACCGGCCCTACAAACCGGCCCTAATGGACGACATATAAGTAAAACTATATACAAGATTATTTTTAAATAATTGTCCCAAGTTATAAAAGATATTTTTGCTGAAGTGCATTCAAATCAATTTTTAAACTCTTTTCAAAATGAGTCAGTTAAGTTGTATTTACCAGTGTAAACTGACGTATTTTCCAAAAAGGCTAAGTGCAGGTACTATACGTAATAGGCTGGCTACTCCAGGCATCAATAATCAAGTCTCACAAGCTCTAGATGTCAAAGTCTACTGAACAGTTTTCCTTTTTATTTGATCCGCCTGTGGATCTGTTTCAACTGTTTTGTGATACTTAATATTACAATTTTATTCGGTTGAAATAAATCTATCTTTCGCTTCCGCTGTGCATTTAAATTTGTGCTGTTTGACTATGATGATATCAACTACGTCATGATACTCCCCACCGGGCCCACCCGCCACTCCAAGAAGACCAGCAGATGGGGGGACCTTCAAACCCCATCCCGGAAATGAACTCTGCACCTGTCGTGCCACCACCGTTGGGCTTTGACAACCCAATTCCTATGTACACTGGCTCAGCAGCGTATAATCCCTTTGAGCAGCCGGCTCACACCAGCTTCAATTATGCTGAGGTCGACCCATACTTGGCAGCGTGGAACTACAACGCTCTCAACCCCGAAGGACCCTACGGAACTCCTTGGGGAGTTGGATACCCAGCTTATGGATACCAACAACAGCCGCCTCTTCGACCTCCACATCAGCCGCAGCCGCAGATACCAAGGTTTTCCCCTCCAGAATGGGAGGAAATTCTCCAAAGGTTGGATCAGGCTGAGCGGGAAGTTCACAGAGATCACAGGGAACGACAAGGCTTCTTTAAGGGATTGGCGAGTTTAATAAAAGGAAAGATCAAGAAGGACCATTGAATCCTTTAAATTGTTGGTTGTATTTCCTTATTTTCAATCCAGCCCCTGCGTGGGCATGCCTTTTTGTTTAACCCCTGCGAGGGTATGTCTTTTTGTATTCTGCCCCTGCGTGGGCATGTTTTTCTGTTGACCCCTGTGTGGGTATGTTTGTTTGTTTAAGCCCCTGCGTGGGCATGTTATTTTAGTAGAAGTCCCGTTTAGGGCAAAATTGTACTTGTTAAAATTTTTATGGAATGGTTAATTTAAATTTTCATTTTATTAATTATGGGCATAAACATAAAATGTGAAATAAATAAAATAACATTTCCACTAAAAGATCTACCATTATAATAAAATGGCAAAATCTAAAAAGGACAAGACCTAGCCATATGTCACCTTAAGACAGGGCCAAGATGGTAGTTCCTCAATTAGATTTAGATCCTTATTAACCTCTCAATTTAGGGTTGTTCTGCGTTAAATATTAAAAAGAATCTTAAAGGTAAAAGCTAGCCTAAATGTCGTTGCAGACATGGCCAAGATGGTAAAACCTATTCAAAAGATTCAAAACCTTAACATCTGAAAGCATATTAACATGCTTGACAAATGTGATTCGATAAAATCACATAAGTCATTCTTAAACTGGGTTATTCTAAATTCCCTTATTTATATAATCATCCCTTAAAGATGAAGTGCCCACGGGCTATAATTAACGTCCTCTGGGACTAAAGACAGTGGTAGCCTACAACTCCCTGTCAAGAAAAGGTAGCGAACTTTGATTCAAACCTTAATACCTTGATTCTGTAAAATCCTGGTTTATAAACTAAACTTGTCTACGTGACTAGGCCTTTTGTGCTATTATTAACTTATAATTTAGGATTATGATAAAAATCCTGAATAATTATATTTTTAACAAATTAACTAAAATGGCTATTGAAAACCATAGTTAATAAATTGTCAAAAACAATAAAAACTGTATAAGCTTCTATATAAACCTTGCCCTTATTTGATTTTATGTAGCAATTAAAGCTACATGGCTAGGTCAGAAGAGGTAAACAGTCATCCAGTGGAAAACCATGAAAATACTAAGATACATGTGACTGGTGCGGAGTTGCAAGCATTAGTAGATAATGCTGTTACAAAAGCTATAGAGCGGCAGTATAATGAATCTAGCGGGACTCGAAGTAGGACCCTATCCGCACCGCACTCCAAGCCTAAGACTCATTCGGAGGCTCATAGCAAGCCACCCTCTAAGAAAGATGAGCCAAAGAAAGATGATGATCGACATTCATCTAATCAAAACAGTGTTCCATCTAAAAGGATAGTGTTTGATGATAAACCACGTACCAAGTCCTGTACCTATAAGTACTTTGTTTCCTGCAAACCCCGGGATTTCACTGGGGAGAAAGGGGCAATTGATTGTATGACCTGGTTGGATGAGATAGACACGGTAGTTGACATCAGCGGTTGTGCTAAAAGGGATGTAGTGAAGTATGTATCCCAATCCTTCAAGGGAGAGGCACTGGCATGGGGGAAGTCTCTCATTCAAGCTGCTGGAAAGATCCCGCTCTACAATTTGTCATGGGATCAGTTCGTTGCTCTTATTAAGGAGAATTATAGTCCGCAACATGAGGTTGAAAGAATTGAATCAGATTTCTTATCATTGGTGATGAAGAATTTAGATTGTCAAGCTTACCTCATCAGTTTCAATACCCTGTCTAGACTGGTTCCGTATCTCGTAACCCCGGAACCCAAAAGGATTGCTCGCTTCATTAGGGGTTTAGCCCCAGAAATCAAACCAGTGTTAAGGCGTCCAGACCTGCTACTTTCAGATCAGCAGCTGATCTATCTCTGTCTCTTACCTTGGACGCGGCCAGGCTAAGGTCGCTAAGGAATTCGGAAGAAGGCAAGAGAAAGCGTGAGGACGATAACTCACGAAGATCTGAAAAGAAGCATAAAGGTAGCACTGACTTCAGGAAGAAGTCTGGATCCAAAAAGGTTAGCCAACAAGCTGAGGAAAAGCCAAAGTGCAAAACTTGCCAAAAACGTCACTTTGGAAAATGCAGACTTTAGTCCAAGTCTCAGTCAGGACCAGCTGCATGTGGGTTATGCAAGTCTAAAGAGCACAAGATTGTTGATTGCAAGAAGATTAAAGATGCCACGTGCTACAACTGCAATGAGAAAGGGCATATCAAGACCAATTGCCCTAAATACGCCAAGAAGCCTGAAGAGGTCAAGAAGACCAATGCAAGGGTCTTCCGAATGGATGCAAAGGAAGCTGTTCAGGACGACAATGTAATCACAGGTACCTTCCTCATAAATGATGTTTATGCGAGTGTGCTATTTGATTCAGGAGCTGATAAATCATTTGTAGATAATAAGTTTTGTAAGTTACTGAATTTACCTGTTAAAACCCTAAGTGTGAAAAACCTGTCACACCCTGATATTTCCACGTATTATCGGTGGGCCCGGTGGGGAGTATCGTGACGTAGTTGATATCATCATAGTCAAACAACACAAATTTAAATGCACAGCGGAAGCAAAAGATAGATTTATTTCAACCGAATAAAATTGTAATATTACGTATCACAAAACAGTTGAAACAGATCCACAGGTGGATCAAATAAAAAGGAAAACTGTTCAGCAGACTTTGACATCTAGAGCTTGCGAGACTTGATTATTGATGCCTGGAGTAGCCAGCCTATTACGTATAGTACCTGCACTTAGCCTTTTTGGAAAATACGTCAGTTTACACTGGTAAATACAACTTAACTGACTCATTTTGAAAAGAGTTTAAAAATTGATTTGAATGCACTTCGGCAAAAATATCTTTTATAACTTGGGACAATTATTTAAAAATAATCTTGTATACAGTTTTACTTATCTGTCGTCCATTAGGGCCGGTTTGTAGGGCCGGTCTAGATTAATTGACACGCCACAGGTATAATGCCCACAAGGATTATTTCCTTTAAGTGGATTACCAGTTTTTTTCATAATGCATTTGTCAGGTGTACGCCAACACCCCGTGCTTAGGTCGTGGCCATTTCTTTGAATGATGCCAAGGATATCCGGGACATGGTCATTTAACCCCCAAAGGCCATACACCAAATAATACAGAATAAAACGAGTTATGTAAATACATTAATCAACATATGGGCATAATAGTCAACATATAAGCAATTAACGGGAACATGCATATGAATCGGATAACTATTGAACCAAGGTGTATAATCACAGAGGGTTATACTAACATGAAACCTGTTCCTAATATGGCTCTAAGGCATTTCTAAAACATGCTTAAACGGGTCAGAACTGAAAGTCAAAGCAAAAGTCAAATTATGCGACTTTCGGTTCCGAACCGGGCCTTACTGAAAATTATCGGATTGAACATGTTTAGACATGTTCTTATATTAATTACCAAGTTATATTAATGATAAAACAGGTTGCATAGCTTCTACATTGCAAATTATGCATTAATTTGATATTAAGCTTTCTGTTGACTTTTTAATATCAAGTTTGACCCGACAATTGACCTAGTTAGAGTGGGAATCAGAGAGTAACCTTTTAAGGGTTTATTACCCACATAATTACCAACTCATAGGTTAAATTGTCGGGTAAAACTTGATATTAAAAAGTCAACAGAAAGCTTAATATCAAATTAATGTATAATTTGCAATGTAGAAGCTATGCAACCTGTTTTATCATTAATATAACTTGGTAATTAATATAAGAACATGTCTAAACATGTTCAACCCGACAATTTTCAGTATAGGCCCGGTTCGGAACCGAAAGTCGCATAATTTGACTTTTGCTTTGACTTTCAGTTCTGACCCGTTTAAGCATGTTTTAGAAATGCCTTAGAGCCATATTAGGACCAGGTTTCATGTTAGTATAACCCTCTGTGATTATACACCTTGGTTCAATAGTTATCCGATTCATATGCATGTTCCCGTTAATTGCTTATATGTTGACTATTATGCCCATATGACTTTAAAACGTGATTTTTGAAAATATAAAAGAGGGGAAACCTTAGTTACTAATTTATAAACTTGCACCTAAAATTTGACATCAGTTTGAGGTCTAGATTAAGAGTTATGCTCAATAGCGTAATTAGAAAGCTTTTATTAATTAAACGGCGTAATTAGCATATAGCCTAGTTTAACCCACTTTTTGATATCAAAATTTTACCCACTGATGTAATATAATATTCTTGGATTTTTAAAGATTTTTAATAAATTTTAGGCTGAGCATAACATAGGGTTGTAGCTTTAATTCGGTTATTGCCGGTTTTGCCCTTTTGGGCTATAAAATGAGTTTTACAAATATTTTTGACCCCAAACCTTTTGCTACTGATGTTATATGATAAATAAATTATTTTAAACCTTCTGGAATAATAAAAATATCAGCTTTTTATATAGAACCCGGAAATGGCTCCAAATCGCCTTTTTAAGCATTTTTAACGCATAGTATGCATCAAAACTATTTTAAACATATAAGGTTGGATGCCTACTGATATTTTAAGTAAATTATTATATTGTAACAGTGAGCAAAAGTTTTTAAACTCAGATTTCAGTTTTGACCTTTTCGGCTTAATGTCGTTAAATGACGTTTTATGTGAAGGTTTATGAAATCTGATGTTATGACCAGCTTTGAATAGTTAAAATATTTTATTTGTCATAACATATCAGTAAGCAAAAGGTTTGGTTTGATTATTACGCTTAAAACGCATTTTATGTGCCATAAGGGCATTATCGTCATTTATCGGTATTGTATACGAAACTGAAGTTAAACTCAGTTTACAATCTGACTTAGCATCCCAAATAATCCTAATTATAATATCATATCAGTACATGATGAGTTTTGTCAAGAATTTATGTTTAAAACTCATTTAAATGTAAAAGGGAATTTTAGTCCTTTTAAAAGCATAGTTTACGATTATATGCGTAAACTCAGTTTATGACCAGATTATACACATCAAAATATTCTAAACATGTTTACTCATCAGTACATAACTTATTTACATGCTCATTTATATCTAAAACCTTATTTTTAAACAAAAGGGCATTATAGTCAAAGTACGACATAATAACGGAACATGCGCATAAACTCAGATTCCTAAACCGATCGTGTAATATAACCTTAACGAGTTATACTACATTATATTATGATCATAATGGAACCTAAAATATGTAGCATACTAGTCTAATTCGGTTTATAACCAAAAGTCGACGTAGAAGTCAAACTACGCGACTTTCGGTTGCGAACCGACCCTAAAACGGGAATTGACGAGCCGAACATGTTTACACATGTTCTAATAATTATTACCGAGTTGTTTAAGCGATAAAACATATTTTAGAATGCTTCTACACTCATATCGCAATTTATTTTAAAAATGACTCGTTGACTTTTTAAATAAATATTACGTTGGCTCGTCAATTGACCAAACAAACGTGATTCTTATGAGGTGCCCTTTTGAGGGATTAACACCTACATAGCCATGTTCGTCATGAACAATGGCTTGACCATTTAAGGTCTAACTAAAAGTTTAAGCGTTTATCGTAAACTCTTGACTTTTCGGCTTTTAAGCCAAATAAAAGAACTAGTCACGAAAGGAACACTTACAAGTGGTCCTATGGACCGAAGAAAACTCAAAGGAAGTCCCAATTACTCAGGGTCCTCCATGGAAGAGTTGTAGAGATAAAGAATGGAAAAAACGTGTAAGGAATTATGATGATGAACACCCTTATTTATAGTTTTTGGAAATGAATAGGATCTAGACAAGTGTTAAGGGAACTCATTAGATCATTACAAGTGTAATACTAGGTTTAAAAACCAACTAAAAAGTCCCTAGTATTGGTAAAAATGGTTTAGATTAGGAGTGGGCTTCAAGTAAATAATAATAATAATAATAATAATAATAATAATAATAATAATAATAATAATAACTATAATAATAATATGCCCATCGTGACCAATATTAGGCACACCCGGGAGTATGACCGAGCATCACGGAGTTCCGGGTTCATTAAAAGGTCACTCAGAGGTAAGAATTAACATGTTGACACTTTTAACCCTTTCTAACGCACAAACTTGTGCGTATTATTGTTTAATGGCATCAAAGCCCTAAACGGCCAATATTAGGTATTCCCAAGAGAGTGATCAAGTATCATAACGCTCTGGATTTGTTAAAAGGTCACTCAGAGGTAAGAATTAACATGTTGACGCTTTTAATCCTTCGACGTGCAAACTTTTGAGTTTATCGCAAACGGTTTTGATTATCCAACTAGTGGCTTAATATGAGAACATGAATATCGTATAATGTCACTCAGAGGCTTAGTTTAAGCATATTGACACTTTCAGTCCTTTCGTATTCAAAGTTTTAACTGTTTGGCAAAAGTAGTCCTTCCTAGTCAACGTTTGACATAAGTAGGATTAGGGACACGTGTCGATACATTATTGGACATGATTTTACGAGGTGTTATAGCCGTGTTAAGCCAACACGGGGCATCGTCAACTCAAAGATTTTCAGAATCTGTGATAGTACAGCAAGTACTTTGGCCACGAGCCGTGCCGTTGACACACGGGGTCGTGTTAGTACAAGACCTGACACAGAAGTTAATGAGGAAGAGAGAGAGAGAGAGAGAGATGACCACGGGGTCGTGCCAGGCGGGCACGGGCCATGGTGAAGCCCCTGATTTCAGCTTTAAATAAATGTGCTTGGTTCCATTCCAAACCATCCCTTGGCAAACCATTTCTCTCTCACTTGCCACCACTCCACCACCATTACAACACCATCATCCACCACCATCATCCATTTTCCATCATTTAGAGTGTATGTAGTAGTCTCGGGATCCAAGATCGATAGTAAGAGTCTTTGTCAAACAAAGGCCATTCTTGTCTAAACTCTTACATCACTTGGTGAAGACAAATCTTTTATGTATTTCTTTTATGATTTTCAATCTTTGACAACTTTTTAATTGGGTATGTATTAATAACTAGTTTTTATATTGAAGGCAAATTTATCTAATCATTCTTCATATGTAATTGATTCACATATTCATGTCTTTACGGTCTATATAAAGCGTGTTAATTTCCTGAAGGGGGTTAGAAGGGTGGTTGGGTAAATTTTATGTCTCGTTTAGTGTATAGATCATGCGAGAACCTGGTTCAAGCTTAGTAACACTTCACGAGTCGGAGCGGGCATTACCCACCACGGGAGAAGTGCCAAACGGTTGAATCCCTTATCTATAAACTACTATTAAAAGTTTAAACCAACCCTGCAAGGATTGTATCCCTGCTGACTCAGACCAAAGGGTTGAGGGTGATCGTTGCCTGGAAGGGGGCCCACCACTTTTCGCATTAATAACTTACTTAATTATCTTTCAATAATCCGACCTAGTGGGATTGTATCCCTGTTGACTCGGACCACTAGGTTGAGGGTAACGTCGCCTTCACAAGAGGGGCCTACTACTATAACTAAAATAATCTCTTAAAATTCCCAAGGTGCGGAAATCATTAAAAGGAAACATGAAAGATGAGTCGGAACCAAGTGATTCCTTCTTGTCTATCTGTTTTAACTTTTATTTTATTTTTGCTTTATAGTTTATATTTTTATAGTTTTAAAATCTTTTCTTTAAAGTTTGGTTCGATTAGACGTTAATGATAGGCCGGTATTAAAAGCTCTTATGTCCTTGGATGACCTCGGTATCTTGCCATCATATAATACGTAATGTAATATTATATAACCGATCTCTAAAGGGCTTACGTCATGCTCCTGTAGATCCTCACACGCGTATATTTACATAATATGATATTACATACCAATCACTAAAGGGCTTATGTCACATAGATGCATAGTATTTAGCTATTTTATATAAATAGAAACATGAATGTTTATAAATTTCAACATGTGGTTATCTTGACACATGCACTCTTGTTACAAGTGAAGTTCTTCTAAAATAAGATAATGTGCGATCATTACACACATATGTTTACATAAATATCATACATACTATAATATTTCATACCCGATCACTAAAGGCCATACGTCACGCAGATGCATAGTATCTAGCTATTCTTATATAAATAATTGAAAGTACGAAAGTTCATAATTTTGTAGGATCGGTTTGCGACCCGAACGAGTCGTTCAGAATAGATTTTATCCGTTTCAGATGCGGAAACTAAGAAACGAATGTAGAAACAGCTTGGTTATCACTTTAAACACTGATTTGATTGATATAATCGCTAGTACAATCAGTCTTCACACCGGCAGCACCTCGGTATGGAATACAAGGACCTATTCTGTTCTAACCGCTTGAAATGACAAATAACACATATATATAAGGCTAGTCTGATCGCTTGAAATGATACAATTTCTTTCAAGCGGTCAACTCATTCAAGCGGTCAAACAACAATAAACTATTCAAGCGAACAAACAAATATAATATGACTTTTCAAGCGAACAAGCGAGCTTTGTCTTCATGTAAATCCATGCAATCTGATTTGTATGAAATGATTATGTCATTGTTGTGATGTCATCCTTGATGTCATCATCCTTAAAGATGACTTCATGCTCGTTCAGATATGCAACGCAACTGAGACTCGACATAAGACGAAGACGACAGATGAATGCACCAACAAATTTTAACAATGTGATTATCTTGACACACACCCTACTGATACAAGTAAAGTTCCTCTAAAAATAATATAATGTGCGATCATCACACACATATATTTACATAAATATCATACTATACTATACTATTGCATACCCGATCACTAAAAGGCATATGTCACGCATATGCATAGTATCTAGCTATTTTTATATAATAAATTTTAAAGTATGAAAGTTCATAAGTTTAACAATGTGATAATCTTGACACACACCCTCCTATTAAAAGTGAAGTTCTTCAAAAATAAGATAATTTGAGATCCTCACACGCGTATTTTTACATAAATATCATACATAATATAATATTACACACCAATCTCTCAAGGGCATACATCACGCAGATGCATAGTATGTAGCTATTTTTATATAAAAAAAGTATGAAAAGTTATAAGTTTTACAGTGTGATTATCTTGACACACGCGTGCTCCAGTCACAAGTGAAGTTCTTCTAAATAAGATAATATGAGATTCTATACGCGTATGTTTACAATATAAACATCAAAGGAGTCATCTCTTATATGTAACCGTCATGGAAGAAGCTACCATGACAAGATCTACTGCTAGTGTGGCATATTTAAGAGTTGATCCTAAAAGTATATACGCACATATATGTGTGTGTTTATATGTATATGTGGATTACAAATTGAGTCTCTTGTTCACAAATTAATAGTATCAGTTGTATATTCCGAACATAGGCCCTTTCAGTTACTTACTTCATAATTAAATTCAACATATACCGAATACAGGAAGCTAGTCCTACAAATAAACACCCGATCCGGTTCTTAAAACAGCAAAACATTACATATTATTCACAACCGTAACAATAAATCCTCGAATTACTCTAAATCATATCAAAATGATACTGCATTTATATATATAAGCAGATAAATTACCAAACAACGTGTAACACTAAATTTTTAGATATCACACATCAAATGAAATCTTATATCACAATTTTTTTTTGCAAATAGGAAAAATTTTGCACAAAATTTGTAAAATAATTTCAAGAATTTCTTCAGTTATAATGAGTAACAATTAATTTTGAACAATCTCATATGAAATCATATATCTAATGTTTAAATTTCGTATCAAGTTGGTATTAAATTTCAATCAACTACAATTTATACATAAATGAAGTAGATAAGTTACCGATGATTATGACTAGCACTGGTACCGATTCGGAATCACTGATTGAGCAAATGATGTGTGTAACGGATGAAATTTGTTAGAACTTTATAGGTGATGCACATTGTGTGAGGTATGATAGCATTGCATGTCTTCCACATTGCAGGGTTCACCGCCATGCTCCGTTGTTTTCCGCTTGTGGTAAAAAGTTTACAAGAATTTGAGGGCGGTGGGTCCCACTTTTTATGTTATGATCTTTGTCTTCTTGCAGGAAACATTAAAGACCGATCACAATTGGTTCAATTTTTCAATTTCGAATTAAATGTTTGAAACCACTTGAGGGAGTTTGGTCAGATTGTACCGTTGAAGTTTTTTATATGTGCTAAATTAGACCTTACCTTTATTAATTTAGGTTTTGTTTCAATGGTAAACTAAGGGTTGTTTGGAAACTTTTGCGGTTACACTCACATAAAAATGGAGGTTACATTGTGAATGCTCTGAGTGGTCAGGTGAGGGTTATGAACATAGGTGAAGGGATAAAAGGGGTACAATTTTCATTAGCATCATTTTAAAACTTATTAGATAAGAGGCTTACTATCTGATTCAAAGATGTCCTTCTAGTGAAACAAACACAACTGATTCAGAGGTAGCCTCTTTATAAAATCACTGAGAGGTTGCCAAACAACTCCTAACTTCCTCATTCTATATATACATCTTGCACTATTTGAACCGTGTGCCTTTTCTACAAATGAAAAACACCTTACCACAAACTATAGCTCCTGGGGACTTTCGTTAATTTAAGATTATCATCAATACATTACAATACAATACAAAATTTATTTTTTTGCAAATTTTTTTTCCACATTACAACATTATTCACTTTCTTTTCTCTTTCTTTATTTAATACCTCATTACTCAAAAACTTATTCTCTCTCTAGATATAAATGCACTTAGTCAAAGATTTTTCTAACTTCTATTTCCTCTCTCTCTCTTTCTCTCTCTCTCTCTCTTCCTATTCATGTCACAAATAGATCTCAGGTGCATTGAATTGGCTAAGATTCATAACTTTAAAGTTAAGACATTTGTTTTAATGTTTACAACTTTTTGTTTTTAGATTATTTATAAAATTGAAACTATTTTTATTGTAATTAGTGTATTTATTTTGATAAAACTACACAAATATCAATTTGGTTTTGAAAAATATTCATTTTCATTATTCTACAATATTAAAGATATAATTTTATTGTCTAATAAAATGAAAAAAAAAAAAAACTAGAGGCCCTAGGCTAACGGTGCACATCCTCAAAAGGTTGAGGGTTTGAATCTCAAGGTAGACAATAACATAGAATTATGTGTAAACTATAATTTATCTATTATAGGATTACTTACAAAATTGAAACTGCTATTATTGTAATTAATGTATATATTTTTGGAAAACTACACAAATATCAATTTGTTTTTGACAAATATTCATTTTCGTCGTTTTACAAATTTAGAGATATATTTTGTTTGAAAGATATATTTTTATTGTCTAATAAAATGACTAATAACCAGGATTTAAGTAAACTAAATCCTAGAAGGTCGAGGGTTTGAATCTCACAGTAGACAATGACGTAGAATTATAAGTAAAGTGGGATTTAACTATTATTAGCTTATTTATAAAATTGGATTTATTATTATTGTAATTAATGTATTTATTTTGGTAAAACTACCCAAATATCAATTTTTGTCTTTACAACTTTAGAGATATAGTTTTATTGTCTAATAAAATGAATAATAAGTTGAGGGCCTAGCCTACCGAAGCACATCCCCAAAAGGTCGAGGGTTTGAATCTCACAGTGGACAATGACGTAGAGTTATAAGTAAACTAGGATTTAACTTTGCACACATTGCGACGTATTAAACCAAATCATTCAATAAACTTTGTTAGATGCAAAATTATTAAGATGGTTAAAAAATAGCAACAAATTGAGTATAAACTTTGTTGAAATATTAATGACCCATATGATAAATCAACAAAGAAAATATTTTCTAAAGTTCCATTTTTTTTCTATGTATTCTACAATTCTTTTGCAATAGTCTGTAAATGCTAGATATATTTAATTCTATACCTATTGTTGACATCAATTTTGTAAGCAGACGTGATTTATCAAGTACTATATATATATATAAGAAAAAGATCCGTTAGGAATCACCTTTTATTGCGAGAACCGCGAGAACCAATGTGAACACAACCAAAAATGCCTAAAAATAGCTAAAAAACACACAAATTTTTTTTCATATTTTTTATAAAAAAAAAAGCGCTACTTTTAGTAGGCAAAATAAATTTTTTTTAAAATTAAAAAAAAATATTTTTTTTGTCTACTAAAAGTAGCGATTTTAACATTAAAAAAATTAGATTTTTTTTATTTTTTTAGATTTTTTTAGGTTTTTTAGGGGTTTAGTTTTTAGCATTTTAGATTGGGGGGGGGGGTTAGGTTTTTGGGGGGTGGGGGGTTAGGTTTTTTGGGGGTTTTTGTTTTTTAGCATTTAGCTTGGGGGGGTAGGTTTTTTTAGCTATTTTAGGTTGTGTTCACATTGGTTCTCGCAATAAAGGTGGTTCTCGCAATAAAAGGGAAGGTTCTAAGCAGAACACTAAATATTGCGAGAACACACAGAATAAAATGAATCACTTATTTTTTCAATCCTAAAAAACCTAAAAAGTAAATGAAAATGTTATAAATGTAAGATTTATTGTTTCTCACACTAGAATTTAAAACAAAATATTAAAAATCTTCAGTTTTTAAATAACCTACACACATGTGGGTTATGTGTAGGCTAAATTACCTACATGTATGTAGACTATGTGTAAATAAAAATATATGATTTTTTATGTATAAATAACACATATATGAATGTAAGAAACATAAAATTTAAGATATATGAACCTTAAATCCCAAAATTTAGTGATTTATAGTTATTCTTTTTGTTCTCGCAATAATTAGTGTTCTGTAATGATCCATATCCTATATATATATATATATATATATAGTTTACGAAGGAAAATGAATACTAACTTTATTTTTAAAATAATATATAGTTTTTTTTGTTTTTTATTTAATATATTATAATATTTTATTATTATATTTACTTTTAATAACATATTTTTAATTTTTTCCTTTTTTTAAAACCATATATTTCCTTTACCATATTTTAATAATTTTTTTTTCTTTTTTAGAACATATATTAATTTATCAAATAATTTGATACTTTTTTGATAATTTGATACACATAGACACACCCACATATATAAAGTACTAACTTTAAGTTGTGACATGATCCGGTAGCGGTCCAGAAGATCGCAACCTTTTTGGTGCGATAACATACTTAAAATGCGACAATTCAAAGACTGACACAACGTTCGACTCAAACTAAAAATCTGAAAAAGAGTTCTGACCGATAACTTATAACATACCTATGTCTAGTTGGAAATTATCCCTCATTACCTCGCTTCATCAAAGCCATGAAACTACTCGAGCCCTCCATCCACCATCTCCGCAATTTCAGACTGGCTAAGCGCGGTTTCACCTTCTTCTGGACCTGGACTCGGAATAGGTTCAGGATCAACCAAGGCCGCAATAGCCAGTAAACCAGCAGCTGCAGCTGAAGTTCCAGCCTCCGGGTATTTCATCACTGAGATTTCCATAAAGTTGTTTGTACTAAAGGTGACTGAAGCGGTCCACCAAGCCACAGGGCCAGGGAAGTCGAAGGAAATGGCCCATGGTTCAGTTGGGCATAGTTGAACCCGGTTTCTTCTATTTCCTCTTAGTGGTTTATCTGCAAGTATTGAAGCAGGAGTTATCTGGCCTTCAATTGTCACCTCATTGTTGTCATTCACACTCCACTCTACTACATCTGATGCAATCATAAAAGAGTTTTAGTAAGATGGTTGTACACTTTTGGATATATAGTTTTTTGTTAGTAGAGCCAACAAATTTCACAACTTTGACACATTTACTTATGAGTGAGTTTTTCTTTTGTTATGTTTTATATCTAACGGTCAAATTGGTATACTTAACTAATGGAAAGTAACCCAAAGTAGTTTTTTAGTGAGTCGATTTGGGTTACTTTTTTTCTATAACGGGTCAGATTGTTATTTTAACACCAGAAAGTCACCCTTAAAGTGTTTTTTGATGAGATAATGTGTATAGGCATAGGCCAACCATATATTTAAAAGATTGTGTTGCGCTAAAGCCAGGAATATCAAAAAAAAAATTAAAGACCACCAGCGTATCAATTAACTTCCGTTCATGTAGATTAATGTAAACAGATTTTTAGGAATGACAAAAAATGCCCTTGTAATTTACTCAAATACTTTTGGCGAAGCATTTAAAATGATTCTTTTTAGAAGATTCTGAGGCATTGTATTTCTTTATAAATTTCCTAACAAGTCTTTTGTCGGACTTGTATAACGAAACCAAATTGATACTTGTGTGACCTCTAAAATCTCTGTTGCATATTTTCTTAATGCAACTTATTGAATAGTCAGATGACCTACACATACATTATACCTTTCTAATCCATAAAACCTGCTAAATGATTTTATTGAAAAAAGTAGGTTATGTTTAAAAAATACTTGGAGGAACAATGTTTCGGGTTAACTTAACTCTTTTGTCACTTAATCATGATAGTAACCTTTGATTTATATTTTGACAAAAAGAGACTTACTGTCAGAAAACTGAGCTTGAGGCAACTCGATTAGAACCACGTAGTTAAAGTCACTAGCACTTAGGTCAACTATATTTACAAGTGGACGGCCAACTAAATTTGCTGCAGCTCCAAATAGGCGTACATAAGGTTTTGGTAATGAAACAAATTGTTCCAAAAAAATCCCCAATTGTAGTCCCTGGCCTATCTCCCGCACGATCTCAACAGCCATTGCTATAAAAAAAATATAAAAATAATTTGGTTATATGGTTATGTTAACAGGTACTAATATGATATATAGTAAGAAAAGATTGGAATCTAGAGTATATTAATAAATCGGTATACTGTTTCATCCACATGATACTTCATATAATGCGAAATGTAATATTATATAACCGATCACTAAAGGGCTTACGTCACGCACCTACAGATCCTCACACACGTATATTTACATAATATGATATTACATACCAATAACTAAAGGGCTTATGTCACACGGATGCATAGAATTTAGCTATTTTTTTATAAATAGAAACATGAATGTTTATGAATTTCAACGTGTGATTATCTTGACACACGCACTCTTGTTACAAGTGAAGTTCTTCTAAAATAAGATAATGTGCGTCATTACACACATATGTTTACATAAATATCATACATACTATAATATTGCATACGCGATCACTAAAGGGCATACGCCACGCAGATGCATAGTATCTAGCTATTCTTATATAACTAATTGAAAGTACAAAAGTTCATAATTTTAACAATGTGATTATCTTGACACACACCCTCCTGTTACAAGTAAAGATCTTCTAAAAATAAGATAATGTGCGATCATCACACACATATATTTACATAAATATCATACTATACCATACTATTGCATACCTGATCACTAAAAGGCATATGTCACGCATATACATAGTATCTAGCTATTTTTATATAAAAAATGTTTAAAAGTATGAAAGTTCGTAAGTTTAACAATGTGATTATCTTGACACACACCCTCCTCTTACATGTGAAGTTCTTCTAAAATAAGATAATGTAGATCCTCACACGCGTATTTTTACATAAATATCATACATAATATAATATTACACACCAATCTCACAAGGGCATACGTCACGCAGATGCATAGTATGTAGCTATTTTTATAAAAAAAAGTATGAAAAGTTATAAATTTAACAGTGTGATTATCTTGACACCCCCGCGTGCTCCTGTCATAAGTGAAGTTCTTTTAAATAAGATAATATGAGATCCTATGCGCGTATGTTTACAACATAAACATCAAAGGAGTCATCTCTTATATGTAACCATCATGGAAGAAGCTACCATGACAAGATCTACTACTAGTGTGGAATATTTAAGAGTTGATCCTAAAAGTATATACGCACATATATGTGTGTGTGTATATATATGTATATGTGGATATCCTCACAAATTAATAGTATCAGTTGTATATTTGTAACATATACTGAATAGAGGAAGCTAGTCCTACAAATAAACACCATATCCGGTTCTTAAAACAGCAAAACATTACAGATTATTCATAACTGCAACATTGAATCCTCGAATTACTCCAAATCACATCAAAATGATACTGCATTTATATCTATTAGCAGATAAATTACCAAACAACGTGTAACACAAAATTTTGAGATATCTCACATCAAATGAAATCTTATATCACTTTTTTTTTTGCAAATCGGAAAAAATCTGCACAAAATTTGCAAAATAATTTCCAGAATTTCTTCAATTATAAAGAGTAACAATTAATTTTGAACAATCTCATATGAAAATTTATATCTAATGTTTAAATTTCATATCAAGTTGGTATTAAAATCTAATCAATTACAATTTACACAAAAAATGAAGTAGATAAGTTACCGATGATTATGACTAGCAGAGTACAGATTCGGAATCACCAATTGAGCAAAATGATGTGTGTAACAGATGAAATTTGTTAGAACTTTATAGGTGATGCACATTGTGTGAGGTATGATAGCGTTGCATGACTTCCACATTGCAGGGTGCACTGCTATGCACCGTTGTTTTCCACTTGGGTAAAAAGTTTACCGAAATTTGAGGGCGGTGGGACCCATTTTTTATGTTATGATCTTTGTCTTCTTGCAGGAAACATTGAAGACCGATCACAATTGGTTCAATTTTTCAATTTCGAATTAAATGTTTGAAAACCACTTGAGGGAGTTTGGTCAGATTATACCCTTGAAGTTTTTTTATATTTGCTAAATAAGACCTTACCTTTATTAATTTAAGTTTTTTTTTTCAATGGTAAACTAAGGGGCTGTATGGAAACGTTTGCGGTTACACTCACATAAAAATGGAGGTTACATTGTGAATGCTCTGAGTGGTCGGATGAGGGTTATGAACATAGGTGAAGGGATAAAAGGGGTACAATTTTTATTAGCATCATTTTAAAACTTAATGGATAAGAGGCTTACTATCTGATTCAAAGATGTCCATCTAGTGAAACAAACACAACTGATTCAGAGGCAACATTTTAATAAAATCACTGATAGGTTGCCAAAACAACTCCTAACTTCCTCATTCTATATATACATCTTGCACTATTTGAACCGTGTGCCTCTTCTACAAATGAAAAACACCTTACCACCAAACTATAGCTCCTGGGGGACTTTCGTTATTTTAAGATTATCATCGATACATACAATACAATACAATACAATACAATACAATACAAAATTTATTTTTTTGCAAATTTTTTTTGCCACATTACAACATTATTCACTTTCTTTTCTCTTTCTTTATTTAATACCTCATTACTCAAAAACTTATTCTCTCTCTAGATATAAATGCACAAAAGATTTTTCTAACTTCTATTTCCTCTCTCTCTCACTCTTCCTATTCATGTCACAAATAGATCTCAAGTGCATTGAATTTGTTAAGATTCATAAATTTAAAGTTAAAGTCATTTGTTTTAATGTTTATAGT